>JAFEMH010000252.1:0-600000 GCA_022495995.1 Adenophora triphylla var. japonica | reverse complement strand
AATTGGTACCCTTTATGTTTGGGTCCAGGGGGTTAGTTTTCTTTACGAACCCAAGCTTTGCTTGCTGCTCTTTTACTGGAAAATTGATTAAGAGTGTTGTAATATGACATGATTTGCATCATGTATGGGGTCAGAGCAAAAGGTAGATGAGAATGATATGAGGTGTTTAAGGAATAGGGATGTTGGTTTCTGAAGTTGGTTTGATGAGATTGCTGTCTAGGGGTAGATGAGTGGTATGGTGGTTTTGAGAAGTTGTTTTGAGCATGGTTCCTTTCATTTGAGTATTTCCATGTAGGATTCATATTTCCAGGGAATTTTTGGTTTGATCTTTGCTGTCTATTGTGATAATGATTTCTTCTTGGTTTGGTGCTATGTTTTTGTGTTTTTTCTTTCCTTGAGGCATCTTTGTCATTGATGCTTTCGTTTTCACTTTCAACAACAGCTTTCTTCTCTTTTTCCCTTTCTTTATATGATTGTTCCTTTGTTTTGATCGGATATAAAGGTTTTAGTATTTTAACTGAATTAATGTTGGCTAGTACCATTTTCTCAATAGCTTTCTCACCAGTTGGAGGAATATATGTTTTTAGAGTAGGGTTTTCAGCTCCTAATCCTGTCTTATCACTAGGATGTCTTTGGTTGTAATGAAAAAGTGATACAGCATCTCCTGATTTATTCCAGAAATCAATTTTCTTTCTTAGAGATTCATTATCTTTTTCAAGATTGATGACTCTTTGATTGTTTTCCCGAGAGCTTGAATTCTTAGCTGTCAGATCACATTTTTTTTTCAAGCATAAGACATTGTTCTTTCAATCCTTGATTGGTTTTCTCAAGATTTTCAATGGTTTTGGTTTGGGAAAGGGTGTCAGTGATCAATGAAGCAAAGCTAGTTTGGTTTCTCTTGATTTGAATTAAAAGAGTGCTAACTAATTGTTTAAATTCCTCAATATTTAAAGAGTTAAAATTGGGTACCTTTTTTAACTCTTCTGCAACTGCCATTGCTTCAAGATCTTCCTCATTGTCTGATTCTTCATCTTCTTCTCCTATTAAGCACATCATAGCCTCTTCTCCTTCACTTTCAGAGTCACTTGAGTCATATTCCTCATTACTTTTGTTTTTAGAACAATTATAGCAATTGCATCTAGAAATGTGAATGATTTCCTTTGAATAGATCAATTTCTTTGCTGTCTGATTATCCTTTGGTTTCTTTGGTTCAGGATATTCAGATGAGTAGTGACCAATCTTTCCACAATTGTAACATTCAATTTTCTTCTTATGATTGTCTTGGGTGGGATCTGAAGTAGATGGACTGTATTTTCTATCAAATGCTTTCCTTTGTGTTTTCATGGTATTTCTGAAAACCATGGATATGAGACTTGCACTACAAGAAAGCAGGTTATTTACAGCGCTCATTTACAGCGGGTGATACGCGTCCGCCGTATATATTGGTTGTATACGGCGGTCGTGTATACCGCCGTATATATTTATTATATACGGCGGCATAAGCCGCCTTAAATATGTTATGTATGTACATTTGACATATACGTATATGAGATTGAAGTTATATACGGCAGTATGTTAGTATCCGCCGTAAATAGATATTTATTTTCGGCGGTTTACACGCGTCCGCCGTAAATAGTATACATATATGCGGTGGTGTATACACGTCCGCCGTAAATGTCATTAAATACTGGGAAACCCAATTTCCCTATTCAGTTTCGCGCTCTCTGTCTCTCTGTCCCTCTTTCTCTCCTCTACCTTACCTAGGGCACGAATCCTACCGCCGATGACCGTGAACAACGAATCAGGTATGCGTGTTTACTGATTTACTTTTAATTTCTAAGTTTTTTTTGTTCTTTGTCGTTGCTGATTTCTCTCTCTCTCCTCTGGCCAGGGATATTGAAGCTCTCCCGACGGCTAATCGAAGCTCTATCATGTCAATTTCCCATCTTTCACTTATTCGATCTGTCTGTGAGTTCAATTACGAGTGTTACTGTTTTGCTGTAGTTTCATTGGTTGCATATTGGTGATTTTTTCTTAAAATTTTGGATTTAGTGAATTCAATTTCTAGCTTTAGAAATGGATGGATGGATTAATTTTTTATTCTAAATCTTGGTTGCCTGTGGTTGTTTCTTAAAATTATGATGTAAATTGGGACGTTTATTGTTTTTGTATCTTTTATTATTTCATTTGTATTTTCGGATTTAATTTTAATTGGTTGATTATAGGTAGATTTAGAATAGATTTTCAATATATTTACTAGTTTTTAAGTCCTATTAGGTTACTATATAGGTTAGGATTAATTTTAGAAGGTTTAGGAGTCTTTTTCAAGTTTTCTGGGCACTATAAGATAGGCCTTCATTGTAATTCCGAAAATTAGTCTTTTTATCAATTAAATTCATATTTTGCTCTTGCAAAACTCTTGGTCAATTTTATTGGCTTGCAGAAGGATTTCTTAGGAAATTCTTGTTATCTTGGGAATTGCGATTCCTTGCAGAAGGTTTTGATTTCGATCAGGCCTTGGTTACTATTCATTGCGTTTACATCAGTTGGTATCAGAAAAGGCGAGATCCTTGGACGATGGCCAATTCCGGTGGAGACAACGGAGACAACCTAACCATTCTTACCGCAATCTTGGAGCATATGGAGCGTCAGGATCAAGCAACTAGGGAACGTATGGACCGTTTGGATCAAGAGGCTAGAGAGCACAGAGCAGCCCAAGATCGACAGCATACGGAACTCATGGCAGCTTTGGTCGGATTGCGTGTAGGTGGAGATGGTGTCAACCCACGAAATCGGGCTGGTCCTCACGGGGAAAATCTCCACCGTGGTGATCCGATAGGCGGGGATACTTCGGATAATGTTGAAGGGGAGGCCGGGCGTGCCTCCTCAAGATCAACGACCCAAGGTTAGGGCGGATATTCCGGTCTTTAATGGTGAGTTGTCTATTGAAGAATTTCCTACTCAAGAAGAAGCTTTTGATGAGGAGGTTATTTGTGAGTTCAAAGAAGATTTGAGCATTGTTCAGGTTTGTGGTGATATTATTACTTCAAATATTATAGTCCACGATAATGTCCTAGTTGAATTCAAGGAGAAAGAAGAGGTTGGTATTGATTGTTCAAAAACCCCAATTTTTTATGAAAATTTGGGTGTTTTTCACAACAAGAAAGAAATTATTTTTGAAGATTTATTGATCATTGTTGATCAAGGGAAGGAAGGGGAGGAAAATCAACACAAGGAGGATGGGATTGATGGAATAATTTTATATACGAGAAGAGATCATCTTACGTCAATGTATGCTTAAAAAAAGATTTATTCGAAATATCTTTTTAAATGGGATGGCGACTTCCAAGCGTTGGATGAGAACTCGGGGACGAGTTCTTTTGAAGTGGTGGTGTATGATGTAAATTGGGACGTTTATTGTTTTTGTATCTTTTATTATTTCATTTGTATTTTCGGATTTAATTTTAATTGGTTGATTATAGGTAGATTTAGAATAGATTTTCAATATATTTACTAGTTTTTAAGTCCTATTAGGTTACTATATAGGTTAGGATTAATTTTAGAAGGTTTAGGAGTCTTTTTCAAGTTTTCTGGGCACTATAAGATAGGCCTTCATTGTAATTCCGAAAATTAGTCTTTTTATCAATTAAATTCATATTTTGCTCTTGCAAAACTCTTGGTCAATTTTATTGGCTTGCAGAAGGATTTCTTAGGAAATTCTTGTTATCTTGGGAATTGCGATTCCTTGCAGAAGGTTTTGATTTCGATCAGGCCTTGGTTACTATTCCGCTGCGTTTACATCAAATTATGAATGACTTAAAATTTTGGATTTAGTGATTTTTTCTTAAAATTATGAATGACTTACCATATTATCATGCAGTTAGTGTTTGATTCTAAATCTTGGTCGCCTGTGGTTGTTATATAAATATTTGAATATTTTGGGCATTTATTTCGGGATGGATGGATTAATTTTTTGCAAATCTCCGTCTCGTACATGCTAGATACAAACATGTTGTTAAAAGTAAGATATGACCTCATTATATGAATAATTACGCCCTCTCATTTTAAATCCAGTTTCTACCTTTAGAGACGGATGTTGAATATTGTTTGTGCATTTCACCAATTTTAAACTAATCTATGATTTATTTATTTTTTGAATTGTGATTACACAATGACAAATGGATATCAAAATAAGTCAGTGTAATTTTATACACATATCAATGTGAGTTGATTGTTCAAAAGGTTAGTTGAATCTTTTTGGTACATCATCTTGGCTTCTCAATTGCTTATATTCTAAAATGAACATAACTGATTATTGTTCTCATATCCCATCATTTTCATAGGCTTCTAACTCTTAGGTTACAAATATGTGGCTTATATCAATAAATAGTAATCATTCTCAAGCCAACTCCAATTCTGCTTTGGCTTCTTCGTTTATGAATATGAATTCCCATCATCATCAACAAGAGAGCCTTGGCTTCTGTAAGCTTGGTTGTACCTCCTCTTTATGCTCTAATATCAGCTCTAAACTCAATCCAAGTACCCTTCGTAGACCCTACACAAAAAAGAATGTTGCGCACTTCAACCTAGTTCCTAAAAATAGTTCCAAATCTTTTGTCGCATGTCCATCAATTCTTTTGCACATCAACCTAGTTCCTTAAATTAGCTTCTCAATTAGGGGGGGGGGGGCTTGTGAGAGAGAACGAATGAGTGTTGTCATGGGGTTATACTATATCATGGGCCCAAGTTCGACTAATAGGCTAGGCTCCAACAATGTTGTCATGGGGTTACACCAAGAGATAGTTTTGACATATATTCCAATGATGATAAACAAGTTTCATATTCGATTCCTTGTTGTTGTTGTTGTTGTTGTTGTTGTTAACTTGCGTTAACTTTGTCTTTCAAAGATAAAAAACTTGAGTCAACTTTGAATTTGTATATGTGAATTTAGTATGAATTTTTATATGTGAATTTAGTATGAATATTAGTCCCATTAGTATGATACAAATGAAAAGGCGTCTCGAAACTCTCACACCAACCAACCAACCAACCACTTGCATCCTCTACTTAAATAATCTCCCCTTTTCTGTAATCCTATCTTTGATCCCACCCTAAATCATACTCTTCACTCTAGTCTCAATCCAATCCTTTATCTCACTGGTTCGTTCTCTTTTCCCCTTCCTACTCCCTTTGTCCATTGTATTTTCCCTCAATTCCATATGAATTGTTCTTCCTATCATGATTATATGTATTTTTCTGTTATCAGTGTTTTTTCATGAATCTTTTCGCTGCCCAAGTCGTCAGTTCATGTTTAATGCTATAGTCAATGATGGGTTTTCTGTGGGGTTGGTACTTGTGTTTGGTTTTCGCTAATTGGGAATTTCTGGGTCAGTTCATGAGATCCAAAAACTCTAATTTTGGAGGTTCATTAACTTTTACAGTTCAGATTTGCTGTCCCATTTGATGTGGTTTATCCAAGTATTGGAGAATTTGGACCCTGAACAATCAATAGCTGCTGTGGCCATGATTGAGAAATATTCCTAATTTTATGAACTGATTGTACTCGATGAAGTTTAGAATTCAATTACGTTTTGATCCTGGAGTGTTGTTTTAAATTGTTAATGTTTGGAGTATATCTTGCTATTTGTTGTACCCACAAAGTACATGTGCCCTTGGTCACTTTTTGAAAAATAATGCTAAAATTAGGTTCCGTTTATGAGGTTATCTAGTTCAGTCTTGGTATTTATCATGTTCATATGTTCAATTGTGGTACTACTGTGTGGAAACTATTTATGGATATGGATAGCTAAAATAGCCTGCAAGTCAACTTAGTTGCTCTTTTCAAAATAGAAAAAATGTGTATGAATTACTAGTAATATAGTAAGAATGTCAACTTTGTTGCTCTTTGCAACATAGAAAACTTGAGGCACATATATCTGTTATGGTTGAATTCAAAGTAGTTATCAAACCAACTTGTCTTCCTCTATATTATTGATTGGGTGATGGATGCCATAATGCTTTTTTGTGAATCTTCATATGGTTTCAATGCTAGTCTTTTATTGCGTCTATAGGTTCTGAGGATATGAATGTACATATATCTGTTGCTGTTGTTGTTTTCATTTTGAGTGTTGTTGTTACTGTTTATAGGTCTTATATAAGATATATAAGACCAATATATGGTCTTATATAAGATACATAAGGCCTATAATAAATTTATAGGTCTTATACCTATATTATAAGACTGTTTTTTTGGTCCTTTACTTGGTTTATCCAATTTTTGTGCTAGAATTGAATTGTCATACGACAGATATGCCGCCAAGGAAAAATCTAATAATAGGTGAGGGCTCGAACCATAAAGGAAGAGGGCTAGCAAAAGCAACCAGAAAATGGGGTAGAGAGAGATTGAATATAATATGGAATGAATATGGTCAACCAGTTGGTGGGGACCACTCAAACTAGCTACTCAGCTAGGACATTTTGCTAGAAACGGGGAACATTTCCCATTAATTAAAGAGTGGCCTCAGATGGACCGTGCGTGCATAGATGCCGTATGGAATGACGTTCTGGTAAGTTGTAATCCATATTTCTTACATAAATCTCTAGTACGTAGTCAAAAGTCTTATGATTCTCTAACAATTGTTTTTTTTTCTTTGTTGAATTGTGTATATAGGATAATACAAATGCGCCTCCGGAGTATTACCCAGTTATGAATATTGCTCTCAATAAACAGTGGCGTGACTGGAAATACCAGGTGAGACAAGAATATAATAAGTATTACTCAGTTATGAATATTACTCAGTTATGACTTCGTTATGAATATTACTCGGTTATGACTTTGTAATATGGAAATGTTAGGTGAAACAAATGTATAAGATGTATAATTCCGACTGGGACGCATTGGCCAACCAACCCCATGCGTGCATTGCGGGTCAATGGGCTGAACTTGTTCCGATGTGGGGTACGGATAAGGCTCGGGTATATTTCAAATTAATCTCAATCTATTATCATGAATGTCTTATATAAGTAGTCAAATTAATAAATACTAATATTATTTTTTTCCAGTAATTGTCACAAACAAATAAAGAGAATCGATAAAAGCAAGCGTGCCTGAACCGGACCGGAAAAAAGTCCCATCCCAAAGTCATTAAAGAGGTTTGTCATCGTTCAATTTAGTTCTCAGTTGTCAATTAATGTTTCTTTTTGTATTGTATATAAATATATTTTTTTGGTCAAATGATTCTATTATAAATTGTAGAGAGTAGACGATGGTTTACCAACTGATCGCGTAAGCTTGTTCATAGCTACGCGCACGGGCAAAACACCTGCAGATCGAGAAACCTCTAGTATGATTGTAAGTTAAAGTTTCAACCTTTTCTGTTTCAGTTTTGTTATTCTATAGAATACTTTTTTCATTTCTAACTTCATTTTCATAATATTAGTTAAAGTTAAAACATTTATATTGAACATGTTGTTTTTGTTACAGACTACGTTTAATGATGCAATTGAAGAGCTGCCAGAGGAGCAACAAAACTCTCCCAGGGCGCGCGAAAAGATTTTTATAGATTTGTTGGGCACTGATGACCACGGGAGAATGCGATATATAGGAGGCGGTGTTAACAAAACTAAGGTGTTTGGTAAATCCTCAACTTCTTAGACAGCTGTATTGGAGGCGGTGTCATCCGTCAGAGCAGATTTTGAAAGGCAACTTCAGGAGCAACGCCAACAAAATAAGGAGCAACGCCAACAGTTTCAACAACAAATTGATGATTTGAAACGTTGTTTTATGGAACAACGTGGAAAAGACGGTAATGAATATGTGGTGATATGTTTCTCAAAGTTGTGGATTTTAGACATTGATTGAGTTTTGGATACATTCAACAACTAACTTTTTTGTGTAATGGTTATTATGTTTGGTTATTATGTTTGGATACATTCAACATTGATTTTGTGTTAATGGTTATTATGTGGATTGTAAACATTGATTGCGGGTGTATTTTTGGTTATATACAGGTTGCATTTGTGTGTGTACAGGTTGAATTTAGTTTTTGCGAATGTATTTTTGGGAAAAGTGAATTATACAGGGCAGGATGGAAAAAAATAGGCTTATTTACCGCGGAACCCTTCATCCGCCGTAAATAAAGGCCTAGACGACTCGTGCCCAAAGGGGGGACGAGGGAACCTGGAGGGGGTGCAAATGGGACGACTCGTGCCATGGTGGATGACTCGTCTCTAACAAGTCATTTACGGCGGTGACCACATCCGCCGTATAAAAGAGGCATGGACGAATCGTCCCCAAAGGGGGGACGAGGGAATCTGGGGGGGTTCAATTGGGATGACTCGTGACACAGTGGACGACTCGTCTATTATTTACGGCGGTTACACCTACCGCCGTATAAATATTACTCAAAATATGCCAGTAATATACGTAAGTATTTCATTTATATACGGCGGTGGTATTTCCCCTGTATATAGTATTTACGGCGGATATCACACCGTAAATAATTTATACGGCGATGTTTTATACAGTGGACTATATATGGCGGCTAGCCCGCCATAAATGGTATATACGGCGGGGCGCGTTTTATATACAGCGGATTTTAACCGCCGTATATAAGCCTTTTTCTTGTAGTGTTGGTAAATATCCTTGTGAGGTATGTTTGCTTGAAGATAAGTTTGCTTTCTGAAGGGAATTGAGGACCATGGTGTCATTGTCCTGTTGAGTGATAGGCTTGTGTGTAGTTTCCTGAGCAGCTAAGAGAAGAGTTTGTGAAATTGAAGGAACAGGTTGAATTTTTATTATTCCTTCGAGTTCATAAGCCTCAAGCTTTCAAAAATATTGTTCAACAGTCATGGTACTCCATTCTGCTCCTTCTCTAATGGGTTATGCTACCTTCACATATTCTGGTGGAAGAGTAGAATATATTTTAAGGCATAGGTCTTTTTCTTCAAATGTTTTTCCACGGTAACCAATGGATCTGACAAGGTCCTCAAACCTTAGTTTAGCAGCACTAACTTTTTCACCAGGATAGAATTAAAATTTGTCTAGTTTCTTAAGCAAGTTATACAAATTTTGAGTTCTTACACTGGTGTGTTTAGTGAATTTGGTATGAATAAGTTCCCAAGCAGATTTTGCAGTTAGTCTTTTAGCAATTTCTTGTGCTAAAGAGTCATTCACACTCTTTTGAAGTATGTTTTTGACTTTTAGATTAGCACGTATTAATTGCCTTTCATTTTCAGTCCAATTCTCTAGGGATTTTATTTTACTGGCGCCACCATTTTAATCTGGTTGGATTGGATAGGTGACCTCATTTTCTAGTGCATACCAGTTCCAAATACTATTTGCATCAAGATAGGTTTTGATTTTTGATGCATATATTTCACAAGATCAACAGTCATCAATGTGTGCAATGTCTTTCTCATTATTTCTTCTTGGTTGAGGCATGGTGGGTTGAAAGAGGATCCTTCACAAGTTGTTAGACTTTTGATGGTGAAGACAAGCTCTGATACTAATTGAAAGGCCCTGTATGCTTGATCAACAGACAGATGATCAGACAGTTAAGCTTTGGCAGCTAAGGTGAATCTTAGCTGTCAGATATTAACTGATTTAAAAGACAGAGATAAATGTGCAGCGAAATAAATAAAATGAAATAATGTAAAGTGAAAGTGCTTAGTGTAGGTGTTTGTGAGTGTGTGTGTGTATGTGTGTGTGTGTGTTTGTGTGTGATAATACCAAAGGACACAAGAATTTAAAGTGGTTCAGAGTTCACTCCTCCTACGTCCACTCTCACTGTCAATCTTGACAAGTGAGCTCAATCCACTATACTCTAGATCGCTTTAAGAGTTACAAGATTGATCAGGCAAGTTTCTTGAACTTCCTCTTCCTAATTAGTACAGTCAATTAGGGATTTGCTTATTACGAAGCAAATTACAGATTTCACACTTGAAGTACAGTCTTAAGTGTTTACAAGTTTTGTTTATACACTTGAAGTGCAGTCTCAAGTGTCTGAAGTTTGTTTTGATGTTGATTCACATGTGTGCTGGTATGCAAGGGTTTGAGAAAGGCTCCAAAAGATTGTGGGTTGAAGGTCTGTAGAAGGTTGTTAAAGGGTGTTGTAAAGGTTGTAAAAGAAGGTGTTAAAGGGGATGTAGAAGGTTGTTAAAGGGTGTTGTAAAGGTTGTAAAAGGAGGTGTTAAAGGGGCTGCAGAAGGTTGTTAAAGGGTGTTGTAAAGGTTGTAACAGGAGGTGTTAAAAGGGGTGGCAGAAGGTTATGAAGGGGCTGTGGAAAGGGCTGTAAAATGGGGACTGCAGAAGGTTGTATAGAGGTTGTGAAAAGGCTGTAAAAAGGGACTGGAAAGGGGTGTGTAAAGGCTGTGAAAAGGGTCTGTAAATGGGTGTGGAAATGCTGTAAGATGGCTCTAAGAAGGCTGTGGAAAGGGTATAAGAAGGGACTGTAAATGGGTGTGAAAATGGACTGTAAAATGGCTCACAGGTAAGGGAAGGATTTCATTCCAATTTATAGGAGGGAGAGAGAACTAGCCGTTGGGAACATGGCACATGGTCAAGGTTGTCTTTAATGGGGGTCTTCATTGATGTTGTCTGATTAATAAAGAGGAAGTAGCCGTTGGAGGATTTATTCTTGTTTGGTCTTCAATGCAGTTGACTCAAAGTGGTTGTCATTACTTTCATGTTTTGTGGAACAATGTTTTCTTCTTCTCCAGTGAAAACACATGGCTTGTATATCTCCATTTGCAATTCCAAGTTCACTGATGATAAACATGGGGAACTTGGAGGGGCCTTCATGTAACTTATGTAACTTTCCTCTCTTGACATTCTAGACCATTTAACATTGTCCCGTTAAATGATCAATCTTCATCAAAACACAATGTTAGGTCCTAACAGAGATGATGCATCTCTTTTATCATCAATGATATGACGTGGAGAAAACATTAAAGGTCAGTTTACCGTATCACAATTCCCCTCTCAAAGAGATAATGTGACAATGGTTATTTAAAGTATTGAGAAATTATTTCAAGATCAAAACAATAATCTGATACCATGATAAAATATGAAAAGTCCAAAATATATTATGTATTATTTTTGTCTCTAAATTTATATAAACTAGCGGACTCATATTTATGCACAAACCATATGAGTCCTAATTCTATTAGGATTCAAACAATTTTTTATATTCAGATAGTAAATATAATTGTAATTAAAAATACATCTAACTAATTTAACTTTTTTATGTTGGCTCTAACTTTGATAGCTAAATACTTTCTTTTATTGAGAATATCATTCAATATCCTAACGTAAACACATACACACATATTTTCGTGACGGAACAAATAACCACACCAACAAAGCTTAGACGGGGTTCCAAAAATGTCCTTAGAAAAATCCGAATTGGTCAGAGCTGTAATTGTACAATAACCACACCAACAAAGCTCAAATTATAAACTCATGATAAGTAAATTACATAGAACACACATACAGGAACATATAGTAGTTACATACACATACATACAATACAAAGCAAACACACACACACAACAAGAAAAGCACCAAATATCACTCACTAATTTCAAATTTGAATGACCTCCTTTTCTTCATCAAATCTGCATGTTTCCATATAAACACGTACTTCATTTTTAGGGTATCTATTTTTACTCGATGCAATGTTTACAACACATGTATTTAATTCCATAAAAACTAAAGACGAGTAAAAATAGATACTCTAACATGTTTCCATATAAACACATACTTCTTCAGTCCCAAAACGAATGTCCATTTTCAAAAAAACATTTATCGCAAAATGAATGTCCTTTTAGTTAACAACTTTGTCTCGAAATGTTATTTTACCCAAAAAAAACATTCGTCATTTTATACTAGCAAAACTAAACGTTTAAAAAATTGGATACCAAAGGAAGTTCAAGCATGACTTTCAAGAGATTTTACAAGAAAACAGGCTTTTGAGGGTAATAAATTTGTAATCAGTAATTTAAAACTTGGAGGAAATTACGGGAGTCTACATGAAAAACTGCATTAGTATGTTCATGTATCTTTTTAGAATGTTCATGTATAGGTAGGTAAATCATATAGTCGAAATAGAAATCTTATATATAAACATTAGAGATGGAATGTAACGGGCACGGAAGATACTTCCTTCACTGTCAAATTTTAATTTAGGTAAATAGAAACTATCTTGAAAGAGTATTAGTGAGAAGATACTATTGCCAGCATGGGCCACCAATTCCACTTCTTTTTGTTAGTCAATTAAAAATAGTTTTATATAATGCAAGTTGCAAATGAAATCTAGGAATCCACCCAATTTAATCAGTCGACATTATTCTTTAAAAAAAAAGTGTTTTTCATGATGCAGAATCATTTCTAATTGGGAATGAATCTGTAATATAGATTTTCAAAATCATTTCCAATTGAAAATATTTGTGCAAATATATTGAGGGAATATCCGATTTCATTTCCAACGCGTACGATGTAGGATCATTTCTGATTGGATAACAGAAGGAGGTGGCATAAATTAGTTTCATGGTTAAGGAGAGAACATAAATTCAAAACTACACTAGAAATTAAAAAAAATAATGAACAAACTGAGCGGTATAAACCGAGGTACGAATTTGGGTTGTAATCGGGGAAGGTCCAAGCAATTGAGCCTTAAATATAATCCATACAAGTCTCTAATACGTCATAAGGAGTGGGCTTCCCTACCTATGCTCGTCATGTCTACTCGTCATTTCTCACTATTTCGACCTAGAAATATCAGAGTGAATCCAACGACTATGGCACAATATTGATACATGCCGACCAAGACATCTATCAAAGCCGACCAAGGCGCCTCCAAAAGCCGACAAGGGCATCACCAAAAGATGATGAGACCCTCCTCGGTCATCATCCGGGACAAGGAAACGGGATTCTTTATCCTTGCTATCCACTTCCTCGGCATTCATGCACGTTGACCAACATCACATGCCGAGTAGCATGCCTCCTAGGCACACGTGCAGAATGCTATTATCTAATCCTACTCCAATGTGAATTGTGGGAAGTTATAATCCCACTAGGGTTATAACCCTCCTTTAATGTAACTTCATGTTGGATGTTATGGATCGATGTCCTGGCAAAGGGCCCAACGCCCTCCGAGGGCGCCTCACATTGGCCGAGGCAGGCGCCTGGATCACAGTAGGTCTGAGGCGTGGGCATCAGCATTGAGGCGGCCGCATGGGGTTAGCTGAGGCGGGCGCTTCGAAGGCCTAAGGGGTAGCTTGGCATGGCACGTTGCCAGGCGGGCGCCTGGAGCTGCTTGAGGCGGGCACCTCAAGCCCAGCCGGGGGGTTTTGTTCAGACGGGCTTTTGGTTATTTAGTCTTCTGTTTGGGCTAGGTTTTGTATCATATAAATAGTGATTGTAACCCTATGTAAACAAGTAAGACATAGCACATAATAATAAAAAGACAAGGTTCAAAACCCCAATCAATTTCATCTCTTTCGATTTCTCAATTGTGTTCTTGGTTATTGTCTATTTGCTTCAGCTGCATTGCACAACACTTCCTATTCAAAGATGGACTCTATATCATACACCTATAAATACATGTCATAATTCACTTAATTCTGGTAAAGCATCTTTTGATTGTCAACTATTGTCAATTGTTTTGCTCTTTATATCACACGAATACTTACTCTTACACCAGAGGGCCTTCGCCGGTGAAGCCCCGGCTTAGTTTACGTGTCTGCTAATCTTTTTCAGGCTATACAAACATACGTAATACAACATGCCGTTGGATTTGGGCTGATCCGAATGTTTTTGGCATCATCAGTTTGGTTCCATTACCGCTAAGCGATTCGTATTATCCGTTGAATATCTTGGAAAATTCTTTCGTTCTCTTAATCCTAATGAAACACACACTATTAGTATTACTCATGATCCGAATAATATTCTTGTGGAGGAGACTCATGGCAACACTGGGACTGAAATTCCTCTTGCCAGTGGGTGACTACCACCTCCTCTACCACAGATTGATGGGGTGCCCCCACTAGGAATAAACATGCATTCATGTAGATAGCTAGTAACTGAGGTAATACTACCAAACCCTCATCATCTCGGCGCCGAGGAAGGCCTGCTCGCAGTCATGCAGGGAGGAATGCCGCCCAAGGGGGCACTGGAGCTTCCCCCAAACATATTGATTGCAAAACTCTCTTGCATCGACAGATGGAGACTTTGCAACGCATTTATGAAACACAAAATGCCTTTGTACAGTTGGATCCAGAACACTCTCTGGCTGAATTTATAAGACCTATGAGGACTGGAAATTCCCTTGTAGGGGAAAATCATCTTGATAGGCATAGTAGTCGGAGGAATAGAGAAAATCTTCCTCCCGGCCAACATCCCCCTCATCATGGCACTGCTGGTAGATCCAAGCAAAACTCCCAAGATGTCCCTCCTCGTAATAAGGCCCCATGTACATGGAAACACAAGAAATGGGGTTGATTTGAGAAATCAATTGAACCATCAAAGGGACCATGAGGTTAATTATTCTGACTTAATAGCAAGGCTCAGTCATGAAAGGCAAATCCTGATGATTTCATTGATTCTTGGATTGATACTATTGAGTATAAATAGGGTTTTTTTTCGAATCTTCAAGTCATGAAGATCTTCTTGATTGGTCAAAATCGCCTAGGTTTGATGTGTGTCATTGTGACTGTTTTCAAGTGATGCCATCTGATCCTATTCAAGTTGAAATAGTTGATTTTGAATTTTCTCAAAATCAAGTGTTGTGGGTATAGGGTATAGGGTATAAGGTATAGGGTATAGGGTATAGGGTATAGGGTATAGAGTATAGGGTATAAGGTATAGGGTATAGGGTATAGGGTATAGTATATAGGGCATAGGGTATAGGGCATAGGGCATAGGATATATGGCATAGGGCATAGGGCATAGGGTATAGGGTATATGGTATAGGTATATAGTATATAGTATATAAAGCATAGGGTATAGGGCATCGGGCATAGGGCATAGGGTATAGGGCATAGGGTATAGGGTATAAGGCATAGTATATAGGGCATAGGGTATAGGGCATAGGGTATATGGCATAGGGTATAGGGTATAGGGTATAGGGCATAGGGTATAAGGCATAGGGTATAGGGCATAGGAAATATTGTATAGGGTATAGGGTATAGGGCATAGGGCATAGGGTATAGGGCATAGGGTATAGGGTATAGGGTATAGGGTATAGGGTATAGGGCATAGGGTATAGGGCATAGGGTATAGGGTATATGGTATAGGGTATAGGGTATAGGGCATAGGGCATAGGGTATAGGGCATAAGGTATAGGGTATATGGTATAGGGCATAGGGTATAGGGCATAGGGTATAGGGCATAGAGTATAGGGTATAGAGTATAGGATATATGGTATAGGGTATAGGGTATAGTATATAGGGTATAGGGTATAGGGTATAGGACATATGGTATAGGGTATAGTATATAGGGCATAAGGTATAGGGTATAGGGTATAGGGTATAGGGTATAGGGTATATAGTATATAGTATATAGGGTATAGGGTATAGGGTATAGTATATAGGGCATAGGGCATAGGGTATAGGGTATAGGGTATAGTATGTAGGGCATAGGGTATAGGCATAGGGTATAGGGCATAGGGTATAGGGCATAAGGTATAGGGTATAGGGCATAAGGTATAGGGCATAGGGCATAGGGTATAGGGCATAGGGTATATGGTATAGTATATAGGGTATAGTATATAGGGCATAGGGCATAGGGTATAGGGCATAGGGTATAAGGTATAGGGTATAGGGCATAGGGTATAGGGCATAGGGCATAGGGCATAGGGTATATGGCATAGGGTATAGGGGTATAGGGCATAGGGTATAGGGCATAGGGTATAGGGTATAGAGTACAGGGTATAGAGTACAGGGTATAGAGTATAGGGTATATACCCTATATCATATACCCTATACTCTATGAATATAAATAAATATTTTGGACATTTTTTAGTATAAAAAAGTTATATAAAAAAAGTTAGAAAAAAAATAAACAAATGAAGGTATAATGAAGAAAACAGGGACGGGTAAAATTCTTTAATTTTTATTTATAAATGTATAGTTTTTTTTATTTTTTATGAATAAAAATAAATATTTTGGACATTTTTTGGTATTGAAGTTTTTTTCAAAAAGTTATATAAAAATTTTTTTAAAAAAATGAACAAATGAAAGTATAATAACAGGGAGGGGTAAAATTAATATTTGATATTCCAAATAAAATATGAATTCAAATAATCTTATACTTTATAAAATTAATATTTGATATCCAGATGTATATTCATTTTAAAAATATAAACTACAATTAAATAATATAATTAACTTATTAACATTTTAAGTATGTCACATATTTTTATCATATTTGGCCTTACTTCATTTACATTTGAGGTAAACTTAACAATTAGGTATTAATAAACATGCATTAGACTGAATATATTCAAAAAAAATAAAAATCCGTCGGTAATCCGTCGCTAATTGAATAAGTTTTTTTTACTTTATATAGCGACGGAATCTATCCGTCGTTATATTATTTTAAGAATTCCGTCGCTAATCCGTCGCTAAATGAAAATGAAATAATATTTTTTTATTTTTTTAATTCTATAGTGAGGAAATACATCCGTCGGTAAAAAATAATTGCAATCCCTAGTAATCCGTCGGTAAACCGTCGGTAAAAAGAGGCACAATTTTTTGGCGCCACTTTTACGACGAAATAGTGACGGAATTTTGTCCATCGTTAAATCCGTCGGTAAAGTTGTCGTTTTCAGCCTAATTTTTTTTATTTCTTATCCTTCGCTAATCCCTTGCTATTCCGTCGCTATTAGCGACGAAATTGTGTTCGTCGCTAAAATCCGTCGCTATTTGACAGTTTTCTTGTAGTGAAGATTGAAGATGTCAATATTGGTCAGCGGTACGAAGATCCGTTTGACCGCTTTGAAGTTGATTGTTCAAAGTTTTCGGCTTCTTGGTTTCTTCAAATGATTTATTTGTGAAAAGTTCCTCACTAATGGGTGGACTGACCGACTGGATTGATATTTTGACAAGTGATACTAAATCTAAAGTTTGTCAACGATGTTAGGGTAAATTTCTAGATGTATTTCCTAAAGCAACATGTCAAATTCGAGGACAAATTTTTTCTAAGAAGGGAAGAATGATGTATATCGACACAGAAATGGAGGAGCGGCCGTGCATTGATAGGGGAGCGGCCGTGCATTGCGGAGGAGAGCTGGAAATGGGCCTTCAGGGTTTGCTAGTTTTAGGGTTTTAAGTGTTATGATTTTTATGAATTATATATTTTCATAATTTTTATGATTTTATTAATATTTTCGGAATTAATTTTAGTAGATTAATTATAGGAGGTTTTAGAGTAGATTTAGACTTGATTGATTAGTTTTAGACTCCTAATAGGTTACCTTATAGGTTATGTATTATTTTAGAATTTTATTTCTTGTTTTCCAAGTTTTATGGGTGCTATAAAATAGCCCTAAAGTTGTAATTCGAAAATTAGACTTTGATTATTTATGAATTATTAAGAAAAGCTTGAAGCTTTCTTTTATCGAATCTTGGTTTTTTCTTGTTCGGTCTTTAATATCTAGCCTCAAGGCATCATAATTGAGACATGGGGCCCTTGAAATATTATTAACAATAATTTTTAAAATTTTATATAAATTGTTAAATATTATTACCGTCAAAGTTTAATTTAGGTAAATAGAAACTATCTTGAAAGAGTATTAGTGAAAAGATACTATTGCCAGCATGGGCCACCAATTCCACCTCTTTTTGTTAGTCAATTAAAGATAGTTTTATATAATGCAAGTTGCAAATGAAATCTAGGAATCCACCCAATTTAATCAGTCGACATTATTCTTTAAGTAAGTGTTTTTCATGATGCAGAATCATTTCTAACTGAGAATGAATCTATAATATAGATTTTTAAAATCATTTCCAATTGAAAATATTTGTGCAAATATAACTGAGAATGATTCAACATCTATAATTATTAGGACTATGTCATAGTGACGTCACGTAAACCGTTTAATCAGCAATTGTGCTGAGTGATGAAGATAAAATGGTACAACAGATCTTGGGTTGTATTAAAATGTTTAGTTAACTAGTTATTTAGAGGCGTAATTAATAGGGTTTATTGCTAAATATAATGAGTTTGAGGCATTATGAGGGAATCTTTGTATATTCATTTTGCATCCAACAATTTTCATTATATTTCCGTAAAGAAGTTACATGATTTATCATTTCTTGCATTCACTTCCCAAATTACTAAGGTACATTTTTTTTTACAAAAATTGCTTAAAGATGCACTCTCTAAAATTTTGTAAAAAATTAAAAATATATAACTAAATAAATAAAAATGTAGACACTTATTTATGACACATGAAGCAAAACACATTTCTTTAGTTTATAATAAACTTGCTCCCATCACTTAATGAGTATCATATTTCATTAAAAAATGCCAATCGACATTCTGAACAACTGTACAATTATTTAGCTCCACTTTTAAGCACACTTGTTATTTTTATAGTTTTAACATTCATACTCCAAATAAGATTTTATTTAACTCAAACCCCCTAACTTCATCAAAAAAATAAAAAAAAAAAATATCAAAACCTAACAAGAGTTAACTTCAACACCAACACCTATTCTAAAATTTAGGAGAACAAAGGCTAAAATCAAGGTTAGCCGAGCGTAAATCTTCAAATATTGATGGCATCAAACATTTTACAAGATAGGAAGCTTGAATCGAGCTCTTGAAACTCCATTGTTTAGCCCTATATAATTGCTTGAGACAAACTCAATTTGGGCTCTCTATATTGTAAAATGTTGGATGATCAACAATTGAAGATTTACAATCAGTTGGCCTTGATTTCAGCCTCTATTCTTCGCGATTTTAAAATTGTTCGCTATTTTGGGGTCATGAAGTTAACTCTATTAGATTCCGTTAGTTTTTTGTAACAATTTTTTATGTCTTTAAATTGGGATTAATAAAAGTGTATTTTGAGTATAGTGGTTAAAAGCGCTAAGATAAAATATGAGTGATTAAAAGCGGAGCTAAAGAGAAGTAAAGTGGTTTGAGAATGTTGATAGGCCCAAAAACAAAGTTAAAACATATTATACATCTAAATGACTAACTATATTTGAGGCAGTAACAATTTTCTTCTTTAGAAAATATTATATTCAAAATACACTTTCAATACATAAGTCATTCAATTATATGAAGAAAAAATATAATATAGACCCACTCATTTAAGACACTAAAATGGAATGACTCAGTATATATATGCATACTTGCAGTTAATCAATTGAACAAAACATTGAAAAAGAAAAACACTTCAACGATAATTAAGAAAGAAAACTAAAAGCTAAGAATGTGGAAACTCAAGATAGCAGAAGGAAATGATCCATACTTGTTCAGTACAAACAACTATGTCGGGAGGCAAATTTGGGAGTTTGATCCTGATGCAGGTACCCCAGAAGAAAGAGAAGAGGTCGAGAAGGCTCGCGAGCATTTCAGGACTAACAAAAAACTAGGTGTTCATCCCTGCAGCGATTCGCTCGCGCGTATGCAGGTATACCTATACACACACAAATACATATACTAATATCTTTAATATGCTATCTATTAAAGAAACCAGCTTATATAAGTCTTGTTTGATATTAGAGGACAGTCTTTTTTCTTTTTTTAAAAAAAACTAAGTATGTGTTTGATTATTTTTTTGCTCGTAAGTTATAATACTAGAAACTGAGAAAAATCAAACAAGTATTGAGACCAACAAGAATGTGTTTTAATTGATGGATGTACGTATATAGCTTATCAAAGAAAGCGGAATAGATCTTCTGAGTATACCACTATCAAGAATTGGAGAAGAGGAAAATCTGAATTATGAAGCTGTTACTACGGCTGTAAAGAAAGCACTTCTTCTGAACAGAGCAATTCAAGCTAAGGATGGCCACTGGCCTGCTGAAAATGCCGGTCCTATGTTTTTTACCCCTCCCCTTGTAAGTGCTACCTTACTTCATTTTTCTTGTAAATCTCTACGTTGTTGTAAATGTATATTGATTTGTTTCTAACCAATTACTTTTGAATGTAAATAAGTTTTAAAGATGGGTTTCTGGAGGATGATTTTGCTTCTCAAGCTTTAAAATTGTGTTGGAAATTTATTTTTGATTTAATGAAAATGAAAGTACGATATTCTAGTATTGACATAAGCTTTCAAAAATATTCATTGTTTCCAATACTCGAAGGATTATGTTAATTTTAAGCTTATGAGATTATCAGACTAGCTATAAATTGATAAACTCATCAAAAATATTCATTCTTTTTGATACACCATACAATATTGTGACAATATTGTGAGGGCCCCTCCCAGACTCGGGACCTATAGACTCATGCCCCAAGCTGTAGGGTCTCAAACCTTCCGGTTAAAAAAACTTTTTTTTTAAATAACTTGGAAGTAAAATAACCCTTACAAAAGTCAACATAACCACTCCACTTGGAGGCGGTATATAAACCAAGTTTCAAAAATCATAACCTGTTTTAGTTACAAACACTACAACTGTAAAGACTTACAAAAGCCAACTTTGAAAGAAACCAACTCCCAGGTTTAGTTACAATACAACATACTGAAAACATGTTTATAAAAGTTCTATATACAAATATCCCCAGAAGAATAACATCCACCACCTACTCCCAACTCCTAAACCATAACATACCCTGACAACCCAAAAGATGTCCAATCTCCTTCCCGACATCACCGGTCTGGTCCTCCTATCTCAGTTGGATCTAAAACAATAAAGGGAGAAGGGTGAGAATAAATCTCATCAAGCTATTATGGATGCAACAAGATGCCATCTAATATGCAACACATAAACAAGTTGCCCATAATCACATTGTGATATAGTTCCACATTATACTCAAACAAACCAAGGAAGCATGGTTGGAGCAACTCAAGGAAGCATGGGCAAAGGGGCAACCAACGCAGTGAGCAACAACAGCAGATTGGAGCCAGGCGGGAGCTTCAATCAGGAGCTGGCGGGCGCCCCAGTTGCAGAACATGGAGGCCTTCCTACGGGGCTTGAGGCGCACGCCTCACAGGTGGCCATGCGGCCGCCTCAAGCAGCTTCGACCAGACCATGAAGCACGGTGGTGGAGGCGGACGCCTCACATGCGCGGGGCGGGCGCCTGGCGTCGACCTGAATTCCTTATTTACGAATTTTGCTGTTTCTTTATTTTTAAATGCTGTTTTATTGAACGATAGTTGGGGTTATTTTAGTCCTTATGTTTCTAAGTCGTTTTTTGGTTATTAGGAAGTATTTAAACATCTTTATGGTCTTGGATTATGCAGACTTTGTTTATTGAATTTTTATAAGAAAGCTGAAGCTTTTCTTCAGAACCTTGGTTGTTAATTCCGTTGGGCTATTTCTCATAGGCTTTTGGCTATCATTTGGTATCAGTATCCTGGTTATCAATGGCCGAACACGGACGTGGTGCTCGAGATGGTCGTCGTGGACAGGGTAGAGGCCGGCGTGCAAACCCCCAGGCGGATGAAATCCATCGGGAGAGAGACCTACGCGATATTGAGAATGACGAATTGCGAAACCAAGTTCAGCGGCTCCAACAGCAGATTGCTGATATGAGGGCTCCCACTGATGTGGGCTCTGATTCAGACGGCTCGTCTGATGAGGGAGGCTTTGCAGACGGGCGCAATCCCTTCGCTCGTGGTCATGATCGTGGACAAAGGCTTGGGGCTGATCCTTCGAAGGATATCGGCATGAAGATCAACATCCCGGAGTTTGAAGGTAAGGCACACCCTGATGAGTTCATTGATTGGCTAAATACTGTTGAACGTATGTTTGACTTGAAACCCATGGACGATAGTCATAAGGTTAAGGTTGTGGCAATCAAATTAAAAAAACATGCTTCTATATGGTGGGAACATGTTAAGAAGCAACGGGCGAGAGAGGGGAAATCGAAAATTCACTCTTGGGATAAGATGAAAAAGCTGTTACGAAGGAAATTCCTTAGGACCACTATAGACAGAGGCTTTTCTTGATTACCATAATTTGAAACAGGGGATATGACCGTTGAGGAGTTCATCAACGAGTTTGATCGGTTGCAGATGCGGTGTGATGTTTCCGAAGAGGATGAACAGGACCGTTGCTCGCTTCCTTGGGGGACTACGTGTTGACGTGTCGGAGGTGGTTCAATTGCAGCGTGTGGACCTATACGGATGTGTGTCGACTTGCCTTGAAGGTTGAGAAACAGTTGAAGCGAAAGAAAGTGGTGAATCGTTGGCCGAGCAGGGATGTTACCAACACTAGGGGCGTTGGTAGTTCTAGCACACCAAAAGGGGTTCCCCCAACTGCTCCGAAAACACCAGTTACAGCCAATTCGGGTACCACTGCAGCAAATACTAGGGGGAGGCAGCCTGCGAGATGCTTCAAATGTCAGGGTATTGGTCACCTTCAAGCCGAGTGTCCCAACAGGAATGTTGTTGCCTTACTTGAGGAAGAGTTGCCGGTCTATGATGAAGCAGAAGAGGTGTCCGACGTCGAGTCCGAGGTGGTTTATGCAGACAAGGGTCCGGCCTTGGTGGTTAGACGTGTGTTGAACGCAACAGCTGTGGATGATGATCAGTGGCTTCGCCATAATATCTTCAATACTAAGTGCACTGCCAAGGGTAAGGTTTGCAAGGTTATTATTGATGGTGGTAGTTGTGAGAATGTTGTGTCTACTACAATGGTGGATAAGCTGAGTTTGCCTATGGTTGTACACCCACAGCCATATAAGTTGTCTTGGTTGATCAAGGGCAATGAGCTCAAGGTGGATAAGCGGTGCCTCGTGTAGTTTTCTATTGGCAAGCGTTATAGAGATGAGGTGTGGTGTGATGTGGTACCAATGGATGCATGCCATATTTTGTTGGGTAGGCCGTGGTTGTTTGACAGGCGGGTTAAGCATGATGGGTTCAAGAATACGTACACCTTCCGCATGAATGATGTCTCTATTACTCTTTGTCCGACGGACTCGAGACAGGAGCAGACTGTTAGTGAGAAACCTACGACTGCTGTTGTTCACCAACTCCTTAGCCGTGCAGAGTTTGATTCAGCAACTGCAGTGGAGCAGGGGTTCTATGTTCTTGTTGTGCTTGAGGAGAACGAGTCGGGTATGGCCAAACCCGCGGAGGTACAGTCATTACTTGAGGATTACGGTGATGTTACTCCTGATGAGATTCCTCCGGGACTTCCCCCCATGCGAGATATTCAGCATTGTATTGATCTTGTTTCGGGTGCTTCTATTCCAAACAAGGCTGCGTATCGGTTGCGACCCGAGGAACATGAAGAGTTGGAGAGACAGGTGAGGGAGTTACTTGACAAGGGTGTCATTCGGGAAAGTATGAGCCCATGTGCGGTTCCGGCTTTGATGGTGCCCAAGGAAGAAGGAACATTGCGTATGTGTATGGATAGTCGGGCGATCAATAAAATCACCATCAAGTACAGGTTTCCCATTCCTCGGATCGATGATTTCCTCGACCAGTTACATGGTGCGGTGGTGTTTTCCAAGATTGATTTGCGGAGCGGGTACCACCAGATTCGTGTCAGACCGGGGGATGAGTGGAAGACGGCCTTCAAGACTCGGGATGGTTTGTATGAGTGGATGGTGATGCCATTTGGGCTCTCTAATGCTCCTAGCACGTTCATGCGACTCATGAACCAGATTTTCAGACCTTTCATTGGTACGTTTGTTGTTGTTTACTTTGATGATATCTTGATTTATAGTAAATCTGTGGCACAACACTTGGGACACTTGAGACAGGTTTTTGATGTTCTGCGTGAGCAGAAATTATATGCTAATCGTAAGAAGTGCCACTTTTTGACGGAGCAAGTGACTTTCTTGGGGTATGTTGTTACCAAGGAGGGTATTCGTATGGATGATTCGAAGGTGGAAGCTATTACTAGCTGGCCTACACCGACGAATGTTCATGATGTTAGGCGATTCCATGGTTTGGCTTCCTTCTATCGCCGTTTCATTCGTGATTTTAGCAGTATTATTGCCCCTCTTATTGATCGCATCAAGGGGAGTGTATTTGTGTGGAACAAGGCGGAGGATGCTTTTCGGCTTTTGAAAAGGCGGTGACACAAGCTCCTGTTCTTATTTTGCCCGATTTTGATGAGGTTTTTGAGGTTCATTGTGATGCCTCCAATGTTGGCGTTGGTGGTGTGTTGAGTCAGAATAAGAAGCCTGTCGCCTTCTTTAGTGAAAAACTGAACGATGCAAAGTAGAAGTACTCTACTTATGATAAGGAATTCTATGCCATTGTTCGCACCTTGGAGCATTGGCAACATTATCTATTGTCACGGGAGTTTGTGTTGTATTCTGATCATGAGGCACTCAAATACATCCAAGGGCAGCATAAGCATAATCTGCGACATGCCAAGTGGGTGGAGTTCATTCAGATTTTTACGTTTGTCATTACACATAAGGCGGGAGTTCAGAACCGTGTGGCTGATGCTTTGAGCAGTCGACATGCCTTACTATCTACTTTGCAGGTTGAGGTATGCGGATTTGACACTTTTCGTGATTTATACCGTGATGATCCATATTTTGGGGAGGTTTGGGATAAGTGTACTCGGGGTAATTTTCTGCAATTTTTGATCCATGATGGCTACTTGTTTAAGGGGAACAAGCTTTGTGTCCCTTATTGTTCGTTGAGGGACCTTATCATATCTGAGAGTCATGAAGGGGGACTTGCAGGACACTTTGGCAAAGATAAAACATTGGCTCTTGTAGGCGAGCAGTTTTTTTGGCCAAAGTTGGGGCATGATGTTGCTCGTTTTGTGGAGAGATGTCGTGTGTGTCATGTAGCCAAGACTCGCAAGTCTAACGCAGGCCTTTATACTCCTTTGCCGATTCCTACTGCTCCATGGGAGGACATTAGCTTTGATTTTGTGTTGGGATTGCCTCGTACGCAGCGACAGAAGGATTCCATTATGGTGGTGGTAGATAGTTTTTCAAAAATGTCCCATTTTGTTCCCTGCAGTAAGACATTTGATGCAACACAAGTAGCAGACTTGTATTTCAAGGAGATTGTGAAGTTGCATGGCATTCCAAAATCACTTACCTCTGACAGGGATGTCAAGTTCGTTAGCCATTTTTGGCGCACGTTGTGGAGAAAGATGGGTTCGCGCTTACAGTTCAGTAGCTCGTATCACCCACAGACGGATGGACAAACGGAGGTAACTAATCGTAGTTTGGGTAATTTGTTGCGCAGTTTGGTTGGCGACCATCCCCGCCAGTGGGACTTGACACTTGCACAAGCCGAGTTTGCTTACAATAATTCTCAGAACAACACTACGGGCAAAAGCCCTTTCCAAGTTGTGTATGGCCGTAACCCTGTCAGTCCATTGGACCTCATTTCTCTTCCGGTTACCAGTCAGTACAGTTCGGATGCAGAGGCGCGTGCAACTCAGATTAAAGAGCTTCATGAACAGGTTCGCAAGCGCATTATACGTCAAAACAGCATGTACAAGCAGCGGGTGGACAAGCATCGCAAACGGGTTGTGTTTCAGGTTGGAGATTTAGTGTGGGTGCACTTGAGAAAGGAGAGATTCCCAGCTGGTCGCTTTGGCAAGTTACAACCAAGGGTGGATGGTCCATTTCGTGTAGTGGAGTGGATCAATGACAATGCGTACAAGATCGACTTGCCCGGTGAGTACAACGTCTCTGCCACGTTCAATGTCGCGGATTTATCAGCCTACCATGGAGACAATGACGATGATGGCAACTCGTGGACGAGTTTTTCTCAAGAGGGGGAGGATGATATAGTTCCACATTATACTCAAACAAACCAAGGAAGCATGGTTGGAGCAACTCAAGGAAGCATGGGCAAAGGGGCAACCAACGCAGTGAGCAACAACAGCAGATTGGAGCCAGGCGGGCGCTTCAATCAGGAGCTGGCGGGCGCCCCGGTTGCAGAACATGGAGGCCTTCCTACGGGGCTTGAGGCGCACGCCTCACAGGTGGCCATGCGGCCGCCTCAAGCAGCTTCGACCAGACCATGAAGCACGGTGGTGGAGGGGGACGCCTCACATGCGCGGGGCGGGCGCCTGGCTTCAACCTGAATTCCTTATTTACGAATTTTGTTGTTTCTTTATTTTTAAATGCTGTTTTATTGAACGATAGTTGGGGTTATTTTAGTCCTTATGTTTCTAAGTCGTTTTAGGGTTATTAGGACGTATTTAAACATCTTTATGGTCTTGGATTATGCAGACTTTGTTTATTGAATTTTTATAAGAAAGCTGAAGCTTTTCTTCAGAACCTTGGTTGTTAATTCCGTTCAGCTATTTCTCATAGGCTTTTTGGCTATCACATTGGTAAAGCGGTAAACACTTTACGTTATCTCATTTTACCTTTCCTGTCTGACCAATAAGTCGTACAATGTCGGGAGTAAACTCCACTCATTTGTGAACTGCTTAGGTATATTCACATCTTATAAGACCCATTTTCCAGGGAAACATATACGATACCAGCAATCTGTAAGGCTTAGGCTCGATACAGAAGCTGCAACCCAGTCTGTGGCCAGAGAGGGGTAGCGGTCACATGTATAATGTAATCTGAGCACTTTATGGAACAATTTCTCGTAAGTGATCGTATTCCATTATACCCCCGATGATCAACTGATATAAACATATTCAAGCACATAATAGATACTTGAAAATAAATCTACACCTTGGGATATCAATAGATAACATGGTACTATTACTCATGTTAAACCATCACAATAGTGTAACATATATTTAACATTATTGAATAATAATAATCCAACACACGGTATTAATACTCATGCTCAAACCAATGAAGTAGTGCAACATGTATTTAAAC
Organism: Adenophora triphylla var. japonica; assembly: GCA_022495995.1. Lineage (NCBI taxonomy): Eukaryota > Viridiplantae > Streptophyta > Magnoliopsida > Asterales > Campanulaceae > Adenophora > Adenophora triphylla. The sequence continues at coordinate 573,047 of JAFEMH010000252.1, read as the reverse complement.
ACTATGTGCGCAACCAACCATGAATCTGAAATCAAATAAGGGCACAATATATATCAAGTAAGCCCTACATATCCATGTCGTAATATTGAACACCTCCTATAAATGTTCCATATCAATTTACCAAGTTTTTATCAACTTTGGTTATGTATTTACAATGCCTTCCAACCATTTTCAGGACATTATTTAAAGACCTTTCCTTTTTCATTTTGGGCCAATTAAGACTCCATTGTAAAGTACTAATGTTGTACTAGAGTTATAGTTAATGAAGGATTAAATCCGTACTAGGTAGCTTAGGTTAAAATGCTTGCAAAACTTGCTACCATGAAACAGTCTTGGGCACGACTCGTGCCCCATGGCATGACTCGTGCCCCAATTCCGCACGAGTGCTTTAGTTATCATGAATAGTGACCACGAGTAACAACAGAGGGTCACGACACGTGCTCTAGGGCACGAGTCGTGCCCTTCCCCAATTTCGATACTGATGCTAAACAACATCAGCCAAGGCAAGAAGAAACACATATTACTCATTTCCAGCTACTAACAACTCAGTATAACAACTCTAAATCACCTACAAATGTTCCCATCAGGCCATATAACCTCCCATAACAACTCTACCACCTTCAATTCTAACCCTCATGCCATGAACAACCTATTTCATCTCAACCCCTTTATTCCTTCCATTTCCAAAAGCCAAGTAAATGATCCAAACTTTGCAAAACTCATTTATAACACATAATATCATAATTTAACTTGGTATGAACAATTATTGAAAAGAATCATAATAACTAACCAAAATGTTTCAAAAATAATAAAAACTTCGATTGTTTTTAAATGTTCCACTCGACTCCCTGAGTTATAATATGAAGTCAAAACGAGGAACGGATTGACGGTTGATTTATTACGATTTTCGGATGGTGACCCTAGGTTGGTAGGAACGTAGGACTGAGAGAAGAAAGAAGAAGTTGACATAAGAAAATAAGCTTTTGAGGGAAGAAACTTTGATATTTATATATTCAAGTTACACTTTAGCTCCTCCGAGCTCTGAACCTTTACAATCAACCATCTTAAATTTATATTTTCACTAAAGCTCCTCGACAACTTTTTATAACTTTTTATTTAAAACTTCAATTATTATAACTTTACTACCAAATTTCCCATTTCCCATTTATCCATTTAGACATTATATAATTAAAATTACTTTATTAACATTCTAAAATCAAGTAATTCATCAAAATATCAAAATGAACACGTAACCAATCCAATTAACATATAATGCCTAACATGAGATGCAATGCACCCCACCCCCACGTGCTCCACGTGTGACCAAAATGGTACCTAGGTTTTGGGTCGTGACACTCACTCTCCCTTAAAGAAAATTCATCCTGAATTTGAAATTCACTTACCTGATTGCTCAAATAAACCAGGATACTTCTCTCTGATCTCAGATTCCAATTCCCAAGTAGCTTCCTCAATAGTGTGATTTTTCCATAAAATTTTCACCACAAGAATACTCTTGGTACGCAATTCCCGCACTTGCCATTCCAGAACTCTCAATGGTTCCTCCACGTAGGACATATCTGCCTGAACATCCTCGGGAGGAGAACTCAACATATGCGAAGGGTCATGGAAATACTTTCGTAACTTAGAAACATGGAATACATCATGGAGAGAAGAAAGAGATGGAGGTAGCGCCAATCTGTAGGCTAACTCACCCACCTTCTCTAGAACCTCGAATGGACCAATTAACCGTGGTGCCAACTTCCCTTTATTGCCAAACCTTTTAATCCCAATTCTTGGTGAAATCCTCAAAAATACAAAATCACCAACCTGATATGATATCTCCCTTCTCCTAGTGTCAGCGTAGCTCTTCTGGCGACTCTGGGCTGTCTTCAATCTGTCTCGAATTACTTTAATCTTCTCAGTTGAGTCTCTAACCAAATCTGGATCCCAAAGTTTTGCTTCACCAACCTCGTCCCAACACATTAGAGACCTACATTTCCTCCCATACAGTGCCTCATATGGTGCCATCTCGATACTGGACTGGTAGCTGTTATTATAGGCAAATTCCACTAAAGGCAAATGGTCTTCCCATGATGAGTGTAAATCCATCACACAAGCCCGTAGCATGTCCTCAAGAATCTGAATGGTTCTTTCAGCTGCCCATCAGTCTGAGGATGAAATGTTGTGCTAAAACTCAGCTTGGAACCAAGAGTGTCATGCAAATCCCTCCAAAACTGCAAGGTGAATCTCGGATCCCTATCTGAAACAATGTTGACAAGTACTCCATGAAGTCTCACAATCTTATGAATGTATAACTGGGCCAATCTCTCCAATGAATACTTGGTTGAAACACGTAGAAAATGAGCTGAGTTTGTCAATCTGTCCACTATCACCCAAATAGCATCCATCTTCCTCAAAGTAGGAGGCAATCCAGTCTCAAAATCCATAGAAATGTCTTCCCATTTCCATTTCGGAATATCCAATAGTTGAAGTAATCCCACGGGTCTTTGATGTTCAACTTTGATTTGTTGGCAAGTCAGGCACTTTGATACAAACTCAGCAATTTCCTTCTTCATGCCATTCCACCAATACCCTCTCTTCAAGTCCTGATACATCTTCGTGCTTCCAGGATGAATAGCAATTTTGGACTTATGGCCTTCCTCTAATACTTGCCTTTTGATCTCAGCTGAAGAAGGTACGCAGATTCTACCCTTAAATGTCAAAATCCCATCCTTGTTCAACACAAATTCCCATGTCTTTACTTCTTGCAATTTCTCCAAAATTTTCTTCAATTCAATGTCACCTTGCTGAGCTTCCATAAGATCTCCATATAGAGTAGGAATTGCCCGGACATTCGCAAATAGCATATCACCTCTTAATTCACGGGACACCAAGGATGATAAATGAGCCTTGCGGCTAATCGCATCAGCTATCACATTAGCCTTCCCTGGATCATAGGAAATAACACAATCATAGTCCTTCTGCAACTCTAACCAACACCTCTATCTGTTGTTCAACTCTTTTTGGGTAAACATGTATTTCAGACTCTTGTGATCAGTGAATATCTCAAATTTTGCTCCATGTGAATAATGTTTCCACTTATGCAAGGCAAAGACAATAGCAGCCAACTCCATATTGTGAGTAGGATAGTTCTGTTCTGCTGGTGATAATTTCCTCGAGGCATACGCAATTACCTTCCCATTTTGCATAAGGACACTACCCAATCCTTCTTTAGAGGCATCACTGAAAATAAAAAAATTCCCGCAACCATCTGGAAGTGTAAGGATCAGAGCTGAAGTCAATCTCTTTTTCAATTCAGTAAAACCAGCTTCCCACTTTGCATCCCAAATATATGGTATTTCTTTTCGAGTCAATCTGGTCAACGGAGTTGCAATTCTCGAAAATCCCTCTATAAATCTTCTATAATACCCCGCTAAACCAAGGAAACTACGAACCTCAGTCACTGTAGAAGACTGTTTCCAGTTGACTACGGCCTCAATCTTTCTAGGATCTAATGCAATACCCGTACTTGATACCACATGACCCAGAAAAGAAATCTGTTCAAGCCAAAATTCACCTTTACTGAACTTTGCAAATAACAGTTTCTCATGAAGCATAGATAAAACAATTCTCAAATGCTTCTCATGTTCTTCCCGGGATTTTGAATATATTAGGATATCATCAAAAAAACCAAAACAAAACTATCAAGATAAGGCTTTAAAATTATGTTCATCATGTCCATAAATATTGCCGGTGCATTGGTCAACCCAAAAGGCATAACAATAAATTCATAATGACCGTACCTTATTGTGAAGGCTGTTTTAGAAATATCTTCTGGTCTGATTTTCAACTGATGGTATCCGCTACACAAGTAATGCTTGGAATAGATAACGGAACCTTGAAGTTGATCAAATAAGTCATCAATATGTGGAAGAGGGTATTTGTTTTTTAATAGTAGCTTGATTCAACAGTCTGTAATCAATATATAACCTCAATGTACCATCCTTCTTCCTGACAAATAAAACTGGTGCTCCCCAGGGTGAAACACTTGGACGAATGAAACCCCTGTCTAACAATTCCTGCAACTGAATTTTGAAATCTTTTAATTCAGCTGGAGCCATTCTGTAAGGTGCTTTAGAAATTGGTGAAGTACCTGGCAATAAGTCGATACAGAACCCTACCTCTCTATCCGAAGGCATAGAATACTCAGTTGAGAATACATCAATAAACTCAGTCACAACTAGGACATGAGATAGCTCGGGAGACTTCTTACTAGAGTCTACCACATACGCCAAGTACCCCTCACACCCTTTTGATAAAAACTTTCTAGCCTTTAATGCAGATATAACATGAATGTCAAATAAAGATTTATCAGCATCAAACATAAACACTGGCACATCAGGCATAGAAAAGTTGACTCGCTTATTGCGACAGTCCACTAAGGCATGACAATTACTCAAACAGTCAATGCCTAAAATGACATCAAAATCTCGGATTGGTAACTCTACTAAATCCACTAGCAACACATGCCCACATATGATCACCTCACAATCATGATAAATCGAAGAGGATTCGAGGCTCTCTCCCACAGGAGTAGAAACCTCTAGCACATAAGGCAACAACTTAGGCAACTTATGCAAAGTGAATGCAAAATGAGAAGCCACATAAAAATGGGACGACCCAGGGTCAATAAGAATACGATCCCTAACACCTGAGATAGGTACTATACCTCTAATGACTGCGGTGGGATCTACCGTACCTCGACCCAAGGCAAACACTCTACCTTGTACTCTCTCCTTAGGCTTCCCCTCAACATTCCTCTTCATACCACCCCATGGCTGGCCACCCTGCTGTCTGTTACCTGCAGCTTGACCCCATTAAAATCTAGGACAATCTTTTTTGAAGTGCCCCATTCCTCCACAACTCATACATTTCCCTTGTTTGCTCCAACAGCTGTCTTCAAAATGTCCCACCTTTTAATAGAAGTTGCAATCAGTCCCAAACTGGCTGGATACAGGCCGCGTTGAAACTGTAACATTTCCTCCTCTAGCCACTCCTAAAGTTGAAGGCTTCGGCTGACCCCTGTTCTGTCCTGAACACCCTGGCCTGGAAACTTGGGCTTGATTCCACTACTGTCTTCAGGTCTGCCCCGATGTTCTTCAATGTCATTTTCAATTCTATATGCCATGTTCACTGCTGCTTGATAGTTGGGAAAATCATGTGTCAACAGCTTCTTCCAAAACTCCAATCTCAGTCCCTTCACAAACCTGTAGACTCTCCTCTCCTCCTCTGATACTAAATGAGGACAATACCTTGCTAGCTCTGTAAACTTTGCCGAATACTGGGCCAGTGTCATCGTTCCCTGCTCGAGCCTCAGAAACTCTACCTCTTTCTTGTCTGTGGTAATCAAAGGAATGATGTGCTCTTTGAATCTTATAGTTAAGTTGTCCGAAGTTTAGGGCGTGTGGTCCCGCTCCCAACTCTCCTTAAGTATCTGCCACTAGTGCTCTGCAGGACCTTCCATCTTGAGCATAGCAATCTAACTTTCTCCTCCTCTGAACTTTCCATTGTCACAAAAAATTTGTTCATAGTTTCCAACCATCTTTCTGCTTTCACTGGATCTGGATCCCCATTATAGCTTGGTGGAGCCATTTTAACAAACTTCTCTAACCCGTGTGCTTGTCTCCCCTCAAGTTGTTGTTGAGCCTGTCCCTGAGATGCCATATTTTGAAGGAAAACCCTGAACATATTCATCATTTCAGCATTTTGATTTCCTCCGGCTCCCATATCACCCATATTTCCTTATTCCATTTGCTGGTCATCACCAGTTCCAACCATTGAAATATACCCCTGCATCAAACACTTGGCGTCAGATATCAAACACTCCCCCTTAAACTAGACTTCTACCTTGACTTCTAACCAAGGCTCTGATACCAACTGTGAGGGCCCCTCCCAGACTTGGGACCTATAGACTTGTGCCCTAAGCTGGAGGGTCTCAAACCTTCTAGTTAAAAAAACTTTTTGCTTAAATAACTTGGAAGTAAAATAACCTTTACCAAAATCAACATAACCTCTCCACTTGGAGTCGGTATATAAACCAAGTTTCAAAAATCATAACCTGTTTTAGTTACAAACACTACAACTGTAAAGGCTTACAAAAGCCAACTTTGAAAGAAACCAACTCCCAGGTTTAGTTACAATACAACATACTGAAAACATGTTTATAAAAGTTTTATATACAAATATCCCCAAAAGAAGAACATCCACCACCTACTCTCAACTCCTAAACCATAACATACCCTGACAACCCAGAAGATGTCCAAACTCCTTCCCGGCCTCACCGGTCTGGTCCTCCTGTCTCAGCTAGATCTAAAACAATAAAGGGAGAAGGGGTGAGAATAAATCTCAGCAAGCTATTATGGATGCAACAAGATGCCATCTAATATGCAACACATAAATGGGTTGCTAATAATCACATTGGTCAAGCGGTAAACACATTACGTTACCTCATTTTACCTTTCCCGTCTGACCAATTAGTCATAAAACGTCGGGAGTAAACTCCACTCATTTGTGAACTTCTTAGGCATATTCACATCTTATAAAACCCATTTTCCAGGGAAACATATAAGATACCAGCAATATGTAAGGCTTTTGGCTCGATACAGGAGCTGCAACCCAGTCTGTGGCCAGAGAGGGGTAGCGGTCACAGGTATAATGTAATCTGAGCACCTTATGGAACAATTTCTCATAAGTGATCGTATTCCATTATACCCCCGATGATCAGCTGATATAAACATATTCAAGCACATAATAGATAACTGAAAATAAATCCACACCGTGTAATATCAATACATAACATGGTACTATTACTCATGTTAAACCATCATAATAGTGTAACATATATTTAACACTATTGAATAACAATCATCCAACACATGGTATTAATACTCATGCTCAAACCAATGAACTAGTGCAACATGTATTTAAACACTATGTGCACAACCAACCATGAATCTGAAATCAAATAAGGGCACAATATATATCAAGTAAGCCCTACATATCCATGTCATAATATTGAACACCTCCTATAAATGTTCCATATCAATTTACCAAATAAATGATCCAAACTTTGCAAAACTCATTTATAACACATAATAACATCATTTAACTTGGTATGAACAATTATTGAAAAGAATCATAATAACTTACCAAAATGTTTCAAAAATAATAAAAACTTCGATTGGTTTTAAATGTTCCACTCGACTCCCTGAGCGATAATATGAAGTCAAAACGAGGAACGGATTGACGGTTGATTTGTTACGATATTCGAAAGGTGACCCTAGGTTGGTAGGAATGTAGGACTGAGAGAAGAAAGAAGAAGTTGACAGAAGAAAATAATCTTCTGAGGGATGAAACTTGGATATTTATATATCCAAGTTACACTTTAGCTCCTCCGAGCTCTGAACCTTTACAATCAACCACCTTAAATTTATATTTTCACTAAAGCTCCTCGACAACTTTTTATAAATTTTTATTTAAAACTTCAATTATTATAACTTTACTACCAAATTTCCCATTTATCCATTTAGACATTATATAATTAAAATTACTTTATTAACATTCTAAAATCACGTAATTAATAAAAATATCAAAATGAACACGTAACCAATCCAATTAACATATAATGCCTAACATGAGATGCAATGCACCCTACCCACACGTGCTCCACGTGTGACAAAAAATGTGCCTAGGTTTAGGGTCGTGACACTCACTCCCCTTAAAGAAAATTTGTCCCAAATTTGAAATTCACTTACCTGAATGCTCAAATAAACCAGGATAAATCTCTCTCATCTCAGATTCCAATTCCCAAGTAGCTTCCTCAATAGTGTGATTTTTCCATAAAATTTTCACCACAGGAATACTCTTGGTACGCAATTCCCGCCCTTGCCATTCCAGAACTCTCAATGGTTCCTCCACGTAGGACATATTTTTCTGAACATCCTCGGGAGGAGAACTCAACACATGCGAAGGATCGTATCAATACTTCCGTAACATGGAAACATGGAATACATCATGGAGAGAAGAAAGAGATGGAGGTAGAGCCAATCTGTAGGCTAACTCACCCACCTTCTCTAGAACCTCGAATGGACCAATAAACCGTGGTGCCAACTTCCCTTTGTTGCCAAATATTTTAATCCCAGTTCCTGGTGAAATCTTCAAAAATACAAAATCACCAACCTGAACTGATAACTCCCTTCTTCTAGTGTCGGCGTAGCTCTTCTGGCGACTCTGGGCTATCTTCAATCTGTCTCGAATTACTTTAATCTTCTCAGTTGAGTCTCTAACCAAATATGGACCCTAAAGTTTCGCTTCACCAACCTCGTCCCATGACATTGGAGACCTACATTTCCTCCCATACAGTGCCTCATATGGTGCCATCTCGGTACTGGACTGGTAGATGTTATTATAGACAAAATTTCACTAAAGGCAAATGGGCTTCCCAAGATGAGTGGAAATCCATCACACAAGCCCGTAGCATGTCCTCAAGAATCTGAATGGTTCTTTCAGTTTGCCCATCAGTCTGAGAATGAAATGATGTGCTAAAACTCAGATTGGAACCAAGAGCCTCATGCAAAGCCCTCCAAAAGCACAAGGTGAATCTCGAATCCCTATCTGAAACAATGTTGACAGGTACTCCATGAAGTCTCACAATCTCACAAATGTATAACTGGGCCAATCTCTCCAATGAATACTTGGTTGAAATAGGTAGAAAATGAGCTGACTTTGTCAATCTGTCCACTATCACCCAAATAGCATCTATCTTCCTCGAAGTAGGAGGCAATCCAGTCACAAAATCCATAAAAATGCCTTTCCATTTCCATTCTGGAATATCTAATGGTTGAAGTAATCCCGCGGGTCTTTGATGTTCAGCTTTGATTTGTTTGCAAGTCAGGCACTTTGATACAAACTCAGCAATTTCATTCTTCATGCCATTCCACCAATACCCTCTCTTCAAGTCCTGATACATCTTCATGCTTCCAGGATGAATAGCAATTTTGGACTTATGGCCTTCCTCTAATGCTTGTCTTTTGATCTCAGGTGAAGAAGGTACAAAGAGTCTGCCCTTAAATGTCAAAATCCCATCCTTGTTCGACACAAATTCCCTTGTCTTTCCATCTTCCAATTTCTCCAAAATTTTCTTCAATTCAATGTCACCTTGATGAGCTTCCATAAGATCTCCATATAGAGTAGGAATTGCCCGGACATTCGCAAATAGCATATCACCTCTCAATTCATGGGACACCAAGGATGATAAATGAGCCTTGCGGCTAATCGCATCAGCTACCACATTAGCCTTCCCTGGATGATAGGAAATAATACCCTCATAGTCCTTCAACAACTCTAACCAACGCCTCTGTCTGTTGTTCAACTCCTTTTGGTTAAACAGGTATTTCAGACTCTTGTGATCAATGAATATCTCAAATTTCGCTCCATATAAATAATGTTTCCACTTATGCAAGGCAAAGACAATAGCAGCCAACTCCATATCGTGAGTAGGATAGTTCTGGTCTGCTGGTGATAATTTCCTCGAGGCATACGCAATTACCTTCCCATTTTGCATAAGGACACAACCCAATCCTTCTTTAGAGGCATCACTGAAAATAAAAAAATTCTCGCAACCATCTGGAAGTGTAAGTATCGGAGCTGAAGTCAATCTCTTTTTCAATTCAGTAAACCCAGCTTCACACTTTGCATCCCAAACAAATGGTATATTCTTTCGAGTCAATTTGGTCAACGGAGATGCAATTCTTGAAAATCCCTCTATAAATCTTCGATAATACCCCTCTAAACCAAGGAAACTACAAACCTCAGTCACTGTAGAAGGTTGTTTCCAGTTGACTATGACCTCAATCTTTGTAGGATCCACTGCAATACCCATACTTGATACCACATGACCCAGAAAAGAAATATGTTCAAGCCAAAACTCACATTTGCTGAACTTTGCAAATAACTGTTTCTCACGAAGCACAGATAAAACAATTCTCAAATGCTTCTCATGTTCTTTCCGGGATTTTGAATATACCAGGATATCATCAATAAAAACCACAACAATACTGTCTAGATAAGGCTTGAAAATTTTGTTCATCATGTCCATAAATACTGTCGGTGCATTGGTCAACCCAAATGGCATAACAATAAATTCATAATGACCGTACCTTATTCTGAAGGCTGTTTTAGAAATATCATCTGGTCTGATTTTCGACAGATGGTATCCACTATGCAAGTCATGCTTGGACTAGATAACGGAACCTTGAAGTTGATCAAATAAGTCATCAATATGTGGAAGAGGGTATTTGTTTTATAAAAGTAGCTTGATTCAACAGTCTGTAATCAATACATAACCTCAACGTACCATCCTTCTTCCTGATAAATAAAACTGGTGCTCTCTAGGGTGAAACACTTGGACGAATGAAACCCCTGTCTAGCAATTCTTGCAACAGAATATTAAATTCATTTAACTCAGCTGGAGCCATTCTGTAAGGTGCTTTAGAAATTGGTGAAGTACCTGGCAATAAGTCAATACAGAACTCTACCTCTCTATCCGGAGGCAAAGAATACTCAATTGAGAATACATCAATAAACTCATTCACAACTAGGACATGAGATAGCTCGGGAGACTTCTTACTAGAGTCTACCACATACGCCAAGTACCCCTCACACCCTTTTGACAAAAACTTTCTAGCCTTTAATGCAGATATAACATGAATCCCAAATAATGATTTATCAGCATCAAACATAAACAAATGCACATCAGGCGTAGAAAAGGTGACTCGCTTCTTGCGACAGTCCCCCAAGGCATGACAATTACTCAACCATCCCATGCCTAAAATGACATAAAAATCTTAGATTGGTAACTCTACCAAATCTACTGGCAACACATGCCCACATATGATCACCTCACAATCATGATAAATCAAAGAGGATTCGAGGCACTCTCCCACAGGAGTAGAAACCTCTAGCACATAAGGCAACAAGTAGGGTAACTTATGCAAAGTGAATGCAAAATGAGATGCCACATAAGAATGGGACGACCCAGGGTCTATAAGAATACGAGCCCTGACACCTGAGACAGGTACTATACCTCTAATGACCGCGGTGGGATCTACTGCGCCTCGACCCAAGGCAAACACTCTACCTTGTACTCTCTCCATAGGCTTCCCCTCAACATCCCTCTTCACGCTACCCCTTTGATGGCCACCCTGCTGTCTGTTACCTGCAGCTTGACCCCGTTGAAATCTAGGACAATCTTTTCTGAAGTGCCACATTTCTCCCCAACTCATACATTTCCCTTGCTTTCTCCAACAGCTATCTTCAGAATGTCCCACCTTCTTACAGAAGTTGCAAATAGTCCCAAACTGGTTGGATACAGGCCACGTTGAAACTGTAATATTTTCTCCTCTAGACACTCCTGGAGTTGAAGGCTTCGGCTGACCCTGTTCTGTCCTGAACCCTGGCCTGGAAACTTGGGCTTGATTCCACTGCTGCCTTCAGGTCTGCCCTGATGATCTTCAATATCATTTTCAATTCTATATGCCATGTTCACTGCTGCTTGATAGTTGGGAAAATCATGTATCAACAGCTGCTTTCGGAAGGTAACCCTAGGTTGGTAGGAACGTAGGACTGAGAGAAGAAAGAAGAAGTTGAAAGAAGAAAATAAGCTTCTGAGGGAAGAAACTTGGATATTTATATATTAAAGTTACACTTTAGCTCCTCCGAGCTCTGAACCTTTACAATCAACCACCTTAAATTTATATTTTCATTAAAGTTCCTCAACAAGTTTTTACAACATTTAATTTAAAACTTCAATTATTATAACTTTACTACCAAATTTCCCATTTATCCATTTAGATATTATATAATTAAAATTACTTTATTAACATTCTAAAATCACGTAATTCATCAAAATATCAAAATGAACACGTAACCAATCCAATTAACATATAATGCCTAACATGAGATGCAATGTACCCCACCCCCACGTGCTCCACGTGTGACCATGATGATTTGTGAGAAGAGATTATAGGTGTTAAGGGAAAAACAAGAGAAATAGAAAATGGAGGAGTCTATTATTTTCCACACACCAGCAGATTACAGCAATGCCTATTTATAGGCTTCATACATCAGTCTAGTACATTCTAGGACTTCATTTATTTAGACTTAAGACTTATCATTTCAACTTCCCTAAACTGACTTATTTAAATTACTAACCATGACTTTTAACATTATTGAAACTGATCAAAACATGTATTAACTTTTCAACACTCCTCCTTAATTCATTTTTGAGTTACTCCAAGCATATCACGAAGTAATTCAAACCTCTGTCTTGGAAGTGCCTTCGTGAATATGTCAGCTATTTGCTCATCTGTCTTGCAATACTTTAGCTCAATTTCTCCGCTGTTTGATGCTTCACGTAGAAAGTGATGTTTGATTGCAATGTGTTTTGACCGGCTATGAAATACTGGATTTTTCGCCATTGCTATTGCGGACTTGTTGTCACAGAAAATAATTGTAGCCATGGTTTGCTGCTCCTCAATATCTACGAAGATTCTTCTTAGCCAAATAGCTTGGCGAGCTGATTCTCGCCGTCGCTATATACTCCGCTTCAGCAGACGATTGTGCCACACTATCTTGCTTTTTAGATGCCCATGAAAAAACTCCTGATCCGAATGAGAATGCATAACCTGAAGTACTTTTCATATCATCTACTGAACCAGCCCAATCACTATCCATGTAGCCAACAAGCGTTGGATCTGAAGTAGACTTTTTGTACCAAATACCGTAGTCAACGGTTCCCTGTAAATACCTCAGAATTCTTTTTGCTGCTCCAAAGTGCACCTGACATGGACATTGCATGAACCTGGAAAGTAGGCTCGTGGCATACATTATATCAGGCCGAGTGGCACTAAGATATAGTAAACTTCCAATTAAACTTCTGTACAGCGACGCATCAGCTTTGCCCGTTCCATCTTCTTTCTTCATCTTCTCATTAACAACTAGCGGAGTGGCTTTTGTCTTGCAACCATACATATTGAACTTCTTCAGAAGATTCTCGGTATATTTTCTTTGGCATATGAAAACACCCTCATTCTCTTGACTGATTTCAATGCCAAGAAAATGATGCATCAACCCAAGGTTTGTCATTTCGAACGTCTTCATCATATCCTTTTTAAACTCCTGAACAATCTTTCCATTATTTCCCGTGTAGATTAGATCATCTACATATAGAGAAACAATTAGAATTCCGTCTTCACCTTGGCTTTTGATGTAGAGAGTTGGCTCACTACTACTTCTTTTAAATCCAGCATCAATAAAATACTTATCGATGCGATCGTACTGTGCACGTGGTGCCTGTTTTAAACCATATAATGCCTTCTTAAGCCGTAGTACTTTCTCTTCTCCTCCTTCGACGATAAATCCTTGTGGCTGCTCAACAAAAATTTCCTCTTCAAGCACCCCATTTAGGAATGCTGATTTCACGTCAAGCTGATGAATCACCCACTTCCTTTGAGCTGCAAGAGCTACAAGGGTTCGTATGGTATCCAGTCGTGCTACCGGTGCGAAAGTCTCTGTATAATCAATGCCTGGTTGCTGAGAGTAACCCTTAGCTACCAAACGTGCTTTATGCTTCTGAACTGAGCCATCTGGGTTCACCTTAGTTTTATAAACCCATTTTACTCCAATGACTTCCTTGTTTGATGGACGTTCTACCAAATCCCATGTGTCATTTTTCTTGATCATCTTGATCTCTTCCTCCATAGCTTTCACCCAAACTTCCTGATTTGCAGCAACTTCAAAGGATTCAGGTTCCAGCACACTAAAATTGCATGTCTCATATAGACTTGCTAGTGTTCTAACCCTCATTGGTGTTGTCTCAGGTGATGATTGCACTTGAGATGTATCTGATTGAGGTGAGGCAACTGATGGAATTGCGCTAGCAGATGTTTAACCTTCATCTCTTGTCTCTTGCACTTGGTGAGTAGAAAGTTCCTTCTGAATCTGAGGTACTAGAGCTGAAACTTTTTCAACCTTTTCTAAGTCCCAATTCCATAAGGCTTTTTCGTCGAACTCAACATCACGGCTGATCATGATTTTCTCCGTTTGGAGATTATACACACGATAGCCTTTTGACTGTGAGCTGTAACCCAAAAATACTCCTTTCTCTGTCTTCTTTTCCAGCTTATGCCTTTTTTCTGCTGGAATATGCACATAACATATGCAACCAAATATTCTGAGATGTCTAGCTGAAGGCTTCCGACCGCTCCAAGCCTCGATGGGAGTTCTATCACGAACAGCAGCTGTTGGGCATCGATTTAGCAAATATACAGCTGTGTAAACAGCTTCAGCCCAGAATTTTTTTTCGGCATTCCCTTCTCGTACGGCATCGATCTGGCCATCTCCATTACGGTTCTATTTTTTCTCTCCGATACTCCATTCTGTTCAGGTGCATAGCCAACTGTAAGCTGATGTTCGACTCCTTCATTTTCACAGAATTTGTCAAACATTTTAGAGGTATACTCCTTTCCTCTGTCGCTTCTAAGTGCTTTGATGAACTGGCCACTTTGTTTCTCCACGAGATTCTTGAACTTCTTGAAAACATTGAAGACTTCTGATCTATCACGCATAAAATAGATCCATGTCATTCGAGTAAAATCATCTATAAAAAGAATGAAGTACCTCGATTGATTTTGAGATGGAGTTCTCATTGGTCCACATATATCCGTGTGGACTAACCCCAACCCTTGCTCTGCTCTCCATGCTGTCCCTGTAGGAAATGGTTTGCGATGTTGCTTGCCAAGTAGACACCCTTCGCACGTATATATTTGGCATATCACGCATCATGTCCTTCCTGTACAGGACCCTGAGAGCTGAAAAATTGTAATGGCCAAATCTCCTATGCCAAAGCCAATTGTCATCAACTTCAGCCTTCATAGCTGAATCATATTGCCAACGAATCGGAAAATTCCGATTCTCCATCTTCACTTGAGTAATTACATGCTCTTTATTTATCTTATCATAAATTGTGCAAGTATTACTAGCAAATGATAAGGTATAACCATTCTCAATCATTTGTCCAACACTTAACAGATTTTGTTTCAAAGATGGAACTAGAAGAACATCATGAATGTATTTTGTGCCTTTCGTTGTCTGGATAGCTATCGTACCTTTGCCTTTTGCGTGTACCAACGCACCATTCCCCAACTTCACTTGGGATGTAACGGACGTGTCTATGCTCCGAAAAATACTCTCATCTCCGGACATATGATTGCTGCATCCGCTATCAATATACCACGTATCATCGGTTCTCTCCACTGATGCTGCATGACAAGCATAAAACAACTCCTCAGCTTGGTTGTCTGAACTATTTGCCTCTGTATAATTTGCTTGCTAGTTTTTCTTGAACCTGCAATTTCTATCCAGATGGCCAAACTTATGACATATCCTGCATTTTGTCTTCCCACGGAACCAACAATCTTTCCCAGCATGGTTTGTCTTCTTACAGGTACTGCACGGTGGATAAGTCTTCTTTTGCCATTCTTTCTTATTTTCCCACGTGTTTGCTTTGTTTCCTCCTTGAGAAGACCCTCCAGATTTATTACCCACTTTAGAACTATGAGACTTTAGGTTCAATTTGGACTGAAACGCATTCTCAATTGAGCCTTCCGTCCGTCTGCTTAGCCTCTTTTCATGCACCTCCAGTGAACCCATTACTTCTGTCACAGAAAGAGTCGAAATATATTTTGACTCTTCAATGGCAGTAACAACAGGATCATACTTGTCAGTTAGACTGATAAGTATTTTCTCGATGATTCTCCTGTCATCAATTCTCTCACCATAGACCTTCAATTGATTGACTATTTCTGAAATTCTGGAGTAATATTCTAGGGCCATCTCAGACTCTTTCATTTTGACATTCTCAAGATCTCTTCTCAAAGTTTGTAACTTAATGGAGCGTGCCTTAGGATTGCCATGAAATTCATCTTTCAAAATGTCCCAAGCCTCCTTCGCTGTATCCGCACCCATGATTCTTGGAAATATTGTGTCTGCCACTGCACGTTGGATGAT
Source organism: Adenophora triphylla var. japonica (assembly GCA_022495995.1). Taxonomy (NCBI): domain Eukaryota; kingdom Viridiplantae; phylum Streptophyta; class Magnoliopsida; order Asterales; family Campanulaceae; genus Adenophora; species Adenophora triphylla. Next base: position 556,922 of record JAFEMH010000252.1, on the reverse strand, counting down.
GTACAAAGCGCCTGCATTCTTTTTCCTTGACTGAGCCAATGCATTCTTTTGTGCAGTGGGCAGTGCGCCTGCATTTTCGGGCTCTTCAAAGCCATCTTCGACAACCTCCCATAATTCTTGAGACAAAAAATATATCCTCAATTTGATGCTCCAAAAATCATAGTTATCTCCGGCGAAGATCGGAACAAGAGAAAGATTAGGATCTGACATGATGATAGAACAACTCTGATATTTCGCCCCAAGCGGGATCGAAACACAGCTCTGATACCACTGATGATTTGTGAGAAGAGATTATAGGTGTTAAGGGAAAAACAAGAGAAATAGAAAATGGAGGAGTCTATTATTTTTCACACACCAGCAGATTACAGCAATGCATATTTATAGGCTTCATACATCAGTCTAGTACATTCTAGGACTTCATTTATTTAGACTTAAGACTTATCATTTCAACTTCCCTAAACTGACTTATTAAAATTACTAACCATGACTCTTAACATTATTGAAACTGATCAAAACATGCATTAACTTTTCAACAGACCAAAATGGTGCCTAGGTTTAGGGTGATGACAATATACTACCAATACAATTTTTTAACTTTCGTTATGATAATTAAATCACTCTAATCTATTTCTCAATGTTCAATCAAATCCATCACCAAGGGACTAACTTTTTTCATATGGAGTGAGTATTATCTTAGGGGCAACATTTCTAAATTGAAACGATAAGTTTTTGAGAGAACAGAGAAAAAATTATGTGTAATCCGAGATGCTCCTTGTGATTTCAAATCTGTGACACTGTTTATAATTTTCTCAATTACAGATCATAGTTTTGTACATCAGTGATATGACTGATACCGTTTTAACCAAAGAGCACATGAAAGAACTGATGCGCTACATCTACAACCATCAAGTAAATACCACAATTCCAGTTAAAAAAAATATTTTCAGTTAAGATCTTAATTGCTGTTTTTAAAGCCTTCTGTTGATACTGAAGATTATATGTGTTTCATGTAGAATGATGATGGTGGCTGGGGATTTTACATTGAAGGCCATAGTACAATGATGGGTTCAGTACTTAGCTATGTTGCCCTGCGGTTGCTAGGACAAGGCCTTGATCATGGAAATGGTGCAGTGGCAAGAGGGAGAAAATGGATCCTTGATCATGGGGGCGCGGCTTCAATACCATCATGGGGAAAAGCTTATCTTTCGGTATAACCTATTATTAAAGAAAAAGGAATCTAATATTCTTCAAGTGCTTTAATAATCACATTTAAAACTCATCTCGTTTCAAATTTGTTATATATAGGTGCTTGGTGTATATGAGTGGAAAGGTTGCAATCCAGTTCCTCCAGAGTTTTGGCTCGTTCCTTCAGCATTGCCGTATCATCCAGGTACAGCAAAAACATAAAGATGGTGGAACTTTTATGGAATAATTGCCAACGTTTGCAGCCATGCAACGCACTAAACTCTTTATTACACCAAAAGTAATATACTAAAATATGACATCATAATGCAACATACTCTTAGGTCAGGTTAAAAATAATGTCATGTACGAAAATTGCATAATATGTAACGACATGAAAAAGTATACTGCATTAAGCTGTCATTTCGTAACATATTGCAGTGATTGTAAAAATTGAGATTTATTTGGAGTAGCAATCATATAAATACTTTATACAGAGAAAATCCTTCATTTGTAATACATTGCGCACAAGATAAGATTAACACAAAATCTGGGGAGAAACGCGTTTCTCCGTCGCTTATGGAGAAACGGGGCTAAGTATGTCGCGCGACATACTTAGCCACTACAACTGGACATCCTTTCCAAATCTTCTGGATATCCAGAAGCTTGAATATGGATATCCAGAAGCTAGCTTCTGGATATCCAGAAGCTTGAATATGGATATCCAGAAGCTTTGAAAAGGATATCCAGAAATCAAATATTTTTTCTGGCTATCCTTTCCAAAGCTTCTGGATATCCATATTCAAGCTTCTGGATATCCAGAAGCTTTGGAAAGGATATCCAAAAAAAATATTTGATTTCTGGATATCCTTTCCAAAGCTTCTGGATATCCATATTCAAGCTTCTGGATATCCAGGAGCTTTGGAAAGGATATCCAGAAACTGGCTAAGTATGTCGCGCGACATACTTAGCCCCGTTTCTCCGGACGCGACGGAGAAACGCGTTTCTCCCCAGACCGACTCTAAGATTAATTAATTCACTCAAGAAGATTTCTTTTTGTCGTTTTTTTTTTTATTTTAAATGAAAAGTGTAATGCCCCCTAAATTTTATTAATAGATAGAAAATGAAAGGTGATGCTAGCCATCGTTGAACAAGGAGGGGGACATAACTCTTATGGAAAAATGAATGAAAAGGAGAGGGAAAAAATGTTACCTTATTTTTTGTCATGCTTCTTCGAAATCACTTTGAACACCCTATGTTTTTTTTAAAAGCAATGCTAGGGGCACAAAAGAAAGTCAGAAAATCTTGCTCACAAAATTAGTTGGCGATATTTTATTTGTTGCATAGAAAGTGGACCCGCTACACTCTAATTACAAACACCAATAAAATCATCACACCTAGGATTTTGTGAGCAAATTTTTGTGACTAATTTGAGCCCCTATTATTATTTTTTTAATGGGAATGTATCCAATCGAGGTCATAGTAATCTTTTTCCTCTGGTTCTTACCACTCTCTCTTGGCATGACTCTAGGAGCCCTGGCTGAGACCCCCCCCCCCCATCAACCATGCCACCAAATTCATCATTGGTAGAGTGCGACCACTCAAAAAGAAATAAAGCATCAGATTCGGAATCAAATTTCTCTGTCTCTTACTAATTAGTTTTGTAGGTTGTCTTGTAATTCTTGTGGTTAGTTAGGGTTTGCAACATTCGTAGACCATATTCGCCCGGCTCAAATTTCATCAGATGGCATCTAGTATGTCCTCCCTAGATTTGTCATATAGTAGGTCAAATATTTGAAGATATAGGTTAGATCCCAATCATTCGTTTCTTTGGAAAGTAATACTTTATGTAAGTCATTGTTTGGTGCATCGGAATTCAGAATTGTAGTAAAATAACGGTATCTCCTTCTAAGAATAATTTCAAAAGGCCCTCTTGTCAAACCAATAAGACGAATAAGGACACCGGATAAGCTATATGACAAATAAAGGTTTAGCCAAAAAAAATTCCAAATAAACCCCATTATCCTCACACAAAACCCCACCCCTCTTCTACCCTCTCCTCATTCATGCCACAAACAAACACTCTCAAATAAACTCAAGATCTCTTTCTCTTATTTTGTGAATCCGTGAGAGTAAATGACAGGCTTCCTCTTCTTATATAAAGACTGATCCATCGAGTCCTTAGAAACGGAGAACATGCCAGATAGAAGAATGAGTCGAATAGTATTAGGTGCACAGGTTAAATTAACATTTTTTTATTAACTGAGTTTCTTGCAATGTCTTTACTTTTTAATTTATGTTTTTTCTGTTCTTAAACAGTTCACACATTTTATGAAGGTGCTTATCTTTATTTCAAGGTTTAATGTTTCTCGAGCTCAATATGTTTCAATTCACAAATTAATTCTATAAAAAGTAAGCAAGATAAATGATTTTGATGGTGTTCTATATCTAAATATCCAAGAAAAGGGAATAAGCCAAAAACAAATTGTACTTAGTTGCTTATGAACTTCTTTAAATGGACTATTTCGTAGAACATTATGCATTAGTCTCTTATACATTGGTTGTCATGTCTCTTTGAAATGCAGCCAAGATGTTGTGTTACTGCCGAACGACTTATATGCCTATGTCATATTTATACGGGAAAAAGTATCATGGCCCCATCACGGATCTTGTTCTAACATTGAGACAAGAAATTTACCCCACCGCAAACGAAAGCATAGAGTGGAATAAAGAGCGTCACAATTGTTGTAAGGTTGGTACACATTACATATTAACCACTAAATACTATCTTTAAATATATATATATATATATATATATATATATATATATATATATATATATATATATATATATATGTATATATATGTATATATATATATATATGTATATATGTATATATATGTATATATGTATATATATATATATGTATATATGTATATATATGTATATATGTATATATATATATATATATGTATATATGTATATGTATATATGTATATATATGTATATGTATATATATATATATATATATATATATATATATATATATATATATATATATATATATATATATATATATATATATATATATATATATATATATATATATATATATATATATGGATCCTTACTATCCACATTGTAGACATACATTAGTATTCAAGTAAATATTTGAAAAAGTTAAAAATGAACTTAGTAACATCCATGAAAGTGAACACTCATTTCGCGACAAAACTAGTTGTACAATTTACACTTATTTAGGGATGGATGGATTAGTTAATAATTAAATATGGAATGATAATCCAGCAACTTAAAGTAACAACCTAAAGCATTATAATTTTCAATTGCAGGAAGATCTCTATTATCCACATACCGTGGTACAAGATCTTTTATGGAATACACTTCACTACCTAGGTGAGCCCGTCATCACACGCTGGCCATTCAAGAAGATACGAGAGAAAGTCATTCAAAGGGCAGTTGAATTGATGCGCTATGGAGCACACGAGAGCAGATATATTACAACGGGATGCATTGAAAAGGTATACTTTCTGTATGTTTGACACAATTAGGGGATATTCAACAAGGAAACTGTGCAAGCAGATAATAGATTTTGTTGCCTTTTTACAGGTATGGAGGGATAGCTGATAGTATATCAAAAATGAAGCTCAGAGTAAAAACTGGAACAATTTTTTTAGGTGCTCATAAGAATATTAGAAAAATAGTCCTTAATAATGGGGGAAGGGTAACAACGAGTACAAATTGTTTGGGGCAAGCCATTAACTTTAAAATATACCCGCTCTGTCCCACAATAAGGTTCTTAGTTTGACGATAGAGAGTTATTCAAAATATGTAAATGTTGTGAGTACGAAATGTTAAGTAACAGAGAGAAAGTTGGTAGGGAATAATAAGGGAGTTGTTTTTATGAGTGTAGCAGGAGGGTCTCATTGTCCGTTTAGGAATAAAGCAAACTAATTACCTTACTATGGGACAGACCAAAAAGGAAAGTATGAACTTTATTATAGGACGGAGGGAGTATACCGGTAAAAATTGTTTGGGAAATGCTATGCCTTCTATTTTCAACAAAGACGAACACTTAGTGTGTTAGAACTTACAGCGGAAGAAAGAAAAGGCATTGGAGAATTTTTCCTTGATGATTTATTCCATACTGAGTACACATATATATATTTACACAGACCCTAATCTAAGATACACTAATACATAGAATATCTACAGCCACCAAACTAACCTATCTATACAATGAACCTATAATACAAACAGGTATGTGAACTGAACATTATATGCCGATAAAATCTTGGTGAATACTCAGCATATCTCGGCTAATACCCCCCATCAAGCGAGATGGCCATAAGGGAGGCGGAGCTTGACAGAAAGTTCTTGAAAACGTGGTTTGGACAGCCCTTTAGTGAAGACATCGGCTAATTGATCATTAGATGAGACATATCGTAATTGTAGAAACCCACGAGCTACGAGTTCACGAACAAAATGATAATCAATTTCTATATAACGAGTACGAGCATGGAAAACTGGATTACGTGCCATATGTAAAGCTGAGATATTATCGCAAAATATGTGCGGGTTACGGAACGGGATATGGAGTTCCCGAAATAGATAAGAAAACCATCTCAGCTCGGCAGTAGTCTAGGCAATAGCTCGATACTCGGCTTCACTACTCGACCGAGAAACTGTAGTCTGTTTCTATGCAGTCCAAGAAACAAGGTTAGGACCAATAAAGATGCATGCTCCAGTTGTGGAACGTCGGTCGTCCGGGTCGCCTGCCCAATCAGCATCCGACTATGCACAAATAGATAGGTTCGAGGAGCGATAAAATGTGAGACCCAAAGAGAGTGTACCTTTAATGAACCTGAGAATCCGCTTAGCTGCGACAAGATGAGTCGAGCGAGGCTGATGCATAAACTGACATACCTGATAAACTGAGAATGCTATATCAGGACGTGTGAGAGTGAGATACTGCAACCCTCCAACAAGACTACGATATGTAGTTGGATCAGACAAAAGGTCACCTTCATGAGATGACAATCGAGAATGCGGAATAGAAGGAGTAGAAGCTTGTTTATAGTCAGACATGTGAAACCTGTCCAAAAGATCAAGAGCATATCTCTGCTGATGTAACTGTAGCTTTGCTTTATCCCGAGATGCTTCAATACCCAAGAAAAAACTCAAATCACCAAGATGTCGACTATCAAAAGTTGCACAAATATCATCAATGATGGAGGCGATAACAAAAGGAGAAGATCCTGTAATGATGATATCGTCCACATCTATGAGAATAATGGTAGTAGAAACAGTGGTGTGCCAAATAAACAAGGAAGAATCCGAATGATTGTTGACAAACTCGTGACGGAGTAAGAAATCATGGAGGCGTTGAAACCATGCCCGAGGAGACTGTTTCAACCCATATAAAGCTTTATGAAGCTTGCAAACAAAATCTGGAGAAGAGGAATCAATGAAACCAGGAGGCTGTTTCATATACACTTCTTCATTAAGTAAACCGTTGAGAAAGGCATTCCGAACATCGAGTTGCTTAATGTCCCAACTGCGAGAATGAGCAACAGATAATACAGTTCGGATAGTTGACGGTTTAACAACTGGGCTGAACGTCTCATCATAGTCGAGTCCGGCTTGTTGAGTAAAGCCCTGAGAAACGAGCCGGGCTTTATGTCGTTCAATTGACCTATCTGCCTTTTGTTTGACCTTAAAGATCCAACGACATCCCACAACATTCATATGAGGCTGACACGGAACGAGAGACCAAGTCCGATTTTTATGTAATGCTGTGAGTTCGTCCTTCATTGCAATCTGCCAATGAGGGAATCTGGAAGCTTGTTTGAATGTCTGGGGCTCATAGGATAACGGATCATTCTGAATAGCAACCAACGCAGAAGGCAAAGAATATGGAGATGTTGCAGCAAGTAATTCAGACACAGCTCGGTAGCGAAGCGGTGGAGGTGAAGAAGCTGCAGTTGTTTCAGAAAGGGAAACAGGTGGAATATCCGCACTAGTGGGAGAGAGACTACCACTAGCAGATTCAGAACTAGCAGTTCCAGAGGTAGAAATTGTGGTGTCAGGAGTACCGCCAAGAGTATCACTAAGAATAGGAGAACCAGATGGGGTCTCATTTACATGCGGTGAATTGGTTGGAGCAGCTGGTGAAGCGGGCAGAAGATCAATAGGGACCGGGCTGTTGAGGAATACTCGCCTGGGCTGATTAGGGGAAGGGTGCATATGGAAGGCTGGACCAGATCATGAACTGGCCTGGGCAGAGAAGACAGCCCACTCGGCTGAACAGGAATGGGCAGTAGGCCAGCTGCTCCTGAAGGGCTAGAGCTCGAGTCTAAACCAGCAGCCACATGTTGATCAAAGTGCACATACGGACCAAATTGTTCAACGTTATCCCTTGTTAACAGTTTATTTATACCACTATCTTGCCAAGGAAAGGAAAACTCATCAAATAACACATATCTTGATAGATATACTTTTTTATTTATCAAGTCTAGGCATCTATATCCTTTACGAATATTATCATATCCAAGAAACATGCAATGTATTGATGTAGGCATAAGTTTATGTGCATTGGTAGCGACCACACGAGGAAAACAAGAGCAACCAAAATCTTTGAGAAAGCGATAATCAGGTGTTTGCTTCCACAATTTTTGATAAGGGGAGAAGAGTTTATGTTGATGCATAGGGAGTCTGTTTATAAGGTAAACAGCAGTATTGAACGCTTCAAGCCAAAATTTGTAAGGAACTTTAGCTTTAGCCATAAGACACAACCCCATTTCTACAATATGTCGGTGTTTACGCTCGACTACCCCATTTTGTTGAGGTGTATATGGACACGTCATTTGATGTTTAATACCTTCCTTTTGGAGAAAAGTGGTAAAAACTCGACTAGTAAACTCAACCCCCCATCAGTTTGTACAATTTTGACAGAATGTATGGCATAAATGCAACTTGACAATTGATTTTCAATCTGTGCTTTAAAAGAGGAAAATATTTGCGTAACATCAGATTTATGTGTCATAGGAAAAATCCATACAAAACGAGAATAGTCATCAACAATAGAAAAATAAAAACGAAATCCATTAATAGAATAAACGGGGGCAGGACCCCAAACATCTAAATGTAGCATATCTAATGGATTCAACGCATTAAATGTTCGGGTAGAAAAAGACAACTTGCTAGACTTGCCCAATGGGCACCAATGACAACATTGTTGTTCATTAAGTTTATGACTCAAGGGAAGACTAAACTGACGACACAAAACTTTAAAGATAGGAGTTGACGGATGACCCAAGCGGGAATGCCAAATTTCCTGACTCGTACGTTCACCAAGAAGGGCGACTGGATTATTTTGCGACTTGGAATTGAAAGAAAGCTTGTATAAGCCACCAGAGTTACTGCCAGTAATGATGATCTCCTTCGTCCAATCGTCCTTAACACGGAAACCACACGAGTCAAGTTCAAAAAAACTGTTATTATCCTTAGAAAATTGACTGATGGATAATAAAGGTTTATGAATGCGTGGAACATAAAGAACATTATGGAGATTAAAAGAAAGATTATTGACAGAGACAGAAGAACTACCAATGCGTGAAATAGTTAACTTAGAACCATTACCAATAGTAATTGCATATTTACCTGAGTATGGATAAGATCCGGAGAGGGAAGTCGGATCCGGGGTCATATGATTCTTTGCGCCCAAATCCAAAATATACGGGTCCGAATAAGCCATGTAAGCAGAGTGTTGCTGAAACCCTCGACAGTCTCGAACAACATGCCTGACCCGAAAACACCATTGGCATGTGATAGGTGGAGTAGGAAGAAGACCAGCCCCATTATTGCCATTGTGACCTCCACGTATGGTAGGATTAGAAACCCCACAAACCCAATTGTTTCCATTCCCACGGCCAGAAGAAGAACTGGGTTCCAGTTACCATTATTATTGCTCCAGTTTCCACGGTATCCGTTGTTGCCTCCATTATTCCGATTACCCTGATTCTTTCTACCATTTCGACCACCACGGTTCTGCCCACCACCGCGATTTTGACCACCACCACCACCACCGGTGGTACCTGCAATTTGTGCCGTGGAGGGTGATGACGACATTGGGTTTGCTGCAAATAGAGCGGTGGTTTGAACAACAGGAGTGGCAAATTTCTGAAGAAGCATCTCTTCTTTGAGTAACAAATCAGTCACTATATCCATGGTGAGAGGGGTATGGGCATGTGCTGCATCCAAAGATGTATGAAATTCTTTGTATTCTTGACCCAATCCTCCACATATTCGCTGAATGAGAACCGTATCGTCTACAGGATCGCCAGCAGCAATGAGAGCATCGGCAATCTGAGAAGCACGGAGTAGATAGTCAGCAATGGAGGTGTCGGACACCTTTTTAAGGTCATGTAACTTCTCCTTCAGCATTTCGATTTGGAAGGCAGAAGTGGCCCCAAATCTTTTAGCTAACACTGCCCAAGCCTCTGGCGCCGTCACACTTGAATTGCGATAGGGCTGGACTGCTGGTGTTACCGTGCACTTTATCCAGCCACACACCAGATCTGTCGCATTCTTCCATATGGCATGTTGTGGGTTTGCAGTGCCGTCCGCAAGATTAGCTGCTGGTTGGTCCGGATCAATCACAAAAAGAAGGTTGTGGGTTCGAAGGAGAGTTTTGAACAAGGTGCTCCAATTAACGTAATTTTCCTTCGTAAGGTACATTTGCCCCATGATTGCAGTAGGGTTATAGAAGATTGGTAGAGAGTTGGCTGAAGAATTGGTTTGGGTTTGACCGGTTACGAACTGGAGTATTCGACATGTTTTGGCCGGGAAGAAATAGAGAAGAAAGGATGGAGGTACGCCCTAAAGATCAATTTAGGCTGATACCATGTTAGAACTTACAGCGGAAGAGAGAAAAGGCATTGGAGAATTTTTCCTTGATGATTTATTCCATACTGAGTACACATATATATATATACAGACCCTAATCTAAGATACACTAATACATAGAATATCTACAGCCACCAAACTAATCTATCTATACAATGAACCTATAATACAAACAGGTAAGTGAATTGAACATTATATGCTGATAAAATCTTGGTGAATACTCAGCATATCTCGGCTAATATAGTGCAGACAAGAACGACCATCTACAAGTGAAATTGTTAGCAATTCACAAGCAGAGAAAGTGCACTTCCCGATTGTTTATTGGCTCACTTCTCTCTCTCTCTCTCTCCCCTCCCCCTTCTACACCCACAAACACGTGTTTTTCACACCAAAACAAACAATTTGCAACAGGTTTGGTTCAAATTGTTTTCTCATGAAGTTAAATAATGATAAAATCTGGGGAGAAACGTGTTTCTCCATAATTTATGGAGAAACGGGCCCGACTTGTCGCGCGACAATGCAAGTGATATCCAGAAACCATCAAATGAATATCCAGAAACCTTCAAAATGTTTCTGAATATTCATTTGATGGTTTCTGGATATACATTTGAAGGTTTCTGGATATCCAGAAATGTGTTAGGTGCATATCCAGAAATTGCTTATTGAAGGTTTCTGGATATCCAGAAACCTTCAAATGTATATCCAGAAACCATCAAATGAATATCCAGAAACATTTTGAAGGTTTCTGGATAAACATTTTGAAGGTTTCCAGAAACCTTCAAATATATATCCAGAAACCATCAAATGAATATCCAGAAACATTTTGAAGGTTTCTGGATATTCATTTGATGGTTTCTGGATATCACTTGCATTGTCGCGCGACAAGTCGGACCCCGTTTCTCCATAACTTATGGAGAAACGCGTTTCTCCAGAGACCTACTCTTAAATAATTGATAGAGAAATTTAATCATTTACACGCCAAAGAAAAAAAATCATTTACCCGATTTCCTGATTGTTGTATGCAGTGTTTACAAATGATGTGCTGGTGGTGTGAGAATCCAAATGGTGATGAGTTCAAACATCACCTTGCCAGACTTCCTGACTTCTTATGGCTTGCAGAAGATGGAATGAAAATGCAGAGTTTTGGAAGTCAACTATGGGATTGTGTTCTTGCAACTCAAGCTGTCATGGCGACTAATATGATTGAGGACTACGGGGACTGTCTGGAAAAGGCTAACTTCTACATCAGGGAATCACAGGTTTACTCACTTTGCATTGTAACTTATCTTCTCCGATCCAAAACAATTTTCGCACTCAGTCCCCAAAAGAATATCCATTTTTATTTAATGCACAATGTTAACAACTTTGTAAATATGCATAAATTACCCTTAGTAACATTGATAAAGACAATCTTTCACATCTACAATACCCTTTCATTGAGGACAAATGAAGTATAAAAATTTATGCATACTATATTTTGGGACATTCGGGAAAGGAAATTGAGGATGTTTATTGTATGAAGGTCCAGGGATGCAGTTTATACTTGTTAAAACTGAATTTAGAAGCTTCCTTAAAAGTGGACTTTACTCAGAGAATAAAAACATTTGGAAATCAAACATTTATTATGGGATAAATGAAGTATAATATATGTTTCTTTAAAGTCGCAAGTTCAATTGCCAGGTTAAAGAAAATCCGAGTGGAGAATTCAGTAAAATGTGTCGACATTTTACAAAAGGATCCTGGACATTCTCTGATCAAGATCATGGTTGGGTTGTATCTGACTGCACTGCAGAGGCGCTAAAGGTAATAGAAAAGCAGATAATATTTTATTACTAGTATAAATTATAAACATAACATTAGATCAGCTAAAGGAATTTGGGTTATTTATTTTTCTATGGTAGTGCCAACTATTACTGTCACAAATGCCAGAGGAGATTGCAGGAGAGAAAGCTAATGTTGAACGGCTTTATGAGGCAGTTGATGTGCTCCTCTATTTACAAGTGAGAATGAACTTCTTTACCTTTCGTTTCTCCCTAACACTCAGTATCGGCTGAAAATTTTATAACTTACGAATTTCCTGAGCCTATGTAAATTTTAACCTAGGTTTTGCATGTTCATACAAGAAATTACAAATATTGCGGCTGGATTCATGGTTTTTCAACCATTGGATTCTGAAGGCTAACTGGACCAGCGGAATACTTCAGTGCCTAGTTAATTTGAGACAGTCTAAAACATGCATGTGTCATGAACGTCTAACTGCAACCACAAAGACATTCATTTATCAGAACAATGCAAAATCCCGTCAAATGATTACAAATATGTTAATTGGTTAAATTAGATAAAAATGGTACTGAACTCATAAACTGCCTCGTAAAGCCGTTATCAGTTATTTTCTAATTTTTATGCTGAACTTATGTAAATTTACATCCTGCGCTGATCCCTTACAAGTTATTTTCTAATTTTTTGAAAAAATAATTGTACATCTAGAAAAAAATGGTTGTACTTGTTCATTACAAAATAAAGGATAAAAAAATTGCGGCTGGATTCATGGTTTTTCGCCCAGTGGATACTATTGCTTATAATGATATATGCTAAATATCAGTTTATCATAACGAACTACATATCTTGCTCCCGTTTATGTTAGAAAAAGAAAATGCACTAAATAATATCTTTACCCTCGTTTATCTAATATCCTAGCTCCGCACCAGTGCATATGACTGTATACCGATTTGCTACTAAATTATCAATTTACTATTTCCTTTTTGTACAGAGTCCTACAAGCGGTGGGTTTTCAATTTGGGAGCCACCAGTTCCTCAACCATATTTACAGGTAATGGTCCAGGATTCTTCAAAGTCCGGCCTATATTCTTTTGAATAATTACTACATAATTTTTTGGCAGTTAGTTAAACAATTTCGAATTAAGTTTATGATGCAGTTAAAGAAACTGCAACACTACGAGAGAAAGGAACAAACTAGGAGTAATACTCAACTAGTAATATATTATCATAAACTGATTCATAATACATCAAATCTGCCTTGAAACTCCTTAGACTGTGCTATTTATAGGCTACTTTTAGAAGGCAAAACACTACTTATTTGGATGAGTAAAAACATGAGTTAATAGAAGATTTATTGTAGGGATAAGTACTAGTAATAAACGGCTGAACTTGGACAAAGAAAACATGGGCTGAACTTGATGATGTCCCTTCGCTCGCTCCCATACGATGCACTAAAGGTACCCATGCGGACTGCATCATTCTCCCCTGGTTGAGAAGAACTCGTCCTCGAGTTCTCCATTTTCTCTTCTTGAATCTTGGTAATCGGGCCGTCCACCATTTCCATATCATAACCTTATCGTGTGTAGGTAGGAAACATTGAAATTTTAGTGATAAATGATGAAACATTAAAAAAGTTGGGCAGAATTCCTTTGTAGTGCAAGCTTTTTGGAAACCCATTACGTCATCTTCCTTTTCTTCCATAATTAGATATCCATCCTCATCGTACTCATCGTAGATCGGAGGTAGTTTCCAATCTACTTCGCATCCTTGAACAGTTAAACTCGAAGTAGAGAATATGTCTTCGAACTTCATTGAAGTACCGTAGATTATTTTTTTATTTTCAACAGTAACATCAACAACTCTCTTGTTGCTGTGGCTAGTCCTCGGTCTTCCGTCCAAGTGCAACATATTATTTTGCACCGAGGAATCTCAGCAGGATCTTCGGCTCTGATACCAACTGATGAAGTTAAAGAAACTGCAACACTACGAGAGAAAGGAACAAACTAGGAGTAATACTCAACTAGTAATATATTATCATAAACTGATTCATAATACATCAAATCTGCCTTGAAACTCCTTAGACTGTGCTATTTATAGGCTACTTTTAGAAGGCAAAACACTACTTATTTGGATGAGTAAAAACATGAGTTAATAGAAGATTTATTGTAGGGATAAGTACTAGTAATAAACGGCTGAACTTGGACAAAGAAAACATGGGCTGAACTTGATGATGTCCCTTCGCTCGCTCCCATACGATGCACTAAAGGTACCCATGCGGATCGCATCATTCTCCCTCGGTTGAGAAGAACTCGTCCTCGAGTTCTCCATTTTCTTCTTGAATCTTGGTAATCGGGCCGTCCACCATTTCCATATCATAACCTTATCGTGTGTAGGTAGGAAACATTGAAATTTTAGTGATAAATGATGAAACATTAAAAAGTTGGGCAAAATTCCTTTGTAGTGCAAACTTTTTGGAAACCCATTACGTCATCTTCCTTTTCTTCCATAATTAGATATCCATCCTCATCGTACTCATCGTAGATCGGAGGTAGTTTCCAATCTACTTTGCATCCTTGAACAGTTAAACTCGAAGTAGAGAATATGTCTTCGAACTTCATTGAAGTACCGTAGATTATTTTTTTATTTTCAACAGTAACATCAACAACTCTCTTGTTGCTGTGGCTAGTCCTCGGTCTTCCGTCCAAGTGCAACATATTATTTTGCACCGAGGAATCTCAGCAGGATCTTCGGCTCTGATACCAACTGATGCAGTTAAAGAAACTGCAACACTACGAGAGAAAGGAACAAACTAGGAGTAATACTCAACTAGTAATATATTATCATAAACTGATTCATAATACATCAAATCTGCCTTGAAACTCCTTAGACTGTGCTATTTATAGGCTACTTTTAGAAGGCAAAACACTACTTATTTGGATGAGTAAAAACATGAGTTAATAGAAGATTTATTGTAGGGATAAGTACTAGTAATAAACGGCTGAACTTGGACAAAGAAAACATGGGCTGAACTTGATGATGTCCCTTCGCTCGCTCCCATACGATGCACTAAAGGTACCCATGCGGACTGCATCAGTTTATGTGTCAATATTTAAAGTAAATTAGGGTTCTATAGCCATAAGTAATCCATTTTATCAAACACAGACCATATATATAAGCATAAGAAATTTGGGATGAAGATTTCATCCCAAATAACATTGCAATATTTTAAATATTTATGAGTTGAAATGTAGACGCAAAGAAATTTTTGGAATAATCAAAAATGAAATCATATAACCACTAAATTTGAATAGTCAAATCGAACATCATTCAAAAATGAGTATGTTTTCGCATTCACAACAAAGAAAAAGTGATTGTGCTTTTTTTTCATCGCAGGTTTTGAACCCTTCCGAAATGTTTGACGACATTGTTGTTGAAAAAGAGTAAGAATATAGCACTTTAAAGATTCCTTTATTTTTGGGTAAAAGTATTGATGCAAAATATAATTGTTAATGATCATTTAACAATTTCTCATTTCATGGTAAAGGCATGTTGAGTGCACTGGAGCCATAATGCATACCTTGGTGCTATTCAAAACTCGCTACCCATTGAATCTTCTGTAGAAAATGGAATACGTTTCCTTGAAGAAAAACAATACCCAGACGGGTCATGGTATGCTATACATTTTAAGATATATACTCCCTCCGTCCAATTTGTTACTTCACAGTTACTGTACTCACATAAATTAAGGAGGGAGTATTATATTGAAAGTGTTGTGAGTGTGAAAGTAAAAATAGGAGAGAGAATGAGTGGAGGGAATAGTAAATTATAATGGTGTTGTGAGTATTAAATTAATATAGGAGAGAGAATGAGTGGGGTAGGGTTAATATTTTAATAATATAAAGTTTCCATTTTAAGTAAAAAACAAAGTGTGAAGTATGTATTTGGACGCCCAAAATAGAAAGTGTGAAGTAAGTAAATGGACTGAGGGAGTACATACATATATATATATATATATATATATACATATATACATATATATATATATACATATATACATATATATATATATACATATATACATATATATATATATATATATATATATATATATATTACTTTCATTGTCCTATTTAAGAATAAGAAAACATGACACAAAGAAAAATGATAGGTACGGCTACTGGGGAATCTGCTTCCTCTACGGTACATATTGTGTTGTATCAGGGTTGGTTCAAGCTGGACAGTCTTACAACGACAGCTTAGCAGTTCGTAAAGCTGTCAACTTTTTTCTCTCAACACAAAATGAGGAAGGTGGTTGGGGTGAAAGCATTAAATCATGCCCAAGTGAGGTGCGTAAATTCTTGGCATATACAAGTTGTTTCGTTAGAAGTTTTCTCAACCAAATGGATAATGTGGTGTTTTTGTATCTCAGATATACACACCATTGGATGGAAACCGAACTAATTGCGTACAAACGGCATGGGCTTTGCTTGGTCTTTTGTACGGCGGCCAGGTTTGAAGCATTAAAATCTTTATTGTACAGATACTTTTTAATGCTAAATTATTTTAAATATCAGTATAGCAATTATCCCTTAATTCATTATGATATTAAAACTATTCTATTATGTTAGGCTGAAAGAGATCCAACACCTTTACATAAAGCAGCAAAGTTATTGATTAATGCTCAATTAGAAAATGGGGATTTTCCCCAACAGGTATTGTTTTCTATTCCACTCTTTCATTTGGCAATTAGGTGAAGTCGCTTCAGTTTGTAATTGGGAATTTAAACTTGCAGGAAATTACTGGAGTCTACATGAAAAATTGCATGCTACATTATCCACAATATCGGAATATTTTTCCCCTTTGGGCGCTTGCTGAATATCGTGAACGTGTTTGGATGCCCAACAAAAAGTTATAAGCTTAATAAATTGCGCATTAAAAACTAGTATACCGCAGATTTTTTAAATTTATATGTGGTTCGTATTTGTGTAAAAAATATTCATGTTAAATAATCTTCATACCTGTTGTGGACCTGAATATAAACACCATTGTGCATCTATTTATGATACGAGTAGTAATCATTTATGTTTTTTTTTTACCATAGTAATTTAAAAATCGTAAAATCTAGGGAGAAACGCGTTTCTCCATAAGTTATGGAGAAACGGGTTACGGGTATCCAGAATCTTTTGAATGGATATCCAGAAACTTTTTGTATTGGACATGACCTTGTCCCATGGTTACTTCTGGATATCAGTCTCAAAGGTTCTGGATATCCAGAACCCTTTGAAAGGATATCCAGAAGCTTATGAAAGTGATATCCAGAAACCTTCAAAATGATATCCAGAAACTTTCAAAATGTTTCTGGATATTCATTTGATGGTTTTACGGATATACATTTGAAGGTTTGGATATCCGTAAACCTTCAATAAGCAATTTACGGTCTTGGCCTTGGATTTGGCTTCAAATCTATTTTTGGATATCCGTCCAAAGGCTTACGGATATCCGTTCCAAAGCTTTCGAATATCCGTAACCCTTTGAGACCGATATCCAGAAATTTTCTTACGGTTATCAAACGTATAGCTTCTGGCTATTAAAAACGCGTTTCTCCATAGTTATGGAGAAACGCGTTTCTCAGCAGACCTACTATTTAAAAATTGACATCTTTATCAAAATGCGGAAGATTTCATTTATGTTATTCGTCTTCTTTCATTTTTTATCTTGTTTCTGTGCTTATACGACTATTTCTCCATTCTTCTTTGTGGCTTTGGATGATCATTGTCATTTTTGTAGCAACCTAAATTGTATGTGTTAGAACAAAGTCAATAGAAAACAACAATCAAACAGAAATCACACAATACAACAATATATGTGGTTCACCAATTTGTCTACGTCCACGAGTAGTGCAAGAGAATATTATAATCACTTAAGAGAAATCATGGATTACAATCTCTAATTATTTTGCACGAATTTTTTATCACAAGAATTCCTGATTGTGCTAACCCTAATCTAGAGAAACAGATGAGCAACTGAACTTCTGAACCCTAGAATTATTGATATGCCTATCACACTAGAATTATTTCTGTTTGTTAAGGAAGAGGCGAGTATTTATACAGCGCTATTTCTAACTCTGCAGGTTTTTCCAAATTTTGCTCTTAATCCAGCTGGCCCAAAGCCAAAACCACGATGGCACGGTCGTGTGCCTTGACGTGCATGATTCTGCAACTTTGCTTGGCATGATCGTGCCCTTTGGTCTGCATGGTCGTGCTTCATCGGATCTGACGAAACACCGTCTAGCATGATCGTGTGTTATAGTTGGCACGGTTGTGCAACTTCCGCACGGTAATGCCAATCCTCAAAATCTCCGAAATCACGAATTTGCTTGTCTTTATCCACGATTAGGCGTCCCCAATCCTCAAAGGCACAAACCCAACAAATCTCTACCTTGACTTTGAGCTCTCAAAACAATAATCGGAACTCCACCTCAGCCTTAGATGCTATTTTAACAGCTGCAAACATTTAGCAAGTCTAAGCAATGTTGAAACTTGCTAGTTGGAACGGAGTTCTTGAACATGTTAGTAAAATTGTCCGAAGTGTCCACTTTCTTCAACTTAATCTGTTTCTCACTTATCATAAAATGATACCTCACATCTATGTGCTTGGTCCTTTTGTGATGAACTTGATCCTTGGCCAGACATATTGCACCAAACTGTCACAAAATGTTTTAGCCTGATCCTGATGTAACCCGAGGTCGCTGATCAAAACCTTTAGCCATATTCTCTCCATAACAACTTCTGTCAATGTCAAATACTCTGATTCCGTAGTCAACAAAGTCTCTGTAGATTGCAAAGTAGCCTTCCAACTGACAATTGACCCACCAAGAGTAATACGTACCCTATCATAGATCGCCTCGTATCAACATATCCCAGAGTAGTCTGAATGACAATAACCCTCAACTAGACATTCTGTACCACCTCTACAAATGAGACCAACATCAGATGTACATGTAAGGTACCCGAAGATTTTCTTCACTGCTTGCCAATGTTCCTTATCAGGATTCCCCATGAACCTACTAACAACACTAACAGCATATGCAAGATCCGGTCTAGTGCAAACCATAGCATACATCAAACTACCAACTGCACTAGCATAAGGTACTTGAGCCATATACTTTTTTCTATTCCGACAATTTTGGTGCAATCCTCATCTGCAACTTTAGCATCTATATTTGCAAAGAAAGCATCGCATACATCAAGAACATAACACTCTTCTAATTTAGCACATGATTTCATGGATGTAAATATTTCTAATAACCATAAGATGATAGATGGCTCCAACTTCTTTTGGAAGTGGTCTAGGGGGTGATACGGTCCATCACTCCTAGAGTGTTTGTCAGCCTTTTGTTCCATGGCCATATCGTATACGTCCGCTCTATCACTAGTATTTTCACCGCCATTCAACATGTTCTCAAATTCCTCACAATAAACCTCATGAAAAAAACTCGCATAGACACAATCATCTACCACATTAACATAGCAACATATAGCATTAACAATTTGAGGTTCTTTAAAAACAGAAATTTCAACTTTTTCATCAAGAACATTCATTGTAAATTTTCCCTCTTTCACATTAATTATGGTGTCAGTAGTAGCCATGAAAGGAAGCCCAAGAAGAATGGGTGTTTCACGACTATTACTAACATCATTCTCTATATCAAGCACAACAAAATCTACCGGGACTATGAGCTTGTCCACTTGGACCAAACTATCATCCACAATATCCCGATAATGTTTGATCGATCGGTACGCAAGTTGAAGGGTCATTGTGTGGATTTAAGCTAACCCAATCCTAGCTTCTTATACACAGAGTATGACATCAAATTAATGCTTTCACCTAAATCCAACATTGACTTCACCGATTTGGAATCCCCCAAAGTGATTTTAATATTAAAGCTATCTGGGTCATTGAGTTTTGGTGTAAGGTGGGATTGACGACACTCACATTTTCAGAAATCATTTCTTGTTCATCTCTTCCATACCTTTGTTTTTGGGTATTAAATTCATTGAAAACTTGACATAAGATGTGATATTATTAATGACATACGATAATGGTAAGTTTATGTTCACTTTGGAAAACGTGTCATATAATTCAGCATATTGTTTTTCCATCTTTTGCCTCATTATTCTACCCGAAAATAATACAGTATGAGCAACAACAAGGCAGCAACAAGGCAGCAACGACAAGGCAGCAACAAGGCAGTAACAAAGGAAACAAAGGCAGCGGCATCGTGGCATGAGGCGGGCGCCTCAATGGAGCCCAGGCTGGCGCCTGGTGGCCAGGCGTGAACATCAGCAACGCAGCTCCATTTTCCTTTTCTGTTTTCAAAGTTTCTTTATTTAGTTTGATGGGACTTTCAGAAGTTTATTTTGATTGATTTTTAATTGATTTTAATTAGGTTTATTTTGGCAGGATTCTAGAATGATCTTAGAGTAGTATTTAAACATTGTTAGGCTAATGTTTTAAGACAGACTTTGATTTTTGATTTATGAATATAGTTTTGCTGTGAGCAACTATTTTTTAGGGTTTAAATCCCGTCTTGTTTTCTTATATTCCGTTCAGTCGTTTCTAAATTATCATATAAACCTTCTTCCTTTATCATTTGGTATCAGAGCCCTGGTTGAATTGATGGCTGAACGAAGGCGTGGTCATGGTGTTCATGGTGTTCGTAGTAGGGTTCGTGCAGCGAATCCCTAGGAATACGATCCCCATCACGAACGTAAACTATATGAAATCAAGAAGGACGGACTGCGAAGAAAGATTCAAGATCTCAAACTTCGTTTGTTGCGTTCCGAGGTTCGAGAACTCCAACAATACTTTGATCTGGTGGAGGGTCGACGAATCCAACGTCAGCTAGCACGGTTGGAGGTTCCCACAGATGTGGGCTCGGAGTCAGATATGTGGTCTGATGATGATGAGGATATCTATCCATTCGATCGTGATCAAGAACTTGAGTGCAAGAGAGAGGCCGATCCTCTGACTCTTGACGAGTTCTGTGACCGATTGAATCCTGTTTCCGTGGATTGCTTTGTTGATTCGACGGGTTTCGACGTTGTCATTGATTGGTCAAAACCACCAATCTTTGATGACGATAATTATGAAGAAAATTTTGAGGGTTTTGACCTAGCAGAAAACGACGGATGTGGGAGTCCTTTGCGCACTGTTCTGCACGACCGTGCCAGTTTTTAGGACACGCCCGTGCTCGGCGACCCTCAGCCGAACTTGGGCGCAGGTTGTGATTTTCTGGGTTCATCTATTTTGCTGAAAGGAGGTATTTTTGGTTCTTATTGTTATGAGGATCCCTTTTACGTGGAAGTTCTGTTTATTTCGCAATCTGGGTTCTTCAAAGGTTTATTCATTAAGAGTTTTTTAGTAAACGGATGGACAGATTGGATGGATGTGATGAGAAGTGCTACTAAGTATACAGTTCGAAGACGTTTCAAGCTTAAGTTTTCAGAGGTATTTCTGAAAATCAACGACTCAAATTCGAGGTCGAATTTTTCTAAGAAGAGGAGAATGATACAGTATGAGCAACAACAAGGCAAAGAACAAGGCAAAGAACGACAAAGCAAAGAACAAGGCAAAGAACAAAGGAAACAAAGGCAGCGGCATCGTGGCTTGAGGCGGGCGCCTCAATGGAGCCCAAGCGGGCGCCTGGTGGCCAGGCGTGAACATCAGCAACGCAGCTCCATTTTCCTTTTCTGTTTTCAAAGTTTCTTTATTTAGTTTGATGGTACTTTCAGAAGTTTATTTTGATTGATTTTTAATTGATTTTAATTAGGTTTATTTTGGTAGGATTCTAGAATGATCTTAGAGTAGTATTTAAACATTGTTAGGCTAATGTTTTAAGACAGACTTTGATTTTTGATTTATGAATATAGTTTTGCTGTGAGCAACTATTTTTGAGGGTTTAAATCGCGTCTTGTTTTCTTAAATTTCGTTCAGTCGTTTCAAAATTATCATATAAACCTTCTTCCGTTATCAGAAAAGGTATTGGAGGTACATATGGTTTGGGAGGTGAAGGTTTTTCAATTTGTTTGTCTCCTAACTCATTTGTACCATCCTCATTCTCATTTTCAGCATGTTTCATATTAGATCAAAGAGGGGAAGAAGAGGAGTTTGGAGCACATACATCATGATTTATTACCTTGTCATTCCTCAACGCGGTTAAGGCGTTTGCATGCTCCCTTTGACTTGGGAATGTGCCCGGCTTATAAATTTTGAGGGCATTGGCAAATTCACCTATTTGTGTTTCCAATTTTTTATTTCTGCCTCATGAGTCTTTCCTTGTTGGATTTGATCCAACCTATGCCTCTCCAATTGTAATGCATGCTCCGATCTTAGCCTTTCCAAGTACTCCTCCCATGGTTGTTTTTGTTGACCTTGCGGTTGAGAGGGATTCGGTTGAGGTGGAATGGGGTGGAGAAGTTGATTATTATTCCATGGAAAGTTTGGACGATTTTTCCATCCTTGATTGTATCTGTTGGAGTATGGATTGTTGTGAGGGGCCCTCAGTTGGTACACATTCTCTACTTGTGCATGTTCCATAAATCAGAAAATTGTGTACTAGATGGGCACATGTTAGTAGCATGAGAGTTCAAACCACAAGTAGCTCATACATTATGAATTTTATCTATAAGAGCGGGATTAACAAAAGAATCAAATGTGAAAAGTTGATTAGCTAATTCTATGACTTTCTTTTCTACCCTATCAACCGCACTTAAAATATACACCCCCTTTGTTTTCCCCCTCACTCCCTTCTGTTGGGAGTTAGAACTTAGCATCTCAAAAAAATCTTTTACTTGTTCGGGAGTTTTCTCCCCCATTGATCCTCCCGCAACTTTATCTACCATGGAGTGGTACATTTGACTTAACCCATCATAAAAAAAAATTATTCAAATGGGGTAGGGAAAATTCATGGTGAGGAATTGTACTAACAATATTTTAAATCTTTCTCATGTTTCATGGAATGCCTTACTAGGTTCTTGCTGAAATCCTATAATTTTTTGTCTCTACTAAGGCAATGAAGGATGAGAATAAAATATTTGCATAAAAGTTTGACACATCTTCTCCCATGTGTCTATGCTATTTGGTGCTAATGTCATGAACCAATTTTTAGCTGCGTCTTTAAGTGTTGGTCCTCCATGACTCCCGTAGTTAATGAAAAGCATGTACCGTAGTCACGTAGTTACGGAGAAGTTTAAGGGGTCATCCGTGGCTCCCCAGTGGAAGCTCGGTAAAAGATTGAAATATTGCCCCTTTAACTCATAACTTCTTGTCGCTGCTGATAACACAATACAAGATGAGACAGCTTCAATTTTAGGACGAAAATAGTCCTTCATCTGGCGAATATTCACTTCTTCGCCCATATTTATTTCTTTTTCTTCTACCCCGGTGTTAGAAGTTTCATGGGGATTGCCCCTTACAAACTTGTCATTGCTCAAAGAAACCAACTCAGGGTTCAATGATCTACAAACAAGCGTACACTATTGAAAATTAAATTGAAGGTTGCTAACAAATCCCCGACAACATTTCCAAAAACTTGATGGGGAAAATCTCACTTGTAATAAAAATAACTCACAGTGCACGAGTTATCGTAGTAGTAATATGCACTTGGCAAGGGTCAAATCCACAGGAATTTGTGAATCAACAACTTGACTTTCAACAAGTGAACAAATAAATAAAAGAAGGGGGATTTAGATTGGATTATTATTTCTACTTAACAATTAACTACTCAATACAAGAAATAACAAAACAAGTAAACGATTACCGAATACCTAGGAAGAAGGATCTACGGAATGTGATTCGTGTATATTGCACAATAATTTCAATCAATAATACAATCAATCATAGTTGGGGGTTTCTTCTCTTTAGTTAAATTGGACGTTCACACGTACACAATTTATTGTTCTACAAATATTAGGTTTTCTGCAAAGTCCACTTAATATTTAAGAACCCATTAAACCCCAGGATTAAAAACCTATGATTTTGGTTTTCAATCACATGTCAAAACCATGATTATATTCATTAAAAATTTGACTTGCATAGATCAAACAATCACTTGTCAATCACACACACAAATTTAGTTTAAAAACCAATCACATCTAGACATGTGATTGTAGTTTAGAAAACTTTGATGGGGAATACTTTTGATGAACCCAATCTTTGATTGATCACAATATTAATTAAGAAATAAAGTATTGATATGCATTACCTCCATTCCATAGAATAAGAAAATTACCCACTCATGTTCATATTGAATATCAATAAAGCTTCTATAATTTGCATAAATCTTCAATGAAATTCTTGATATAAATCTTTGTAGATATTGTTTACAATTTAGAATTATGTTATAAGAAGGTAAAAGATATAAAAATATAGCTAGAGGTATTCTACATATACTAGGGAAAGAGAGGAGGTCAATAATTAGGAAACTAGGGTCAAAAACCAAGTGTAAAAAGGATTTTGCTAAAACACTCGCGAAAGGGGCTTTTGCGTCGATTTTAGCAACAGTTCTTGGGAGTTTTTGCGACCGTTTTTTGTAACAAAGATCCCTTTGAGTTTCCACTACAAATTAGCGACGGATTTTCGACGTTTAAAATCCGTTGTTAAAACGCTTGTCGTTAAATTTTTCGACGGAATACCAAAGGTTTTCCATTTGATTACCGACAGATATTTCCATTGCTGATGATTAAAATTTCGTCGGTAATTTTGTAAAATAATCGACCAATTCAAATCATATTGCGACAGATTAGCGACGGATTTTCCGTCTCTATTTAAATGGTCATTTTATTTTTGAACCATTTTTGCGATGGATTAGTGACGAATTATTCCGTCACTATATTGATTAAAAAAATCAATATTTATTTGTTATTTTATATGCCAAATTATTGAGGGCTTTCCCGACGGATATTTCTGTCGCTAAATTTGCATTTTATATTAAAAAAATTATATATATATATATATATATATATATATATAAATATATATATATATATTCTAAATATTTTTATCAAAAAATAATTTTAATGTCAATCAATTTAAATTAATCCTTTAACTTTTCTTATTCTCAAATCAGTCTCTTAACTTTTATTAATCTTAAATCAGTCCTTGATTTTTCACTGTTACACTTTGCTCCCCTAAACTTTTTTTAAACTCAAACCGGTCCTTACATATCCTTTCATTTCAACATTGATCACTTAACAAATCACATCTGATATCACCATCACACCAATATAATGAACAAAGTCTAATGAAACAAATTCAACCAAGAAAATTAAATCAAATTTCAACTGAGAAAAATTAAACCAAATTCCATCAAGAAAAATTAACACATAACCTATACAGATTCAAAAATTTACACAATATTTTCAAATTTGAACAAAATTAAAGTCAGAAAATTTGGTAAAGCTTTCCAAATTCCAAGCAACAATTACATATTAATATAGGTTTACAAAAAGCATATCAACCAAAAAAGATAGGATCATAGCCATTATTGGAAGTGGCCAAGATATAGTAAGCCACAATATGACCAATTGAACCCCAAGCAAGAACATCCACAATGTTAAATCCGACTGGGTCATTGGATTTTAGCAGGCTGACGTACTCCTTGGCTCGGCTATCGCCGGTCTCGAAATGGGTAACGTCGTTCTGTTCGGGGACTTGTTTGGAAACATTTTCTCTCTGGAAGTTGAAGAAAATGAAGCGATCGTGGAAGAGGTAAAGGCCGGTGCTGAGGATGATGACTAGGGAGGTGTTGAGCTCGGCTTTAACGATGCAAGAATTGAAGCGCTTCTTGTTGGTGGTAAGTTTGAGGGAGTTTGGTGAGGTGGATTGCAGATCTAGGGGTGGGAGGGTCTGATACGGCCGCTCCAAGGCATAGAGCACGGCCATGCTAACCACTATTCACCATTTTTCTTCTTTTTCTTTTTTTTTTATATACCTATAAAAAAAATTAGCACATAATAATAATATTATTATTAATTAAATAATAAAATAAATAAGCAAAAAATAATCCATCGGTTACCATCCCGATGATGCTTGTTTTAGGTCATTAGCTCGACCCCTTTCCGGTAATAGGTGATACGTGATATTTTGGCTGTCTCTTGTCTTTGACGACCTGCCAATGCATTCCATCCGGAGTGATTAAATTTTCCTGCGGTAAACATGCTTTCCATCACGATCTTTTTCTTGGTAGAACAAGTGGCCTATAGTCCTTACACTTTCGAAATTTCGAAATGCATTTCTTATTTGGCACCTTGTTCTTTTTGGCTCTTTCACTGCATTGTTAGTATCGGGACATGCATAAATATTTATCGCATCAAAATCATTATCGCAATCTAAAGTTTCATCATTCATGAAGTTATTTTCCACATTTTCTTTAGATTGCGATCCCTCACCCATTTCATATTCTTCACTTGGGGTGTAGGTCTCTAAATAAGGATCCTCGAGATCTGATCTTCTCATATCAAACTCGACCTTTTCCTTCCCGACATTTAGGGAAAAAGTGCCATTCTTTATATCAATGATTGCCCCAACGGTGGCAAGAAATGGCCTTCTTAAATGGCTGGAATCTGATGGTCTTCTTTCATATCAAGGATCACAAAATCGACAGGGATGATCAAACTCCCTACTCGACACGGCATATTTTCCATTATACGAATGGGGTATTGAATGGAACGATCTGCCAATTGGAGAGACATGGTGGTGGGTTTGAGTTTCCCCACACCAAGTTTCTCACTCACCGATAATGTCATCAAACTGACACTAGCTCCTAAATCAAGCATAGCATTATCTATGTTAATTCTGCCAACACAACAAGGAATTGAAAAAGTACCCGGATCCTTTAATTTTTGAATAGTCTTATTTTGTAAAACATCACTCACTTCCTTTGCTAACATAACATTCTCATCTTCTACTAGCCTTTCTTCTCTGAAATAAATTGCTTTAATGGTCTAACACATAAAGGCATTTCTTCAATTTTTTTCAGATAATGGAATGTTAACATTAATGGCATCCAAGTTCTCTAAAAGTTCGGTATAATCCTTGTCTTCTTTTCTAGGGGATTCCGTACCCGAATTAGTCTCAATCATCGGTGGGTTTGGACTATAATCAATTTCACTAGGGCATTCATTTATCATTTCATACTCATCCCTAATGTTCACGATACCAACATGCTCATTCGGCCTTTTAGGTTGACCGGGAAGACTCCCTTGGCCTTTACACCATACCGTACCCTGATACTACAAGAAAACAGGGCAACTGAAATGAATTTTTTTGTTGCAATTCAGGAAAATCTGTTGCAAATTGATGTTTGCAATCGAAAATTTCCGTTGCAAAGGTAGTCGCAGGAAGCCTCATCGCTACTTATGTGACCGCTTTCTTGGGTTGCAAAATCCTTGCAACGGAAAAAGTAGTTACAAATTCTGTTGCAATGTGTTTCCTAGGACAATTATTACATCTGTTGCAAAAAACTAATTTATTTATGTTTCTATAATTTGCAACTGATTTATTTTTGTTTCTAATTGCAACTGATTTTTCTGTTACAAATTTGTTATTTCTGTTTCTAAAATTTGCAACTGATTTATTTCTGTTTTTAATTGCAACTGATTGTTCTGTTTCAAATATGTTATTTCTATTTCAAAAATTTGCAACTGATTTATTTCTGTTTCTAATTGCAACTGATTGTTCTGTTTCAACAATATATTACATAGAACTAAATTTTTCAGTTTCAAGTATGCAACCTAATTTGCAACGAAAAATTATGTTGCAGAAAATTATTTTCTAAAAATAAAATTTACTAATATTATAAATATTTCTCAATTGTACCTGATTAAAAATTTATGCTTGACCCCATCTAGTGGTGACATACCTTCCTTTTTCTTGAAAATATACTTGCAAGTAACAATCATCTGCCTTCAGACCTCTTGGTTAACTTTCATCTCTGATTCTTGTGAAGTGACTCCATCTCGTCTCCCATAGCTACATGTCACTTGGCAGACTCTGAACATGTTACTGCTTCCTTGAAAATGGTTGGCTCCGTAGGGTTGGGATCCACTTCCTCAGCAAGCTGAAGAGCATAAGACACCATGTCTTCAAAACCATACCTCACAGGAGGCTTCCCGAAATTAGCTCCTCTAGACCTCTCTTGAGTTAACCCTTGTTCTTCAGGAATAGGTGATGAACTGTCTGGTTCTTCCGTCTCTAAAGGTAGATCCTGGTTAACATCTAACTGTGGACTATTTAACTCTGTACTATATTGTAATAACCCTCCCCTCTAATGGAGATCAAATTCGATATCCCTTGACACCATCTCCATAACCCATGAAAACTCCTTTTCTAGCTCTCGGTTCTAACTTCTCATCATGCACGTGATAATAAGCAGAACAATCAAAAGCCATTAAATTAGAATAATCAACAAGTTTACCTGACCATACCTCATTGGGAACTTTGAGGTCGATACCTGTGTGAGGTCCGCAATTTATCAAGTAACATGATGTACTAACCGCTTCTGTCCAAAACCATTTAGACAAATCTGGGTTGGAGAGCATGCACACAATGTCTGATTCATGCTTTATGTGACACCATTCTGCTATGGTGTACCCATGATAGTGAGATGTCTAAAAATCTCCACTTCTTTACATAACTCATCGAACTCAATACTGTAAAACTCCAACCCATTATATGTCTGGAGTCTCTTGATCTTCTTCACTCTGTCTGATTATGCACTAATGTTTTCCACTGTCTAAAATTTGTGAGAGACTCACTCTTATGCTTCATAATAATAACCCAAGTCTTCCTCGAGTAGTCATCAATCATAGACAAGAAATACATGTGACCACTCAATGGTTCCTAACGTGAAGGTCCCCAACAATACGAGTGAATGTAATCCAGACTACCCTTTATTCTATGAACCCCTTTTGGAAACTTGCTTCACTGCATCTTCCCAAATTCACAAAGCTCACAAAACTTAAGGTCCTTGACCTTATTGCCACAAAGAAGACCATGATTCGACAGTATATGCATCCCTCTGATGCTCATGTGCTGAAGCCTAATATGCCATAACTTTGTCATATCCTCCTTGACCACCTCATATGATGCAACCAATACTGACCTAGAAAGCATTCTAACTTGGAGGAAATACAAGGAGCCCCGTTTAAGGCCTCTTAGAATCACTTCAGAACATTTGCAAACACTAACTACTCCACCTTTACTTTTGAAATTGTACCCTTTGTTGTCTAGCTGACTAAGAGAAATTAGATTCTTCGTCATAAGTGGAACGTATCTCATATCATTCAAAATACAGAACTTACCATCATGAGTCTGTAGGTTGATAGATTCAATACCAACTACCTTGCGAATAACACTTTTTGGCCATATATATATTACCCCCGTCTACCTGCTCATAAGTTGTAAACCACTCTCTCCTCGGAGTAATATGGTAAGAAGCTCCACAGTCAACAATCCACGCATCTGACTATCATGCAGATTCTTCTGTTACTAGAGCATAATCCTCATCACAACTGCTACTATCTACTGCAGTAGCATTAGCTTCAGAACGGATAGGTGGATTGTCACACTTCTTCCTAAGACAATCGGTCTTCCAATGTCTCTTTTCCTTGATATAGTTACAAATATCCCCAGGTTTTGGACCCTTCTTGCCAGAAGTCTTCTTATTCTTCTTGCTGCTAGAACCCAAGCTGCCTTCCGCAACCAAACTTGCTGGTTGGTTATCTGTAATACTATTACCACTTGCCTTTCAATACAACTCTCTAGTCTTGAGCGAGGATTTCACCTCCTCTAGAGTGATAGTCTCCTTACCATTGATAATAGAGTCAACATAGTGCTCATATAATAAAATCAATAAAACATGAAGCATTAATGCACCATCCTCAGCTACAACTTTAGAATCTATATTACGAAGTAGAAGTAATAAAGATGTAAATATATTTAGGTGATCCCTAATGGGCGTACCTTCCTTCATTCGAAGAGAATACAACTTTTGCTTCAGATACAGCTTATTGGTCAATTATCGTGTTAAAAATATATCTTCCAATGCAAGCCACAAATTACTTTCGGAATCAGTATCTAAATATCTGCTAGAACATCATCATCTAAACACCATATGATTTTAGAGTGAGCCCTCTCATCAAGTGTGATCAGATCCACTTCTTTCAACTACCTTTTTGTCCTTCTCCAAACTTTATGTTGTTTCAGCCGCAACAACATTTGTGGAAATGGCTTCTGCTTTGCACTTTGGATCCTGAAGATCCCTGATTGCAGTAGCCAATGGAACCCACAAACCTTAGTCTCTTAACAGGGCTTTCATCTTGATTTGTCAAAGACTAAAACTATCCTTCCCATCGAACTTGTCAATTGGTGATTCTATTCCTGATCCCATCTCCTTCTGCAGCGGAATACCCCTAGACCTTTCTCAATCAGCACTGGCTCGGATACCTGTTTGTTAGAACAGAGTCAATAGAAAACAGCAATCCAACAGCAATCACACAATACAACGATATACGTGGTTCACCAGCTTGGCTACTTCCATGGGAAAAGGGAGAGAATATTATTATCACATAAGAAATCACATATTACAATATCTATTTATGTTGCACGAATTCTTGATCACAAAAATTCATAATTGTACAAACCCTAATCTAGAAAAACAAATGAGCAATTGCACTTCTGAACCCTATAATTATTGATATGCCTATCACACTAGAATTACTTTTATTGTTAGGGAAGAGGGGAGTATTTATACATCCATATTCCTATCCATGTAAGGTTTTCTAAATCCTGCTCTGAATCTAGCTGGCCCAAAGCCCAAACCGCGATGGCACGATCGTGCGCCTTGACCTGCACGATCATGCAACTTTGCTTGCACGGCCGTGCCCTTTGGTTCGCATGGTCATGCTCCATCGAATCTGAAGAAACACCATATGGCACGATCGTATGTTAAAGCTTGCACGGTTGTGCTACTTCCGCACGTTCGTGTAAATCCTCAAAATCTCAAGAATCATAAATTTTCTTGTCTTGGCCCACGATTAGGCGTCCCCAATCCTCAAAGGCATAAAACCAACAATATGAATAACAATTAGATGAGTATAGTTGTACGAATTGGGCTTGAGAAAGACTTTGGCCTAGGTTATAAACCCATGAACATAATAAAGTTCAGCCAGTATTATATGTTAGAATATATCCCACTTATTTGGATTTATTTTATAAATATTCTTGGTATAGTTGTGTGTATCAATTAGTAGTATAGATTGATTTATATTCCTTAGTTAGCTCCTTAACTTTAGGATCAAGTTTAGCATCTCTTTGTATTTTGTATTTAAACTTGATCTAAAATTCAATTTTAGAATTATTTTCCATAACTTTCATATTCATCAATGAGAGTTTAAATACAAAATACAAAGAGATGCTAATCTAGATCCTAAAGTTAAGGAGCTAACTAAGGAATATAAATCAATCTATACTACTAATTGATATACACAACTATACCAAGAATATTTACAATCTTCTTTCTATTCTCTACCCCACATTCTCTCTCCAACCTCACTTTTTATACTCACAACACTCACTACACCATATACTCTTCTTAATTCTCCTGCAAGGCCTATTTTGTGCCTCTTCGAATGGGAAGAAGGGGGTATATTTTAATTAGAACTGAAAAATATAAATAAAAAATCTCAAATGGTAACTTGGATAAAGCGTAGGCATGACTACAATAATCCTACAACATTTTTGACCGGAGCAACACTATTTATGTAATTATTGATATAACAACTTTTTAAGAGACGTAACTTTATGAGAACCAATTATTTGTCGCCTTTGGTTAACTTGACTACATTGTTGGTCGCCAAAGATCTAGACACCAAACTAATCCTTACGCGACTAAGGCATAATTGGTCATATAAAGTTTAGGGCAAATTGAATTTTAGTTACCTGAGTTTGTCAATATGTTTCAATTGTTTATCGAATTTGCATTTGTTACAAGTTGGTTATTGAGTTTGTCTTTTTGTTGCAATCAGGTGTAATTTTGGATGAACCATTAAAAATCTAATGATTAGTATAACATTTGCCGCTCATGTTAGTTTAATAAGGGGTATTTTGGTCTTTTTCATGGAATGAGACTTACAACCGCCACTCCATCATCACCACCACAACCGCCATGCTTAATCACCACCACGGTCACACCCAACCAACTCCACCATTTTGAACTCTTCATTTATACACAAAACCATCTTTGACAAAATTCACAACAAAAAAAAGGACAGAGAAATTGGTGGAAAGAGACCCACTTTCTAGTGATAGGATCACAAACATAGTAAATGAAAAGACCAAGTAAACAGATTAACATTAAGCCATTACTGGAACCTAGAACCTTGAACTAGTTTGACTATTGCTGTTCCTCAAAGGTGGAAAGAAACAAGACAGAGAAATGGGGGGAATTGTAAATATCAGGTCGGAGACGGTCGATTACATTCGTGAAATTGGTGACGTAAATGAAGCGATAGAGGATTCGGAAAGATTGGACGGGAGAAAATAATGGTTGAGAAATGAGTGATAGCCAGTGTTTGGAAACGCATTTGAATCTTAAAATTGATTTGACCGGCAATCGAACGATGATTACAAGCAAAAGTGTGTTGGGGAGATATTTCAGGTCATAAGTTGATTTATCCATATCAAAATATTGTTGGGGATGGTGTTCATCGTGATTAGAGTGGTGGTGGATTTTACCTGCTGGTGGTCGGAGAGAGATTGAGAGTGGTCACGACGCTTATCGGTGGTTGTGACTAAATTGGAGACATCGTCATGGTGTTTGTTGAAATGGAGGATTAGCTGGCTTTGTAGTTGTGGTGGCTGCTGCTGCTGTCGCCGTTGTCGTCTTCTTCTTCCATGCCCGGCGGGAAGACGGTCCAATTGGGGGCGACAGAGGAAGGGGAGAGATTTGGAGAAAACTTAAAAAAACAATAATTCGTTAATTAGAAGATAATTTTTATTTGATGGTATATTTTTTAGCTTTAGGTAGAATATTTAATTTTTTAACGGGCCAAATCACCACCCCATGGAAAAAGATCAAAATACTCCTTAAGTAACTCACGTGAGTGGCACATGTTATAATATTCGTTAGATTTTTAACGGTTCATCTAAATTTACACCTGATTGCAACATAAAGACAAACTCAATAACCAACTTGTAGCAAATGCAAATTCGATAATCAATTGAAACATATTGACAAACTCAAGTAACTAAAATGCAATTTGCCCTAAAGTGTAAGCAAGTTGACTAATGGTTTTGTCGCTATTTCTTGGTCACCAAAAAGTTCTCTTTTTTTTTTATGAAAAAAAAAGTTTCTTAACGAGAAAAATCCTTTTATCACAAAATATTTATTTTTAAGGTTATTACCGGGTAAGTTGTCAAAGATAGAATAACCAAAAAGCTTTCCTTAGGTTACAAGGGATTTTTTTTTTAAATATAGCTTTTTTAAAATTTATATATCAAAATAACATTTTCAAAAACTTAAGTACCAAACTAGCACATTTGACTTGAAATCCGGAATTGGTAATTCCGGATTATGAAATCCGGAATTACCAATTCCGGATTTGATTTTTTTTTTTTTTTTTTTTTTTCCAAAATTGAATTTCCGAAAATAATAATTCCGTAAATAGGGGGCGATCGCGCCCTAAAATAGAGCGATCGCTCATGTGTACTCCGGCGGTACCAATTCCGGATTCTATTTTTATTTATTATTTTTTTTCCAAAAAAGATTAAATGAGGAAAATAATATTTTCTGGAATAAATAGAGAGCGATCGCACGTATGTGGGGGCGATCGCTCTTAGTGTAATCCGGAACTGATAACTCCGGATTTTAATTTTTTTTTTTTTTAAATACTAAATATATCTGAATTGAATTAAGTAATGTTTTTTTTTGAAAAATTCAAATCCGGAAATGCTAATTCCGGATTTGCTTTACAAAACCCATCTTCCTCGGCAAATCTGTAAAGAAATCTGGCATAATAAAAATTCATTGAAGAAGAAGGAGAAAAGAAGAAAGAAGAAGAAAGTAGGTGAATTTTTTTCAAAAAATATTGAAAATTCAAGAAGTTGATTAAGAAGTTCAAGAAGAAGAGGTGATTAAGAAGGTACATTTAATCCTCTTATTTTTTGTTCGAAATTTAAATTTAGTATTTATTTAAATTTTTTTGTGAATGTAGTGATATTGTTAAATTAGATTTTTTATAATTTATTTTTCAATTTCTAGGAATAAATATGGCTGGAGTTCCACTTGTTTTCATGTGTTATTGGGGAGGAAATGATGAACACCCGTTTGAAGGTGAACATTTTGAAAGGGGACCAAAATGTGCACTTAGGGCTAAAACTCGGTGGAGTTACAAGAAGTTGATTAAAAAGTTAGCTAAGAAAATTGGGGTAGATCGAGCTGTTGTTCAGTTGCAAGTTATATGTAGATATCCTCATCTTGTTGCTCCCGGATTGCAAACTACATTCCATTTGTAATCGACAATGATATGGGTATGGAAGTCATGTTTGATGTTTACGCTCGGTTTGGTGGGTTGAGTAGCTTACAATTGTATGTTAAGATAAATTTAGTTGATAATGTGAATGTTGAGGAGTTTGAAACCTATGAGGAGCCATTACAAAATCGAGTATGTTAATGACATGGATACCTTCCAGATGAGTTCTTTAAGCCGCTATAGTCGGATGGATCTTTGGAACAAGTACACAAACATATGTGGAAGAGGAAGAGGGAGAGGAAGAGGAAGAGGAAGAGGAAGAGGAAGAGGAAGAGGGGGAGGGGGAGGAAGAGAGCGAGGAAGAGGGAGGGGGTGAGGGTGTGGAATTGTATAATGATGATGATAATGATTCAGATTATGAAGAAAATATTGAGTTGCTTCTAAATGAAGATCGTGACGATGGATATGATGATTGCAGTAGTCCTACCGATGTTAGCGAGAATGAGGGAGAAGATTTGGCGTTACATTTGGTTGCTTACGAAGAACCACAACA
Source organism: Adenophora triphylla var. japonica (assembly GCA_022495995.1). Taxonomy (NCBI): domain Eukaryota; kingdom Viridiplantae; phylum Streptophyta; class Magnoliopsida; order Asterales; family Campanulaceae; genus Adenophora; species Adenophora triphylla. Next base: position 521,950 of record JAFEMH010000252.1, on the reverse strand, counting down.
TCATGTGCATGACAGAGTCGGGTATCAATTTTATCGTGATATTGGAGAAGGATCGGAGATATATGATGATAACCAATATGACTTTGCTGAATGGAATGTAGAACATCAGGACATTGCCAAAGGTATTCGCTTTTCAAAGAAGACAGATGTGCAGTATAAAATGAAGTTGTTTCATATTAAGAAAAATATGTGCTTCAAGGTAAAACGAAGCACAACCCGAAAGTGGACTATTGAGTGTTTGATGAAAGATTTTCCGTGCAATTTTTATGTGAATGTGAGTTTGAAGAATGCCGGGTATTGGGAAATTACCAAATACAAGGGTCCTCATTCTTGTTTGGCAACTGAAATTAGCCAAAATCATCGAAACATGGATGCTAAGTTCATAGGGCAGGAAGTTTTGGAACTGGTTAAGGCTGATCCCGAGTTGAAGATTGTACTAGTGAAGGCGGAAATAAAAAAAGCCTATGGAAAGGAAGTTTCATATAGAAAGGCATGGTGTGGCAAACAAAAAGCTATTGCAGAGGCATATGGAGACTGGGAGGAATCTTACATAAGACTGCCACGTTTGTTAGCTGCCATCCAAAAGTGGAACCTTGGAACCATTGTGGAGCATTCTGATCCTCCTCCTCCCGGTGCTTTAGGTATGTTTGATCGTGTGTTCTGGGCATTTGGCACTTGTGTGGAAGCATTCACTCATTGTCGTCCGGTTATTTCGTTGATGGCACATTCCTGCATGGAAGATATAGAGGGGTTATTCTTATTGCCATGGGTGTCGACGCAAATGATAGTCTACTTCCTCTCGCATTCGCTATTGTTGAAAAAGAGGACTATCGAAACTAGTGTTGGTTTCTGCATCTTCTATGCAAACATATTGTTAAGGGTCGTGAAGTTTGCTTGATATCTGATCGGCATAATGGCATCCTTTGCACGGTTAGAGACATTGCCAGCTGGCCACGAAATGTTATCCACAGATGGTGCATGTTGCACTTGCGAGCTAATTTTCTTAAAGCTCACAAGGGCGTTGGATTGAAAGATCTTTTTTGGCGTGCTGTTAGCACCACCCAAGATAGAAAGCTTAAATGCTATCTGAGGCAAATTCGTATCATCAACCCTTAGGCATATAAATGGTTTGAGAACTTGGATGCTAGAAAGTGGACAATGGCTCACGATGGTGGATATAGGTACGGCATTAAGACTACTAATTTGTCGGATGTTTTTAATGGCGTTATGAAAGGAGCTCGGGGAATGCCAATTTCAGCAGTTGTTGAGACCTCATTCTATAGGTGTGTGGCATACTTTCAAGATAGACTCACTAAAGCAATTAGTGCTTTAGGAGGAGATCCTAATGGCATCCCACCACCAAATGCCACGCTACAATTCAGTGAGAGAATCGATCGAAGATACCGATACAACTTGGGTAAGGCTGGGTTTCATCACGTCACAAGGTTTAACACTACGTATGTGGGTGTTTATAGTGTGACGACCAGGGTACGTGGTGACAAAGGTGGACACATTCAAGTTGTGAGATTGCGTGATCGAACATGCACTTGTGGCAAATGGATGCAATATCATTACCCTTGTTCGCATGTGCTTGCATGTTTCAAATCGCAAAGTGTCGATGGTATGAGTTATATTCATCCTTTTTACAGCCTTGCCTCGTACTACAAGACGTGGAGTTGCTCTTTTCACCCAAACCATGACGAGGCCTATTGGAATGTAGATCATATTGTCCCACGTTTTACCCTAACCCGGAGCATCGACGTGACAAGAAGCAAGGGAGACCTGTGTCAAGGCGACCGAGAAACTCTATGGATTGGCAAGTTGCAAAAAAAGAATCGTTGTGGGATTTGCAAGTTAGAAGGTCACACGCGAAGGAGATGTCCAACTCTTAGACAGTAAGAGTTAATTGTTATTTTTATTATTACTTCTTAAATTACGTACTTTGAACTTTTAAGTATTGTTGTTTTATTTGAACTTGTAATATTGTTTTATTTGAACTTGTAATATATTGAACTTGTAATATATTTAACTCTTGGTGGAGTATGACATCAAATATATTTGTAGTTGCGAAACTTAAAACGACCAAATGGGTCAACCGCTCCATTTTATAGCAAATAAAATATGAATAAAAACTGAAATAACATTAAAATAAATATTAAAATTAGTGATCACATCCCGATCACATAGGATAGAAATACAAGTTCAACAGTTCAACAACACATACATTAATCAAACATTAAAATAAAGAGTTCAAATTAGTGATCACATCCCGATCACATAGGATAGAAATACAAGTTCAACAGTTCAACAACTTTTACATGAAAAACCCCTTCATGGAAAATCAGATGGAATGAAATCCTTATGGAATACCTGCAACACAAATAAACTAATGTCATTTGTTGAACAATCACCCACTCACAGTCTGTACCTAACAATTTTACCTTGAATACATTGGGGAGTGTGATGTTGAGTATATGTGTTTTACGTGAGGGGGAGAAAACAACAACCTAAAAATTACAAAAAAAAACATGATTAGATGGCAATATTAATAATAGGTTCAATTTGTTGCATTTTAAATACATCATACACGATGAAGTATCGTAACAGAACCAACAACTATGTCATCTCCGAACTCACTCTCGCAAACACCTTATGATGAATTGCACCACCTATGGTTCCCGTGGGATCCTATCAATTTTATCTTAATTAGTAAGATAAGACACATACTAATCATGCTAGAAAACATACAAAACTCATATGCTAACCTTCAAAGTCACCGTAGCGTCACCAAATTCATTTCGTGTGATGGTCTTGACAACACCAACGGCAACATTAATCCTATCAAATCCATTAGGAAATCCGCCCGTGATAGTAATGAAAAGGGTAGCAACAATCATACCATCGCCACTGAGCAGCCTAAGTGCGGAGAGCCAAGGACTCGCGTTCGAAATCTTTATCCTCCTTGGGATCTTCAATCGCTCTCCTCACATACTCTTGGGTCGGAATCAGAGGTTCCCGAGAGGATCCCCTCTCCGACGATCGAGGTTTCTCCGCGCAAAGCCAACCGCACGTCACCAAACTGGGCCGGGAATCGACGCTCTCCTTCGCGTTGAGACAGATTTATTTGAGAGAGGTGAGAGGGTTGAGGGTTAGATGTTTGGCCTTTTTCAAAATGAGGACGGAGATTAGAAGAATTTTTGAGTCTACGATCCATATTTCAGAGAGGAGAGAGGGTTGAGGGTTAGATGTTTGTAATGAAACTACTCCTTCCTTTTAAAGGGGAATTCAAATTTGATAAATCCGGCATTAGCAGTGCCGGATTTGTAAGTTAAGATAAATCCGGCATTGAAAGTGCCGGATTTGTCAGTGAAGATAAGATCGGCATTGGCAGTGCCGGATTTGGCGGGTGCACACAGGTACCAACACACAGAGTTGTAACATTACTATTTTTAACATGGAAAATAAGGAAAAATGGGGCGATCGCCCCTTCCCATCCGCGCGTTCGCTCAAAGTTACTGGAATTTTGGGAGCGATCGCTCCAATAAGAGGGGCGACCGCTCCAAAGCCAAAACTGAGCCAATAGCGTGTAATACTCCCTCCGTCCCAAAATGTTTGTCCCATTTTTTATTTTCAATTAACCCGTTATTGTATAAAACTCTTGTAATACTCCCTCCGTCCTAAAATGTTTGTCCCATTTTTGACTTTTTTGTTGAACCTGTTATTGTATAAAATGAAATTTCCATATATATTGTGTTTATCAACATTTTCATAAATTATTTTCCCGTAATTAATATTTAATAATTACTTCCATAAATTGTAATTGTTAATTTTTTAAAATTACATATTTCCATCTACTGCATATACTAATTGGCATAAATTGTATGCCATTTATAGTGTTTTTTTTTTCAGATACCATAATTTTTATTATAGAATTTTTGGAATTAATATTAAAAAAATTATATCCAATAGTTTACCACTAAATAATTCTGAATATTGGAACTCCTAACATTCCTAAATTACTACTCCTACATAAAACCAAGTTTGTTACAAATCAAACATCAGCCATACCACCAGGCACAATACAAGAAGGGAAGAAATAAAATCGATTTAGCGAGTCAAACAAAGAGGAAATTAACAACAAGTTTGTTACAAACCAAAAATAAAGATGTCTTTGGGACACACCCCAACATAAAACCAAGTTTGCATGCCAACAAAGGCATGACGAATTAAAATACAAACCAAATATGAAATATTGTTTATGAGGATCCCCTCATCAAATTAAGCCACAAACCAAAGCATAAATTAACTAAGAGTTTTAAAATTCAACAAAAAACATTAATCTTCAGAAATGTCCACCATAGTCCGACCCATCTCCCGATGGTGGTGGTGGCATCCGTCCAAGGATATTCTGGAGCAACCGAGTCTGCTCCTCCTGTACACGATCATGTTGTGACATCCAAGCATTTTGTTGTGCCCTCCAAGCCTGGTTAGTCTCAATCTCCGCATCCACGCGGACGGATATATCTCCAAAATTTTCCCTCATATCTCTAATTTGACTCTCCACGTAGCCAACCTGCTCTGACAGATAATAAGCAGCCTCGACCGGGTCTGCTCGCCACTCCTCCTCCTCCTCCTCCTCATCATCATCATCATCATCATCATCATCTCCAGCGTGAGGTCTCCTAGATGACCCCTCACCCCTCTTTACATTCTGACATTTAGTGGTGAGGGTGAATAAGTTAATCTTTGGACCTCCTTTAATGTCCTTGTTCACTAACCTGAGGTTAAATCCCGATTTTGTTATCAGGGATGTGATCAACAATGGAAAATTATAGTTCGTATTGGCCATACCCTTAGCCGTGTTCCATATCTCCTTACTGATTATTTTTCCAAAATCAATTGTTTTTCGTTGAACTATCATGTGCATTAGAAATGCACGTCTCCAATTAACCTCATTAAAATGAGAGGAGGGGAGGATCCTCTCACAAATAAATCTATGAAGATACTTCATCCAAGTATCCATGTCTCGAGCCTTTACAACTACCCCCTTCTTCACATTCCTAGGGTCAATTACCCCAAAAGTCGGAGCTAGCAAATGCAAATTTTCCCTAACTTTTTTTCCTATCCTCTCCATCTCTTTGGTGTACTCACACCCATTCTCCTCAATGTTAGTGGCTAAGCCGTAATGTTGATTAATGGCATCCCTATCATAATTAACCTTTAGCCCCCGCACAAAAGACTGTCCCGTATTCCCCCGTTAAAAAACATTAGCATAAAATTCTTTGACTAAAAGTGAACTTCCATAGTTTGGGGGCTTACTCCCCAACTTTCCCCAATTGTAAAGGGTAACAAAACCATCTAAATACAAGCCATTAAAATCAAATTCCCTCTCCGGGTTGAATGGCTTGTTTTCATATAACTCAAAGAATTGTTGAGCTTGAATCCCAACAATTTTAGCAGCATCATACGGGGGACCGGTAGGGGTTGGAGTGTTGGTGGTAGTGGTTCGTGGTTTTTTAGGAGGCATTGTCAATAACAACTCAAAGATAAAAAATTGGAAGCTTACTTTTTAATTGGCCGGAAGTTCGCCGGAAGGTCGCCGAATTTCGCTGAGTCTTTGTCTTGAAAAACAAACGTGTGACAATCTTCAAAATGCACCTCAAACCTTGAATGTGTGCTTCAAAATGGATGATTGATTGATTTTGGGGTTGAAGAAAATTGGATTTGGGGTTAAAGAAGCTTGAATTTGGGGTTTGAAATTTGAAATTTTAGAGAGAGAGAGAAAAGGAGGCGCTGGTGGTAGGGTTATTTGATTGGGAGAGGGGGAGGTTTTTTGGGATAAACCGTGCTTTGGGAAATCCGTGTAGAGGGCGATCGCGCTGGGTTTAGTGAGCGATCGCGCCTTTTCTCTGTAAAAAGAGGGCGATCGCTCGTTTATTGGGGTGATCGCGCTGGTGAAATTTATTATTTGTTTTTTAAGAAAAATAAATTTTTAATAAAAGAATCCGGAATTAGAATTTCCGGATTACATTGGGGCGATCGCCCTCTATAAGGGAGCGACCTCCCTCTTGTCCGTCCCTCTTTTGTCAAATTTCAATCAGTTTTTTAACGTTTTTCGTTAGTTTTTTTAGAATTTCCATCGCTTTTTAACGTTTTCGGTTAGTTTCTCGAAGTCCGCTTAGTTTTTAAGAATTTCCAGTCGGTTTTTAACGTTTTCAGCCACTTTTTCGTAAAAATCAGCCCTGGCAAGCTTTCATGAAATTAAAATTAACAATAATAAAAGAATAAGTTTTATAGAAAATTGACCACATCCCGGTCACGTAGGATACCAATAAGGATAATTGGACGGGGTAAATTCATCGTGGGATTGCGAATCCTACTCCCTCTCCTCGGCATACGACGACCACCCGATCTAGATTGTTGAGATGAGGATGAGGATGATCCGTCGGGACTTTCGAAAACCGCACACTAGGCAAATGGAAACTAGGCCTAAATCCCTAATCCCGAATGTCCGCTCAAAGGCGTACGATTATAATTGCTAGAAGAAGGGAAGGAGCTCTGAGGCGGTTGCGTGAAATCAAACTCGATTCATCAATTCGGTAAAAGAATTACCCGGTCCCGTCTCGGGGTGAACTCGTCCGATCGAACTCAAACTGATGCATATCACCGTATTGATCCCGCATCTCTGGCTCATCCTGCAGCTGTTGGTATCCGCCACGCCTACGAACCCGATTCTCCCTCTGTGGCTCCTCTTCAGCAGTATGATCAACCGTTGGGGGGGGGGAGCTTGGGCTTGCAGTCGTTGCTGCTCCCTAATATGTGTCAGTGTGTTAGTGACACATTGTTGAGTGTAATTCACCATGTCTTCCAAGGATGTGGCATTCTGGCTGTATAAGTACATCCCTTGGAAACTTTGAATCTGTTCAAAACAATGAACTAAAATTAATTAATACGGAAAAATAGTATTGTTTTTTGTAAAATCATTGTATGTAATATATAACTTACCACACCCTCATAACCAGTTGAACGTGGCCTGAACCCTAGTCCCTCCACATTAGACGAATTGTGGATGAGCGATCGAGTAATACGCCTATACCATGTCAAATAGGGGTGATGGTAACTCATATCCACTTCACCAAACTCTCCATCAACGACATTAAACTCCCGTTCATTCCACCTTGCTATGTGCTGATCATGTTGTTGCATCCAGGCTAACGCCCGACCGACCTTGCCGACTAATCCGATGCAAGTCCAAACCGGTGTCGCAGCCATCGTGCACACCTTGAACCATCCCTAATTATCGCATTACGCGATCTGGAAAGTGCCATTCAATACTCTCAAAGCAGATGAGGGGCAGCTTCGCCCTCCATATAGCTTGGCCCTGAAGGCGCAAATTCTGAATCGGCACACCGTTGTATGGCCGCCACACAACCCGATCATTCTCTAAATATGACAACTGGTCTCGATAGCCTTGCAGGTTATGGGCAGTCACAGAAGTATACGACAATGGACCCTTCCACCTACATATGAAACAATTGACATAAAAAATAATGAGTAAAAAAGCGATATATTACAAAACAGATCATTTACAAAATGAAGTAATTGAAATATACCTGTAACCCACTGGTTGCAATCCAAAGAAGTGTTATTTCTTCATGTCTCCTAGGTTGTGTACACAACAACCTCTCTCATGCCCAAAGCTATAAAAAAAATTATCATTACGTACAAAACAGGTTAAGTCCACTAGCATAATGTAATCATATATAATAGACATACATGTACAATGGTTAAGAAGCCACCACACCCTTTCGAATCGTGCTGAGATGCTACACACATCTCCCTATACAAGAAGGCCAACGCTCCACTACCCCAACTGTACAGACCAATATTATTTATATCCCTAAGAAGTGCGAGGTACATCAACTTCACTAGGTTATCAGACGAGACGGGCATAATGTATGACCCCAATAATAAGAAAATGTATGCTCGAGTATATGTCTCAATCATATGCTCAGACGCATTATTGGGAAGCTATTCAAAATGAGGGAAGTGTCCTAGAACCCATCTCATTGATATCATTCCACCTCTTTTGATGTCTGCAGTTGAGGGTGCAACCCCAAATAACTCCTCAACAATCTCAACCCATGCCAAAGCACTCCTACTAGTTTCTGAACTAGTCACCGCCATTCCGTCTACAGGAAGAACACACAACATGCCAATATCCTCTAAGGTGATGGTCATCTCCCCTACAGGTAAGTGAAAAGTGTGGGTCTCTGGACGCCATCTTTCAATCTAAGCGTCAATCAAATGCCAATCATATTGTATATGACCTAATAAATACACTCCATAAAATCCAGTATTTATAAGCTTCTCTTCTATCCTCCAATCAACTCTAGGTGGAAGTACTAGACCACGCCTAGGTCTTAAATTGGGTAACTCTTGTCCCTCCCAAATATATTTAGATCTATGTGTATCCTGAGAAGTCAATACATGAGGATCGATTGGCCCAGGATCAATAAATTGTTGTTGTACATGTTGATTCATCTGAAATAAAAAAATTTAATAGTAATTAAATTTAAATGAGACTTAATGTTTAATTCATTGACAATCAAAAATTAAGTACATAAATCATTTTAACAACAAAATATAAAAAATGCACAAATAAAAATTCTTAAAAAAATTTATATAGCTAAAATTAACAACTCAAAACAAATTAAAATAAGAAATATAACTAACCATTTTTAAGTACCAAACTAACACTTTCTCTCACAACTCTTTAAACTTCTTCTCTTCTCCTTAATTCTTTCTTTCTCTATCTTACTCTCTGCACTCCTTCTTCTTCCTTTCTTCCATGAACAATCAGAGTTAAGTTAATGGTAGTAGGAATTCAAAATTTGAATCCGGAAATGGCAGCCCCGGATTCAAATTAAAGCAAATCCGGAATTGACAGTGCCGGATTTTGAAGATACGCGTCTAAGGAGCGATCGCCCCTTAAGTAGAGCGATCGCCCTCTCCTATTTTCAGAATATATTTTTTTTATTTGCTTTATTTCTTTTTTGGAAAAAAAAAATAAAAATAGAATCCGGAATTGGTACCTCCGGAGTACACATGAGCGATCGCTCTATTTTAGGCGCGATCGCCCTATTTACGGAATTATTATTTTCGGAAATTCAATTTTGAAAACAAAAAACAAAAAAAAATCAAATCCGGAATTGGTAATTCCGGATTTCATAATCCGGAATTACCAATTCCGGATTTCAAGTCAAAAGTGCTAGTTTGGTACTTAAGTTTTTGAAAATGTTATTTTGATATATAAATTTTTAAAAAGCTATATTTAAAAAAAAAATCGTTACAAGGTTGTAATAGTCATGCAAAGTTAATGCTAAGTGACCAATTTGTGACTATTACAAGGTTGTAATAGTCATTTAGACCCTTGAATGGCAGAGCAGCATCTGGACGTGGGGACACGGGGCCTTTGCAATAATATTAACAATAATTTTTTAAATTTTATATAAATTGTTAAATATTATTGCCGTCAAAGTTTAATGTAGGTAAATAGAAACTATCTTGAAAGAGTATTAGTTAGGGATGGCAATTTGTCCGAACCCGATCCGTATTCGGGACGATCCGCACCGTAGCAGGGCGGGTTTGGTAGCATTTTTTGAAAACCCGGCGGGTCACGGGGCGGGTTCGGTTTCACCCCTCAACCCGCCCCGCCCCGCCCCGCCCCGCCCCGCCCCGCCCCGCATACTATTATATATATATGTAATTACTATAATACCCCTCACCCATTTTAATTATTACCCTTATTCTATTTCTATTTTAATTATCACCCATTTTAATTATTACCGTCTCCCTCATCTTCTTTCTCTCTCTCTCTTAACGGAAGTCCACACCCATCCCCTTCCCCTCTGCCGCCGTTCACTTCCGTTTAGCCCCTTCCAACATCGCCGTCGTTCTCATACCGCCATCACCGTTGTTCATCTTTCGCCATCGCCTTCAGGTAACTCTTTCTCCATATCCATCTCCATCTCCTTCTCTCTCTCTCTCTCTCTCTCTCTCTCTCTCTCTCTCTCTCTCCCTCTCTCTCTATTTCTCTCTCGTTTTAATTTTCTCAGATCTGCTTTCATCTTCATCTTTATTTCTCTCTTCCTCTCTCTTTTTGTTAGATCTATGTTAGATTTATGTATATTTTTTTTTCTCTTTTTATTCTGAATGTAGTCAACTTCTGAATCTGATTAGTGTTGTTAATTTATTTCTCAACTGGGTTTCTTTTTTCGATTTATTTAACCCACATTGTGGGTTTCCAAGGTTTCCAGAAATTTCATTAGGTGTGTTGTTAGTTTCTTCAAGACATGCATTTGGGCTTATTTTCTGAAAGCAAGTCTTGGAAATCTGCTAATGTGAGCTTCAGGACTTCATATTATGGGAACAACATTTTAAAGCCCAAAAAAAATTGATTTTAGACATGTGGTGCGGGGCGGAGCGAGGCGGATACGGGTTCTCCGATTGACGGGACGGGGCGGGTTCGATACTAGGGGGGTTCTTTGAGGGGCGGGTACGATTTTGATCAAACCCGACCCATATCCGCCCCGCTGCCATCCCTAGTATTAGTGAAAAGATACTATTGCCCACATGGGCCGCCAATGCCACCTCTTTTTGTTAATTAAAAATATTTTTATATAATGCAAATGAAATCTAGGAATCCACGCAATTTACATTATTTTTTAAATAAGTGTTTTTCAACGTGAACGATGTAGAATCATTTCTAATTGAGAATGAATCAATAATATAGATTTTTAAAAGCATTTCATTTTGAACGTGTACGATGTAGAATCATTTCTGATTGGGTAACAGAAGGAGGTGGCATAAATTAGTTTCATGGTTAAGATGGTTAAGGATAGACGTGTCCAAACGGTTATAACTGCCGGTTAACGGTTATAATCGCCGGTTAAAAATTTCGTTAAGTTTTAATCGTAACCTAACCGTTTATCGTGTACTAACGGTTACGGTTATACGGTTAACGGTTATACACGGTTACACGGTTATACACGGTTACACGGTAAAAAATGTGCTTTTTTTTTCAGTTTGGTCCTTTTTTTAATGGAATAGTTAACTTTTGTACTGTATAACCCCTTTTTATTTAATGGAAGGATTCAATTTCAAAGAAGAGGAACTGAGGAAAGGAAGGAAGGAATTAATTGGGAAAAGAAAAGAAAAGAAAAGGGGAAGGGGAACTGGTTACTGACCGTTCTTTGTTTGACTGGGAGGGGCCAGGGGGACAGCCGGACAGGGAAGGGAGTGGGCTGGGGGGGTCAGGGGTGTGGGCCTTGCCTGGGAAAGTGGGGTGGGCGCCTGGGCGGTCAAATCAAAGTACCGTTGAGCGTGACAAGAGCCGTTTGGGGGGGATTAATAATTAATTCAAAATTTGAAATTTGAATTTCAAATTTCAAAATTTCAAGGTTAGGCGGTTAGTTAGGCGGTTATAACCGCCGGTTAGTTAAACGGTTATAACCGCCGGTTGCCGGTTTTTGAAAACCTTAACCTTAACCTAACCGTGTAACCGCCGGTTTCGGTTAAGGCGGTTACGGTTAAGGCGGTTGACGGTTATAGCCGGTTACGGTTACGGTTATTAACCTCCGGTTAGCCGGTTCCGGTTAGATTTTGGACACGTCTAGTTAAGGAGAGAACATAAATTCAAAACTACACTAAAAATTAAAAAAAATACTCCCTCCGTCCCTAATTGTTTGTCCCATTTGACTTTTCAAACATTTTAATTTAGTGATTTTGAAATTTTAATTTTGGTTATTTTTACGTACGCTTTGAAAATTATTGATAATATACACCACCGTTATGTAATACTCCGTCCCTAAATGTTACAAGTTTTGAAAATTTAGTGATTTTGAAGCTTTAATTTTGAAAATGAGACTAACTTTTTGGGACAAAGAAAAAGAGAAAATGAGACAAACATTTAGAAACGGAGGGAGTAATAACCAAGCATATCAAAGTCTGTATTAATATTAATAAACGAGTTAAAATCCAAATTAACCTACGTACTATATCACCAACGTACTATCTAAACTACCAAACTGACTTCTAAACTACCAAACTAACTTGTGTACTATTTATAAATAGATCATTGTAGTACTCAGTTAAGCCTGTTAGAAATTTGTTATGTTATGGGGTTATATTGAAAATTTTGATTGTAAAATCTGTCAGGTTATAACATTCGTTAACTCCATTAACATTTATTAACTATTAGTAAAAGTCCGTGTTCGAGGACACGTGTTATTTTTTTAATTTAAAAAAAAATTAAGGACAAAATAGAAAAAGGACAACTTAGTGAGGGCAAAATGGGAAATTGGGCAGATGGAACTGTTCATTGTACTGTTCATCCCCCTTTGCCATTTATACTATAGATTTAGGTTGATTTGATTAATTTATGAATAATATGCAAGTAAGTTTGGTAGTTTAGATAGTTTGACGGTTAAATTGGTTGTATTGATGTAGTACACGGGTTTGGTTGTTTACTCATTAATAAACACCATTTAATGTACTCCACGTCATCCGATTGATAAGCTCACGTTGTAAGTTTTGGCAAAGTCTGTTACACGTGAGGGGACGTGTTAGAGATATTATCTCACATTGAAAATTGACAAACCTTGCCTATAATAATATATAAAGGTTATGAGTCACTCCCCTTAATATCAATTGATTTTTAATATCAATTGATTTTAAGGTGAATTTTCTGATTTTAAGATGGATGTAGTACACGGGTTTGGTTGTTTACTCATTAATAAACACCATTTTATGTACTACCGTGCATATCATGCTTTATACCAATAATGATTCAACATCTGTAATTATTAGGACTATGTCATAGTGACGTCATGTAAACCGTTTAATCAGCAATTGTGCTGAGTGTTGTAAAAAATTTAAAATAAATAACTAAATAAATAAAAATGTAGACACTTATTTATGACAAATGAAGCAAAACACATTTGTTTATTTTTCATAAACTTGCTCCCGTCACTTAATGAGTATCATATTTCATAAAAATGTAGACACTTATTTATGACATTCTGAATACCTGTACAATTATTTAGCTCCACTTTTAAGCACACTTGTTATTTTTATAGTTTTAACATTCATACTCCAAATACGTTTTTATTTAACTCAAACCCCTAACGTCATTAAAAAATTAAAAAAAAATCAAAACCTAACAAGAGTTAACTTCAACACCAACACCTATTCTAAATTAGGGAGAAGAAAGGCTAAAATCAAGGTTAGCCGAGCGTTAATCTTCAAATATTCTTCAAATATTGATGGCATCCAACATTTTACACGATAGGAAGCTTGAATCGAGCTCTTGAAATTCCATTGTTTAGCCCTATATAAATTGCTTGGGACAAACTCAATTTGGGCTCTCTATATTGTAAAATGTTGGATGATCAACAATTGAAGATTTACAATCAGTTGGCCTTGATTTCAGCCTCTATTCTTTGCTATTTTAAAATTGGTTAAAAGTGCTAAGATAAAATATGGGTGATTAAAAGCGGAGCTAAAGAGAAGTAAAGTGGTTGAGGATGTTGATAGGCCAACTCATTTAAGACACTGAAATGGAATGACTCAGTATATATATGCTATCTAAGAACCTTTGGGGAGCTTCTTCCCTTTGGGGAGCTTCTTCCCTTGAGCACTTTCTTGCTCAGCTACTTGCTCAACCACTTCTTGTGCCTTCTTTCCTTTGGGGAGCTTCTTTCCTTTCCCAGTTTTCTTCATAGTTGCTTGACTGATCCTTTTCTTAATCTTGCTAGGAGTGGTCTTTTGATCACTTTCTTTGATCACTATACCCTTATCATGGTTCCTCTTTGATCTTTTGTCATTGACCATGTGCAGCAATGACTTCCATAGCTTCATATCATTTTCAGCCTTGTCTTTCAGTCTTTGAGATGCTTCATCAAGGTTTTCAGAGCTGTCCCCAAACTCCAACTTCTTCTTACTCTTGAGCCTAAATCTACTGAAGTTGAAACTTCTGGTTTGCACAAGAGTTGTAGTTTCAAGCCACTCATCTTTTAGAGGAGGGTTCAGCCTTGGGATTAGTTGATGTAGAATTCCACTCATGAATCTGAAATTATTCATCCTTGGAGTTTGTTTCTTGAACTTCCATGGTGTAGGAGATGTAGCTAGTTGAAAGTTGTGTAGCAAGGCAACACTCTAGTTTACCTCTTTGGTTAACAAACTGAGGGCTTGCTTCCATTCATTTGGACTGATTTGGTCAAAGGATGATTGTTTTCCATCAAACCCTTTTATGATAACATCCATTAGGGTTGATTTGAACAAATCAAGGGTTCCCTTTCTAATTGGTTTGTCCTGAACCAATAGATAGTTGCAAATTGGTTTATCAAAAAATCTTTTGTAAAATGGTTCCAAGGTGTTGTCTTTTCTGTCCCAAAGGTTGCTGAGACTTCCATCTTTGATTGGAATGTTGTAAACTTTGGATACAATCTTGGGAGACACATTAATCTCTGTTCCTTCAATGTTGATTCTGATGGTTCCAGTTAGCTGTCTGTCTCCTCTCATATAAATTTCTCTGCAGAGTTTCTCATAGATGGGGGGTTGAGCTTCCATCATGTTGCAAAGATTGTAGGATTCCAGAAGCTCTTTGATGAGAGCTCCAACCTCATGCTCATAGAACTCTGGTTTGATGAAATATCCATGAGCTTCAGGGTATGACATGTTTAAAGAGACTTAGGGTTTTGAAAAACAGAGTGAATCAAAGAAGGAATTAGGAGGAAGAAGAGTGTTTGAATGAAGAGGGGTTAATTTCGCAAGGTTAAATGGTAATTGAGGTGGGAATTTGTGTAGTTCAACGGCTAATACGTGGGTTACTGCAACGGTTAAGAATGGACATTTAAGAGAGTGACTGTTCATGAATAGTACTTTTTGTCCCCCTACTCATTACGTGCCATAACTTCCATAAAATAAGGGAATAAAGGCCGTACAGAGAGGTGAATTTTCAGAGGGAATTAACAGTGGAATAAATGACCAATTGTTAGTGGCAAGTTCCCATATTCCTCGATTTAGCAAGAACTTCAAATCATAGCAGTCAGACGTGATGACTAGCCAAGGCTATTTTGAGTGATCATTGCTACTATGTGAACTAAAGTAAAAATTGTCTATAAAAGGAAATGTATCAGATTGTAAGGTTTATACAATCCAGTTTAGACAAATAGAAAATGGGAAGATTAGTTTCAATGTTTAGTCCAAGCAAAATGGCTAAGACAGCAAAGAAACTGGTCTTTCATAGTCCAAGGGTTGAGGAAACTAGAGAGGAAAGGTTTGAGAGAGAATTTTGGTCATATCAAATTCAAACAGATAATGCTTTAGAACAGGAGGTGAATCAATTACCAATTGATGATCCTCATAGGGAAGAGGAATTAAGAGAGAGAGAGATAAGAAGGACGTTTTGGGAGGAGGAGAGATTAGCTTTACTGGAGGGTGAGAGAAACAGATTAGAGGAGATAGCTAGAGATAAGGGAAAGGCTAAGTTAGTTTGGGAGAGTAAAGATGATCAGACAGCTAAGGTTCAGCTTTTTGGCAAAGGGAAGGAGGGAGAATCAAGTAGGCAAGTTGGGGTTGAAGTGGAGATAGTTTACACACTAGGAGAGCTAGTGAAGCTTGACAACAAAGAAAGGATTAAGATTGACACATATTTTGGTCAACCAGATTTCTTAGCTGTCAAGAGTTTCACAGCTGTCCCAAGGGATTCACTTACACTAAGTCAAGCAGTTCTAGAGGGAACTGGTGACAACTTTGCAGGGGTGCAGAGTTCTCCTTCCAAAGCTTATATGAGTTTATTTTCTCAGTTTCTCAAGTGTTTGAGTCCAGCAGCTATGAATGAGGAAGAAGATGTGGGTCCTCAATCTGATCAAGCTGTCATTGCCCATGAAGGGTCTGTCCTTCTTTGCAGTTCTCATCATCAGCCATTGATCCATTTATGCAGAGGCACCCAGTATGGCTGGAGAGGTATGGGGACATCAAAGTGAATGTTTATAAGGCTCTTGATGTTGTCTACAATGAGTATGGGTTTATGGATGAGGATACTCATGATTTGCCAAGGAACAGTTAAGAAGAGAATTCTTAGCTGTCAGAGTCTGTAAGAGGGATAGCTGTGAGAGAAGGGAGGAATTGAGAAGCTTTTGGTAGAATGTATTTGTTTTTTGTGTTTTGAAAACTTTGTGTTTGGTGGAAATGTGTTTTGACTTTGAATGATGAGGATTTTAGTATAAGGTAAAGGTTAGCTGTCAGATCTCACAATGTTGACAGCAGCCATATGTAATGCTTTCCCTTGTTATCAATAAAAGATCTTTATTTTGGCAAGTTAATCATCCCTAACATTGCCCTTAGCATCTCAAATCTCTTTTCATCCATTGCCTTTGTTAGGATATCAGAGACATTATCCTCAGTGCATACTTTGGCCAAGTTGATATTTCCCTTTTCTACATGATCTCTAATGAAGTGATGCCTAACTTCAATATGTTTGGTTTTGGAATGTTGAACAGGGTTTTCTGTCATGGCAATGGTACTTGAATTGTCACAGAAAATAGGAATATTTGACATGTCCATCCCAAAGTCTTGGAGTTGGATTTTAAGATAGAGAATTTGGGAACAACACAAACCAGCAGCAATGTATTCAGCCTCAACTGTTGAGGTTGCTACAGAAGTTTGCTTCTTGCTTGACCAAGAGATTATTCTTGATCCAATGAATTAGCAACCACCACTTGTGGATTTTCTATCCAGATTGCATCCAGCATAATCTGAATCAGTGAAGCCAATTAGGGAGAATGGTGATTCAGAGGGATACCACAAGCCATAGTCAGGAGTTCCTTTCAGATATCTCAAGATTCTCTTGACAGCAGAGAGAAGAGATTCTTTAGGATTAGCTTGGAATCTTGCACAAAGGCAAACACTGAACATGATATCAGGTCTTGAAGCTGTCACATATAGGAGTGATCCAATGTAGCTTCTATAAAGTGTTGGATTCACACTTTGGCCATCACGATCAGCATGGAGTTTGGTTGTGGTTGACAAAGGAGTTCTTGCTGGGGAGGCAGTTTGCATGTCAAACTTTTTGATCATGTCCCTTGTATACTTGGCTTGATTAACGAAGATTCCTTCCGTCATTTGCTTGACTTGAAGACCTAGGAAGAATGTGAGCTCACCAATCATGCTCATCTCAAATTGATTCTTCATAATTTCTCCAAATTCAGTGCACAAGTCTTCATTTGATGAACCAAAAATAATGTCATCAACATAGACTTGGATAAGTAGATGGTCTTCTCCATATTTTTTGATAAAAAGAGTATTATCAATATGGCCCTTGGTAAATCCTTTGCCAAGGAGGTATTCAGATAGGGTATCATACCAAGCTCTAGGTGCTTGCTTAAGTCCATATAGGGCTTTGTCCAACTTATATACATGATCTGGAAATTTTGGATGCTCAAAGCCAGGGGGTTGAGATACAAACACCTTTTCATTCAATATTCCATTTAGGAAGGCACTTTTGACATCCGTTTGGAACACTTTCATCTTCTTGAATGAAGCATAGGCAAGAAATAGCCTTATAGCTTCCAGTCTTGCAACAGGTGCAAATGTTTCATCATAGTCAATTCCTTCTTCTTGTCTGTACCCTTGAGCCACTAATCTGGCTTTATTCCTTACCACCATACCTTCTTCATTCATCTTGTTTCTAAAGACCCATCTTGTCCAAATGACAGTTTGGTTTTTAGGTTTTGGAACAAGCTTCCAAACTTTGTTTCTTTCAAATTGTTTCAATTCTTCTTCCATTGCTTCAATCCAATCTAGGTCTTGAAGGGCTTCATTGATCTTCTTTGGTTCAATTTGAGAGATGAAGGCACTCATTATAGAGTCATAAACAGACATGTTTGGAGGAATATCCATCTTATGTATTGGAAGGTCAATAAAAATGTTTTTGTTTGGAGGGATGGAATGGGTGATAGTTTCAGGTTGAGTAGTAGGTGGATTTGTTTTGCTGCAAGGTTGGATGGGGTTATTTTCAAGGGAAATTTGATGGCTGGATGTAGGTAAGCTATCAGGTTCACCATGGCTGTCAGATGCACCTTTGCTGATGGGAAGGGATTCTTGGCTGTCAGACCCAATAGGTTGTTTATTAATGTCTTTGGGCACCATATAAGGTAGGGAAGATGAATCTTCTTCAGGAATGAGTCTTGAGGGGTCATGCACAGGAGACACTTCAGGTAGATTGTCTGAATTTCCAACAGTTTCATCAAAATCACATAGCTCAGTGTGGCTTTGATCATTGTTTTCATCAAAGTCAACATGGATTGATTCTTCTACAACAAGTCTCCTTTTGTTGTAAACTCTGTAGGCTTTGCTTGTATTTGAGTATCCAAGGAAGATTCCTTCATCACTCTTGGAATCAAACTTATCAAGGTTGCTTTTCCCATTGTTGTGTATAAAGCATCTACTTCCAAAGCTATGGAAATATGAAATGGTTGGTGTTCTGCCATTCCATAGCTCATAGGGAGTCTTGGAGTGAAACTTGTTGATGAGAGTCTTGTTCTGGACATACACACCAGTGGTGACTGCTTCTCTCCAAAAATATTTAGGAAGATTGTTCTCTGACAGCATAGTTCTTGCAGCTTCACAAATTGTTCAGTTCTTCCTTTCAGCTACTCCATTTTGCTGTGGTGTTCTAGGAGCAGAGAAGTTGTGCTCAATCCCTTTTTGATCACAATATTCTTCAACACCTATGTTTTCAAATTCCTTCCCATGATCAGATCTGATTTTGATTATGGATAAACCCTTTTTGTTTTGAATTTTATTGAACAGCTTCACAAGTTGTTCCAAGGTATCTCTTTTGGATTCAAGAAGAATGATCCAAGTGAATCTGGTGTAGTCATCAACTACAACTAAAGAGTATCTCTTTCCACCAAGAGATCTGGTTCTGATTGGTCCAAAAAGATCCATGTAGAGTAATTGAAGAGGTTTTGAGGTATCCAATCTGGTTTTGGCAGTGAAGGAGGTTTTCTTTTGCTTTCCACATTGACAGGCCTTGCACAGCTCGTCCTTTTTTAAGGGTATTTTGGGTAGGCCTTTTACTAGGTTTGAATTGGCTAGTTTGGAGATACTTTTGAGGTTGAGGTGAGCCAATCTTTTGTGCCAAAGTCATGACATATCATATTGACTATAGGAGAGTAGACAATGGGCATCTGAAGATTCCACAACTTCTAGGTTTAGACAGTAGAGGTTGCCTTTTCTGATTCCAGTGAGAATTGACTTGTTGTTGACATCTTTGACAGTGCAGTGGTTTTTGGATTATACAACATGATATCCCTTGTCACAAATTTGACTAAGGCTAATCAAATTGTGCTTGAGACCCTCTAAATAAGACACATTAGTGAAAATAATGTCTTTAGTAACAAGGTTACCTGTTCCTTTGACTTTGGCTTGAGAGTTATCACCAAAAGTTACATTTGGACCATTTTTAGGGACATATTCTTGCAATCACTCCTTGTTGAAGGTCATGTGTCTGCTGCATCCACTGTCCAAGTACCATATTCCTTTCCTAGGTTCCTATAAAACAGAAAAATAAATTTATGGTACCCTTTTATTCTTTTGGGTCCAAAGGATTAGAATTTCTTTGGTACCCTAGCTTTGTTCATTGCCCTCTTTCCAAAATACTGGTTTAGGGCATTATAATATCCCATGATCTGCAGCATATAGGGTGTAGGAGCAATAGGTTGAGATTGGTTAAAGAACTGGTTGGGAGAAAAAAATTGGTTTTGATTATGAAACTGAGTGTGGATTTGGGAATTGTTTGAGTGAGGTGATCTAGGAGAGGTATTTTGACTGGCATGACTTCTTCCATTAGAGTATGGCCAGTTGGGTCTTTGTTGTTTGGAATAAGAGTGATGGTTGTAGAATCTTTGCTGTCTGGGAGATCTCTGTTGTCCATCATGTCTTGGCTGTCTAGGAGATCTCTGCTGTCCAGTGGTCTTGTGTTGATTTTTCTTCACTTGCTCCTTGATTCCTTTCCTTTGCCAGATGTAATTGCCTTTGTTTGCTTGTTTCTCTTTGCCTTTGGATTGACTTGAGCTAGCTATATGAGTTTCATCTGTGTGAGGGGGGGCTATCTTGAATTGTTTCATCATTTTGACTGGAGCTAGCATCATTCATTTCTTTTTTCTTGAAGTCCTCTTTGGTTTGAATGGGATAGACATTTTCTTGGGCTTTGACATAGTTCGTGCTTTCAAGAACCATTTTGTCAATAGCCCTTTCATCAGTGAGAGGAGTATAGGTTTTCATAGTAGGATTATTGGCTCCAATCCCTGATTTGTCACTTGGGTGCCTTTGATTGTAGCTAAAAAGGGTCAAGGCTTCTCCTGACTTGTTCCAGGACTCAAACTTCTTTCTAAGAGACTCATTTCCCTTATCATGGTTGGTGTTTATTTGGTTGGCTTCCAGAAGTTTGGAATTCTTAGCTGTCAGCTCTTCATTAGCTTTTTCAAGCATAAGGTTTTGAACTTTCATTCCTTGGTTGGCTCTTTCAAGGCTATCAATGGTTTTACTTTGGGATAGGTTATCAGTGAGCAATGAAGCAAAGCTAGTTTGGTGTCTTTTTATTTGAATTAAGAGAGTACTAACCAATTGTTTAAATTCTTCATTATTTAAAGAGTTAAACTGAGGTACCTGTTTTAGTTATTCAGCAACAGCTAAGGCTTCAAGGTCTTCTTCATTGTCTGAATCTTCATCATCTCCTGCCATTAGGCATATCATTGCTTCTTCTCCATCACTTTCAGAATCACTGAAATCAAATTCCTCATCACTGAACTTAGATGAGTCAGCAATCAGCACTTGCTCTTTGTTCTTCTCATTCTTCTTCTTTGTGCAGTTGAAGCAGCTACAACTTGAACTGTTAATGATCTCCTTGGAGTATGAGAACTTCTTGGCTGTCTGATTGTCTTTGGGTTTCCTTGGTTCAGGGCAATCAGATGAGTAATGACCAAGCTTCTTACAGTTGAAGGATTCAACTTTCTTTTTATGGCTTTCTTGCTCAGATGTGGATGGACTATAACTTTTCTCAAAGGATTTCTTATGTGCTCTCAGGGTATTTCTGACAGCCATGGATATGAGACTTGGAAGATCTCCTTGAGATAGGTTGTTTTAGGGTAGGTTTATTTTCTGAAGGGAATTAAGAACCACGGAATCAATGTCTTGTTGGATGATGAGTTTGTGAGTGGTTTCTTGGGCAGCTAAGGCAAGGGTTTGAGAGATTGAGGGAACTGGTTAAAGTTTTATCATTCCTTCTAGTTCATAAGCTTCAAGCTTTCCAAAGTATTGTTCAACAGTCATGGTGCTCCATTCTGCACCTTCTCTAATTGGTAGGGCTACCTTCTCATATTCTTGAGAAAGATTGGAATATATTTTGAGACACAGATCTTGATTCTCTAAAGTTTTTCCATGATCAACAATGGATCTGACCAGGTCTTCAAATCTTGGTTTTGCAGCACTAACTTTTTCACCAGGGTAGAACTTGAAGTTGTCAAGTTGTCTAAGAAGATTGTATAGGTTTTGAGTTCTAACACTGGTGTGTTTCTGGAATTTGGTATGGATAAGTTCCCATGCAGCTTTTGGAGTTGGCTCTTTGGCAATTTCTTGTGCTAGGGAGTCATTTACACTCTTTTGGAGTATGTTTTTGACTTTAAGATTAGCACTGACTAGTTGCCTTTCTGAATCTATCCAGAATTCTGGGGATATTGTTTTACTGGGCCCACCATTTGAGTCTACAGAGACAGGGTATGTGACTTCTTTTTCAAGAATATACCAGTTCCAGATGATGTTTGCATCAAGGTAGGTTTTAATTTTTTATGCATATATTTCAAAGATCCACAGTCATCAATGTGTGGAATGTCTTTCTCATTATTTCTCCTTGGTTGAGGCATGGTGAGTTGGTAAATGATCCTTCACAAGTTGTTAGACTTTTGAGTGTGAATACAAGCTCTGATACCAATTGAAAGGTCCTGTTTGCTTTAATAAGTTTCAAAGGTTAGGCAGTTAAGCTTTGACAGCTGAGGTGAAATCTTAGCTGTCAGATATTAACTGATTTTAAAGACAAGAGATAAATGTGCAGCGGAATAATAAGTGTTGAAATAATGTAAATACAAGTGAATAGTGTATGTGTGTGTAGATGTGTGTGTGTGTGTTGTGTGATAATACCAAATGAACCCAAGGAATTTTAAGGTGGTTCAGAGTTCACTCCTCCTACGTCCACCCTCACTGTCAACCTTGACAAGTAAGATCAATCCACTTAAATCTAGTTTCCTTTAAGATTTACAAAGGATTGGTTAGGCAAGTTCCTTGAACTTCCTCTTCCTAATAAGTACAGTCTATTAGGGGTTTTGCTTGATACTAAGCAAATTACAATACCACTTAAAGTCAGTCTTAAGTGGTTTACAACTTTAGTTTATACACCTCAATTCAGTTACAAGTGTCTCAGATTGTTTGATTGTTCGTTTGCAGGATTTGCAAGAGTTGAAAGGTTGAAGGTGTGTTTGTAAAGGTTGTGTGTAAAGGGGTGGGTTCTTCAGTCTTGAGGGTTTCCTTTTATAGGCTGGAATATAGCCGTTGGAGGAGACAAAGGAGTAAATGCACATGGGTGAAATAGTGTTTGCGTTTAGAGCCTTGATGACTGGATAATAACAGGCTGTATTCTGCAACCATTTTATGTAATCTTCATGGAGATGAGCTGGCAAGATCTGTGGGGAGAGATTGGGCAAGGCACATCTTGATCATCACAAGAATTCTTCATTGCTGCTGATGTTGAAGATCATAGTTGTCAGAGGATGAGACCTCTGCTGTTGAGAACCTTAGCTGTCAGGCTAAGTCTTTAGAGATTGCAGTTTTAGGAGACAAGGATTTGTGATGATGATTATGTAATGATCCTTTTGTATATAAATACATTGATTTGTATGATTGGTCTTTGGTTTGATCATTATATCATTGCTGTCCAGTTGATTTATGAGAAGAGCAGTTGAGTCATGGTTGTCCAACATCATTAGGTATCTTGGCTATCAGATGGCCTTTGGATAAGATATGTTTCTTTGTCAAAACCCTATATAACTATGTGGTTTGCACAGTTAGGTCCTAACACATGTGCATAGTGCTAAGTTTTCATGAAAGTAGAGAATTATAACTCTGAAGAAATGCACAACAATTTGGCAGATAATTAGAGTTTAAAGAACAGCAAGTCAGGCTGTTTCGTCTTTAGCTTATAAGACCTAGTCTCTTACTAAAAATTACCGGTAAGTAATGCACAATTTATTACATGTAAATATTAGTCACAGACCTGCCACTGGCTTTTTATAGTCTCATACTCGGACTTCTTTACTGCCACAAGATACTCCCTCTCCGCGTAAGTTGAATCATATGGATGATACTCCAATAAGAATGACCAGACCGGAAATTATAAATGAAATTCATAAATTGAGCAATTCAAAAGAAAAACAAAAAGATAACTTATAATGCCACAATATCTTAACCTCTTTCCGCAAATTGTGCTCAACTCCTCCATAAAAAATTCTCTTCCTTAAAGCCTCTGAATCCAAGACACGGCCTTCAGAATCCAAGAATGTGGCAAATTAAGTGGGCATAGAGGACGTTCTGCTCTTTTTCTTCTCATCCTTGCTTTTGTTAACCATCTTTACTAAACCCTTTGTTTCTTAACAAATAGAAAGCTGTTATACTAGCAAAATCTCCATGATCACTAGAATACATGCATGCAAAAAAGATGCATTTAATTGCTGAGTAACCCGTCTCAAGAGAAGTTTTGTTCTCGGCAAACTTTATTTGTGACATAACATAAAAAAACAATGCTAATAGACAAATCCAACTTGCAGAAATTAAGATAGCCGAAAGCTTTACCTCAGGTCCCAAGGGAGGCAGACGTTGTTTTCCCCATACTAGTGTTAGCTTATCAACCTACCAAAGGAGAGAACGTTATAAAAGAAGTATGTAGATAAAACCATAGAGACAATCACAGGAAGATGTACGCATATTAATCTGAACAGTTAATAGGAACTCATTTGTAACTTGTAAGAGCTAATTCCACCTCAAGTTGCTTTGCAAGAGGGAGCATGGTTGGACTATTAACAAATTTCATTTTTCTTCAGTTAATTATACTGCACCACCAGGTACATAATGTTCCATTATTATGCCAACCATCTAGTATCTTCAAGCAAGTTTAGCATCTATAACTATATAAAAAGAGAAGTGAATAAGAGCATCACTTTTCCCGCTCAAACTTCTAACACTCTCTAAATTCCTAAACTACCCTTACCCTGAAAGCAAAATAAGCTCCGTCCTTCGGAATTCCGCAAGCTCTATACTTCTCGATCTCTCTTCCCGCACCATCTCTCTCCGCCCCTTTACCTTCTTCTCGATCTCTCTCCACCCTCCAGGAAGATCTCTCTCTCTCTCTCTCTCTCTCTCTCTCTCTGGGCGTCACTCTCGAACAGGCCCAAATTGACCCGGATGAAACTTCATATCGAGCTCAATCAATTGCAGAAATTGAAAGAGTTCAAACCTAGCTTGGTTCGTTTTCTTGAATCCTTCTCTTTGATTTCCTGAATTGTCCCTATTAATTTTTTTTCTGTAAATTTCATTTTTTTTTTCTGCAACATATTCTTGAATTTAAATTTCTGGAGTTTGAAGAAGGGTCATTCTTTCCCAATTTTTTTTTGATGTCCATTGTCCTCAATAGTTCTATCTACCCACATCATTCTTGATTTTTGGTGTTTGAAAGGGTTTAGTGTGGGACAAATTTCTAACTTGCGCCGAGGAAGACAATGAAGGTGGAACGAAGAGGGAAGAGTGGGGAAAATAACTTTCAAGGGAAAGGTTTACCGAGCTTGTGACAGTTACGGTATAAGCTAACTGCACAAGTAGGCAGGCACTTTCAATGTTGACTTTCACATTCAAGTTCACTTGAGCAATTAGTTTAGCGGCATGAACCATTTTTAAAACTCTTATGTACATGTGGGGATCATGGTATTAGACCCCTGATTATTACCACAAAAAACACGTGCCCAAATGCTCACAAAAGTTAAAAAAAATAGGGGAAAAAGACACCTGATTTCTTATAAATCTTTCTGACAGAAGACCGAGTAAGTCTTCCTTGAGTTGCTCTTTCACATTTAAATCTAAAATAATTCGATCCCTGTAGGCATTTTCTTCGCTCCTTGTATGCATTGATTTTCTTAATAGCTAGTGTGTAATGGTGCTCTTCGTTCTTGCAGGCTGTTCAGCTAAGCAAGTTTGATTACCGTCTTGCAAAAAAATTGGAAACAGATTTGCAAAAACTCAGATGTAGGGTGAACTACTGATGCAGTGCTTACTGATGTTTAGGTGCATTGTATGGAAGTGAAGGGGCAACATCAGTTCATTGCATGTTTGCCTTGTTCAAATTCAGTCATCCACAGAGGAAGCTCCAATGATTTTTTTTAATAATCTATGTTTTTAACTTATCCAAATAATTATTAATAATGTTTCCTAGCATCCTATAAATAGCCTAGAATATGGAGTTTTTCATCAGATTTGGATGTATTTATTCAGTTTATAATAAACAATACTAGTGGAGTGTACTCCTAGTTTGTTCCTTATCTTTCGTGTTGCTACCTGATTTCTTTCTCTGAGTTCCCTCCTCATCATTTGGTATCAGAGCCTACGTTACGTTCTTGGGCTGCGTCCTTGATCAATTTCATGGCAGCACGACGTGGTAGGGGAAGGCGTGGTAACATGATGGGTGACATGAGAGACGAACGCGAGGATGAAATTCAAGCACTTCGAAGACAAGTCGAGCAACTTACCCTTCGTCTTGAACGTCAAGAAGCTCGTGGTGATCGTGGTGGTTCAAGTCGTGGTGGGTCTTCTGGCGACGAGTCAGACGTGAATCCCTTTGCCAACAATCGAAATGCAGCTTGGCCAAGGAGGTTTGATCGTGACTTTGACAGTGTTAAAATTGACCTTCCAGAGTTCCATGGTCGTCTACAACCTGATGAGTTTCTTGAGTGGCTTAGTGCCATTGAGAAATTTTTTGATTACAAGGAAACAGCTCAACATCAACGTGTGAAGCTTGTGGCAACAAGGTTGCGTGGCTACGCTTCAACTTGGTGGGATAAAGTGCAAGAGATGAGACTTCGAAAAGGAAAGCCCAAGATCTCATCATGGGAGAAGATGAAGTCCAGGCTTAAGGAGAAATTCCTTCCTGTGGATTTTACTCAAACAATCTTTTCACAATTCAACAACCTTCGTCAAGAATCCAAAAGTGTACTGGAGTATACAGAAGAGTTTTACAAGTTGATGGCTCGTAATGACGTGCAAGAGAATGAAGAGCAATTAGTAGCAAGGTATGTTGGCGGTTTACGAATTCCTGTTCGTGATGAAGTGGAAATGCATAGGCTATGGAAGGTTGAAGATGCTTATAACCTGGCCTTAAAAGTGGAGGCTAAACTTGCTAGAAGTGGTGGTAAGAAATACGTGGATTTACGCAGCCTATATCCTTCTTCCAAGGGTGAGCCTTCCCGTAATGGAAGAACGAATTCAAAGGGAACAAATATTGGTGAGCAGTCTGAAAAGTCAGCCACTATTAACCGCGTTGGGGGACAATCTAGTCGCTCCAATAACCCAAATGGATGCTTCAAGTGTGGTCAAGTTGGTCATCGGATGAGTGATCCTGGCCCAAAACGACATGTTGTTGCCTTCGGTGGTGAAAACAATGAAGATGATGAGGATGGACAGCCAATATATGATGAGGAAGAAGAAGTTGAGCGTGAGGAAATTCAGCCTGAAGAAGGTGAATGCTTGATGATTCAAAGAGCTCTTGCTACTCCTAAGGTTGAAGAAAATGAAGATTGGCTCCGCTCCAATATTTTCAAGACCCGATGTAAGTCTAATGGGAAGGTATGCACTATTGTTATCGATGGCGGAAGCTGCGAAAATATTGTATCACAAGAGATGGTGGACAAGCTCCAACTTCCAACTGAGTCGCATCCGAGGCCGTACCGCATTGCATGGTTCAAAAAGGGAAATGAGGTAAAAGTTACTAAGCGTTGTCTTGTGTCATTTTCGATGGGAAAAAATTATCATGATCAGATTTGGTGTGATGTTGTTCCTATGGATGTATGTCACATACTCCTAGGAAGGCCATGGCAATATGATAGACATGTTATGCATAATGGTCGTCAGAATACTTATACCTTTAAAATGGGAAAATATGAAATTGTTCTTCTACCCAGTATGGAGGCAAAGATGTCCAAACCATCAAAAGAGGAAGGCAGTAATTTTCTCTCCATGTCAAAATTTATGGAAGAAAGTAAGGAAAGTGGTGTTTGCTATATGCTGATGGCTAAAGAATCCATGGATTTCTTTAGTTTTCCTAGTGAGCTGGGTCCACTTTTGAAAGAATTTGAGGATGTAATGCCCGAAGAGTTACCCAATGGCTTGCCACCTCTTAGAGACATTCAACACCGGATTGACTTGATTCCGGGCTCTAGTCTTCCAAATAAGGCTCACTATCGCATGAGTCCCAAAGAGCATGAAGAGTTGGCAAGGCAAGTAATGGATCTGTTAAAGAAAGGTTATATTCAAGAGAGCTTGAGTCCTTGTGCTGTTCCAGCTTTGTTGACTCCAAAGAAGGATGGGACGTGGCGTATGTGCGTGGACAGTCGTGCAATTAACAAGCTTACCATCAAGTACAGATTTCCCATTCCAAGGATTGATGACATGTTTGATATGCTGGCTGGTGCAAAAGTTTATTCCAAGATTGACCTCAGAAGTGGTTATCACCAAATTCGCATTCAACCAGGTGATGAATGGAAGACCGCTTTCAAGACACGAGAAGGGCTCTATGAATGGCTTGTCATGCCATTTGGTCTTTCCAATGCTCCAAGCACTTTCATGAGGGTAATGAATCAAGCTCTTCGCCCTTTTATTGGAAAATTTGTTGTTGTTTACTTTGACGATATTCTTATATATAGTCGTGATAAAAGTGATCATATTGAGCATTTAAGGGCTGTTTTGACCACTTTGAGAGGTGAAAGGCTTTATGCAAACCTCAAAAAGTGTTCTTTCATGACAGAAAGTCTAGCATTTCTAGGCTTTATGCTAACCTCTACAGGAATCAAGGTGGATGATGAGAAGATCCGGGCAATTCAAGAATGGCCATCACCAAAAAGCTTGCAGGAAGTGAGAAGTTTTCATGGATTGGCGTCGTTTTACCGTCGTTTCATCAAAAACTTCAGTACCATTTCAGCTCCTTTAACTGGTTGCATGAAGAAAGGGGAATTCAAGTGGACATTGGAAGCGGAGAAGAGCTTTCAACTTGTGAAAGAAAAGCTTTCAAGTGCTCCTGTGCTCGCTTTGCCGGACTTCAATAAAATGTTTGAAGTTGATTGTGATGCATCTCATGTGGGTATTGGTGGGGTTCTTAGCCAGGAAGGTCATCCGATCGCCTTCTTTAGTGAAAAACTCAATGAAGCAAGAAAGAAATATTCTACTTATGATGTGGAGTTTTATTCCATTGTTCAAGCCCTTCGCCATTGGAGATCTTACCTTATTCAGAGAGAGTTCCTTTTGAATTCAGACCATGAGGCTCTGAAGCATATCAACAACCAGGGGAGCCTAAACCGAAGACATGCAAAATGGGTGGCATTTTTGCAAGAGTACACTTTTGTGTTAAAACATAAGAGTGGAAAATGCAATCAAGTCGCTGATGCTCTTAGCAGGAGAGTAGTGCTTTTAAATTCTCTAAGTGTAAAGCTTGAAGGATTTGACCATATTCGCAACATGTACGAGGAAGATGAAGATTTCGGTGATATTTGGAAAGCTTGCAAAGAGGGACAGCTTGATGATTATATGCTCCAGGATGATTTTCTCTTTAAGGGGACTTCTTTGTGCATTCCAAAGTGCTCCCTTAGAGAGTACATTATTAAGGAGTTACATTCTGGAGGACTTGGTGGACATTTTGGAAGGGACAAGACGGTTTTTGCTGTAAAGGAGAAGTACTTTTGGCCTTCAATTTATCGAGATGTGAACCTGTTTGTTAGGCGATGCCGCATATGTCAAACATGCAAAGGAGGAACTCAAAATACTGGTAGCTACATTCCGTTGCCTATTCCGAATGCTCCGTGGGAGGATGTAAGCATGGACTTTCTAGTTGGGTTACCGAAAACTCAGAGAGGTAATGATTCAATTTTTGTCGTTGTCGATCGTTTTTCCAAAATGGCTCACTTCATCGCGTGCAAGAAGACTATGGATGCTTTGTATGTTGCTGGTCTTTATTTTCGTGAAATAGTTAAACATCATGGAATCCCCAAGTCCATTGTTTCAGACAGAGACACAAAATTTATTAGCCATTTTTGGAGGAGTTTGTGGAAGATGATCGGGACTAAATTGCAATTTAGTAGTGCTTATCATCCCCAAACAGATGGGCAAACTGAGGTGGTAAATCGCACCTTGGGGAATTTGCTTCAGTCCTTGGCAGCAAAAAGGCCAAAACAATGGGATATGGTACTTTCGCAAGCTGAATTTTCTTATAATTATTCAGTTAATCGTTCAACAGGAAAAAGCCCTTTTGAAGTGGTTTATGGAAAATCTCCGAGTCATTATCTTGATCTTGCTCCAATTCCATATCCCTCAACGTCAATCAAAAAGGCTGAAGATTTTGCTGTTTCAATGTCACGAATTCATCAGGAAGTGAAACGGAAGCTCGAAGATAGTAATACAAAGTACAAGGAGGCTGCAAATGTTCATCGTCGGGTGAAGGTTTTTAAGGAAGGAGATCTTGTTTGGGTTTATATGAAGAAGGAGAGGTTTCCTAGTGGTTCTTACAACAAGCTCAAAGAAAAGAAGGTGGGTCCTTGTCGAATCCTCAAGAAGATCAATGACAATGCTTACAAAATTGAACTCCCTCAGCACATCAACACGCACCCGACCTTCAACATTCGTGACTTGTCCGAGTATCATGGAGACCAACCAGAAAACTCGTGGTCGAGTTCTTTTCCACCCGGAGAGAATGATGCAGTGCTTACTGATGTTTAGGTGCATTGTATGGAAGTGAAGGGGCAACATCAGTTCATTGCATGTTTGCCTTGTTCAAATTCAGTCATCCACAGAGGAAGCTCCAATGATTTTTTTTAATAATCTATGTTTTTAACTTATCCAAATAATTATTAATAATGTTTCCTAGCATCCTATAAATAGCCTAGAATATGGAGTTTTTCATCAGATTTGGATGTATTTATTCAGTTTATAATAAACAATACTAGTGGAGTGTACTCCTAGTTTGTTCCTTATCTTTCGTGTTGCTACCTGATTTCTTTCTCTGAGTTCCCTCCTCATCAACTACCATGCTTTGAAGTTCACTGATCCTATTGTTGAAATGGGTGAAAAATTGGTCCAGCGGATGAGAACGATGAGCAAACTCTATGTTGCACTGCATTTGAGTTAGTATTATTGATCCTTAATTCTTGTGGTTCATGTCCTCTTTCAACTCATTAGCGTGTGGTTTTTTTTTCCAATACCTCTTGGTACTTTCATTATGTATTACTCTCTCCGTCCCAAAATGAATTTCCAAAAAAAGTTCAAATTTCTCTTGATCAAGAGCAATTTTTAATTTTTTTTGGACATTCATTTTTGCACGGAGGAAGTAATAAAATCGGTCCATGTCATTTTTTTTGCTCAAATCATGTATGTGATAAAGCTATTAGCCTGGTAGGTAACCCATCATGATAGCATGTCCTAATGCAGGGCATTCTTGAATGCTGGATAAATTTATTCTCATACGTGTTTGATTAAAAATGTACAATGAAGTAGCCTATCTACCAGAAATTCTCGACACTTCAATACTTATGGCTACTGCTTTTGTCTCCCAGTGAGCAGCTCTACAAACTGATTCCCATAGTGAGAATGGAGGCAAAGACTGCCTACCACAGGTTTTGTCAGAGCTTATGACAATGAAGGAGGATGGCATCTATGCACTCTCAGCCCTTGAAGGCACTCTTTTCTACCTCAAGCAGGCTTTTCTGGGTGAGACATTGATTAGATTTGCAAAGTTTGAGTTGCTTTCACGCTCTGGCTTGAGTGACATTACTGCCAATTCACATATGGTTCTTGATGCAGCTGCATTAGAGAACCTTGAAATATTTGTGAACAGCAGAAATGGAGATCCTACTGTGGTTAGGTCAAACCTAGCATGGTCCTCCAATATGTGGGTGACATCATGCATGTGAAACTGTTGATCAGCAAAAAAATTTAGACAAATCCTATTTTTGATGAACCAACCTCCATCCACCACCTCCCCACCTTTTACTTTGAAAATTTTAAATATACATATTTATTTTATTCCGTTTATCAAAATTGTTTGGAGCCATTTGAAAGTGATTTTGACCCTTAAATGTTGGCAGTGGAGAGAGCATGGAGAATGCTTTGTGGGCATGCTGTAAAGGGATAAAGATCGGGAAGATTCTTATTCATAGAGAGGGTGATAATGTTCAGCAGGTTAGTCCACGATTCCTCCCCAACTCCCTATCTTGGTTTTAAAGAAATAAAATTAAAATTAAAATATATATGAATTGGGTCTCTTCTCAGTTTCTTTAATTGTTAAATGCAGTTAATTTATGAAAAATTACCACAAGACATCTCAGATAGGCATGTGCTTTTGTTGGATCCTATCTTGGGCACAGGTCAGTTAAATTCTTTAGTTGAAGTTTTATTTTAAGCTACTTGTAGTTGAATTATCCACAAAAGATCTCAACAATCTACCATCTCAAATCATATTGTACTTCAACTGGGCAGGTTAGTTTCACATACTATGTTTAGCTCTAAATTAATTTCGCCTATTGAGTGGGCTCTTGGTGTAGTAGCGCAATTCGATAAACAGTTTGGAAGTCTGATTCTGAAGATGCAGAAACAGAAGGTAAGGTTCCCAAGTGGGATAGAGCAAGTGTTTAGAAAATGAAATACAAGTACAAAGTTGTTGGTTTTGGTCCCCTTTCTGGTAATTTTTGTGAGTTTCAAGCTTAATTATTTTTACTTGGTGATCTTCTTCAATGATTTTTTTATGTAATTGACGCCGACTAACCCAATATCTAAACTACTGAATTTAGTTGGGCAGCTCACACCTATGTCCGCGTTCTTTTGTCCAGATCAGATAGAAACCGAAGCATAATCAGCCATAGGATGCATTCCTCGTGTTTGAGCTAGGTGAATGGAAGTGAGATACATATAGTGCAGATGTTGTGTAAATATATGCATAGTGGAAGTGCTTGTGTTATAGAGTGTGTTGTTGTGTAGTTGGTTAATATTTATTTTTTATATAGCTAATGCTCTGATTTTAGTTTTTCTTTCAAGTATGCATGCTTCATCTCCTTTTGCATTCATTGCATCATGTTTTGTACTTTGCTTATGCCTGCCTTCATTTTGGATTATCTGTCTCTACATACTTTTCCAGCCCTTGTTAGTATGTAGTTCTATTTTATCCATTTTGACTAGATTTGCTAATTTTTTTTTAAAGACTCATATTTGGCTCCCCACTCAAATTGATCCAGTATGACACTATTAAATTATTTGCAGATTTTATGTACTCAAATCAGGTAGGAAATCAAATGAATTATACATAGTTCGAATTCTCACAGATTATGGCTCAACCATGGCACAAGGTACCTGCAATTTAGATGGGGAATTGATCTGCAAAGTTTATTCAGCTTTTCGTCTGTGTGTAGGTTCATTTGTATTTAGTTTGATATGATTAGCACTTTAGTACATCTATTTTTGTGATGTTAGCTTATTGTTACAATTTTGTTTCTCTATCAAACTCCGGGTGGCACTAAGTCAGTTGGAAAGCAGGGTAAACATGGATCTCCAACATCAATACCAAGGTAGAGTACACATATACGACCAAGAAGAAGTCAGACAACCAACAACCATAATCTTGTAGAATGAGTAAGACATTTTTTTAAACAATAACTCTCTTATTGGAGATTAAATTTGTCTCAAAGCATCTATGTTGTGGTTAATTTATTTGGATGACATGTGTCAAGGGAAAATTTTAGTGAGAGGATGAAGTATCTTAAAAAAAAAAAAACAATTGTAATTTTTATTATTAATGCAACTCTCCCTCTACACAGTAAAACTTCAAGCAAGTGGCTGTAGCTCACAACTTGAACTCCCCTTCACAAAGAAGAAAATAAACCCACCACCAATCTATCATCATCCAACTAACTTCAAAGATGAAAACCAATATAGTCCACAATCTCCAACCTTTCGAGCAGAATAGCAAGAGGCCAAGTTATTGAGCATTCTTGTACAACATACAGCGTGTAGTGACACTGACAGGAATGTTCTTCAATTTTTCCAGAGATTATTATTATCAATAAGGTACCCGTCACGTCACAGTTGTTTAACAAATCTTATTCTTCACAAACTGAAATATACTAATCTCCGAAACTGTCACGTTTGCAGAACTACGCAATATTTTCCAAAGGAATGACAAGTACTTTCTAAAAGAATTCAAAAAAGGCTGGGATTCATATAACTTGAAGATGAAACCACCAGGGCAATAAAATGAGCCTTCAACTTAAGTTGGTAAAGAAGAAACAAATTCAAAGGTTGCTTTGCTTCCTAACAACTTCTTATTTCAGATTGCAATGAAGCTTATAGAACATATGGATTAATGCAACTCTATGATGTACTCCCTCAATCCCAAAATAAGTGTCCCCAATAAAAAGGCTCACAGTTTCAGGAGCTCATTTAATGCATTGGCTAAAGCATTACACTATTGAACGGTATAGCTATCAAATAAATAAAGTTATCAAAATAAAGCATTACACTATTGCCACACTTGACCTTATTTTTGCATCTTCTAATTCTCAAATCTGTTGAATTGCTTTTCATCATGCTAGATTTTTTTTTTTCAGATTACGTATAAATATAACCACTGTGGCTGATGACAATAATTGGTCTGTATAAATTAAATTTCAAACAAACAAAAAATCAAATTATGTAATATTATTAGGAATGCAATTATATATATTTGCTACATACCTTTTACTTTATATTTTAAAAAAATTAATAATCTAAATTGGCCTTTGTGGTTATAATTTGCTACATACCTTTTACTTTATGTTTTAAAAAAATTAATAATCTAAATTGGCCTTTGTAGTTATAATAACTCTTTTGATTTAGTTCCTGTAATTTGTCAAAGTTTTTTGATCGTGCGTTTAACGCATGGGTGGCATACTAGTTCTTATTAAATTCTTTACAAGCATTCTCTTCAGTAAATATGTGTTCTTCATTACCCAATAATAGTCCAGTGAAGTAACCAAATATCTCAATAAAAACAAGAGGTGTATCAAGAACATTTAGAAATAAATTTTTTTCACAGGAAAAAAAGCATTATTTTTCTCATTAAAACAATTTTATATAGCAAGTGATGAAACTTCATCAATGCCATTGTTGATAATCCCGACAACAGTACATTTGTACATATCTACTCATCCCTAGTTGATCATATTAATCTAGCTTCATAGGTTAGGTTAAGATCCCCACCAAGGAAAACTGTGAATAAGATATCTAGTACAACATAGGTAGCTAACAACCCTTCAAACTGCAGCCCCATCTTTAGTAAGAAAGTTATACTTGAAGCGACTTGCTATAGCAATAAAAGAATAAAAGAACAATATTGTTGGGTTGAGTAAGAACAAACATCAAATATCAGATAATCAAACACATTTACCTAGGGAGTTCTAGCCATTATGTATGAATATTTTTCCTCACATTTTATAGTATTGAAAGGGTAACAATATTAATATAACGTTTATGGAAGGGATAACAATAGTAAATTATTTTGTTGCTGGGATTTGTAAATCAAACACATTAACTGGTATCGGGTATGTTGCAATTGTAATAGTTATAAACTTACTGTTAAAATGTAAAGGGTTCCGATTTCTAGGAAGAGGGGTTAAAGAAGATTTCTCCATGATAGTATCTCATTCCTTGTGAGGAATTTAATATGTATCCTGAGAGAGAAGGATCATCCCTATGTATAGAGCCATACTTCGGTGAAGAGTCTGTTGGAACAAAAACGATCCATCAAACCATGAACCGACTCATAACTAGATTAAGAAGAGAAGAAGAAGAAGAAGAAGACGAAGACGGAAGCGTATACCTTGAGATTCCATAATTGTTCTTGTTCTTGTTCTTGATGAAGATATGAAGATAGTCTTTGATTTAGGAAGAGTAGATCTTCTAAATGATGAGTGCCTTTTTAGTCTCTTTGTTCTTCAAGTACTTAGGAAGAATTTTGACTGAATGAGAATGAAAAATAACTAGTGATTCATAGGCTTGATGGATAGGCCTTTATATAGGAATCCAAGGGGCACTTCATTTAGGGACTACACCTATTGATATATAAGATATTACCATTATGCCCATCATTTAATGGTATACTTATATTATGGAATTCTACATATTATTTAGAGTTCTATACTTTATACCATATATTATAATATTGATCATTATATTATTAAGTATTTATATGTTACATTAATCCATGTTCTTACAATCTCCCACTTGGTTTATTATAACATATACCTTCACTTAATAAATTTCTTCAATCATATTTATAACACAAATGACAACCCTTATGTGCACTTTGTTGTCATTCGAAAACAATCTCGTCCATTAGTCATATAAGTATAAGGACTAAAGGGGCATTCGTTGCAATTGATTCGCAACTAAACCCACATTAATCACATATATATATCCAACTAAATGACATAGATAAAGTATAGATATGTAGCATGGAAAATTAATGAATATATATGAAGAATGCATATATATATTCTTCAACTAGTCCTACTTTAACCAAATGAGATCAATTTAAATGAAAACAATACAAGGAAATAGAAACATTTAAAACTCCCACTGATTTAGGCATTATCAAAAGTCATTACACCCATATGAGCAACATGCTCGTGAAATACTAAAGGAGATAACGCCTTAGTAAATGGATCCGCTAACATGGAGTTTGTACCAATAAGTTCTATTTCTATTTGTTCATTTTGTACTCTTTCTCTCACAACAAGAAACTTAATATCTATATGCTTAGATTTAGATGAACTCTTGTTGTTGTTGGAGTACAATACCGCGGCCCGATTGTCACAATATAACTTAAGTGGTCTTTCAACACCTTTGACAATTCGCAGTCCTTCAATGAATTTACGCAGCCATATAGCTTGATTGGATGCCTCATAGCAAGCAACAAATTCGGCTTCCATGGTGGAAGTAGTAACTAATGTTTGCTTGGCACTTCTCCAAGATATCGCTCCACCGACCAAAGTGAAGATATAACCCGATGTCGATTTGCGACTATCTTGGCATCCAGCAAAGTCCGAATCGGAAAAACCAATGATCTCAAGATGATCCGACTTTGTATATGTAAGCATGTAGTTCTTCGTGTTTTGTAAGTATCTCATCACTCTTTTGGCTGCGACCCAATGTTCTCTTCCCGGATTGCTTTGATATCGCCCAAGCATGCCAACAATAAAGGCAAGATCTGGGTGAGTACAGACTTGAGCATACATTAGGCTTCCTACTGCCGATGCGTAAGGGATATTTTCCATATACTTGGATTCAAGATTATTTTTAGGACATTGATTTAGACTGAACTTATCTCCCTTAGAGACCGGGGTGTCATGTGGTTTACAATTTTCCATGCTAAACCTTTGTAATACCTTCTCTATATAGCTCTTTTGTGATAATCCTAACATACCTCGTGAGCGATCACGATGTATTTGGATTCCTAATACAAAAGAAGCTTCTCCAAGATCTTTCATCTCAAATTTGTTTGAGAGAAATTTCTTGGTTTCCTTAAGAAAGGTCCTTATCATTACTAGCAAGTAAAATGTCATCCACATATAAGACCAAAAATATAAATCTACTCCCATTGAACTTATGGTACACACAATCTTCACCAAGATTCATTTCAAAACCGAATGAAAGAATAACTTGGTTAAATTTTAAGTACCATTGACGAGACGCTTGCTTAAGCCCATAAATGGATTTCTTGAGTTTACAAACTAGTTGACTAGTTTGATCCGAATCGATCACCATTTGGTTTCTTCATATAGATAGTTTCCTCAATGTCACCATTGAGAAAAGCTGTCTTTACATCCATTTGATGAAGCTCGAGGTCAAAATGTGCCACTAAAGCCATAATGATTCTAAAGGCATTTTTAGAGGATACCGGTGAAAATGTTTCTTTGTAATCAATGCCTTCTTTTTGAGTAAATCCTTTAGCGACAAGACGCGCCTTATGTCTTTCCACATTACCTTTTGAATCCCTTTTGGTCTTAAAGATCCATTTACATCTGATGGGTTTCACATTCTTAGGTAATGAGACAAGATCCCAAACGTCATTATCATTCATGGATTTTAACTCTTCATTTATGGCATCAATCCATTTATGAGAATTTGGACCACCAATGGCTTCATGGAAGGTGATTGGCTCATCTCCCACTAAACCTAACGGTTCCTCATTCTCGGCAAGATACACATCATAATAATCCGGTATAGCACTCCTTCTTGCTCTATTAGATCTTCTTAAGGGCACCGGTTCTTCTTGATTTTGAGGGTGTTGAATTTCCTCATCAACATTTTCATGTTGTTCATTAATAGGAGAATTAACGTCATTTTGAATTATATGTTCTTGTCGAATTTCAGGCACAACTGCTTGATTTTCGATAGGAACTATAGGAAGAGGTATAGAAACGAATTCCTCTTCCATTTCTTCAAATTCAAAATTACTATTCAAATTTTCCCCTCTAAATTCAACATACTCAAAGAACCTAGCATTTCCCGTCTCGAAAAAGGTTCTAGTTTTAGGGTCACAGAATTTATATCCCCTAGATCTTTGAGAATACCCTACAAAATAACTACTAACTGTCTTAGCGTCCAACTTTCCTTCGTTAGGTTTATAAGGCCTAGCTTCGGATGGACAACCCCAAACATGAAGATAATTTAGGGACGGTTTCTTTCCGGTCCATAATTCATAAGGGGTTTTGTTAGTAGCTTTTGAAGGAGCTCTATTAAGTAGGTAGGTTGCGGTTTTCAAAGCATCACCCCATAATGAGTGAGGTAAAGAAGTACAAGAAACCATACTTCTTACCATATCCTTAAGGGTTCTATTACGTCTCTCGGCTACACCATTCATGCTAGGTGTCCCCGGCATGGTGTAGTGAGGGACAATCCCACACTCTTCCAAATAGCGAGCAAAAGGACCCGGACGTTGTTCTCCCGAACCGTCATTCCTACCGTAGTATTCACCACCACGATCGGATCTAACGTTCTTAATAGTCTTTTCAAGTTGATTTTCAACTTCGGCTTTAAAAGACTTGAAAACGTCCAATGATTGAGACTTTTCATGAAGTAAATAAATGTATCCATAACGAGAGAAGTCATCTATGAACGTAATAAAATATGTTTGTCCGTTCCATGAAGGGGTAGGGAACGGTCCACATATGTCCGTATGAATTAGTTCTAAGACTTTTGTAGCTCTCAAGGATTCATTTTTGTTTGTACTATTCGTGAATTTTCCTTTAAGGCATTCAATACAAAAGTTATTTTCCGGAGTATCAAGCTTATGTAATATTCCCTCGGACACAAGCTTGTCAATTCTCCTTTTGGAGATATGACCCAAACGCCTATGCCACAAAGTATAAGAGTTTTTACTTGAAAACTTTCGTTTTGTGCCTCGAGAGTTAGTTTCATTATTTTGGGACTCATTTAATGAATTGACTGTGTCAAGTAAATATAGATTATCAATGTAAGATAAAGAACTAGTACCAAAAAGCTTTGAATCAAAATATAAATTGCATTTATTATTACCGAAGATACAGGAATAACCTTCCCGATCTAATGTAGTGACGGAAATTAAATTCCGTCTAAAGGATGGAATAATAAATACATTATTCAAAACTAAATAATATCCGGTACTAAGAGATAATCTAAAAGTCCCTATGCCCTCCACCTCTACCGGCTTTCCAGCTCCCATGTAGATGAATCTTTCACCTTTATTGGGCGTTCGGTAGTTCAGGCAACCCTGCATACATGAACTTATGTGAGTAGTTGCACCGGAGTCTAACCACCATGTATACGAAGGAATTGAAACTAAATTAGCTTCAGTACAAACAAAGCTAAATGACATACCTTTCTTAATTCGCCATTGGCGATACTTAGGGCAGTCGGGCTTCATGTGAGTGGGGTCCTTGCAAAAGAAGCACTTTTTCACCTTTTGATCATTTGATGATCCCTTAGGCTTCTTTGATGCAACCGCAATCTCCTTACCTTTTCTCTTTATCCCACGAGAAGAGGTAGATGCATAATGAGCACTTTCGGGTTTAGATTGTTTCAATCTATCCTCTTCCTCTGTCACATGTGAAATCAATTCATTGATATTCCACTTGTCCTTTTGACAGTTATAGGTCGTTTCAAAATGACCGAATTGATGAGGAAGAGAAATTAAAGCCAAATGCACAAGCAAGTCTTCCGAAAGGTCTAACTTGAGTGCCTTTAATTTAGAAGATAGATGAAACATTTCCATTATATATTCCCTTATGCTTCCGGTGCCCTTATACCTCATGGAAACAAGCTTCCTTAAGGTAGCACTTGTTTCCGATTTATCGCTTTTTGCAAAGCGTTCCTCTAGGGCATCCAAAAAGCCTTTAGCTCCATTATCCTCGGAGACATTGTTCAAAAATGTCTCCGGACCGCATTCTTTATAATGCTTAGGGCGACGCGATTAGAACGCTTCCACCTCTCTCGAACTCAAGCGGTCTTCCGCAGTGCTTTTATCGATTAGAGGGCGGGAGCTTGTTCTCTTAATGCGAGGTCAAGGTCCAAACAGCCTAAGACCATAATAATCTTGTTTTTCCAAGTTTTAAAGTTTGTCCCAGTTAGCAAAGGTATTGAGTTTAAGGCAGTAGTAACAGATGAAGCACTGATCAAATCTGAATAAAGAGAACAAAAGAATGAAACAAAACATATATAAGAAACTACACAATGATTAATTATATCAAAATGAATTCCATCATAATAAAAGATAATCAACATGACATCAAGACTAATCTTTGGATTGCGAATTGACTCATAATTTGATTTATCTTAGGGTAAACAAATAGCTCAAACAATACACTTTAAATACTTGCCTTCCTTTGGGCCTGATCAAGTATAAAAAATGTCCTAAAATTTAAGGTATTTGTTCCCCGGTAATAAAGAATATAAACAATTCACTTTAAACACCCGCCTTCCTTTGGGATGGTTCACAGCATTTAAAATGACCAAAAGTTTAGTTCAATTATTACCCCATGAATGTAAATACTTAGTCAACAACAAGGTATCCTTTGGGAAACAAGCATGTTATCACATATCAATATTTACATTCATCTTTTAACAAGTTTGAATTTAATCAACAAGGTCTCCTTTGGGAAACAAGCATGTTAATTATATCCAAAAATGTTAAGGATATAATTAATCGGAAATAAAAGGCCTAAAGGTTATTTCTGAAAATTTAAAGGGTAAATAAATAAGTGAAATTTATCATTAAAAGATAGTATCCTTTTGTTCTACCCGTCCATTCTTAATGTTCGATAACTCTAAGAACCGTCGAAGCGCGACTGGTGTCCAGATACTATAATTTACTAACAAATTATCACAAAAGACCAAAAGGGTATGAATGACCAAAAAATTGCAGTTCTATAAACATTGAAGCTTCTGCACACATGGGCGGCCGCGCAGGTCAAGGTGGGCGACCGCCCAAGCTTCAATTCCACAAATTTTGAAGTCGCTGTACACATGGGCAACCGCCCAGGTCAAGATGGGCGACCGCCCAAGCTGCATTTCACAGGCATTGAAGTTGCTGTACACATGGGCGACCGCCCAGATCAAGATGGGCGACCGCCCATGTGCCCAGTGCCCAGATTTGACGAAAAGTCACCATTTTTAACACCCTTTTATGAACAGTTTTGAACCCTTTTATGAACAGTTTTCAACCAAATAAAGAGAGTCATACCATACCGCGGGGGGCTACGCCCCCCGCACCCCCCTTTCTGGTCCGATACCAGTCTACATGTCGCCTAGCCCCGCGCCTTCGGAGGGCGCCGGGCCCTTTGCCAGGACAACGAGACATAACATCCAATACCCTTTAGACTATCAATTCTTAACTTAATGGTGAATAATTATTCAACCAAAGCAAGTAGATCCTTATACTCACATCACATTTTTAAATGTGTGGCTATACATTTGAACAAACTCACAACGCATCAAATGATGGTGGCTATGTCCAAAATAGGATAATCTTACATTAAGAATTGAAAGCCTTGAGTAAACCAAAATCAGAAATAGAATGAAGTTTATGAATATAATACTCTTAGACAAGATGAGTATCATGAACAAGAACAAAACTAAATGAAATCATACAAGAATTAAAGCATAAGGCTTTATAAGAATTTCAAACTCAATCTAGTATATGAGTAGGCTCTGATACCAATTGTTGGAACAAAAACGATCCATCAAACCATGAACCGACTCATAACTAGATTAAGAAGAGAAGAAGAAGAAGAAGAAGACGAAGACGGAAGCGTATACCTTGAGATTCCATAATTGTTCTTGTTCTTGTTCTTGATGAAGATATGAAGATAGTCTTTGATTTAGGAAGAGTAGATCTTCTAAATGATGAGTGCCTTTTTAGTCTCTTTGTTCTTCAAGTACTTAGGAAGAATTTTGACTGAATGAGAATGAAAAATAACTAGTGATTCATAGGCTTGATGGATAGGCCTTTATATAGGAATCCAAGGGGCACTTCATTTAGGAACTACACCTATTGATATATAAGATATTACCATTATGCCCATCATTTAATGGTATACTTATATTATGGAATTCTACATATTATTTAGAGTTCTATACTTTATACCATATATTATAATATTGATCATTATATTATTAAGTATTTATATTTTACATTAATCCATGTTCTTACAGAGTCATCCCAAGGCGGGTTTTGGCTAGGGATCATCCTGACACTTTTTAATAAGCATTGCAATTTTTTTGATACTTTTGGAAGTGATACAGTATGAGCAGCAACAAGGCAGCAACAAGGCAGCAACGACAAGGCAGCAACAAGGCAGCAACAAAGGAAACAAAGGCAGCGGCATCGTGGCTTGAGGCGGGCGCCTCAATGGAGCCCAGGCGGGCGCCTGGTGGCCAGGCGTGAACATCAGCAACGCAGCTCCATTTTCCTTTTCTGTTCTCAAAGTTTCTTTATTTAGTTTGATGGTATTTTCAGAAGTTTATTTTGATTGATTTTTAATTGATTTTAATTAGGTTTATTTTGGTAGGATTCTAGAATGATCTTAGAGTAGTATTTAAACATTGTTAGGCTAATGTTTTAGGAGAGACTTTGATATTTGATTTATGAAATATAGTTTTGCTGTGAGCAACTATTATTGAGGGTTTAAATCCCGTCTTGTTTTCTTAAATTCCGTTCAGTCATTCCTCTCATTATCATATAACTTTCAGTTTGCTCTATCATTTGGTATCAGTTTCCTGGTTGAATTGATGACTGAACGAAGGCGTGGTCATGGTGTTCATGGTGTTCGTAGAAGGGTTCGTGAAGCGAAGCCCCAGGCATACGATCCCCATCACGAACGTGACCTATATGAAATCAAGAAGGACGAACTGCGAAGAAAGATTCAAGATCTCAAACTCCGTTTGTTGCGTTCCGAGATTCGAGAACTCCAAAGATACTTTGATCGGGTGGAGGGTCGACGAATCCAACGACAACTAGCGCAGTTGGAGGACTCGGATTCAGACGTATCGTCTGATGAAGAGGGCTCGGAGTCAGATCTGTGGTCTGATGATGATGAGGATATCTATCCTTTCGATCGTGATCACGAACTTGAGTGCAAGAGAGAGGCCGATCCTCTGACTCTTGACGAGTTTTGTGACCGATTGAATCCTGTTACCGTGGATTGCTTTGTTGATTCGACGGGTTCCGACGTTGTCATTGATTGGTCAAAACCACCAATCTTTGATGACGATAATTATGAAGAAGATTTTGAGGGTTTTGACCCAGCAGAAACCATTGCCGTGCATGAGGCAACATCAGAACAAGGGCTGCGGCAGGGCAATCAACTTGGGTCTTATTTTTCAAGTGACGGATTGTTGTTAGGATTTGAGGCAACAAGAAGAGGTCTGTTTTATGATGATCCTTTTGCTGTTCGTGAGTCAGGGGTTTCTTCATCTTTTCACATCAGAAAATTATTTGTTGAAGCCTGTACCCAAGTTCATTGGGCTGATTGGATGGATGTAATGACAAGTTTTGTGAAGTATAAAGTTCGTCGACAATTGAAGCGTAAAATTCTTGATGAATTTCCAAGAGCAAAAACTCAAATTCGAGGTCGAATTTTTTCTAAGATGAGGAGAATGATACAGTATGAGCAGCAACAAGGCAGCAACAAGCCAGCAACGACAAGGCAGCAACAAAGGAAACAAAGGCAGCGGCATCGTGGCTTGAGGCGGGCGCCTCAATGGAGCCCAGGCGGGCGCCTGGTGGCCAGGCGTGAACATCAGCAACGCAGCTCCATTTTCCTTTTCTGTTCTCAAAGTTTCTTTATTTAGTTTGATGGTATTTTCAGAAGTTTATTTTGATTGATTTTTAATTGATTTTAATTAGGTTTATTTTGGTAGGATTCTAGAATGATCTTAGAGTAGTATTTAAACATTGTTAGGCTAATGTTTTAGGAGAGACTTTTGATATTGATTTTTATGAAAATAGTATTGCTGTGAGCAACTATTAGAGGGTTCAATTTCCGTCTTGTTTTCTTAAATTCCGTTCAGTCATTCCTCT
Organism: Adenophora triphylla var. japonica; assembly: GCA_022495995.1. Lineage (NCBI taxonomy): Eukaryota > Viridiplantae > Streptophyta > Magnoliopsida > Asterales > Campanulaceae > Adenophora > Adenophora triphylla. The sequence continues at coordinate 477,945 of JAFEMH010000252.1, read as the reverse complement.
CATTATCATATAACTTCAGTTCGCTCTATCATTAAGGGTCGCAAAATTTCTGGCAATATTTATTATGTGCTTCTTATTTTTGGCTTATTTTAAAATGCCACTAATAGCAAACGATAAAATTTGAAATTTTTATTTTGTTTTGAATTTTAATCATATTTTTCATGTAACTTTTTGTTATTTTTTAAATTATATTAGATTATAACTACAATCATACGAAAATTCAAGAATATAAGTTTTTGTGTTATAATAAATATTTGTGACCGAATACTTGCATCGATAATAATTTAGCCTAGTGATAAAAGACTTGTTAAATATTATTACTGTAAAAGTTTAATGTAGGTAAATAGAAACTATCTTGAAAGAGTATTAGTGAAAAGATATTATTGCCAGCAATGAAATCTAGGAATCCACCCAATTTACATTATTCTTTAAATAAGTGTTTTTCATGATGCAGAATCATTTCTAATTGAGAATGAATCTATAATATATATTTTTAAAATCATTTCAAATTGAAAATATTTGTGCAAATATATACGTAAAATCTAGGGAGAAACTTCTCCATAAGTTATGGAGAAACGGGTTACGGATATCCAGAAGCTATTGAAAGGATATCCAGAAACTTTTTGTATTGGCCATGACCTTGTCCCATGGTTACTTCTGGATATCAGTCTCAAAGGTTCTGGATATCCAGAACCCTTTGAAAGGATATCCAGAAGCTTATGAAAGTGATATCCAGAAATCTTCAAAATGATATCCAGAAACTTTCAAAATGTTTCTGGATATTCATTTGATGGTTTCTGGATATCCAGAAACCTTCAATAAGCATTTTCTGGTCTTGGCCTTGGATTTGGCTTCAAATATGTTTCTGGATATTCATTTGATGATTTCTGGATATACATTTGAAGGTTTATGGATATCCAGAAACCTTCAATAAGCAATTTCTGGTCTTGGCCTTGGATTTGGCTTCAAATCTATTTTTTCTGGATATCCGCTCAAAGGCTTCTGGATATCCGTTCCAAAGCTTCTGGATATCCAGAACCCTTTGAGACTGATATCCAGAAATTTTCTTCTGGTTATCAAACGTATAGCTTCTGGCTATTAAAAACGCGTTTCTCCATAGTTATGGAGAAACGCGTTTCTCAGCAGACCTACTCAAATATATATATATTGAGGGAATATCAGAATCATTTCCAACGTGTACGATGTAGGATAATTTCTGATTGGGTAACAGAAGGAGGTGGCATAAATTAGTTTCATGGTTAAGGAGAGAACATAAATTCATAACTACACAAGAAATTAAAAAAAAAAAAAAAAAAAAAAAAAACCAAAGCGGTATAAACCGAGATACGAATGTGGGTTGTAACCGGGCAAGATCCAAGGAATTGAGCCCAAAATATAATCCATACAAGTCTCTAATACGACATAAGGAGTGGACTTCCTTACCAATACTCGTCATGACTACACGTCATTTTCCACTATTTCGACCTACACATATCATAGTGAATCCAATGACTAAGGTACAATATTGAAACATGCCGACCAAGACATCCATCAAAGCAGACCAAGGAGCCTCCAAAAGCCGACAAGGGCATCACCAAAAGACGATGAGACCCTCCTTAGTCATCATCCAGGACAAGAAAACGGGCTTCCTTATCCTTGCTCTCCACTTCCTCGACATTCATGCACGTCGACCAACATCACATGCTGAGGAGCATGCCTCCTGGGTACACGCGCAGAATGCTATTATGTAATCCTACTCCAACGAGAATTGTGGGAAGTTATAATCCCACTTGAATTATAACCCTACTCTAACGTAACTTCCTATTCAAATATGGACTCTACATTCTACACCTACAAATACATGCCATAATTTACATAATTCTGATAACGCATCTTTTGACTCTCAACTTTTATCAATTGATTTGCTCTCTATATCACACGAATACTTACTCTTACGTCGGAGTGAATTCGTCGGTGAAGCCCTGGCTTTGTTTACATGTCTGCTCATCATTTTCAGGCTATTCAAACATCCATGATACAACCTGTCGTTGAATTTGGACTGAGTCGAATGTTTTTGGCATCATCAGTTTGGTTATATTGCCGGGAAGCGATTCGTATTATCCGTTGAATAGCTTGGAAAATTCTTTCGTTCTCCAAATCCTAATGAAAGAAGGACACACTAATAGTATTACTCCTGATCAGGATAATATTTTTGTGGAGGAGACTCATAGCAACGCTAGGTATTCCTCTTGCCAATGGGAGACACTCCACTACTGATTGATGGGCTGCCCCGACTAGGAATGAACTTGCGTTCTAGTGGACAGTCGGTAACCGAGGTAATACTGCCAAACCCTCCTCGTCGTCAGCGCCTAGGAAGGCATACTGGCAGTCAGGCGGGAAGGAATGTTGCCTAAGGGGCACTGGAGCTTCCCTACAACAGATTGATCGCAGAACTCTCTTACATCAACAGATGGAGACTTTGCAACACATTAATAAAACACAAAATGCCTAGCTACACTTGTATCAAGAGCACTCCATGGTTGAATTCATAAAACCTACGAGAACTGAAAATTTCCTTGGAGGGGAAAGTCATCTTGACAGGCGTGGTAATCGGAGGAATAGAGAAAATCTTACTCCCGGACAACATCCCCCTCATCATGGCACTGCCGGTAGATCCAAGCAAACCCCCCCCCCAACATGTCCTTACTCGTTATATGGAACCTGAACATGGAAATACAAGAAATGAGATGAATTTGAGAAATCAATTGAACCATCAAAGGACCAGTAGGTTAATTCTGCTGACTTAATAGCAAGTTTCACTCATGTAAGGCAAAAAAACCCCTCCTCAACTCGGCACATGAGTTTTGCTCGACCTAGGGGTCCTCGACATAGGATCCCTTCTCGTCATAGGACTCCTCCTCGTCTAGAAATGACACCTAGAAGGAACAAAACCCTTGCTCGTCATTTCAGACCATTGAATGGCAGAGCATCATCTGGACATGGGGACATGGGGCCCTTGCAATAATATTAACAATAATTTTTTAAATTTTATATAAATTGTTAAATATTATTACCGTCAAAGTTTAATGTAGGTAAATAGAAACTATCTTGAAAGAGTATTAGTGAAAAGATACTATTGCCCACATGGGCCACCAATGCCACCTCTTTTTGTTACTCAATTAAAAATAATTTTATATAATGCAGATGAAATCTAGGAATCCACCCAATTTACATTATTTTTTAAATAAGTGTTTTTCAACGTGTACGATGTAGAATCATTTCTAATTGAGAATGAATCAATAATATAGATTTTTAAAAGCATTTCATTTTCAACGTGTACGATGTAGAATCATTTCTGATTGGGTAACAGAAGGAGGTGGCATAAATTAGTTTCATGGTTAAGGAGAGAACATAAATTCAAAACTACACTAGAAATTAAAAAAATACTCCCTCCGTCCCTAATTGTTTGTCCCATTTGACTTTTCAAACATTTTAATTTAGTAATTTTGAAGTTTTAATTTTGGTTATTTTTACGTATGCTTTGAAAATTATTGATAATATACACCGCCATTATGTAATACTCCGTCCCTAAATGTTACAAGTTTTGAAAATTTAGTGATTTTGAAGCTATAATTTTGAAAATAAGACTAACTTTTTGGGTCAAAGAAAAAGGGAAAAATGGGACAAACATTTAAGGACGGAGGGAGTAATAACCAAGCATATCAAAGTCTGTATTAATATTAATAAAGGAGTTAAAATCCAACTTAACCTATGTACTATATCAATACAACCAATCTAACCAACGTACTATCTAAACTACCAAACAAACTTGTGTACTATTTATAAATAGATCATTGTAGTACTCGGTTAAGCCTGTTAGAAATTTGTTATGTTATGGGGTTATATTGAAAATTTTGATTGTAAAATCTGTCAGGTTATAACATTCGTTAACTCCATTAACATTTATTAACTACTAGTAAAAGCCCGTGTCCGAGTACACGTGTTTTTTTTTTTTTTTTAATTTTAAAAAAAACTTTAAGGCAAAATGGAAAAGGGACAACTTAGTGAGGGCAAAATGGAAAATTGGACAGATGGAACTGTTCATTGTACTGTTCATCCCCCTTTGCCATTTATACTATAAATTTAGGTTGATTTGATTAATTTATGAATAATATGCAAGTAAATTTGGTAGTTTAGATAGTTTGACGGTTAAATTAAAATTAAATAACTAAATAAATAAAAATGTAGACACTTATTTATGACACATGAAGCAAAACACATTTGTTTATTTTTCATAAACTTGCTCCCGTCACTTAATGAGTATCATATTTCATAAAAATGTAGACACTTATTTATGACATTCTGAACAACTGTACAATTATTTAGCTCCACTTTTAAGCACACTTGTTATTTTTATAGTTTTAACATTCTTACTCCAAATACGTTTTTATTTAACTCAAACCCCTGTCATTAAAAACTTAAAAAAAAATCAAAACCTAACAAGAGTTAACTTCAACACCAACACCTATTCTAAATTAGGGAGAAGAAAGGCTAAAATCAAGGTTAGCCGAGCGTTAATCTTCAAATATTGATGGCATCCAACATTTTACACGATAGGAAGCTTGAATCGAGCTCTTGAAACTCCATTGTTTAGCCCTGTATAAATTGCTTGGGACAAACTCAATTTGGGCTCTCTATATTGTAAAATGTTGGATGATCAACAATTGAAGATTTACAATCAGTTGGCCTTGATTTCAGCCTCTATTCTTTGCTATTTTAAAATTGGTTAAAAGTGCTAAGATAAAATATGGGTGATTAAAAGCGGAGCTAAAGAGAAGTAAAGTGGTTGAGAATGTTGATAGGCCCACTCATTTAAGACACTGAAATGGAATGACTCAGTATATATATGCATACTTGCAGTTAGTCACTTGAACAAGACACTGAAAAAGAAAAACACTTCAACGATAATTAAGAAAGAAAACTAAAAGGGAAGAATGTGGAAACTCAAGATAGCAGAAGGAAATGATCCATACTTGTTCAGTACAAACAACTATGTCGGAAGGCAAATTTGGGAGTTTGATCCTGATGCAGGTACCCCAGAAGAAAGAGAAGAGATCGAGAAGGCTCGCGAGCATTTCAGGACTAACAAAAAACAAGGTGTTCATCCCTGCAGCGATTCGCTCGCGCGTATGCAGGTATACATTTACACACACAAATACATATACTGATATCTTTAATATGCTATCTATTAAAGAAACCAGCTTATATAAGTCTTGTTTGATATTTGAGGACTGTCTTTTTTCTTTTTCTTTTTTTAAAAATAAAGTATGTGTTTGAGTTTTTTTTTTGCTCGTAAGTTATAATACTAGAAACTGAGAAAAATCAAACAAGTATTGAAACCAACAAGAATGTGTTTTAATTGATGGATGTACGTATATAGCTTATCAAAGAAAGCGGAATAGATCTTCTGAGTATACCACTATCAAGAATTGGAGAAGAGGAAAATCTGAATTATGAAGCTGTTACTACGGCTGTAAAGAAAGCACTTCTTCTGAACAGAGCAATTCAAGCTAAGGATGGCCACTGGCCTGCTGAAAATGCCGGTCCTATGTTTTTTACCCCTCCCCTTGTAAGTGCTACCTTACTTCATTTTTCTTGTAAATCTCTACGTTGTTGTAAATGTATATTGATTTGTTTCTAACCAATTACTTTTGAAAGTAAATAAGCTAACAGATTGGTTTCTGGAGGATGATTTCAAATCTGTGACACTGTTTATAATTTTCTCAACTACAGATCATAGTATTGTACATCAGTGATATGACTGATACCGTTTTAAATATAGAGCACAAGAAAGAACTGATACGCTACATCTATAACCATCAAGTAAATACCACAATTCCAGCAAAAAAAAAAATATTCAGTTAAGTTCTTAATTGCTGTTTTTAAAGACTTCTGTTGATACTGAAGATTATATGTGTTTCATGTAGAATGATGATGGTGGCTGGGGATTTTACATTGAAGGCCATAGCACAATGATGGGTTCAGTACTTAGCTATGTTGCCCTGCGGTTGCTAGGACAAGGCCCTGATGATGGAAATGGTGCAGTGGCAAGAGGGAGAAAATGGATCCTTGATCATGGGGGCGCGGCTTCAATACCATCATGGGGAAAAACTTATCTTTCGGTATAACCTATTATTAAAGAAAAAGAAATCTAATATTCTACAAGTGCTTTAATTATCACATTTAAAACTCATCTCGTTTCAAATTCGTTATATGTAGGTGCTTGGTGTATATGAGTGGAAAGGTTGCAATCCAGTTCCTCCAGAGTTTTGGCTCGTTCCTTCAGCATTGCCGTATCATCCAGGTACAACAAAAACTTAAAGATGGTGGAACTTTTATGGAATAATTACCAACGTATGCAGCCATGCAACGTACTAAACTCTTTATTACACCAAAAGTAATATAATAAAATATGACATCATAATCATAATGCAACATACTCTTAGGTCAGGTTACAAATAATGCCATGTACGAAAATTGCATAATATGTAACGACTTGAAAAAGTATATTCCATTAAGCTGTCATTTCGTAATACTCCCTCCGTCCCCAACCTAACCTAGATGTACACTTTGACTTTTCACGTAAATTAAGGAGGGAGTATTATATTGAAAGTGTTGTGAGTGTGAAAATAAAATAGGAGAGAAAATGAGTGGAGGGAATAGTAAATTATAATGGTGTTGTGAGTATTAAAATAATGTAGGAGAGAGAATGAGTGGAAGGAATAGTAAAGATTCCATTCCATTTTAGAAAATGTGCACGTAGGTTTGAGAAGTACATCGCGCAAAAGATAAGATTAATTAATTCACTCCAGAAGATTTCTTTTTGTCGTTTTTTTTTTTTATTTTAATCGAAAAGTATAATGCCCCCTAAATTTTATTACTCCCTCCGTCCCACTTCAATTGAGCCACATTCCTTTTTGGGACGTCCCACTTCAAATGAGTCATTCCATAAATGGAACGAAGTGAACAGTGTTTCAGACATTTATACCCTCATAATGTTTATATATTTACAAAAAAACTATTCATTATACCCTTATAATTTAACATATTTACAAAAAAAAAAAAAAAAAAAAAAAAAAAAAACCAATCATTAACTTATTATTCCTTCCGCTCATTCTCTCTCCTATTAAATGTTTTTAACTTTTACATTCCCTCTCCTCTAATCTTCTACCTACTTTCAATTCTTTACTCATTTTTTATAAAAAAAAAAAATCTTAAAAAATGTGCAAAGATGTCATGGCTCAATTGAAGTGGGACGGAGGGAGTAATAGATAGAAAATTAAAGGTAATGCTAGCCATCATTGAACAGGGAGGGGTACATAACTCTTATGGAAAAATGAATGAAAAAGAGTGGGAAAAAAAGTTACCTTATTTTTTGCCATTCTTCTTCGAAATCACCTTGAACACCCTATATTTTTTTAAGAGCAATGCTAAGGGCATAAAAGAAAGTCACAAAATATTCCTCACAAAATGAGTTGGCGATATTTTATTGGTTGCATAGAAAGTGAACCCGCTACACTCTAATTAAAAACGCCAATAAAATCATTACACCCATGATTTTGTGAGCAAATTTTTGTGACTATTTTGTGCCCCTAATAATTTTTTTTAATGGGAATGTATCCATAATCGAGGTCATAGTAATCTTTTTCCTCTAGTTCTTACCACTCTCTCTTGGCATGAACTCTAGGAGCCCCGGGTGAGACACACCCCCCATCAACCATGCCACCAAATTCATCATAGGTAGAGTGCGACCACTCAAAATGAAATAAAGCATCAGATTCAGAATCACATTTCTCTTTGTCTCTTCCTTCTTGATAACGATTTTGCTACCCAATGTCATATTTTCTAGAGTATTATATACATATACACATACTAGAAAACACGACTCTCTCTTACTAATTAGTTTTGTAGGTTGTCTCGTAATTCTTGTGGTTAGTTAGGGTTTGCAACATTCTTAGACCATATTCACCCGGCTCAAATTTCATCGGATTGCATCTAGTATGTCCTCCCTAGATTTGTCATATAGTAAGTCAAATATTAGAAAATATAGGTTAGATCCCAATCATTCGTTTCTTTGGAAAGTAATACTTTATGTAAGTTGTTGTTCAGTGCATCGGAATTCAGATTTGTAGTAAATGAACGGTATCTCCATCTAAGAATAATTTCAAAAGGCCCTCTTGTCAAACCAATAAGACGCACCAGATAAGATATAAGACAACTAAAGGGTTTAGCCAGATCAAAATTCCCAATAAACCCCTTATCCTCAACAAAACCCCTCCCCTCTTCTCCTCTCCCCTCTCCTCATTCACGCCACAAACACACACGCACACACACACACACGCATAGAGACTTTATGTCTCTCTCTCTTTCCTCTCTACACTCTGACAACTTTCTACGGCTATTCCTTTGGCTAACTTTCTCCGGCCACGTCTCCGGCCCCCTTTTCTAGCCTACTTACCTCCTCGTTCTCCGTCAGATCTATTCTCTCCAACCGACTCTGATAGCCTCCCTCACGGGTCAACACCAGCCTTCTCCCCTCCTTGCGTCGGATCCGTCAGATCTGCTTTCTCTCTCCTACTCCGATGACCATTTTCCTTCCATCCGGCGTTCTAAAAAAAATTTTGTCCCACTCTTAGATATGTTTCTACCAGCAACATTTCCTGAATTAATCCTTTAGATCTGTAATTGTGTTCAGAAATACAATGGTTCAAGAACTTTCTTGTTTGAATTTTGAACTGACTTGATGAATTTTGACCCAAATGTATCTTATACATTAAGTATAAGAACAAAATGATTCTGATAAATCAGGTATAAGAGTCAATATTAATCAAATAAGAGACTTTTATGTTTTTTTAAGCAAATGTGAAAATCAATGACTCTTATACTTCATGTAGAAGAGACGAACTAGTATTATACTTCAAGTATAAAAGTAAATATTAATAAATATATGATTCTTATAAGAGGCGAACTAGTCTTACGCGTAAGGTATAAAAGCACAAAGGGTTTATTTGGAATATTGAAAATCCGTTGGTTTTATATATCTTAGTGATTTGCCCCAAGTGCCCAAGGGTCAGAAGCCCAATTAGTTTGCATTCAAATCCTATTTTGAGGAATTATAAACTAGACTCTATAAGGTTTCCATCATTGGCTATTTTTGGACAGGTAGAATGGTCCAATGTAGGAATGTCTAGCTTCTACAACTTGTATGTCCTGCCGTTCTTCGAGAATCTCGCTCATGTGCCATGTTGACTTTGTCACAAACCTCCATCAATGATTGCACCTCCATAACGTAGCAATGTTATCATTGATGTTGTTTGTCATGTACAACTTTCCATTTATTAGCTTTATCCGATACAACTACTCCATAAGTAATTTTCCAAGAAATGTAGCCAAAGGCCAACATAAAACCTTCACTATTGTGATCCTAAATCGTGTATACTGATCCATCACATTTGTGCTATTGCATGAATGAAAGGATGCTTCGGAATCCAAATCCATGACCTCACATACTACTCTCACTAAATTATATTAATGCATTTTTAATGTAATTTGTCATTGTGTTTGCTTACTCGTGATCACGTAATCATGTAAACACATTCATTTAGTATGTCCACTAATCATAAATAAAACACCTGATCGAAATTTCTCGGTACTTTCCGGCACTTTTTTAAGTTCCGTATTTTAAATAAAAATATATATGAAGTTACTTGGATTTGAAACCATGACCTTATGCATAAAAAACAATTATTCTACAAATAGGCTAAATCATTATTTCATAGAAATATTCAGTCAGAAAGATTTGTTAAAACACAAAAGCTTATATTATCGCTTCTTCATTTGATAGTGGAAGAAAACAAAATACGTTATATTCTTACACAAGAGAAATGGATACAAGTTAAACATCCTTGAAGAATATAAAGCCAAAAGACTAAAGAATTCAAGAATATAAAAGACTCTCAAATAAACTCAACATCTCTTTCTCTTATTTTGTGAACCCGTGAGAGAAAATGACCGGCTTCCTCTTCTTATATAAAGGTTGATCCATCGAGTCTTTAGAAACGGAGAACGTGCGAGATAGAAGAATGAGTCGAATAGTATTAGGTGCACAGGTTAAATTAACATTTTTTATTAACTGAATTTCTTGCAATGTCTTTACTTTTTAATTTATGTTTTTCTTTTCTTAAACATTTCATGCATTTTATGAAGGTGCTTATCTTTATTTCAAGGTTTAATTTTTCTCGAGCTCAATATGTTTCAATTAACAAATTAATTCTAAAAAAAGTAAGCAAGATAAATGATTTTGAGGGTGTTCTATATCTAAATATCAAAGAAAAGGGAATAAGCCAAAAAACTACTTGTACTTAGTTGCTTATGAAATTCTTTAATTGGACTATTTCGTAGAACATTATGCATTTGTCTCTTATACATTCATGTCTCTTTGAAATGCAGCCAAGATGTGGTGTTACTGCCGAACGACTTATATGCCTATGTCATATTTATACGGGAAAAAGTATCATGGCCCCATCACGGATCTTGTTCTAACATTGAGACAAGAAATTTACCCCATCGCATACGAAATCATAGAGTGGAATAAAGAGCGTCACAATTGTTGTAAGGTTGGTACACATTACATAGAGTGCGTCTGGGGAGAAACGCGTTTCTCCATCGCGTATGGAGAAACGGGGCTTATTATGTCGCGCGACGTAAGTAGCCAGTTTCTGGATATCCTTTACAAAGCTTCTGGATATCCAGAAGCTTTGAAATGGATATCCAGAAGCTTTGTAAAGGATATCCAGAAACCAAGTATTTTTTCTGGATATCCTTTACAAGACTGGATATCAGAAAGCTTTGAAATGGATATCAGAAGCTTTGTAAAGGATATCCAGAAAAATATTTGGTTTACGGATATCCTTTCAAAGCTTACAGCTATCCTTTCAAAGCTTCCGGATATCCTTTTCCAAGCTTCGGATATCCGAAGGCGATGAAGTGATATCCGGTTTTGTGGCTAGGTATGTCGCACGACATAACAAGCCCCGTTTCTCCATAAGCGACGGAGAAACGCGTTTCTCCCCAGATTTTGTGCATTACATATTAACCACTTATTATTTGGACACTTGGGACTTATGTAAATGAACTCCCTTATTCCTAAAATAATGTCCTTTTTGACATGTCAAACCATTCTTTTTTTTTTTTTCGAGAAATAGACCTATTTTTTGAGGCTAACAAAAAGAATAATTTTTGGAAGATAATGATTTCTATTTCATTATCAGAGAGTAATGAAACAAAACAAATATGTACACACACACACACACACACACACATATATATATATATATATATATATACTCCCTCCGTTCCAACAATTGCTTTCCATTTTTTGCCAAGCATGCAAATTAAGAAAATGGGGGGAAAGAAAATGTTGTGAGTGTAATTTGAAAATAGGAAAGAGAATGAGTGGAGAGAATAGTAAATTATAATGGTGTTGTGAGTATTTAAATAATGTAGGAGAGAGAATGAGTGGAGGAAATAGTAAAGATTCTTTTGCCAAAAAAAGAAAGTGGAAGCTATTAACGGGACACCCAAAATGGCAAAATGGGAATCTACTATTGGGACGGAGGGAGTATATATATATATATATATATATATATATATATATATATATATATATATATATATATATATATATATATATATATATATATATATATATATATATATACATATATATTATTATTATTATTATTATTATTATTATTATTATTATTATTATTATTATTATTATTATTATTATTATTATTATTATTATTATTATTATTACTCACTAATAACTAATGAATGAAAAAAAATTACCAACATTTTCAAAAAGATTCCATTTTTTAAGTTTTAGGCACATTTTGAAAATTTGTGCTTTAAGAAATATTATCTTTAAATATATATACATAAGGATCCTTACTATCCACATTGTAGACATACATTAGTATTCAAGTAAATATTTGAAAAAGTTAAAAATGAGCTTAGTAACATCCATGAAAGTGAACACACTTATTTAGGGATGGATGGATTAGTTAATAATTAGATATGGAAGGATAATCCAGTAACTTAAAGTAACAACCTAAAGCAATATAATTTTCAATTGCAGGAAGATCTCTATTATCCACATACCGTGGTACAAGATCTTCTATGGAATACACTTCACTACCTAGGTGAGCCCGTCATCACACGCTGGCCATTCAAGAAGATACGAGAGAAAGGCATTCAAAGGGCAATTGAGTTGATGCGCTATGCATCACACGAGAGCAGATATATTACAATGGGATGCGTTGAAAAGGTATATTTTCTGTATGTTGGACACAATTAGGGGATATTCAACAAGGAAACTGTGCAAGCAGATAATAGAATTTGTTCCAAAATGCCTTTTTACAGGTATGGAGGGATAGCTGATAGTATATCAAAAATGAAGCTTAGAGTAAAAACTGGTACAATTTTTTAGGTGCTCATAAGAATATTAGAAAAATAGTCCTTAATAATGAGGTAACAACTAGTACAAATTGTTTGGGGCAAGCCATTAACTTTAAAATATACCCGCTCTGTCCCACAATAAGGTTCTTAGTTTGACGATAGAGAGTTATTAAAAATACGTAAATTTTGTAAATGTCGTGAGTATAAAAAGTAAAGTAAGAAAGAGAAAGTTGGTAGAGAATAATAAGTAAGTTGTTATTGTGAGTGTAGCAGGTTGGTCTCATTGTCCGTTTAGGAATAAAGCAAACTAAGAACCTTACTCTGGGACATACCAAAAAGGAAAGTAAGAACTTTATTATAGGACAGAGGGAGTAAATGGGTAAAAATTGTTTGGGAAATGCTATGCCTTCTATTTTCAAGAAAGACGAACACTTCGTGCAGACAAGAACAACCATCTACAAGTGAAATTGTTAGCGATTCACAAGCAGAGAAAGTGCACTTCCCGATTGTTTATTGGCTCACCTCTCTCTTTCTCTCCCCTGTTGTGAAATTGGTGCTCCCCCGTTGCAATCTAGACAAAGAATCAATAAACCCACACACACAATATCACAAGAAACACACACACAAGAACACAAGAGTTGTTTACCCGGTTCATTCACCAACTCGTGAACTACGTCCGGGGGCAATTGCCAAGCCAATATGTATTAGACACCTTCTAATATGTTGCTACAATCAACTACCATATGTTCTAGGCCGAAATTATGCTTATATAGTTATACAAGGAAGCCCTAACTCAGTTTAAGAAGAGATCTAATCAAAATAGGAAACAAAATAAAAATCTGCTGCAGATTCGGACCGAGCGCGGCCGCCCTCAAGGCCAGCGCGGCCGCCCTCAACGGCAGAAGCTTATACACCCTCGTTGAACCTCCAGCGCGGTCGCCCTCCACCACGAGCGCGGCCGCTCTCCTTGACAGAAGATCCCGACGAGTTTTCCCTCTTGATTCATCACCTCCGACTTAGGCTCCTCCTCTTCCTTGTAGTTTAGGATCCAATCCCAACAATCTCCCACCGGAGACTAAACCAACAAACATAAAATCACCCATTAACTCCCACCACGGAGTAAAAACCTTCGAACACATTTCCCCCATCATATTGGCTTGACACTACCTCTCCTCTCCTCAAGTACTAAGGCGAGTTGAAACCAAGCGACGTTTCAACCTCTCCGTGTTAGATCGTTCTTGCCTCCCCAAATCAGCTTCTACCTTGATTTCTCCCCGCAAGTCTAACTTCGCATTCTCCCTCCAGACCCACCTTCCTCGCAATGCCTCCCCTTGAAACTTGGACACACCTTGTTTCTTGCATCGACTGTTCTTGGTCTGAAACCGCTCTCTGTTAGGGCCCTTGGACTTCCACACCACGTTGATCAACTTTGAGTCCCCCCCAACATATCGTTTCTTGATGTCTCCCCTTTTTACACCAACAGGCCGGTTATTTAGCCTCTTGCTCCCACCGGAACGAAAAGCGACATTGTAGGTAGAGTACAACGTCTTCCCCTTAACCCCACGAGCCAACACCTTAGCCCCTTTTGTGACTTCCCAAGACCCACCAATGAAAGAAACACCATACCCTTCACTGTCAAGTTGTCCCACATAAATCACCCTTCTCCTCAAATCCGGAACATGCATCACGTCGTGTAGTTGTAAAACAGTCCCATTAGGTGTCTTCATCATTACGTCCCCCTTACCTTTGATCTTCAATGGTTGACCATCACCAAGATAGAGAACCCCAAAATCTCCGGTTTTGTACCGCCTCATTGATTCTGCATCCCCACTAGCATGACAAGAAGCTCCAGAATCCAACACCCAATCTTCACCCGACTGCTCCTCCCCTAGGATTAATACATCACCACCATCATCCACCACGTTAGCACCACCACCTTTTCCCGGACAGTCATAACTGATATGCCCCAATTCACCACAATTGTAGCATTTGACCTTTTTCCCCTTAGGTCTCCCCCTATTTCTCTCCACCCTAAGTGCAACCCCATCTACGGACGATTCTCCCCTTTTCTCCTTCCTTCGCAACTCCTCTTGAAGGATGAGATCTCTAACCTCCGTATACACCAATGCTGTTTTCGACGTACTAATCGTTGTGACAGTAACCTCCCAACTATCAGGCAATGACTTTAGTAGAAAACAAGCTAGCACTTCATCGGAGAAAGTAATATCAACACTTTTCAATTGGTCCACCATACCTTTGAAATTGCCGATATGACTTGCCGCTGTCTGCCCCTCTGACATCTTCGCATTCGCAAACCTCTTTATCAAAGGCACCTTATTGATATTCGACGGCTTCTCATACATGTCCGACAGCGTTTGTAGCAACTCCACCGTTGTCTTGGCCTCCATAGCGTTCCGTGCAACGTCGTCGGTTAGGGCACTCCTTACCGCTCCTAACGCCTTCCGATCCAACGTCTCCCAATCTCCTTGTGACATGTCTTCGGGCTTCGCCTTCAAGGGTCCATGAAGATCCTTACAATAAAGGTAGTCTTCAATCCTTGTCTTCCAAAACGTGAAATTCACACCGTTGAATTTCTCGATTGAGTTCTTCATCTTGACTGCTTCACCAAAATTCCCAAGAACGCGATTCAAAATTAATCAACTAATGAAAAAATTTTGAATCCTCCGAACCAAAGCTCTGATACCAGTTGTTGTGAAATTGGTGCTCCCCCGTTGCAATCTAGACAAAGAATCAATAAACCCACACACAATATCACAAGAAACACACACACAAGAACACAAGAGTTGTTTACCCGGTTCATTCACCAACTCGTGAACTACGTCCGGGGGCAATTGCCAAGCCAATATGTATTAGACACCTTCTAATATGTTGCTACAATCAACTACCATATGTTCTAGGCCGAAATTATGCTTATATAGTTATACAAGGAAGCCCTAACTCAGTTTAAGAAGAGATCTAATCAAAATAGGAAACAAAATAAAAATCTGCTGCAGATTCGGACCGAGCGCGGCCGCCCTCAAGGCCAGCGCGGCCGCCCTCAACGGCAGAAGCTTATACACCCTCGTTGAACCTCCAGCGCGGTCGCCCTCCACCACGAGCGCGGCCGCTCTCCTTGACAGAAGATCCCGACGAGTTTTCCCTCTT
Source organism: Adenophora triphylla var. japonica (assembly GCA_022495995.1). Classification (NCBI taxonomy): domain Eukaryota; kingdom Viridiplantae; phylum Streptophyta; class Magnoliopsida; order Asterales; family Campanulaceae; genus Adenophora; species Adenophora triphylla. Next base: position 462,261 of record JAFEMH010000252.1, on the reverse strand, counting down.
GATTCATCACCTCCGACTTAGGCTCCTCCTCTTCCTTGTAGTTTAGGATCCAATCCCAACATTCCCTCCCCCCTCTACACCCACAAACACGTGTTTCTCACACCAAAACAAACAATTTGCACAGGTTTGGTTCAAATGGTTTTCTCATGACGTTAAATAATTGATAGAGAAATTTAATCATTTACACGCCAAAGAAAAAAATCATTTTCCCGATTTTCTGATTGTTGTATGCAGTGTTTACAAATGATGTGCTGGTGGTGTGAGAATCCAAATGGTGATGAGTTCAAACATCACCTTGCCAGACTTCCTGACTTCTTATGGCTTGCAGAAGATGGAATGAAAATGCAGAGTTTTGGAAGTCAACTATGGGATTGTGTTCTTGCAACTCAAGCTGTCATTGCAACTAATATGATTGAGGACTACGGGGACTGTCTGGAAAAGGCTCATTTCTACATCAAAGAATCTCAGGTTCGCCCCCTTTACATTGTATACTTTAGCTTCTTCAAAAACAGTTTCCACACAGTCCCTAAAAGAATATCCACTTTTTTAAGGCACGCTTTTTAGAACTTAACACTTTAAAGCAATTATTTTTAGTGGTAGATATGCATACAATGTCCTAATTCATTTGGCCACATTGATTAACAACCTCTTTTTTTTTTCTTTCTTTCTTTCTCTCTTACAAGTTTCTTCCCTGTGAGGTAAGCTTTAGGTCCTCCTCTTTGTATTGTGATGGTCAGGCCTAGCCCCACATCACCTTTTATTTATTATTTACTAATCTTTTTGACATATAAAAACAAAGAGTGTAACTAGGCACCAGACAAGTAAGTACAACTGAGGAGGGAGCGGAAAACTTTAATGTAGAGCACATTTTTTGTTTTAATGAAGAAAGATTACAGTTTAAGTTTTTTAAAAGTCACGTGTTAAATATTCAGGTTAAAGAAAATCCTAGCGGAGAATTCACTAAAATGTGTCGGCAGTTTACAAAAGGATCGTGGACTTTTTCTGACCAAGATATGGGTTGGACTGTATCTGACTGCACTGCTGAGGCACTAAAGGTAATAAGCTAACACATATTTTGTAATTGTAGTTTATAACCTTGACATTAGACTGTCAAAGGATGGTTTTTATTCTATATCCCCTCTTGTAGTGCCTGCTGTTACTGTCACAAATGCCAGAGGAGATTGCAGGGGAGAAAGCTAAAGTTGAACGGCTTTACGAGGCAGTTGACGTGCTCCTCTACCTACAAGTGAGAATAACATTCTTTACCTTTTCCTTTCTCCTTAACTCTCAGTATCGCTGCAACTTTTTATGCTGAACTTATGTAAATTTACATCCTGCGCTGATCCCTCACCAGTTATTTTCTAATTTTTTTGAACAAATAATTGTACATCTAGAAAAAAATGGTTGTACTTGTTCATTAGAAAATAAAAGATATAAAAATTGTGGCTGGATTCAAGGTTTTTCAACCAGTGGATACTATTGCTTATAATGGTATATGCTAAATATCAATGTATCATAACGAACTACATATCTTGCTCCCTTTTATGTTAGAAAAAGAAAATGCACTAAATAATATCTTTACCCCCGTTTATCTAATATCCTAGCTCCGCACCAGTGCATATGACTGTATACCGATTTGCTACTAAATTATCAATTTATTACTTTCCTTTTTGTACAGAGTCCTACAAGCGGTGGGTTTGCAATTTGGGAGCCACCAGTTCCTCAACCATATTTACAGGTAATGGGCCAGGATTCTTCAAAGTCTGACCTATATTCTTCGAATATTTACTACATAATTTTTTGGCAGTTAGTTAAACAATTTCCTATGAAGTTTATGTGTCAATATTTATAGTAAATTAGGGTTCTATAGCCATAAGTAATCCATTTTATCAAACACTGACCATAAATATAAGCATAAGAAATTTGGGATGAAGATTTCATCCCAAATAACATTGCAATATTTTAAATATTTATGAGTTGAAATGTAGACGCAAAGAAATTTTTGGAATAATCCTGAAAGTCTGGCAAAGTGTGATAGTTACTTTCTTCAAGGTTAAATTCAAAAATGAAAACATATAACTACTAAATTTGAATAGTCAAATCGAACATCATTCTGGGACAGGAGTATGTTTTCGCATTCATAACAAAGAAAAGTGATTGTGCGTTTTTTTCATCGCAGGTTTTGAACCCTTCCGAAATGTTTGCCGACATTGTTGTTGAAAAAGAGTAAGAATATAGCACTTTAAAGATTCCTTTATTTTTTGGGTAAAAGTATTGATGCAAAATATAATTGTTAATGAACATTTAACAATTTCTCATTTCATGGTAAAGGCATGTTGAGTGCACTGGAGCCATAATCCATGCCTTGGTGCTATTCAAAACTCGCCACCCAGAGTACAGAAAAAAAGACATTGAATCTTCTGTGGAAAATGGAATACGTTTCCTTGAAGAAAAACAATACCCAGACGGGTCATGGTATGCTATGGAGTACATCTTAAGATATATATATATATATATATATATATATATATATATATATATATAGTACTTTCATTGTCCTATTTCAGAATAAGAAAACATGACACAAAGAAAAATGATAGGTACGGCTACTGGGGAATCTGCTTCCTCTACGGTACATATTGTGTTGTATCAGGGTTGGTTCAAGCTGGACAGTCTTACAACGACAGCTTAGCAGTTCGTAAAGCTGTCAACTTTTTTCTCTCAACACAAAATGAGGAAGGTGGTTGGGGTGAAAGCATTAAATCATGCCCAAGTGAGGTGCGTAAATTCTTGGCATATACAAGTTGTTTCGTTAGATGTTTTCTCAACCAAATGGATAATGTGGTGTTTTTGTATCTCAGATATACACACCATTGGATGGAAACCGAACTAATTGCGTACAAACGGCATGGGCTTTGCTTGGTCTTTTGTACGGCGGCCAGGTTTGAAGCACTAAAATCTTTATTGTACAGATACTTTTTAATACTAAATTACTTTAAATATCAGTATAGCAATTATCCCTTAATTCACTATGATATTAAAACTATTCTATCATGTTAGGCTGAAAGAGATCCAACACCTTTACATAAAGCAGCAAAGTTATTGATTAATGCTCAATTAGAAAATGGGGATTTTCCCCAACAGGTATTGTTTTCTATTCCACTCTTTCATTTGGCAATTAGGTGAAGTCGCTTCAGTTTCTAATTGGGAATTTAAACTTGCAGGAAATTACTGGAGTCTACATGAAAAATTGCATGCTACATTATCCACAATATCGGAATATTTTTCCCCTTTGGGCGCTTGCTGAATATCGTAAACGTGTTTGGATGCCCAACCAAAAGTTATAAGCTTAATAATTTGCGCATTAAAAACTAGTATACCGCGGATTTTTTTAATTTATATGTGGTTCGTATTTGTGTAAAAAATATTCATGTTAAATAATCTTCATACCTGTTGTGGACCTGAATATAAACACCATTGTGCATCTATTTATGATACGAGTAGTAATTTATGTTTTTTTTTTACCATAGTAATTTAAAAATTGATATATTTATCAAAATGCGGAAGATTTCATTTATGTTATTCGTCTTCTTTCATTTTTATCATGTTTCTGTGCTTATACGACTATTTCTCCATTCTTCTTTGTGGCTTTGGATGATCATTGTCATTTTTGTAGCAACATAAATTGTATGTGTTAGAACAAAGTCAATAGAAAACAACAATCAAACAGAAATCACACAATACAACAATATATGTGGTTCACCAATTTGTCTACGTCCACGAGTAGTGCGAGAGAATATTATTATCACTTGAGAAATCACAGATTACAATCTCTAATTATTTTGCACGAATTTTTTTTCACAAGAATTCCTGATTGTGCAAACCCTAATCTAGAGAAACAGATGAGCAACTGAACTTCTGAACCCTAGAATTATTGACATGCCTATCACACTAGAATTACTTCTGATTGTTAAGGAAGAGGCGAGTATTTATACAGCGCTATTCCTAACTCTGCAGGTTTTTCCAAATTTTGCTCTTAATCCAGCTGGCCCAAAGCCAAAACCACGATGGCACGGTCGTGTTCCTTGACGTGCATGATTCTGCAACTTTGCTTGGCATGATCGTGCCCTTTGGTCCGCGTGGTCGTGCTTCATCGGATCTGACGAAACACCGTCTAGCATGATCGTGTGTTATAGTTGGCACGGTTGTGCAACTTCCGCACGGTAATGCCAATCCTCAAAATCTCCGAAATCACGAATTTGCTTGTCTTGACCCACGATTAGGCGTCCCCAATCCTCAAAGGCACAAACCCAACAAATCTCCACCTTGACTTTGAGCTCTCAAAACAATAATCGGAACTCCACCTCAGCCTTAGACGCTATTTAACAGCTGCAAACATTTAGCAAGTCTAAGCAATGTTGAAACTTGCTAGTTGGAACGGAGTTCGTGAACATGTTAGTAAAATTGTCCGAAGTATCCACTTTCTTCAACTTAATCTGTTTCTCACTTATCATAAAATGATACCTCACATCTATGTGCTTGGTCCTTTTGTGATGAACTTGATCCTTGGCCAGACATATTGCACCAAACTGTCACAAAATGTTTTAGCCTGATCCTGATGTAACCCGAGGTCGCTGTTCAAACCCTTTAGCCATATTCTCTCCATAACAACTTCTGTCAATGTCAAATACTCTGATTCCGTAGTCAACAAAGTCACAGTAGATTGCAAAGTAGCCTTCCAACTGACAACTGACCCACCAAGAGTAATACGTACCCTATCATAGATCGCCTCGTATCAACATCCCCCAGAGTAGTCTGAATGACAATAACCCTCAACTACACATTCTGTACCACCTCTACAAATGAGACCAACATCAGATGTACATGTAAGGTACCCGAAGATTTTCTTCACTGCTTGCCAATGTTCCTTACCAGGATTCCCCATGGACCTACTAACAACACTAACAGCATGTGCAAGATCCGGTCTAGTGCAAACCATAGCATACATCAAACTACCAACTGCACTAGCATAAGGTACTTGAGCCATATACTTTTTTCTATTCAGACGATTTTGGTGCAATCCTCATCTGTAACTTTAGCATCTATATTTGCAAAGAAAGCTTCGCATACATCAAGAACATAACACTCTTCTACTTTAGCACATGATTTCATGGATGTAAATATTTCTAATAACCATAAAATGATAGATGGCTCCAACTTCTTTTGGAAGTGGTCTAGGGGGTGATACGGTCCGTCACTCCTAGAGTGTTTGTCAGCCTTTTGTTCCATGGCCATATCGTATACGTCCGCTCTATCACTAGTATTTTCACCGCCATTCAACATGTTCTCAAATTCCTCACAATCAACCTCATGAAAAAAACTCGCATAGACACAATCATCTACCTCATTAACATAGAAACATATAGCATTAACAATTTGAGGTTCTTTAAAAACAGAAATTTCAACTTTTTCATCAAGAACATTCATTGTAAATTTTCCCTCTTTCACATTAATTATGGTGTCAGTAGTAGCCATGAAAGGAAGCCCAAGAAGAATGGGTGTTTCACGACTATTACTAACATCATTCTCCATATCAAGCACAACAAAATCTACCGGGACTATGAGCTTGTCTACTTGGACCAAACTATCATCCACAATATCCCAATAATGTTCGATAGATCGGTACGCAAGTTGAAGGGTCATTGTGTGGATTTAAGCTCACCCAATCCTTGCTTCTTATACAAAGAGTATGACATCAAATTAATGCTTTCACGTAAATCCAACACCGACTTCACCGATTTGGAATCCCCTAAAGTGATTTTAATATTAAAGCTATCTGGGTCATTGAGTTTTGGTGTAAGGTGGGATTGACGACACTCACATTTTCAGAAATCATTAATTGTTCACCTCTTCCATACCTTTGTTTTTGGGTATTAAATTCATTGAAAACTTGACATAAGATGTGATATTATTAATGACATACGATAATGGTAAGTTTATGTTCACTTTGGAAAAAATGTCATATAATTCAGCATATTGTTTTTCCATCTTTTGCCTCATTATTCTACCCGAAAAGGTACGGGAGGTACATATGGTTTGGGAGGTGAAGGTTTTTCAATTTGTCTATCTCCTAACTCATTTGTACCGTCCTCATTCTCACTTTCAGCATGTTTCATATTAGATCTAAGAGGGGAAGAAGAGGAGTTTGGAGCACATACATCATGATTTATTACCTTGTCATTCCTCTACGCGGTTAAGGCGTTTGCATGCTCCCCTTGACTTGGGAATGTGCCCGGCTTATAAATTTTGAGGGCATTGGCAAATTCACCTATTTGTGTTTCCAATTTTTTATTTCCGCCTCATGAGTCTTTCCTTGTTGGATTTGATCCAACCTAAGCCTCTCCAATTGTTGTGCATGCTCCGATCTTAGCCTTTCCACGTACTCCTCCCATGGTTGTTTTTGTTGACCTTGCGGTTGAGAGGGATTCGGTTGAGGTGGAATGGGGTGGAGAAGTTGATTATTATTCCATGAAAAGTTTGGACAATTTCTCCATCCTTGATTGTATGTGTTGGAATATGGATTGTTGTGAGGGGGCCTCAGTTGGTACACATTCTCTACTTGTGCATGTTCCATAAAATCAGAAAATTGTGTACTAGATGGGCACATATTAGTAGCATGAGAGTTCAAACCACAAGTAGCACATACATCATGAATTTTATTAGCAAGAGCGGGATTAACAAAATAAGCAAATGTGAAAAGTTGATTAGCTAATTCGATGACTTTCTTTTCTACCCTATCAACCACACTTAATTCATACACTCCCTTTGTTTTCCCCCTCACTCCCTTATGTTGGGAGTTAGTACCTATCATCTCAAAAATATATTTTACTTGTTCGGGAGTTTTCTCCCACAATTATCCTCCCGCAGCTTTATCTACCATGGATTGGTACATTTGACTTAACCCATCATAAAAAAAAAAATATTCAAATGGGGTAGGGAAAAGTCATGGTGAGGAATTGGACTAACAATATTTTAAATCTTTCTCATGTTTCATGGAATGCCTTACTAGGTTCTTGCTGAAATCCTATAATTTTTTGTCTCAACTGAGGCAATGAAGGATGAGAATAAAATCTTTGCATAAAAGTTTGACACATCTTCTCCCATGTGTCTATGCAACTTGGTGCTAATGTCATGAACCAATTTTTAGCTGCGTCTTTAAGTGTTGGTCCTCCATGACTCCCGTAGTTAATGGAAAAGCATGTACCGTAGTCACGTAGTTACGGAGAAGTTTAAGGGGTCATTCGTGGCTCCCCAGTGGAAGCTCGATAAAAGATTGAAATATTGCCCCTTTAACTCATAACTTCTTTCCGCTGCTGATAACACAATACCAGATGAGGCAGCTTCAATTTTAGGACGAAAATAGTCCTTCATGTGGCGAATATTCACTTCTTCGCCCATATTTATTTCTTTTTCTTCTACCCCGGTGGTAGAAGTTTCAGGGGGATTGCCCCTTACAAACTTGTCATTGCTCAAAGAAATCAACTCAGGGTTCAATGATCTACAAACAAGCATACACTATTGAAAATTAAATTGAAGGTTGCTAACAAATCCCCGACAACATCGCCAAAAACTTCATGGGGAAAATCTCACTTGTAATAAAAATAACTCACAGTGCACGAGTTATAGTAGTAGTAATATGCACTTGGCAAGGGTCGAATCCACAGGAATTTGTGAATCAACAACTTGACTTTCAACAAGTGAACAAATAAATAAAAGAAGGGGGGTTTAGATTGGATTATTATTTCTACTTAACAATTAACTACTCAATACAAGAAATAACAAAACAAGTAAATGATTACCGAATACCTAGGAAGAAGGATCTACGGAACGTGATTCGTGTATATCGCACCATAATTCCAATCAATAATATAATCAATCATAGTTGGGGGTTTCTCCTCTTTAGTTAAATTGGATGTTCACACGTACACAATTTATTGTTCTACAAATATTAGGTTTTCTACAAAGTCCACTTAATATTTAAGAACCCATTAAACCCCAGGATTAAAAACCTATGATTTTGGTTTTCAATCACTTGTCAAAACCTTGATTATATTCATTAAAAAGTTTGACTTGCATAGATCAAACAATCACTTGTCAATCACACACACAAATTTATTTTAAAAACCAATCACATCTAGACATGTGATTGTAGTTTAAAAAAACTTTGATGGGGAATACTTTTGATGAACCCAATCTTTGATTGATCACAATATTAATTAAGAAATAAAGTATTGATATACATTACCTCCATTCCATAGAACAAGAAAATTAGCCACTCATGTTCATATTGAACATCAATAAAGCTTCACTAATTTGCATAAATCTTCAATGAAATTCTTGATATAAATCTTTGTAGATCTTGTTTACAATTTAGAATTATGTTATGAGAAGGTAAAAGATATAAAAATATAGCTAAAGGTATTCTACATATACTAGGGAAAGAGAGGAGGTCAATAATTAGGAAACTAGGGTCAAAAACAAAGTGTAAAAAGGATTCTGCTAAAACACTCGCGAAAGGGGCTTTTGCGTCGGTTTTAGCAACAGTTCTTGGGAGTTTTTGCGATGGTTTTTGTAACAAAGATCCCTTTGAGTTTCCACTACAAATTAGCGATGGATTTTCGACGTTTAAAATCCGTTGTTAATACGCTTGTCGTTAAATTTTTCGACGGAATACCGACGGTTTTCCATTTGATTACCGACAGATATTTTCGTCGCTGATGTTTTAAATTCCGTCGGTAATTTCGTAAAATAATCGACCAATTCAAATCATATTGCGACGGATTAGCGACGGATTTTCCGTCTCTATTTAAATGGTCATTTTATTTTTGAACCATTTTAGCGACGGATTGGTGACGAATTATTCCGTCACTATATTGATTAAAAAAATCAATATTTATTTATTTTTATATGCCAAATTATTGAGGTCTTTCCCGACGGATATTTCTGTCGCTAAATTTGCATTTTATATTAAAAATTATATATATATATATATATATATATATATATATATATATATATATATATATATATATATATATATATATATATATATATATATATATATATTCCCGGGAATCGAGTGATTCTGTCGTGATTCGAACTTTCTTTTTCATTCTTGATTTCTTTTTTTATTCGAACTTTCTTTTTCATTCTTGATTTCGAATTTCAGTCAGAAGTCAAAAGTTCAGGGTTTGGGTTGGGGAGAAATTTGACCTTTGTTGTCCTATTTTTTCTTTTCGTAAAAGAGTTGATCCATTCAGATTTTTTCTTTCTTTTTTTGCTTGGTTGTTTTTTATCATTCATATATATTCTAAATATTTTTATCAAAAACAAATTATAATGTCAATCAATTTAAATCAATCCCTTAACTTTTCTTATTCTCAAATCAGTCTCTTAACTTTTATTAATCTTAAATCAGTCCTTGATATTTCATAGTTACACTTTGCTCCCCTAAACTTTTTTTAAACTCAAACCAGTCCTTACATATCATTTCATTTCAACTTTGATCACTTAACAAATCACATCTGATATCACCATCACACCAATATAATGAACAAAGTCCAATGAAACAAATTCAACCAAGAAAATTAAATCAAATTTCAACTGAGAAAAATTAAACCAAATTCCATCAAGAAAAATTAACACATAACCTATACATATTAAAAAATTTACACAATATTTTCAAATTTGAACAAAATTAAAGTCAGAAAATTTGGTAAAGCTTTCCAAATTCCAAGCAACAATTACATATTAATATAGGTTTACAAAAAGCATATCAACCAAAGAAGCTAGGATCATAGCCATTATTGGAAGTGGCCAAGATATAGTAAGCCACAATATGACCAATTGAACCCCAAGCAAGAACATCCACAATGTTAAATCCGACTGGGTCATTGGATTTTAGCAGGCTGACGTACTCCTTGGCTCGGCTATCGCCGGCCTCGAAATGGGTAACGTCGTTCTGTTCGGGGACTTGTTTGGAAACATTTTCTCTCTGGAAGTTGAAGAAAATGAAGCGATCGAGGAAGAGGTAAAGGCCGGTGCTGAGGCTGATGACTAGGAAAGTGTTGAGCTCGGCTTTGACGATGCAAGAATTGAAGCGCTTCTTGTTGGTGGTATGTTTGAGGGAGTTTGGGGAGGCGGATTGCAGATCTAGGGGTGGGAGGGTCTGATACGGCCGCTCCAAGGCATAGAGCATGGCCGTGCTAACCACTATTCACCATTTTTCTTATTCTTTTTTTCTTTTTTTTTATATACCTATAAAACAAAATTAGCACATAATAATAATAATAATAATAATAATAATAATAATAATAATAATAATAATAATAATAATAATAATAATAATAATAATAATAATAATAATAATAATAATAATAATAATAATAATAATAATAATAATAATAATAATAATAATAATAATAATAATATTAATTAAATAATAAAATAATAAAATAAATAAACAAAAAATAATCCATCGGTTACCATCCCGATGATGCTTGTTTTAGGTCTGTAGCTCGACCCCTTTCCGGTAATAGGTGATACGTGATATTTTGGCGGTCTCTTATCTTTGACGACCTGCCAATGCATTCCATCCGGAGTGATTAAAATTTCCTACGGTAAACATGCTTTCCATCCCGATCTTTTTCTTGGTAGAACAAGTGGCCTATAGTCCTTACACTTTCGAAATTTCGAAATGCATTTCTTATTTGGCACCTTTGTTCTTTTTGGCTCTTTCACTGCATTGTTAGTATCGGGACATGCAGAAATATTTATCGCAATCTAAAGTTTCATCATTCATGAAGCTATTTTCCACATTTTCTTTAGATTGCGATCCCTCACCCATTTCATATTCTTCACTTGGGGTGTAGGTCTCTAAATAAGGATCCTCGAGATCTGATCTTCTCATATCAAACTCGACCTTTTCCTTCCCGACATTTAGGGAAAAAGTGCCATTCTTTACATCAATGATTGCCCAGTGGTGGCAAGAAATGGCCTTCTTAAATGACTGGAATTTGATGGTCTTCTTTCATATCAAGGATCACAAAATCGACAGGGATGATCAAACTCCCTACTCGACACAGCATATTTTCCATTATACGAATGGGGTATTGAATGTAACGATCTGCCAATTGGAGAGACATGGTGGTGGGTTTGAGTTCCCCCACACCAAGTTTCTCACTCACAGATAATGACATCAAACTGACACTAGCTCCTAAATCAAGCATAGCATTATCTATGTTAATTCTGCCAACACAACAAAGAACTGAAAAAGTACCCGGATCCTTTAATTTTGGAGTAGTCTTATTTTGTAAAACATCACTCACTTCCTTTGCTAACATAACATTCTCATCTTCTACTAGCCTTTTTTCTCCGAAATCAATTGCTTTAATGGTCTAACACATAAAGGCATTTCTTCAATTTTTTCAGATAATGGATTGTTAACATTAATGGCATCCAAGTTCTCTAAAAGTTCGGTATAATACTTGTCTTCTTTTCTAGGGGATTCCGTCCCCGAATTAGTCTCAATCATCGGTGGGATTGGACTATAATCAATTTCACTAGGTGTAAGTGCTCCAATTTGAGTTGTTAGTATTTTCGTTAGAAAATTAACGAAAGCCCTAACATTTCTAACATTTCTAACAATTCCTAACATTTATAACTAAGCAAGGGTAGATTAGGGATTGCTATTTAAAGATAAACCAAAAAAAGAATCTCAAAAAGCAAAAGAAAGGTCAAAAACCCGAAATAGAAGCTGCTGGAACAAAAACTGGTTGCTTAATTTGAAAAATATTCTTCCTGTCTAAAGCCTGCACTGCAGCAGATGAACAGTGCACGTTTACACACTGATCCACACGGATCTGTTTGAGTTCTACAGTGGCCTATAAATTGAACCCCTCTCTCTCAGTTTAAACAACACAATTTACTCACAGAAGCAAAACTCTGGCGAAAAATAGGGAGAAAACAGTGGGAATTCCCTTGAATTGTCACCATTTTCTCTTGAATCTTTCCCAAACCCCACTCACTCCAAACACTCTCAAATCACTCTCATACATACACAAGCCCAAGCTTAAATCACCCCTTAGGAGGAGGATTAGAGAGAAAACATAGAGGACTTAAATGTTATCTACTTGTTTTCTCTTTGACCAACTCTAATCACAAACCCTAAACACATTCAAACCCTAAACACTTTCAAGCCTTGAATCCACTCAAACACAAACACAAACACAAGGGAAGATATTTATAACCTCCCTCTCCCTACCCTAAGTCTCTCTCATCCATGCATGCATCTCATACTTTGAAGATGTAATTTGTTCAATCCTTGCTTTAGATCCAAGAGGATAACCATGGAAGTTCATCTCCATGGATGATCCTCTACAAGGATCAACATTACTTTCAAAGTGTTTTTACTTACTTGCCAACACATTTTCAAAACCCTAAAAATCATTTTCATACATCAAATCTTGATTTCAAAGGATAAAATTCCCCTTCCCAAGCAAATGAAATGCTTAGTCCTAATGTACCCTAAGGATGGCTTGATATAGTAGATCACCACTAAAATGTCTAGTGACTACTAATCAAAGCCTAAGGAAATGGGGACAAGCATGGATGCCAAACCCCCTTTAAATCATGTTTTTCTTCAAGAGAAAGTTGCTGTCCAGTAGCCTTTCTCTAAGATCTCTGTCCATGGTCTAATTTTTTTGACATACAGAAACGTGGAATTTGGTGTTGACTACCAAACACTTTTTGTAGCCAATATCCAGATATTTCCAGAAATATTTTTACTTTATTTTTTTCGTGAGTAAAACTCCCTTTTTAAATTTTTTCTTTTAAAAGTCAGTTCCTCAGTCTCTGGAAATCCAGATTTCATATCTGAGATTTCCAGAAGGTTTTGGTCCACCAAATCATATCCAAATGGTAAATTTCTTTTATAGAAACCTTATTTAAGGTGTTTTGAACAACTTTCATTCTTGGACTTTCCCCATATTTTGAATTTTTAAAGCCCTTAAACCCATTTTAAAATCAGGTGTCCACTGTCTTTTTCATTCTGGCAGAATTGGTTTTCAACTTCAAAAGGTCATTTGAGTACCAAAACTCAACCCTAAAATCACACCAAAAATCATGGGATTTTTTCAAAGTCTTACAAAGAGTCCTCAATTTTTACTTTTCAGTTTGAACTTATTTTGGCCAAAAAAAAACACACACACACACACACAAATGGTTTTTAATGCTTGGAAGACTCGTTTCACGAGGCATTCCGGGTGAACACTAACGTTCTTCCCGGCGTGTAACGTGACCTCCGAACCCAAATCTCTAATCTCGGGCATTTTTCAAAGTTTTGGCCCTTAAAATAAAAATGGCGTGGCGACTCCGTTTGATTTCAAAAATCGGGTACATCACAGTGGCGACTCCGCTTGGGATAGATAAGTTTTATCTTTTCAAAAAAAAAAAAAGAGAAAAACTTTTGAGGGTCAAGCTTCCGTCCCGACATTTGAAACCGTTTGTTGTGTGTGTGTTGATTTTTCACATTTTGTGTTGTTTTGGCCGCCTCGAAAAAGTCAAAATTTTGACTATCGGACCCGTTGCCTTGAATTTTGAATTATGTGCTTATGTGCTTATGTGTCATTTGCTTTCAAAAAAAAAAAAAGATTTTCAAAAAAAAAATTTCAAAAAAAAAAAATCAAAAAAGAAAGAGGATTTTCCAAAAAAAAAGGTTTCAAAAAAAAAATCATTTTGTGCATGCATCATACTTTTTAAGACACATCCGAAAATTTCTATTTTACTCAGAAAAAGAAGATAGACTGCTTGCACACTACGCGCACGTGGCCTTACACTGCACACTACGTCCCTAACCCGGGGAAATCCCTGTAGCGGCCCGTTTGGTCTTATTACGCCTCTCGGTGCAAGCACGGGACTACCCAAACATCCCATGGAGCCTCGTGTCGACCTTGCACTTGTCCGTGACACACTTTGTCCGAGACCCGGTTGGTTTTTAGTCCAGTCCGTGTCATGCCCCGTACGTGTATAGACCTTTCCTTTCAAGCCTTAGTCGGCATACCAAGTCAATATCTTTCGGGACCCTAATCAGTCGAAGTCCTGCCGGTTTTCCGTCAAAGGCTTTGACTAGATATTGACTGGCGCCTTGACTTTGACTCTGACTGGCACAAATTATACACTGACTCCCAGCATGACACTGAGTCATCAAGGATTAATGATTATTCCATGCCTAATTACGGCCTAATTGACGACAAGTCAAGATCAATTGTGGAAAATTATCAGTCCGAATCATGCCGACTTTTTGTCGAGCCCTCGGACATGATCTTGACTTTGACGTCAGCTTTGTCCGTAATTTACATCGAATGCTCGATTACCCGCCAGACTTTTAGGATCGTTTTCATTTTCGGTCGGTGGGACCCGCTTGCCCTATAGGACCCTCGCCCGGGGCTGTTCACCCTGGGAAGTCGAAATACAGGTGGAATACGAGGGGCTTATGGACGTAGTGATGGGGCCCACTGATCCAGGATCCAGAGTAGTTTGCGAAAAAGAAGAGCAATCTTTTCCAACCGATTAGGTTAATAAAATACGTTTTAAGTAAACAAGAACAAATAACTGCATGTTGCATGAGCCCTCAGCCCAAACACCAACCTGTTTCGCTTTCCCGAGTCTGAACCACACCCTTTTGTGCCTTCCACAGTAAGCAAAGTTTGGATCAAGACCCCGGGTCACCGTTTGTTCAGCTCAGTCATTCCGGAGTCAGATACTTCATCGGTTTCCTCCTTCGCTTCAGCTCAAAGTTTCAGAATGGCCAACTTAGAGGAGAACGGTGGGGGACGTACAACTTCGCACCCCGAAAATCCGCGAAATGCCAAACAGTGGAATCAGATGTTGGAACAGATAAGACAACATCACGAGGCTCAGATCAGTCAGTTATTGGAAATTATCAGAACCCAGGGGCTAGCAATTGTTCGCAACCCTAATGGAACCTTTACGGTTGATGCGAAGATTGGAGCTAATTACCCTCCCGGACATGCCAACCACCGTCAAATGCCCTGTTCCCTTTTGTGTGGAACTACTAATGGGCCAAGCATCCCCCAGCCTATATCACTCAGCCTGCCTCTTGGCCTCATTGTATCAATACTCCTCGACGGTCCGATATTGGTCAACTTCCCACCGGCGCCTCTCAGTTTTCACCTTTGGGTTTCAATCAGTCTGTTTCTGCACCGCATCTTGGAATGGGTCAGTTCGCTACTCCAAAACCTCAGTCTGGCCCGGGCCATCAGTCTGGAATTGTTCAGTTCAGTATATCTCAGCCCCTACAGCTCGATACTCCTCAACAGCCCGATCTAGGTCAACCTGCCCCCGGTGCCTCTCAGGTCTCACCACCAGGATTGAATCAGTTGGCTTTCGCCCCACAGCTTGGAAGGGGTCAATTTACTACTTCACAACATCAGTCTTGTTCGGGTCATCATCTCGGAATGGTTCAGTTCACGACTTCTCAAGCCCAGCAGTTTGACATGGCTCCGCAAGCCATTTTGGGACAGTTCGCTTCTCAGGCTCCATGGTTCAGAGGGGGCCAGCTTGCTTCCTCCAATTCTCGAAGCACACTTGCCCCTATGATGCTGCAAGATCACATGGGCCACCAGGCTCTTATCACCACTTCATCAGGTTTACCGTATTCACAACGTCCTCCAAGCTCTACCTCGCCCCTCCGGTTGGGAAGCCCGACAAGGTCAAATGCTCCTCATCAAATTCTCCACCCGGCTGTTACGCAAGCTGCTCCTGCTCATCAAGTACAGTATGCACATTTCCCTTGTAGTCACGTTCCTCAGTGTGGTCAAGACACGTTCAGTCCTACTGTTACGATGCCTCAAACCTCATGTCTTCAGCAGCCTTTTGGATCCGCACTCACTGCTCCCTGGTATCCACCCATTACGAGCCATATATCCTCATCTTCGGCAACTGCCAGGCCTTATGAGGAGGGTTACGGTCGCGCTTTTAATGCTCAGACTATCATCCCTCCCACCAGAGTACTTCCTACTGTGGTTTCATTTACTGATGCCAATCTTGTGGCGGTGTCGTGCAGTCCTAGTGTTCCTATTGACTCGTCCAATGGATTATTGAAAGAACCAATTAAGAAGGTACAAGAAAAGCCTAGCAACGAGAGTATCGACGATCGCTCGACTCGGGCCATCTCACCATACCAATCTTGTGTATCTGACACGAATGAGTTTTACAAAAGGTCAAATCTCGATGATTACATCGATGATTACATCAAAAGGGTTCGTGCACGGGGAAACACTACGAGTCTGAACATGTCTCACCGCTATAAACCTTACCCTTCCAAGACGGCTCCGACATCCAGTAAAGGAAAGAAGGCATTGTGTACAATTGACGGCATCCAAAAGCAACCAAGAAATGGTGGTCCTCTAAGGCAACGAGAACATTTTGATGATTTTGGGATGCCCATGGGCTTGATTTTCAAGGGCTTAGTAAGGGAAGGCCTTTTGGAGCCTCTCAGGGACTACCATCCAAGGAGCTCAAATGCACCCCTCGACATGAGTAAGCACTGCGCCTTCCATGATCATTTTGGCCACACGACCGACAACTGCACAGTCTTGAAGAGAGCGGTTCAAGGGTTAATCGAAGCGGGCAAGCTTGAGCGCCCCAATGGACCAAAACCGGCCAACCCTGTTCAGAATGGTGACCAAGTCTCGAATCAAAGAGCATTAAGAGTTCATTCTCCCCCAAAGGAGAAATCACATCCCAAGGATTTGGGTGTTCCCTTAAGCAAAGTTTTAAATAGCTTGCTAAAGTAGGGTCTCCTCGAACCCATAAGGAACTATCAGCCCAAGGATCCCAAAATCCCTTTGGACACCACTAAGCATTGTGCTTTCCACCAGTATCACGGTCATATAACCAACAACTGCACAGCTTTGAGAAAGGCAATTCAGGGGTTAATTAAGAAGGGCAAACTCGAGCGCCTCAGTGATCTCAACCCTGCCAATGATCATTTCCCAAACAACACGAGTGTAAACATGATTGGGTTTTATGATTCAAGCTCCAAGCCAGATGATTTAGTCGCAACAAATGTGGATAATGGCTGGTTTGACTGCAACAAGCATGTGACCATGGCAAAGCCGGATTCGGTGAAATGCTTTGAACAAAGTGTTCCGATAAAGATGATAACAATCTAATGGCGGAAAAGGCAACCGTCCGTGGCCGGTGAGTGAGGAATTCTCGAAGTTACCAAAGGCGAGCATAATCTGTCATAGCTTCATGAGGAATCTGCTTCCAGTGCTGAAGGGTAGAGACGTAGTCCAACAACAAAGAGTAGCTAGACTAGGGGCTACCCATCCTTTAATATTAAAACAGTCTTTTGGTCAACCTTTGTAGGTTTAGTACTTTCTTCGTTCAATCAAGTCCTCCTTAGACATTGTAGTTAATCTTAAATTTTCTATAAAAGAAGTCTTTTTCTTTTCCTGCTAGACTTGAGACATTATTTGCACACCTACATTACATTTAATGAAATGGTTTTATTTTAAATGATCACTCGCATTGCTCAATAAATAATCTCTGAAAATGATTAAGATTTTAATTAATTGGTGCGAGAAAGTCAACTAATGCCCTCCCTATACACTTCCCTTACCTCACAAAGGCCTCCATCAAGCCATACACTTTCCAAAATATGTCCCCATCATCACCTTGACCAAGTCAACGACGGTGGCAGCATCAAAGAACAACAAAAGATCACTCAGCATCGGAAGATTGACCCCATGTCGACAAAAAATCGGGGGCTTGCCTTTGCCTCACGTGCCACAAGAAAGTTCGAGCAGAGGCTTGCCTTCGTCCTCAAGTGCTAAAAAAAAAGAGCTCAAGCAAAAGCTTCAAATAAAAAAAAAACAAAAGCTTAAAAAAAAAAAAAAAATCAGGCCAAGGATCCAGCACCGCCAATCAGAAACTTGACATATGGGCAAATTTAAACCTCGAAGAACGGAAGTTGTCGACTACAAGGGAACAGTAATTCTTTCTCCCCCAATGAAAGATGATGATCAAGAAGCGATGAAATCACGGAAGAAGACGTCAAAAAAACGACTTGTCAGGGAACATCTCAAGGCCCGTACCTTATCATCCAAGCTTCCCATCCAAATGGACCACGAATGTTTATACCCTTTCCCAAAGCCAAACACAGTTCAAGCCCGAACTACGGAGACCTGAGCTCCTTATATTAAGGGGAACGTAGGCAACCAGAAATGGTCCGGTCATAAACACATCCAAATCCCAAGAAAATTCAGTCTCATCAATGGCCTCTCATGTCCACAATCTTTCTTCGCAATTCGCCAACTTAACCCTTGGTATTGGTCGACTTCCTCCTCATGATTAATCAAAATGTTTGTTCATATCAAGATTAGAGGTGTGAGTAACCCGAACATTAATAAAGGGTTTTAAGCAATCTTGTGATCATTTTGAATAAAACATGTTTTCAGATGTCTCGACAAGTCTTCTTTTTCTACATTATAGGAAAAATAGAGCTAAACACTAATTTTCTGTTAGCATGGGCTTCCATACACTTTTACAAACCTTTCTACACTTATGCTCTCTCAAAAGAGTCAAACCCAAAGCGAGTTCTTTTGTGCCTTCATCAAATGAGGCCAAAAAATAATACAAATCGGGGATTCATCCCCACTTTTCGAAAATATGCCCCTGCAGGTATACATTTCTAAATTGTCTTTCTTTTACATTTTCTTCCGGTTGACTAATTGACTAAAGAAATTAATAAAGTAAATATAGATGGATGGGTTGCCTCTTTTGCTACATGACAATTCAATTTGCAATAGAGTTGCACTGTACTCTTTAAGGGAGAGCTTTCGTCAAGTCATTTCTTTAGAGTGGGGCTTCTCTGGTTATGCCGGGTCCACGTTGGTTCCTCACTTCACTACAAGATTCACAATCATGAAGCTGAGGCTTTACCAAGTCGCTTCTTCAAAATCGAGACTTCGCCAACACATCTCTTCAGACCAAGGCTCCGCCAAGCAAAGTGAGATTTGATCGCCATGTTGGTCATGGGTTTGTCAAGTGCAGCTCTTTGATGTCCAAGGATGAGGACAGAATTTTAACCAGGACCAGAGATTCATGGCTAAAGAGTCCATAAAACTCCTTGTGCCAATCAGAATGAGGTTTCGATGTTCATCCTTGGAAGGTGTCAGGAATTGTGGTTTGATGATTGCCCTCAAACCCGATGGGACTTTCACGGTAGAAGAGGAAAAGGATCCCCATCCCTATCTTGGCCAGACAGACTACCGCCGAATGCCACCGCCTTCCTCACATGGAACCTCCACCGGGCCACACTCTTCCCAACCTATGAATCAGTCATCCTTTCAGCCTCGGTCTGGTATACATTCACAGTTCAGTCTGGGACAGTCGTTTGGGGAAACAAATTGAATTCAGTCCGATTTGGGCCAGTATGGTGTGCCTCAATACAGTTGGGGTCAGCTCGGTATGTCGCAGCAGTTTGGTATGCCTCGGCGGCTCGGTACAGATCGATCGGGGGCTTCTCGGTTACATCGGCTTGGTATGACTTCTCGGTTGGGTTTGGGACGGCGGTCAACTATGGATCGGTTTGAACTTCTCACCCCAAATAGCGGTTTGGAATGCCTCGACAGCAACCCAGTTCAAGACAGCCAGTCCCCGGCACCGCACAAGTCTCACAAGATCCCTTCATGACCGCCTTAACGGGACAGCAAACCCCCAATCCCACTCTCGGTCACCCAGACTACTCCAGGATGCCACCACCAGCCTCCTATGGTACTATCTCCTCGATCTTTGGGACAGCCAGCTCCCCAAATACAGACTACTGGACCCATGCAGTCTGACGTGACCGATCAGTTCACAGTTCCTTAGTGGGGTCAAAATCAGCACGGAATGTCTCCTCATGGTTGGGGATACCTTGGAATGCCACGGCGAATTAGGATCCCACCTCAGTTTGGAACCGATCAATCCGGACCTTCGCAGCAATAGTTCAAAGTGCCACAGCAACAGTTTGGAATGCCACCACAGATTGGTTCAGGGCAACAGTCAGGAGCCCCTCCTCAGAATAATGCTAGCTCAGCTGCTCCTCACACAGCTTTCACAAACCCATTCCTCACTCAAGGTCCAATGGGCCAACAGGCCCCTGTCCCAATCTCATCGAAATCACCAGGACCGCAGTACCCTCCCGGTTATACACCCTCGCCTCAGCCAGGCATGCAGTTCAACAACCAGGGATAGCAACCTGCATTTAAGCCTCACTCTGGAAACCCGAGCTATCCGGCTACCTCAGGTCTGCCTCCACCTTCTCTGCCAATGGAAAGCCAACAGCAAGCCGCTGGGTTTTATCCCTTTGCCCAAGCTCCTACTTACACTCCCCAGGGTAATTTGGGCCAAGGACAGGTTTTCACCTATGCCCCGGGATATGGTATCCCTTCCACCAGTGTGCCGCCAGTGGTAACTCCTCTCTCCAGCTCAGTCACTGGTTTGAACGCTATGGCCCCGCCACTGGACCCTCATTTGGCCTGGTTCATGGAACAGCATAAGGAATTGAAAGCGCAGATTGCTGAATTGACCGCTAAGAAGTCTGCCTTCCGGCCTACGGACCCGGACTCCATTGTTCCCCTGCCCCACAAATTCGTGATGCCTAATCTGGACATCTTTGATGGGACTGCATGCCCGAAAACCCATCTGGACACGTATACCTTGGCAATGAAGGCCAAAGGGTGCACCAATCAGCAGTTGGCGGACTATTTCAGCCTCTCTTTGAAATCCAGTGCTTTGAAGTGGTTCTTCAGCTTAAAACCCGAGGTCAGGGCTACATGGGACCAGATTACAAGTGCCTTCACGGAAAAGTATAAAGTTAATTTTAGAGTTGATTTGCAGACAACAGTGCAGCGTCCCGACGAGAACATCGGGGATTTTTACGAGCATTGGAACTTGAAACTTAGCGAAATGGCGACTCCTCCTTCTGAAGAGGCACAACTGGACATCTTTCAGTCATGCTTGAAGCCGCATTTAAGGGCCTTACTTAGCAATTTCCCCTATCCGGATCTACGGGCAATGGTCAATTCAGGGTCTAAATTTGAGAGGGCTTACAATCAGCAGCAAGTTGTTGCACCTGTTTACAGATATCGGGTTTCTTCCACCTCCAACACGACTCCTGGCCAGCCCTATTTGGGACAGGATTACAACAATGCCACTCCTTTCGTGCCAAGGAAAGGTGATGTGCCCAAGTCGCGAAGCCTTAAGCTTGAAGATTTCGGAATGCCTTTGAGCGACGTCTTTCAGGGATTTGTGAAGGAAGGTTTGACCAGACAACCATCAGCCCATGGATCCCGGTGTCCCTTTGGACACAACTAAACTCTGTGCTCCCCACTAGTATGCTCCTGAAAAAGGGCAGTGTGAGAACTGATCGAAAAAGGGTACCCCAAGGACCCAATACAGTCAACAATCCACTCTCTAAAAAAAAAAAGGTAGGGTGAATATGATTGAAGCCATAAACAAGCCAAGTGCCACTATGGCTAACAGTTCCTATATGGAAGACACCCTTCGAAGGGAGGATTCTAGTTGCATAGTTGTCATCAAAGATGGGTTTCTCACTCCATGACGTAATGCTGCAATTAATCTGGGGTCACATCAACTTCACCTCGAGGTCTCTCACGTTGATCGATCAGCTTGATACTTCATCAGTATGTCGGTTTTACAGTCAAACTTTTGACTGGACCCCTGTAGTGACGCTTTGTCGAACCTGGGGCCTCATCAAATCATTCACAGAAAGCTTCTGTGGCTTTCGCCATGTCTCTTCCACGGAATGGGGCTTTATCAAGTCACACCTATCTTCAGAAGAAAGGCCTAGTCACCCCAACAACTATCTTGGAGTTTCAGCTTTAGAACATGGTATATGGCAACTCCCTGCATCATCAAAGGTTGAGAACTGGGAATCTCCTCATATCAGCATTTCGCCAAGTCATGTCAAGTCACAACTAACCCAAGCGAGAGAGGGTTCATTCATACTTTGATTCTAGAGCCTGTCAGCATCAGCTTCAAATGTCCGAGACTGAAAAGAAATTTCAATCGAGACCCGGGGTTCAAATCCAACTTCATCCCAAGATGATACTGCTGACCTTCAACAAAACCTCATCAATGACATGCAATTCAGTCCGCGACCAAAGGATATCACCCCACCTGCACAAAGCTTGTCTCAAACAGTCCACATGCATCCCCACAAAAATCTCCCTAGAACTCATGTAGCATGCAAAACACGAATCAATGAAAAAAAAACCAAAAAAAAAAAACCTAAGCGATTGCGAATCATTTTAGTTCTATGCATGCATCCATCATCATAAATGTCATATGTGCATTTGTCCCTCTACTAACAAATGTAGCAATTCAAGCACGAAAGACCAGTTTTCATCACTACCCGAAGCCTCTCCACAGCAAGGATGGTCTCCACCGAAGCGTAGTTCCAATGACCTCAACGGAACTACCCAAATGACTGATACCTCAGGTCAACACCCTCTTGGTTCAAACCCCTCAAGCCCACGTCAGCTTGTGCTCGAACACCTAAAGTCGACATCAGCCTGATTCAGACACCTCAATCCTGCACCATTTTGGCCTCAGACACATTAGGTCAACACCGCCTTGGCTCCAGATCTACAGCGCATCAAGTCCGAGAAGACATCTTCCGACATCTCCAGTTCGGCAAATGGATGAAGACAGCCTCCAGCATCTACAGTTTGGCAAAGATAGTCCCCATATCTATAGCTTGGCAAAGACAAGCTCCGGCGTCTGCAACTTGGTAAAGACAACCCCCAACATCCACAAACATATGAAGACCACCTCCAGTGTCTACAATTCGGTCAGGGACGCCAAGTTCTCAAAATACAATTCGGTCAGGGACGCCAAGTTCTCAAAATGCAATTCGGTCAGGGACGCCAAGTTTCTCAAAATGCAATTCGGTCAGGGAAGCCAAGTTCTCAAAATACAATTCGGTCAGGGACGCCAAGTTCTCGAATACAATTCGGTCAGGGATGCCAAGTTTCTCAGAATACAATTCGGTCAGGGACGCCAAGTTCTCAAAATGCAATTCGGTCAGGGAAGCCAAGTTCTCAAAATACAATTCGGTCAGGGACGCCAAGTTCTCGAATACAATTCGGTCAGGGACGCCAAGTTCTCAAAATGCAATTCGGTCAGGGACGCCAAGTTTCTCAAAATGCAATTCGGTCAGGGAAGCCAAGTTTTCAAAATACAATTCGGTCAGGGAAGCCAAGTTCTCGAATACAATTCGGTCAGGGACACCAAGTTCTCAAAATGCAATTCGGTCAGGGACGCCAAGTTTCTCAAAATACAATTCGGTCAGGGATGCCAAGTTTCTCAAAATACAATTCGGTCAGGGACGCCAAGTTCTCAAAATGCAATTCGGTCAGGGAAGCCAAGTTCTCAAAATACAATTCGGTCAGGGATGCCAAGTTCTCGAATACAATTCGGTCAGGGACGCCAAGTTCTCAAAATGCAATTCGGTCAGGGATGCCAAGTTTCTCAAAATACAATTCGGTCAGGGACGCCAAGTTCTCAAATGCAAATCGGTCAGGGATGCCAAGTTCTCAAATGCAAATGGGTCAGGGACACCAAGTTCTCAAATGCAATTCAATCATAGACACCAAGTTCTCAAAATGCAATTCGGTCAGGAACGCCAAGTTTCTCAAAATACAATTCGGTCAGAGACGCCAAGTTCTCAAATGCAAATCGGTCAGGGATGCCAATTTCTCAAATGCAAATGGGTCAGGGACACCAAGTTCTCAAATGCAATTCAATCATAGACACCAAGTTCTCAAAGGCAAGTAGGTCAGGGACGCCAAGTTTTCAAATGCCAATCGGTCAGAGGTACCTCACGCCCCTAAATGTTTCAACATCTCGATCAGATACATCAAGACTCTCAACACTGTCAACTACCACACAGCCCCCGTGGCTTGCTCTCCTACAGGTAAGCACAGCAAAGGTACGTTAGTCCCTCGACATATCTCGAAAATATGCGTAGGTTCACAAATGTTGCATGATTACCCATAGCTTTAGCTATCTCTATCTCCGCAAATAGCGACGTAAGCTTTAGTTCCTTAAGGTGACAGCCTCCGAAGTATCAAAAGACCCAGGATCCTGGACATGTTCCTAACTGTCCAGTGGATTTCGAACTACTCAGGATACGTAGGCAGCCTACCATAGGTCCAGCCGCTTGACTAACACGGTCACCCTTTTCCCCGGTAATCATCGTAAGCTCTAATCTTCTCCTGCGAGAATGCCATCAAATAGTCTCCCTCAACCTCGATTTAGGGTCATACTCCTGAACTAAGCCCCCATTTAGATTCATACTCCTGAACTAAGCCCCCATTTAGGTTCATACTCCTGAACTAAATCTCAACTTAGGTTCATACTCCTAAACTGATTCCTCATACAATGGAACTAAACCTCAACTTAGGTTCATCCCTGATGAAAGCCAACGGAATTCCGTCTCTTTCACCTCCAGCAGCAGACGTAAGACCGATCCTTTCAAATGAAGTCCACCAAAAGACTGTCTATCCCCTCGAAGTCTGTCCCCAACGAAAGGATACGAACATCGAAGGAAATCGTTTCAAAACAAGTTGATACCTCCAGATCACCCTTTGTCAAGGTTCGAGGCACCTAAGACGCCATCACCAAGGTTCGAGGCACCTAAGACGCCATCATCAAGGTTCGAGGCACCTAAGACGCCATCATCAAGGTTCAAGGCACCTAAGACGCCATCACCAAGGTTCGAGGCACCTACGATGCCATCATCAAGGTTTGAGGCACCTAAGACGCCATCACCAAGGTTCGAGGCACCTAAGACGCCATCATCAAGGTTCAAGGCACCTATGACCCCATCACCAAGGTTCGAGGCACCTACGATGCCATCATCAAGGTTTGAGGCACCTAAGACGCCATCACCAAGGTTTGAGGCACCTAAGACGCCATCATCAAGGTTCGAGGCACCTAAGACGCCATCACCAAGGTTCGAGGCACCTACGATGCCATCATCAAGGTTTGAGGCACCTAAGACGCCATCACCATGGTTTGAGGCACCTAAGACGCCATCATCAAGGTTTGAGGCACCTAAGATGCCATCACCAAGGTTCGAGGCACCTAAGATGCCATCATCAAGGTTCGAGGCACCTAAGACGCCATCATCAAGGTTCGAGGCACCTAAGACGCCATCACCAAGGTTCGAGGCACCTACGATGCCATCATCAAGGTTCGAGGCACCTAAGACACCATCATCAAGGTTCAAGGCACCTAAGACGCCATCATTAAGGTTTGAGGCACCTAAAACGCTATCACACACAACACTAGGAAAGCGATAAATCGCAATCATCCCCTAATTCGACAAACCGAAATCATTACCAGGGTGACTTCCCAAAAATAGTCAAATCATAGGGCGACTTCCTAAAAATAGTCAAATCATAGGGCGACTTCCCAAAAATAGTCAAATCATAGGGCGACTTCCCAAAAATAGTCAAATCATAGGGTGACTTCCCAAAAATAGTCAGATCATAGGGTGACTTCCCAAAAATAGTCAAATCATAGGGTGACTTCCCAAAAATAGTCAAATCATAGGGTGACTTCCCAAAAATAGTCAAATCATAGGGCGACTTCCCAAAAATAGTCAAATCATAGGGCGACTTCCCAAAAATAGTCAAATCATAGGGCGACTTCCCAAAAGTAGTCACATCTTAGGTTGTCACTCCAGGGTCGACATAGAAAGACCCGAACTACGACCGGCTTGATTCCTCTTAAGGATACGTAGGTAGCCTATCATTAGGTTCAGCCATCAGACCGAAATGGTCATTCCTTCCCCAGCAGAGCGGATATACAACCCTAGCCATCAGACCAAAATGGTCATCTCTTATCCCCAGCAGAGTTTCTTTCAGCAACCAACTGCAGAACTCGCTCACCAGGTTGACATCCTAAAACAGTCACTCTAGGGTCGACGACTGAAGATAGTCGAAAGACCCGAACTACGACCGGCTTGATTCCTCTTAAGGATACGTAGGTAGCCTATTGCTAGGTTCAGCCACTTGATCACTTGATCACTTGATCACTCGATCACTCGATCCCTCGGCCACTTGGTCAAATGCGGAGCCTTACTCTTATCGACGACCCCGCTTCCTTCGAAAGCACCGTCGCCGAGGGGCTACTGTAAGTGCTCCAATTTGAGTTGTTAGTATTTTCGTTAGAAAATTAACGAAAGCCCTAACATTTCTAACATTTCTAACAATTCCTAACATTTCTAACTAAGCAAGGGTAGATTAGGGATTGCTATTTAAAGATAAACCAAGAAAAGAATCTCAAAAAGCAAAAGAAAGGTCAAAAACCCGAAATAGAAGCTGCTGGAACAAAAATTGGTTGCTTAATTTGAAAAATATTCTTCCTGTCTAAAGCCTGCACTGCAGCAGATGAACAGTGCACGTTTACACACTGATCCGCGCGGATCTGTTTGAGTTCTACAGTGGCCTATAAATTGAACCCCTCTCTCTCAGTTTAAACAACACAATTTACTCACAGAAGCAAAACTCTGGCGAAAAATAGGGAGAAAAACAGTGGGAATTCCCTTGAATTGCCACCATTTTCTCTTGAATCTTTCCCAAACCCCACTCACTCCAAACACTCTCAAATCACTCTCATACATACACAAGCCCAAGCTTAAATCACCCCTTAGGAGGAGGATTAGAGAGAAAACATAGAGGACTTAAGTGTTATCTACTTGTTTTCTCTTTGACAAACTCTAATCACAAACCCTAAACACATTCAAACCCTAAACACTTTCAAGCCTTGAATCCACTCAAACACAAACACAAGGGAAGATAGGTATAACCTCCCTCTCCCTACCCTAAATCTCTCTCATCCATGCATGCATCTCATACTTTGAAGATGTAATTTGTTCATTCCTTGCTTTAGATCCAAGAGGATCACCATGGAAGTTCATCTCCATGGATGATCCTCTACAAGGATCAACATTACTTTCAAAGTGTTTTTACTTACTTGCAAACACATTTTCAAAACCCTAAAAATCTTTTTCATACATCAAATCTTGATTTCAAAGGATAAAATTCCCCTTCCCAAGCAAATGAAATGCTTAGTCCTAATGTACCCTAAGGATGGCTTGATATAGTAGATCACCACTAAAATGTCTAGTGACTACTAATCAAAGCCTAAGTAAATGGGGACAAACATGGATGCCAAACCCCCTTTAAATCATGTTTTTCTTCAAGAGAAAGTTGCTGTCCAGTAGCCTTTCTCTAAGACCTCTGTCCATGGTCTAATTTTTTGGACATACAGAAACGTAGAATTTGGTGTTGACTACAAAACACTTTTTGTAGCCAACATCCAGAGCTTTCGATAAATATTTTTACTTTATTTTTTTCGTGAGTAAAACTCCATTTTTCAAAAAAAAATTTAAAAGTCAGTTCCTCAGTCTCTGGAAATCCAGATTTCATATCTGAGATTTCCAGAAGGTTTTGGTCCACCAAATCATCTCCAAATGGGAAAGTTATTTAATAGAAACCTTATTTAAGGTGTTTTGAACAACTTTCATTCTCGGACTTTCCCCAGATTTTGAAGTTTTAAAGCCCTTAAACCCATTTTAAAATCAGGTGTCCACTGCCTTTTTCATTCTGGCAGAATTGGTTTTCAACTTCAAAAGGTCTTTTGAGTACCAAAACTCAACCCTAAAATCACACCAAAAATCATGGGATTTGTTCAAAGTCTTACAAAGAGTCCTCAATTTTTACTTTTCAGTTTGAACTTATTTTGGCCAAAAAAACACACACACACACAAACACAAATGGTTTTTAATGCTTGGAAGACTCGTTTCACGAGGCATTCCGGGTGAACACTAACGTTCTTCCCGGCGTGTAACGTGACCTCCGAACCCAAATCTCTAATCTCGGGAATTTTTCAAAGTTTTGGCCCTTAAAATAAAAATGGCGTGGCGACTCCGTTTGATTTCAAAAATCGGGTACATCACACTAGGGCATTCATTTATCATTTCATACTCATCCCTAATGTTCACGATACCAACATGCTCATTCGGCCTTTGAGGTTGACCGGGAAGACTCCCTTGTGGTCTACTCGTTGGGATGGCAGGTTGAGCTTGTTGACTTTCTAGCATCTTATTATGCACTGCTAGGTTATCGAACCTAGCGTTCAACAATTTAAAACATTCCCTAAACTCATTATATATTGATATTTTCCTGAGCATTTTTGTTTTCAATTACAAACTACATTAAAAGATCCAATTTTAATTTAGGGGGAAAGGTATTCGAATTATTATTGAAATTCTTAGATGCGAATCCCAGAGGTTGTGTGGATGGTTGCGGATTAAGAAAGTTGTTATTCTTGTAGGAGAAGTTGGGGTGATTCCTCCTTTCGGGATTGTATGTATTAGAATATATCCCCCCCTTCTGTCCAAAAGAATTGACAAAGTTCACTTGATCACTAGAACTAGTGTCATGCAATTCGCAACTATCCGTACTATGTGAGTTAGACCCACATAGTTAACACAAAATATTTATATTTTCCACTGTATTGACATTAAGATTCTCAAATTTCTTTAAAATCATGTCATCCTTAGAAGAGAGAAGAGTAACTGCATCAACATCATACTTACCAGGCGTACCTTGTTGTTGCTCCCTCTCATTTGACCACTGATAGTGGTTCAATGCAATATTCTCAATGAGGTCGTATGCCTCATCGACTCCTTTGTTCATCAATGCTCCTCCTGCAGCGGCATCAGTGGTCTCTCTCCTTTTGAATATGAGACCGTTGTAGAAGGTATGAACTATCAACCACTTTTCGAGCCCGTGGTGGGGGCAGATTCTGAGAAGCTCCTTGAATCGCTCCCATGCATCGTACAAAGTCTCACTTCCTGTTTGACAAAAGTTAGTGATCTTCGTGCGAATTTGGGCTATTTTGCTCGGTGGAAAAAAACGCCCAAGGAATGCTTCATGAACTTGGTCCCATGTAGTTAATGAATTTTGCAGGACCAAGTTCAATCATTGCTTGGCCTTATCCTTAAGAGAGAAAGGAAAAAGGCGCATTCGTATTGCTTCCGGTGTGACATTCTGGATACGAGTGGTGTCACTGTATTCCAAGAATGTTTGGATGTGGAGATGAGGGTCTTCGAAAGAAGTGAAGCTGTATTGGTTGTTCATAACCATATGCAAAAGCTGCGGCTTAATCTCAAAGTTGGCCACGTTGGCATTCGGCACAACAATGGGGGATCTAGTTCCCGGGGTACTTAGATTCACAAAGTCCCGTAGGGTCCTAGCATGTGTTTGTGGCTCTCCTTCCGCCATGTGTTGGTTTAATGTCTCCTTGAGTTTCCTTTGTCTCCTTGAGTTTCCTTAGTCTCTCGTGAAAGGTTCGCTCGGGTTCCGAATCAAAGTTGTCAAAGAAGGTCCGAGCCAGTTTCATACATTATAAAAGCACTCAAAGAGAAGATTAAACGTAACATATTATCGGAACATCCCTATGCCATTGAACTACTCTCGTGATCAATGAAACCTAGTTCATTTATATGGTTCCATCAATCGAGATTCTCCGCTAGGTACTTCTCTCGATTGACTGAATCATACAAGTTGGATGTCTCCAAAATGTAAGTCATTTTGAGATTGATATAAAGAAATTATTTAGATGAAGATAGATGATAAGCCTTTTTATTTAAGATGATGAACAGAAGGTATTTTGAGTTTCCAACCCCAAGAATATGGGGGATTACTCACTAGCCATTATAAACAAGCAAGCATGAGTAATAATAAAAGATAAAGAGAAGAAGGACTTATGATTGTAAAGAGATGATGGCTGAAAATAACTCTTGATATTTATTGATTCCTTCCAAAAATACTTCAAGAACAATGAACACTTGAATCTTCAAAATGTTTGGAACTAGTGATATATAATGTATTCTAAACTCTGGTATACTATTCTCTTATATGATCTGATGTTTTTTAGACTGATTACAAATGGCCTATATATAGATATGGAGGAGACTTTTCAAAGTGGTGCCTTCAAAAGGTGTCTTTTAATTCTGCAGACACCATTTGGATGCCCGGGCTAAGAGAACTGCACGGCCGTGCCTCCTTGGCGCCAAAA
Organism: Adenophora triphylla var. japonica; assembly: GCA_022495995.1. Classification (NCBI taxonomy): domain Eukaryota; kingdom Viridiplantae; phylum Streptophyta; class Magnoliopsida; order Asterales; family Campanulaceae; genus Adenophora; species Adenophora triphylla. The sequence continues at coordinate 432,012 of JAFEMH010000252.1, read as the reverse complement.
ATGGGTTTGAACTGGTGGAAGTGCACGGGCGCTCCATTCTTGGTCGCACGGCCGCTCTGGCCAGGATTGCTCGACAACTCCTCTTTTCAAGCCTCGGCCGCTCCAGGTTTTGGGGACAAAATTGGCCTGGCAAAGGCCAAGTGCACGGCCGCTCCTAGGCAAAGAGCACGACCGCTTTGGCTGGATTTTGGCATGTTTGCTTTGATTTGGTCTTTCCCTTCCATGGCTTTGACACTTGATTATTTCCAAGGCTCCCATTTGATCAAAAATTGACTCTAAAACCTGTCTAAGAGTATAAAATATACCAAAAGCATAAAATCGAAGATATATGACAAAAGAAGCTTTAAATAACCTAAATGCAAACTAAATGATACTAAAACTAAGGAAAAGATTGATAAATGATGGGATAAATGACTATAGAATAGTAACTTATCAGTATGACGAGATGTCATTTCTTGACAGATTTCAAAATCACACTCATTATAAATTGGTGCTTTTGCCCAATCGTCAAATGGCAAGTAACCACCATTTCGAAAAAAAGTCCATGAATTATCAAACATTTTGCGAATGTCCTCATTGTATTCTTCACTCTCGGTCTCGACCTTAGGTTCTCAATCTCAACGCCAGTTACAAACTTCCATTCCTTGCTGAATTCTTAGATTATGTTGGTCGAGCAACCAACTCATCCTCTCTGTTATATGTTCCATCATCAGATCCATATGTTGATCTACAACTATGTTAAATGTTAAGGCACATCCTCCTTACATTCGTAGGTCTCTCCCACAGTGGTCTTCTTTTCGCAAACATTTCTTCCTGGATCGAATGAAAATCTGATACCACGCAGTGAAAAATTGACGAGTGTCGAATTGCGTCAAAAATAAATTCCAACTCAAACTACCTACAATTGATTTGTAGATAGGGTAAGTAGGGTCGAACCACCGAGACACGTATTTCAAAGGATGTAAAATTATTGCTATGAAAAAGATTTTTTATAAAGTGAAGAATTTGTTGTTTTCAAAAGTAATGCTTTTGCAAAATTAACTAGAATTTGTTATAAAATAAAGTTTCAATATTACGGCAAAATTCCTGGAATTGGCTTCACAATTATGCTCAAGTTTCACGGTTCATCAATCAAAGTATACTTGGGGTTTTGTTCTTACGAAATTATGATTGGGACACTTCGGCGGGTGATTTGCAATCAAGTGTTCCCAATTAATCTATTCACTTGGCCCGTTCATAGATTAATTAGGAACCCATTTAGAACTTAAGAACAACAAAAGAAACCACAATTCTTATGAATCTTTTGGCGGGGATTCAACAAATTGTGACTATCAAGCCAAGACTAATTTCAATTGTAAATTTGGCGATTCACAATTGAAATTCTAAATTATTCAAGAACAAATATGTGATCAAGATAAATATTCTAAAATTCCATTTAAAAGCTACTTGATAATCCCAAGTAATACAATGATAATGATGAAAAATAAAACTCAAAACATGAATTGTTACCTCCAATTCCAAGAACAAGGAGAATTAGCTATCCATGGAATCAAAAACACCCAGAACAATTGAAAATGAAGAAGAAGCTATATTAAAAGATGATAAGGAAAAGTTTATAAAAACACTGAAAAAGTAGTGTATAATGCTTCCAAAAACCCACGGCACTTAATGCCATTAAGCTGCCAATCCATTATATATTCCTTACTAGCCAAAAAAAAATGTGAAGAGTCACCATAATTAATACCAACTAAGCCCAAGCCCAACTGCCTCAATGTCTAGGCCACTTTAACCGAAAGTTGTTGCCATTTTTCCTTGCCTTGGCCCAATTGATTCATTCTTGGCCATCTCTTTCCTACGGCCAGCTCTTGCAATCCAATTGCCTTGGTTTGGACACTAATATTCGATTCGTTCCATAATTGCAACGTCACCCTTTTTCGCATTTTGAACATTATAAAAATTCTGTTGCACTTTCCTTCGGCTTCCATATTTTCACTTTGTCCCGAAACTTTAGAGAACCATTTTTTCAACTTCCAAAATTTACACTTAGATCCCTGCACTTCCAAAGTGGCACAAAATGCTTCAAATTCGCTCAATCTTCATTTGAACCCCTGAAAACTAGAAGAACACTAAAAACACCCATTAAAATACACAAAACTCAAGGATTAAGCTAAGTATAAGTCCATAAAGTATTCAATGGATGAGTGTAAAACTCACTCATCAAATACCCCCAAACTTAAACATTTGCTAGTCCTCGAGCAAACATTAAAACAAACTATATACATTATAAAACTAACTCGACACAAAAACTAAAAACAAACTACTCTACCCGATAATTAACTATGTCCCCACATTCTTGCATGTTCCACAATTGCATAAATCACAAATTACCATCAACCGCGGGATAAAACACATTTAACTATGCAAGTAGCCATATATTTCCCATTAATTGTAGTATCTTACTTAACCATTATAATTGCACCATAAATCTCTATATGTACTATCATCTCTCTCTTTACTCTCAACCAAGATCCATTGTTATAAAGCTAAGTACACCAACCATCTTTTATTTTATTGACTTTATCTATCAAACAACAACACTCTTTAAAACAAAGCATGAACACTCCCATGAATTTTCTCAATTTAACAACCAATTACACCCCCCCAAACTTGATTATTTAAGCACATTTTAAGATTTTCTACCGTTCAAGTAGGGAACACTGTAGCAGCGAACTCCATGCCCCTAATACTAGGTAGAGATGCAACACTTTATACTCCTATTTGGCAAGGAAGCAACGTCGCAGCGAACGTCGTGCCCCGAGCTACTTTAGGAATATTTATTTAAAGGTTTGAGAGTTAGCCACTTCGATATCGAGCTTGGTACGGACCATCGCGGCGGTAAAGCTCTTCCTCCATAACGTTACTGCATACCCAGAAATCTGGTTAAGCTAGAATAATCCCTAACCAATTAATCTACACGTCTGGAGGTATCACCGAGTATCATTTGAATTGCCATTGCTCTCATTCCCCTTTCATTTTTTTTTCTTATTTTTTTTCTTTTTCTTTTTCTTTTTTTTTTTTTCAAGACAACAAGGGGGGTTCCATTCACATCTAAGGAGTACTCATCTTATGATTCGCATAATGTTGCTATTTGATAAACAAATTCACTAACTTAAAAGATGATGTTGTACTATAAACTTTATAAAAAAAATCAAAATTATCCACAAAGAGATTATTTCCAAGAGTACACTAAACTGCAACTAAGAGATTTAGGACACAATCATAACTCTTAAGTAATGGACCACAATTAATCAAAAATATACCAAAACTTGCATATACAAATTATCACACCCCATTATCCTATTTAGCAGTCACAACAAATCACATGCAATTATGGGAACACCAAGAATGTTAACGACTATATACACAAGACAGGACATAGCTAACTATTTTTTTTTTCATTTGATTTTTTTTTTAATAATAATAAACTAAATTAACTAACCTAAAAAAACAACACAAAGTATATACATTTTCCTACCCCCAAACTTAATATGCACATTGTCCCTAATGTGAATAAAAAAATAATAAATAAAAAGCAAATATAAATAAAAAGGATGAAATACTTACAACCTCAATCAGTCGAAAGACCCGCACGACGGGCAATATTCTTCACCCTTGCATCCAACTTCTCCACATTTGCATTTATTTGTTCCATGCATGCCCGTTGAGACTCCAACTCCAACAAAACTCTCTCCAACATACCCTCCACAGAAGCGCCACTAACCGGTGGTGGGGGTAAACATAAACGTGGTACCGGAATTGACTCCGAAATGGACTCGGAACCAAGGTCCTCCACCTTCCAATTTCTCTCATCCCGAACCCACCTTCGCTTGTTATCCGGAAGCACAATACGGGTTGCCAACAGATCACGACCCAAATAATACTTCCCTTCTTCAGATGTGATCATACCTATTTGAATACATGACTGCAAATCCAATCGATCACAACCCTTCACTGCCAACAACTTTTTTATCTCACTTTGAAATCCCAAGTGAATAGCTATTGGTGTGATCAATCCACCAATTGCTATCACTCCCTTCTTTGCCTTCCCCACTTTCTCAAACTGTCTTGCCAAATATGATCCCGAATCCACCTTTCTTTTCGAGACCATACACCATAAAAATACAATTCATCCCTTCTCACCGAACCATCACTTCCACCCCGTGCAAACAAAGTTCTTGCCATTACCCGATGCATATAACAAAAGCAAGGATTATCAATAGCCGTGGCTTTCGAATTCGATGCATGATAAGTAACCTCTTTAGAAATTTTATACCAAAAACAACTTTGCACAAACTCTCTCATTTACTCTCCTCCTACCACCATTTGGAAAACGAAAAATTTCATTGAACCCAAGAAGAGATAAACTAAATTCTTTATTAAAAAGACGGAAAGTAATCCGCCCCTCTTCTGGCCCATCCAACACTTCCGCTTTAACCGAACTCAAAAATTCCAAAGCTAACCTTGCATAAGTGGGAAATTTAAGAGAAAGAAAATACGCCCACCCCACATTATCAACCAAATACTCAAAATCATCAACCAAACCCAATGTAGAAAGCACCCTATCATCTACATAACGGGTACTCACAATTTTACGCCCCAACAACTTCTCAAATCGAATCTTTTGCATTTCATCACGAAACTCAATCCCAAACTCATTATCAACATTAGAAATGCGAGAACACTCACCATGAATAACCTTTGATTTTGATGTTGAACGAGTGTCCGGACGCTTTCGTTTTGAGCCTCGAGTCATCTTCGATTTTTCCTTGGAAGTCTTTTCTTTAACAACATTTGACAACTCCTCACCCTTTTTCAAACTAGAACGAGTCCGTCCCATCTCCAAATTAATAACAATTTTGTTTGAATGAAAAATTGAAGTGGCAGATTGACTCGGTGCTGTGAGGATCGCAGCAGTGAAGAATTGCAGCTCAGAACAATGAAGAGAACAGAAAGGGTTTCACAATGGGGAAGGATTTTCTCTGAATTGAGGTTTGGGTTTTGGCCGGAATTTGGTTTTGGTTTGGCTATGGGACGGCGCCGGAGTTGGGTTTTGGCCAGTAACAGAAAGGGGAAGAGGCGGCTGGTAATGGTGGGTTAAGATTTGGGTTAGGGCTTGATTGGAGAAGGTGGCGATTGGTTGCAGAGGGAAGGAGTGGCCGGAATTAATTAGGAGGAGCAGCGGTTGATTGTGATTTGGGTGTTGAGATGGATTAAGGTTTGGGTTAGGAACCGGGGGAATGGGTTTTCCGGTGGACTGGAGAAGGAAGAGAAGAGGGATTTGGGCCGATAACGGAAAGGGGAAGAAGGGAAGAGTTTTGATTAATGGAGGGAGTTAGGGTTAATGGTGGAAGGTGAAGGGAGATAAGGGCTTTGGGATGGTAATGGTGAAGGGAACTGAGAGTGGGAGCGGCGGAAATGGTGGAGAACTGTAACGGCGGTGAAGAAGAAAGGGTGGGGATGAAACGTGGGGAAGTAAATGGTTGGGACGTTTCAAAAAAAAATTTAATTAATTTTTTTTTTTACTAACCCCTCATATAACAGAAATTTTCAATTGACCCCCTCCTCTTATTTCCTCAACAACCCTCTATTTTGCACATTTTTGGAATCATGGCCATGGATCAAACCATGGCCTGCCCATGGACAGTGCTGATGACAATGCTCTATTTTTCACCCCTTTTGCATCCATGGCCATGGATCAAACCATGGCCTGCCCATGGACAGTGCTGATTAACTTGCACCTTAACTTCATGGCCATGATAATTTTCATGGGTAGGCCATGGAATGCTCAGATTCACTCCTCCTACACATCACAAACAAAAACCAAGTAAAATAGCACTGTACCACGATTTTTTTTTTTTTAATTGAAAACATTTAAATGAAAACAATAAAATCTAAGCTAAGAAACTTTACACCCCCAAACTTAATGATTACTTTGTCCTCAAAGTGATGAAAACAAAGGAAAAATTAACTTTAAGGGCACTACAAATTAACTACTTACCTTGGGTTGCCTCCCAAGTAGCGCTTTTGTTTAACGTCGTTAGCTCGACGGAATGACCTTTTCACTGATTATGGATCCTTCAACTCGACCCATTCAACATCCCTTAATCCTGAAACTCCCTCAAAATATGGCTTCACTCGTTGTCCATTCACCTTGAACTTGTTCTTGGTATCCAAATTCATTAACTCCACAGCTCCATGAGAAAACACATTCACAACCTCAAACGGACCATTCCAACGCGAACGTAACTTTCCCGGGAAAAGCTTCAACCTTGAATTGAACAGTAACACCTTGCTTCCCGGAATGAGTTCCTTATGCACAATTTTCCGGTCATGGTACATTTTGGTTCTCTCCTTGAACAACCGTGAATTCTCATAAGCTTCCAACCGATGTTCCTCAAGCTCATTCAAATGAAATAATCTTTGTTCAGCGGCTAGTTTCAAATCCATATTCAACTCCTTGATTGCCCAATATGCTTTGTGCTCTAACTCCACCGGCAAATGACAAGCTTTCCCAAAGACTAGCCGGTATGGACTCATTCCAATCGGAGTTTTGTAGGCGGTGCGGTACGCCCACAATGCATCATTCAACCGTAAGGCCCAATCCTTTCTGTTAGGCTTCACCGTCTTCTCAAGAATGGCCTTGATTTGCTTATTACTCACTTCCACTTGCCCTGAAGTTTGGGGATGATACGCGGTTGCAACTTTGTGCTTCACCCCATACTTTTTCATGAGTGCTCCAAAGATTTTGTTGCAAAAGTGAGAACCACCATCACTTATAATCGCCCTAGGAACGCCAAACCTGCTAAAAATCACATCCTTGACAAACTTGACAACAACATTAGCATCGTTAGTCCGGGTAGGAATTGCTTACACCCACTTTGACACATAATCCACCGATACTAAAATGTACTCAAAACCACATGACACAACAAAAGGGACCATAAAATCAATGCCCCATACATCAAACAAATCCACAACCAAGTTACTCGTAAGAGGCATTTCATTTCGCTTACCAATGTTACCGGTTCTTTGGCACCTATCACAACTTTTACTGAAAATGTATCCATCTTTAAAAAGACTTGGCCAAAAGAAACCTGATTGCAACACTTTTTGAGCGGTTTTCTTACCACTAAAATGACCTCCACAATGCAATTCATGACAGAAAGAAAGAACATTTTGTTGCTCATTCTCATGAATGCATCTACGAATAACCATATCGGGACCATGTTTAAACAAATATGGGTCATCCCAATAATATTGCTTAACCATTGACAAAAATCTTTTCTTTTCTTGACTCGAAAAATCTGGATTTAGAACCCCAGTAGCCAAAAAATTTACAATGTCGGCATACCAAGGCTCACTATCCTTTACAACCATCAACTGCTCATCAGGAAAAATTTCATTCAAGGGAATTTCACTCACACACCCCTTTTCAAGTCTAGACAAGTGATCCGCCACAACATTTTCACAACCCTTTTTGTCATTGATGGAAATATCAAATTCTTGTAAAAGCAACATCCATCTTAACAATCTAGGCTTAACATCTTGTATAGAAAGCAAATAACGCAATGCAGCATGGTCCGAATAAACAATCACCTTAGATCCTAGCAAGTAAGAACGAAATTTTTCCAAAGCAAATACCACAGCCAAGAATTCCTTCTCGGTTGTAGTATAATTCAATTGAGCATCATTTAACATTTTACTTGCATATTGGATCACATGTGACTTTTTATCAATTTTCTGACCCAAAACTGCACCCACCGCAAAATCGGATGCATCACACATTATCTCAAAAGGTTGAGTCCAATCCGGACCCACAAGAATAGGGGCTGAAGTCAATTTTTCCTTCAACAAATTAAAAGAATTGAGACATTCTTGGTCAAAAACAAATTCTGTCTCTTTAGCAAGCAAATTTGTTAACGGCTTACAAATTTTTGAAAAATCTTTTATAAAACGCCGATAAAAACCTGCATGACCAAGAAAGCTACGAATTCCTTTAACATTTGTTGGCGGAGGCAATTTAGATATTAACTCAATTTTTGCCTTGTCAACTTCAATCCCTTTTCTCGACACCACATGACCTGACACAATTCCATGCTTGACCATAAAATGACTCTTTTCCCAACTTAAAGTTAAATTGGCATCACAGCATCTTTTAAGAACCAAAGTCAAATTATTCAAGCATGCATCAAACGAATCACCATACAATGAGAAATCATCCATAAATACCTCAACAAACCTGCCAATCATCTCAGAAAAGATTGACATCATGCACCTTTGGAATGTAACAGAAGCGTTGCATAAGCAGAAGGGCATCCTTCGATATGCAAATGTTCCGAAAGGGCATGTGAATGTGGTATTTTCCTGATCCTCGGGTGCAATGGGAATCTGATTATATCCTGAAAAACCATCTAAGAAACAGTAATATTCCTGCCCAGCCAGCCTTTCTAGAATTTGGTCAATAAATGGCAAAGGAAAGTGATCATTTCTAGTCGCAGCATTAAGTTTTCGGTAATCGATAACCATGCGTTGACCAGTGACCATTCTAGTAGGCAAAAGCTCATTATCCTCATTCTTAACAACAGTAATTCCAGACTTTTTAGCAACAACATGAACAGGACTTACCCACTTACTATCAGAAATCGGATAAATAATACCTACATCCAAAAGTTTCAGGACTTCTTTTCTTACCGCCTCAAGCATATGAGGATTCATCCTTCTTTGATTCTGCCGAACTGTCTTGGCATCCTCCTCCATATGGATTCTGTGCATGCACATGGTTGGACTAATTCCCTTTATGTCAGAAATGCTCCAACCAAGTGCGGATTTATGTCGCTTCAATACATCAAGCAACCTTCTTTCCTGCAATTCTGTTAAATCCGAAGCAATAATAACAGGCAAAGAATCATTTCTACCAAGAAAAGCATACTTCAAGCTAGATGGAAGTTGTTTAAGATCTAACTCGGGAGGAGAGACAATAGATGGTAAATGCTTAGGATTAAAATTACCTAAAGATTCCAAAGGAACCTTTTCAGTAATTTCCTCCATAACATCCATCTCAGCAAGAATGGCCCTCGCTTCATTTTTATCAAAAACCCCTTCCATAACTAACTCATCCACAAACTCAGAAACAAGAGAGCTCTCAACATCAGGATCAATTAACAGAGAATTTTCAGCAATATCACAATAGAGACATTCATTGACCTCATATTGCTTTTTCATGGAATCAAAGATAGAGAAGTTAACAATTTCATCCATGACAGTCAAGGACAAACTTCCATCTTTCACATTAATTACCGCATTTGCGGTAGCCATAAAAGGTCTCCCCAACAAAATAGGGACATCATTCACACCACTCGCCTCTCTCTCCATATCAAGAACCACAAAATCAACCGGGATAATCAATTTATCAATTTGAACTAAAACATCTTCTACTACTCCCTTGGGATATTTGACCGAACGGTCCGCAAGTTGCAAGGTCATAGTAGTAGGTTTTAGTTCACCCAACCCAAGCTCAACAAACAAAGAGTATGGCATCAAGTTAATGCTAGCTCCTAAATCTAACATTGCCCTCACTTTCTTAGAGTCCCCCAACGAAATCATAACATTAAAACTACCGGGGTCTTTAAGCTTAGGAGGCAAATCTTTTTCAAAAACAGCACTAACTTGGTCCGAAACAACAATTTTTTCATTCGGTGCATACTTTCTTTTATTTGTGCTCAATTCCTTGAAAAATTTAGCATATGAAGGAATGTTCTTAATCACATTGAGCAAAGGTAAATTTACATTCACCTTAGAAAGCATGTCATATAATTCTTTAAATTGTGTTTCGACCTTATTCTTGACCAATCTACCTGGGAAAGGGACAGGAGGAACATATGGCTTAAGGGGAGGAGTTGAACGTTTCTCATCGGGAGTCACTTCAACTCGTTCCTTGGCCACAACTTCATTCTCATGCAAATTATTATCATCTAAAGGAGAAGGAGAAGAATGTACCTCCTAATGAGTCTTACCACTCCTCATGGTGACGACCTTTGCTTGTTCCGGTTGACTTGGAAGTGTACCCGGATTGTGCTTTTTGAGTGCCTCGGCAATTTGACCAATCTGATTTTCAAGCTTTTTCATCGAAGCTTCTTGGTTCCCCATTCTTTGGTCCATGACCACCTGATTCTGTTGCGAGGCCTGGATAAACTTCTGCAATGTTTCCTCCATACTTGGCCTTGCAGGCCCTTGTTGCTGTGGCTGTGGCTATGGCATCTGTGGTTGGTATTGTTGCTGAAACTGACTTTGTCCTTGATTTCCTCCCCATGAGAAATTTGGATGATTCCTCCAACCCGGATTGTAAGAGTTGGAAAACGGATCATTCCGCACTCTTGGTTGGAAGGCATTCATTGCATTGGCTTGCTCAAGGAATTCCGGAAATTGATCTCGCAATGGGCACCCCATAATATCATGGGTGTTCAAATTACAAATTACACAACTTGTGCCCGAACTACCCTCTCCTTGACTTCGACCTTGATTTTGACCTTGGTTTTGAGCCGTCATCATCCCCATGAAGTTCTTCATTTGTGTAGTCAATGCCGAAACTTGTTGTGCTAACACATCATTGGACTCGACTTCATAAACACCTTTTCTTCCTCCTCTCACACTTTTCTGCTGTGAATTCATGCCAAGTCTCTCATATAAGGCTTTTGTTTCATCCGCTGTTTTCTCACCCATAGCACCCCCTGCTGCATTATCCACTTGTGCTTGACCTTGTTGAGTCAACCCATCATAGAAAGCTTGATTTAAGAGGGCTAAAGGAAACCCGTGATGAGGACACTGGACCAACAACATCTTGAATCTATCCCAAGCTTCATGAAAAGCTTCACCTGGCTCTTGATTGAAAGACATTATCTTGGACCTCAAATCGGATGTCTTTTGATGAGAGTAGAACTTTGCCATGAACTTGTTATATACATCCGTCCAAGTGTTTAGAGAGGCAGGAGCAAGTGCCATAAACCATGTCTTGGCAGCATCCTTCAACGTATAAGCAAAGCACCTCATTCTCAATTGCTCTTCGGATAGTTGCCCCAACGGAAAACCTTACACTGTGCTATAGAAATCTCTCATAAAAGTTATTGGGTCCTCCGATGCCATCCCATGGAATGAAGGAAGCATGTTGAAATGAAGGTTCTTCAACTCATAGTTCCTTGCTGCTTGTGGGAGCACGATGCACGATGGTGACGGTTCAATTACCGGACGAGCAAAATCACCCATCATTTGTGGTTCCGCCATTTTAACTTCTTCTTCTGAATCGGTATTCTCGGACTGTTCAGAATAATCCGACTCACTTTCTGTATCACTTGGTTCCGGGTGCTTTCTCTTGTTGATGCGATGAATGTTATGGTCAATTGGTAACAAATCTGGTTGTAGTGACCTACGACCAAACATTCAAATCTGCAACACCAAGTTAAAACAAAAGAAATATATGTATATATATATATATATATATATATATACAAAATAATATTCACAATAGCAAATAATTAAATCTACTTTAAATTTAACGAGTCCCCGGCAACGGCGCCAAATTTTGACGAGTGTCGAATTGCGTCAAAAATAAATTCCAACTCAAACTACCTACAATTGATTTGTAGATAGGGTAAGTAGGGTCGAACCACCGAGACACGTATTTCAAAGGATGTAAAATTATTGCTATGAAAAAGATTTTTTATAAAGTGAAGAATTTGTTGTTTTCAAAAGTAATGCTTTTGCAAAATTAACTAGAATTTGTTATAAAATAAAGTTTCAATATTACGGCAAAATTCCTGGAATTGGCTTCACAATTATGCTCAAGTTTCACGGTTCATCAATCAAAGTATACTTGGGGTTTTATTCTTACGAAATTATGATTGGGACACTTTGGCGGGTGATTTGCAATCAAGTGTTCCCAATTAATCTATTCCCTTGGCCCGTTCATAGATTAATTAGGAACCCATTTAGAACTTAAGAACAACAAAAGAAACCACAATTCTTATGAATCTTTTGGCGGGGATTCAACAAATTGTGACTATCAAGCCAAGACTAATTTCAATTGTAAATTTGGCGATTCACAATTGAAATTCTAAATTATTCAAGAACAAATATGTGGTCAAGATAAATATTCTAAAATTCCATTTAAAAGCTACTTGATAATCCCAAGTAATACAATGATAATGATGAAAAATAAAACTCAAAACATGAATTGTTACCTCTAATTCCAAGAACAAGGAGAATTAGCTATCCATGAAATCAAAAACACCCTGAACAATTGAAAATGAAGAAGAAGCTATATTAAAAGATGATAAGGAAAAGTTTATAAAAAGACTGAAAAAGTAGTGTATAATGCTTCCAAAAACCCACGGCACTTAATGCCATTAAGCTGCCAATCCATTATATATTCCTTACTAGCCAAAAAAAATGTGAAGAGTCACCATAATTAATACCAACTAAGCCCAAGCCCAACTGCCTCAATGTCTCGGCCACTTGAACCGAAAGTTGTTGCCATTTTTCCTTGCCTTGGCCCAATTGATTCATTCTTGGCCCATCTCTTTCCTGCGGCCAGCTCTTGCAATCCAATTGCCTTGGTTTGGACACTAGTATTCGATTCGTTCCATAATTGCAACGTCACCCTTTTTCGCATTTTGGACATTATAAAAATTTTGTTGCACTTTCCTTCGGCTTCCATATTTTCACTTTGTCCCGAAACTTTAGAGAACCATTTTTTCAACTTCCAAAATTTACACTTAGATCCCTGCACTTCCAAAGTGGCACAAAATGCTTCGAATTCGCTCAATCTTCATTTGAACCCCTGAAAACTCGAAGAACACTAAAAACACCCATTAAAATACACAAAACTCAAGGATTAAGCTAAGTATAAGTCCATAAAGTATTCAATGGATGAGTGTAAAACTCACTCATCAAAAATAAAATATAAATATCTATTACTGTTGAATCGCGAACGATTATCAGTAACAAATCTTCAATCCTCGTTGAATCGTTCACGATTATCGAAAATTGGCAACGAACGGAGAACTCTGCAACTTTTGGATAATATTATATATAATTAATAGGACTCTAGTAATTCAATTGTATATAAAGAGGATGAATAATACCAAAGTCCCTCTGTCATGCCCCAAAATACGTAATTGCAGAAAATTCGTGAATTGACAAACAAAACGATAACAGATCCGAATCCTAATTTGATAACTGAATTTTTCTCATCTTATAGACAAACCAAAACTACAAAATCTCAATGCGAGTATATCAGAGCTACTATCTGTTGGGTTTTATGGGTCCATGCGCAGCGGAATTAAGCATAAAATTAACACAAAACCCAAGCCCTAAGATCCGTTCTAAACGATTAAATTGAATTGCTATGATATAGAATTTACCAACCTAAATTGCTTTCCGGTCTTGAGCTATCGAACGGATAATTATGTGATTCGTAATCACAAACTTTTGATCTTCAAATCTTCGAATCTTCAACTCCTTTGGATCTTCAGATTTGAACTCTAGGTCTTTGATTTGTTTGAACAAAACTAAGACCCTCTTTTGGTAATCCACACAAATATGAATGTCGAGAACAATTCTCGGGTTGGGAATTGCTAGATTCCTAAAACTTATGGAAGAATATTGAGAGTATTTTGTTATGATTTTCCCTTGAAAATTTCGGCCAGACCATTAGGGTTAACAGACCTCTCATATTTATACTACTTTAGTATGAATATGTTTCCTAATCGAATTAGGAGACCAGCCGTCAAAACGCGTGGGTGGCTAGTTATGTCGCGTGACATAACTAGCCAGTGGCTAGTTATGTCGCGTGACATAATTAGCCAGCTTACAGAACTTTCAATCATTCTTCCTTTTGTTCAACCAATTCATTCTATTTGTGTGTGACCCAATAGGATTGTATTATGTTGGCAATGAGTCCGATCATATCGACCCTCATAAGACATAAGCGGACTCTAGCAAGCCATTATGTCTACCCAAATAACACAACGTAAGAGTTCACGTTTCCAATGGTACACTTCCATTTCTCCCTTTGTCTCACGATGTTATATTGAACACAAGTCATGGTCCACGTCAACTTGTATTTGTTCAATGCTTTCTCGATCTTGAGTATAATGATAGTCCAATCATATTGGGGTGTGGCCACACGCTTTCATCATTATCACTCATCGAGGGCCCAAGCAAAACATCTCTCTTTCGAGGGACAAATTCCATCTTGACTTATCATCCTTCCCATCATGAATCCGATCATGCCAAAGATAGCCTTTATAGATATCGTGTTAAGATACCGTTTGACTAAAATCAAACATAACTTTCATCATATGTAAGGTCATGATAATCTCAGTGTCTAGGGACTAAATGAAGTGACCATATGAGATTTAATTATGACATTTGACCATGACATAAATCTCATACGGGTCAAGTCCAGTCACTTGTTCTCTAACAAGTACCCATAATTTCAATGTGCATCTCTATGCATATAATCATCATATGATTATCCATTGACAATTATACTAATTATTCTCTTAATAATCGTGTGGACGGAGATTATTACAATAAATATGCAAACTATATAATAATCAAATAATAAACATAAACGATAAAGATGATACATAACGGTTTTCGCTAAACATAACTAAAGCCTAGGGCATTACACCAACAGTCTCCCACTTGCACTAGGCTCCATTTATGTATCGAATACTCATGGATCTAACATGCCCATCATGCTTCTGCCTATGCGAGGGTCTTTGTAAGTGAATCCCTTATGTCATCATCGGTTGATATTTTGTATATCTTAACGTCTTCTCATTCTTTATGTATTCCTCGAAGAACGTCTAAGTGAGTGTTTGGATCACCGTTGTGATTTTGGTTCCATTGTTTGCACAAATGACACCATAATTATCACAACAAAGTTCCACGGATTAGTGATACTTGGAAAAACACTTGAAGTGTTTTCAAAACACTAAATGAACTTTTGATCCAAATCGCCTCTTTCAGCTACATCATATGTTGCTAAAATATGGCCTTAGTAGTAGAATCGGCTACAATTTCTGCTTGGAACTCTTCCAATCAAAATTGCACCTCTAATAAGCACAAACACAAATCCTAATTGTGATTTTAAAATAACTTTGTCAGTTTGGAAGCTAGCATCTTTGTAACCCTTACAACAAGATTAACTTCCAATCTTTCAAATCCCAAGAACGTATCCTTAGTTCTTCTTAAGTACTTAGGATCATCTTGACTGCCATCCATTGGTTCTCAACAGGATAAGATTGGTATCGACTCATCATGCTTATAGCATACGAGACGTCGAGTCTAGTACAAATCATGGCATACATGACAGATCCAAGTGCCGCAGCATATGGAACTTCATTCATTCCCTTTTGCTCATCAGTTGTCATAAGACAATGAATATTGCTAAGAGAAATACCATGACCCATTGACAAGCTACTCTTCTTAGACTCTTCTAAGAATCTTGTCAATGTGAACACTTTGACTCAAACCAATTTATCCTTCTAGATCCATCTTTATAGATCTTGATGCCAAGGATGTAAGCGGCTTCACCCATATCTTTCATTGAGAAACCTTTCCTTGACCAAGACTTAACAGTCTTAAGTGTCGGAACTTGTTTTTCCAATGAGTAAGATATCATTGTAATAAACAATAGAAATAATACCACCCTCCCACTGAATTTCATGCATACACAAGGTTCATCTTCGTACTTGATAAAGTCAAACTCTTTGACCAATTCATCAAAACGAAGATTCCAATTCCTTTAAGCTTGCTTCAACCCATCTCATGGATCTTTGCAACATGCATACTCTATTAGAGTTTCTTGGATCGTCAAACTATTCCGGTTGTGTACTATACACATCCTTAATAATCTTTCCATTTAAAGAAAGTCGTTTGACATCCATTTGTCATATCACATAGTCACAATATGTGATAATGGCAATTGAAAATCTAATGTACTTCGACATTGTAACCGGCGAAAAGGTTTCAACATAGTCAATACTATGAATTTGCCTAAATCCCTTTGTTACAATCCTTAGTCATGAAAGTATACACCTTCACATCCATGTCGGTCTTTGAAGACCTACTTGCACCCTTTAGTTTTTACACTTTTAGGTAGCCCAATCAAGTTCCAAACTTGATTGTTAAACATGGATTGTAATTTGGATTCCATGGTTCCTAACCATTTATCCAAATTAGGAGAGGACATCGCTTCTTGATAGCAAGTAGGATCGTCATTCTTAATGACTTCCACTTCATCACTTTCCGAAACGAGAAATCACTATTTCTTGAGTTCGGATCGTAACCTATCCAATCTACGATGGACTTGTGCATCTTGAACCGGTTCCACAACTCCTTTGTGAACTTGGTTCCGTCTCTACTCTTGGTTCCATATTATTTTCGGGTTCTTGAACTTCTTTCAAGATTAATTTTACTCCCACTAGATTCTTTATTGAGAAACTATTTCTCAAGAAACGAATCGTATAGAGCAACAAACATTTTATTCTCTTTGCGGTTGTAATATTAATTTCCGAAAATAACCTTTGTCAAATTTGGTGCTAACTTATAAGAGACAAGTCTCTTTACATAAGATTCGCAACCCCAAATCTTCATGAAAGACAAACTAAGTTTTCTTCCATGCCACATCTCATGTGGGGCCTTAGGAACCGATTTAGTAAGGACTCAATTCAGTGTAACCGCATTATTTCTAATGCATATCCTCAAAAGGAATTAGGAAAGTCAACTTGACACATCATCGAATGAACCATGTCCTACAAGGTTCACTTCCTCCTATAGATACACCATACAATGTGATGTTCCGGGTGGAGTCAACTTTGAAACGATTTCATAGTTTTGAGATGATTGTCAAACTCTTGGCTCAAATATTCACCACCTCGATCTAATCGAAGAACTTAATAGTTTTGCCAAGTTTATTTAGCACTTCATCTTGAAATGTTCGAAACATCTCAAACGATTCACCTTTGGACTTCATCAGATAGACATAGTCATATCTAGATAAGTCTTTAGTGAAATGTGATGAAATACCGAAGTCTTCCCCTAGCAATGCTACTTAACAGTCCACATACATCTCATGTATAATGACCAATAAGTCACTAGCCCTCCCACTACTCTTAGTGTAGGGTGGTCTGGTCGATAATTCCAATAAATAAGATCCACATTCCTCAAATGATTTATGGTCATATGAGTCTAAAAGTCCATGTTAATGGAGAGTTTAGATATATGTTTCTTATTTATTTGACCAAGCCGGCAATGCCATATGAACGCGTTGTTCATATTGTTTGGTTCAGAATTCCCATTTATATTTTAGATATCTTCAATATTATTTTGTATCTCATCTTCAAGGATATGAAGACCATTCAATGACATATGCAATACAATAAGGCATATCATTAAATGAATATAAAACTTCTTATTGAAAATAAGAAAATTATATCCTTCATCATCCATTTAAGACACGAAATAATACTCCTACTCAAATTCGAACGTAGTCATACTTATTCAAAACAAGTACTACTTCACAAGGCAAAGTGACTTCATAAGTCCCTTATGGCTAATGTTGCAACTCTTGCTCCATTCCCATGCATAGGTTTAATTTACCTTATTTGAGTGGCTTTCTATTCTTTGTTCCTTGCACATTTAAACAAATGTGGGATCCAATCCGGTATCATATACCCAAGAACAAGAAGTCGAAGGGAAAATATCTATCATATAGATATTTGAAGTAGTAGCAATCATATTGCCCTTCTTCACCTTTTAGGCCTTCCTAATAAGCCTTGCAACTTTGCTTCCAATGACAATCTTATTGCAATGATAGCAAAATGCATCCTTTTGAGACACTTTGGGTTTAGCCTCTTCGGCTTTGACAACATTTGTCCTAGGTTTAGCAACTTTTGCTTTACCTTCTTTTCCTTCCTTTATGAACCCTTTTATTGTGTCAACCATTAACACAATTTACGGATTGCTCCTTCTTTCATCATATGAATTGAGAGCCTTTACCACAACATATATCTTTTGCTAGCTTGCACTTGGAACATTTCCCCTTTTGCGTTATGCTAGAACAGAAGAATAGTTATCATGTACTCAAGGTTCTTCACAAGAGCCTTTAAACATGATGGCAATTACAAGGCAAGCAATATTGTCAGAATCATCAATATGTTTCTAATGTTGCTTCCTTATTTGCCCTTTGCAACATTTGCAATGGGTTCAGTAGGAACGGATTCGTTAAGAACGAACACATTTACCTAAGAACCATTCTTTAGGCTTTTTGATCCAATCAGAATTAAATGTATCGTTCCTTTCAAACTTCGTCCTTCATAAGGACGAATCGCAATTATCATTATGTAATGCTACTTCTACAACAAAATATACAAATTATATGAACACATATCAATATCAACACATTTATCATTTAAGAGCAAATAATGTATTTTACAAATACTCCCACTAAATCATACACCTTCCAATGCAAATAAGCATAATATGCTTTTAATGGGCTAAGATCCAACTTTAATTTAATCTCAAGTACGCTATGCGCACCGCTCAAGATTAAACTAATTAGGTAGAAAACATCAATCATATCGTATATGACTCTTAGAATCTTTTATGAGATTTATTTAAGACATCATATGTCCAAGCATATTTTAATCTCATCTTATGCCTTGGGTCCAAAACCATTTTGATAACCCAATTAAGTTCATCCATTTTAAACGTATAGGAACCACCATTTCCTCATCTTGCTCGCAAACGGAATAGAATCAAAGCACCTTGCTATGGCAAGCCCACCCAAAACTAGCCGAGTGGTCTCAAGTGTTTAAATCATGGATTGGCATAAAGAACTTAAAAGTTAAATGAAGGTTCTTTAAGGTGGATTATAAGCATATCAGCAAAGATAGTCATAATCATGCACCAGGTAAGTTCCCAGGAAGATAGGTGAGCCACAAAGACTACTTAAGTACCAACTCTTCCTTAGACAGAACTCTCCTAGTCATGCACAATTAGAAATCAACTCTGATTTGGCAACATAATCACTACCTTTTATAAACAATTAGTTTCCTTTTAAATTTCGCGTAATTATGACTTGTTTCCATAAACAATCATAAAATCCAAAATTTAAATCTAAACATATTAGGAAACTATAATGCAATGTTTCAACTAAACATTTTAGGAAATCACAATTCAATGTTTCAACTAAACATCTAATAAAATTCATAACACTTAAGAACAAATAATTCATGCATCGCAACAATTAATAAAAACACATTTAAATTAATTAAGCATGCATCATAAACAATGAATTAATCTAGCATAGCCCTATAAATTTTATTTTCAGAAATTTATAGCATCCAGATTAAGACATAAAACATCTCAGATTGTAAACACAATCACAGAATAGCAGAAAAATTAAACAAACTGATTCTGCCCAGATCCGGCTTATTATGTCGCGTGACATAACTAGCCAGATAACCAGATTTCCACATGTGGCTAGTTATGTCGCGTGACATAACTAGCCGCTTCGCAGATTTCCAGATTTCAATCAATTCAGATTACATGCAATTAAATCATATAAAACAACCCTTTTACTGATTTAATTCATCATAATTCGAAAACGTTTTTCACATTGTTTCACATAAACAATCAAAATTCTACCGCATACAAAAACATGCAACGAACATATAAACAATTTATATAATCATTCTAGCATGTTAATTCAAACTTAACCATACGAACGGGGCTCTGATACCACTGTTGGGTTTTATGGGTCCATGCGCAGCGGAATTAAGCATAAAATTAACACAAAACCCAAGCCCTAAGATCCGTTCTATACGATTAAATTGAATTGCTATGAGATAGAATTTACCAATCTAAATTGCTTTCCGGTCTTGAGCTATCGAACGGATAATTATGTGATTCGTAATCACAAACTTTTGATCTTCAAATCTTCGAATCTTCAACTCCTTTGGATCTTCAGATTTGAACTCTAGGTCTTTGATTTGGTTGAACAAAACTAAGACCCTCTTTTGGTAATCCACACAAATATGAATGTCGAGAACAATTCTCGGGTTGGGAATTGCTAGATTCCTAAAACTTATGGAAGAATATTGAGAGTATTTTGTTATGATTTTCCCTTGAAAATTTCGGCCAGACCATTAGGGTTAACAGACCTCTCATATTTATACTACTTTAGTATGAATATGTTTCCTAATCGAATTAGGAGACCAGTCATGTCAAAACGCGTGGTGGCTAGTTATGTCGCGTGACATAACTAGCCGGTGGCTAGTTATGTCGCGTGACATAATTAGCCGGTTCTGAACTTTCAATCATTCTTCCTTTTGTTCAACCAATTCATTCTATTTGTGTGTGACCCAATAGGATTGTATTATGTTGGCAATGAGTCCGATCATATCGACCCTCATAAGACATAAGCGGACTCTAGCAAGCCATTATGTCTACCCAAATAACACAACGTAAGAGTTCACGTTTCCAATGGTACACTTCCATTTCTCCCTTTGTCTCACGATGTTATATTGAACACAAGTCATGGTCCACGTCAACTTGTATTTGTTCAATGCTTTCTCGATCTTGAGTATAATGATAGTCCAATCATATTGGGGTGTGGCCACACGCTTTCATCATTATCACTCATCGAGGGGCCCAAGCAAAACATCTCTCTTTCGAGGGACAAATTCCATCTTGACTTATCATCCTTCCCATCATGAATCCGATCATGCCAAAGATAGCCTTTATAGATATCGTGTTAAGATACCGTTTGACTAAAATCAAACATAACTTTCATCATATGTAAGGTCATGATAATCTCAGGTCTAGGGACTAAATGAAGTGACCATATGAGATTTAATTATGACATTTGACCATGACATAAATCTCATACGGGTCAAGTCCAGTCACTTGTTCTCTAACAAGTACCCATAATTTCAATGTGCATCTCTATGCATATAATCATCATATGATTATCCATTGACAATTATACTAATTATTCTCTTAATAATCAGGGACGGAGATTATTACAATAAATATGCAAACTATATAATAATCAAATAATAAACATAAACGATAAAGATGATA
The DNA here is from genome assembly GCA_022495995.1 of Adenophora triphylla var. japonica. Lineage (NCBI taxonomy): Eukaryota > Viridiplantae > Streptophyta > Magnoliopsida > Asterales > Campanulaceae > Adenophora > Adenophora triphylla. Next base: position 410,802 of record JAFEMH010000252.1, on the reverse strand, counting down.
CATAACGGTTTTCAGTTAAACATAACTAAAGCCTAGGGCATTACACCAACACTATCCTCTTACCAAATGACTCAGATGTGAACAATCTCAAATATTTAAAACTCTAGAGACTTTAGAAAAGTTATATAGACTTTAGAAAAGTTATATACACATTGCACAAATTCATATGTCCAAAAGACATAAAATCCTACTTAAGCTTTAACCTCTAATGCAACCCACCACTATCCCAACTACGCTACACCCGGAAGGGAAAGGGGAAACGAAAAGGGTGAGCACAAATTGCCTAGTAAGAGAATTGCCAACACAAAGGGGTGACAATGTATACCATCCAATAGTTTCTAACATCAATATTTATCCCAACCACCCATTATATAAGAGAGAAGTGAAAGATTACATTCGAATCAAATTCCGAATCTAATTAAGTCAGAGTTAGAGTCAAAATCAAATCCATTACACTTGAGCTGGCCAAATGCCGAAATTCAAAGATGACTCTTCGTCATAGTATCACATACACATGATACTGTGACTAGAAGCGGCAAATATAACAACTATTGTAATGTCATCTCTTGTTGAGGAAATCAAATGTCAAAAATTCAAAGTGTAAATGGAAGAATAGCAAAACTGAATAACCGAATTCAAATGAACTGATCAAATAAAAGATCACGAATAACAAAGCAAACTCATTCAATATTTCGATGACAAGGAATGAAAGGGAACTATGATGACAAGACACTTACCTTGTGCGCTTAGTGCATTTCTTGATCTTTGACTTCCATTTACATTAACCATAAGGTAAACACCCCACCAAGGACTTTCATCTAAGCATCATTAACAAATAAGTAAAAGTCAACAACATGACAAGTATATAGTAATAACACTAAGTTAACACATAAAAATAACACATTTGGAAAACCGGTAATAACCCAAGGAGATTTAGATCATGAAAATAATACCACTGTATAGGTCTTCAAAAATAAATTCGGACACTTAAATCATTCAATACAAGTTCATATGAATTCCTTATGAATTTGTAATTTCAATCAACTTTCGATTCCAATCACAATTAACTGCTAAAAAAAACAGATCTTTCTGGAAATATCTATAATCCTTTTGTTTCTTAAAATCATTCCATTGCAAATCTCTCACAGAAATAGTTAATTTAGACTCAAAAATCACTTAATTCCTATTCGTAACGATCAAGTTACAAGGAAATAAAGTTTAACCAATGTTATTAACATTGCAGGGATCAAACTAAAATTTCTAAATAAATATGGACCAAATAGCAATTCCGAAAACTAGCTTCTTCACCCTCAAAACCCAGCTGCTAGAACATCAATTTCATCTTAAATTAGAAATTGAATCAGTTGGATTCACCACCCATATTCAATTCACAATTGCTTACATTATATATAATCTCATATAATTCATAATCGAATACAAGTAGTAAGTTATATTAGTGTCTAAAAAATGAAACGTACTTTTTTTAGTTATATCAAATAATACAACTTTCAAAATTTAAAATGGATGACGTTAGCAAAACTTAACGACTTGATGATGTGGTTGAATTTTTTTTACATATCAGCTTCCACAGCTTCCACGTAATCTATTAATCTTGTGAGTTGCAAGAAGAAATAAAATACCCAAAATTTGCCAAGAGAAATCCAGAAGCTCAAAGATCAATTTTAAGCAAGTTCTTACCTCAATTTGTTATTATTTATGCCCCGATTTCGTGTAAATTCAGATCACATATTAGCTAAAGTTGGATTTCTTGGATCTTTGAGCTGGCGGTGTTTAGGGTTCTTCACAATCAATTGAAGCACGGGGAAAATCAAAATCATATTGAAGGTTCACAATCAATCGATTTCTTGGATCTTTGAGCTTCTGGGTTTCTCTCGTGAGTTGCAAGAAGTAGAAAACTAAAAATACAGTCAATCCGCCTTGGAACCCTCCACCCTCTCATTATCGCACTTTCTTTTATTGTGTCCCCATTGATTGCAATTGGTGAACCTCATTTGCCTTCCCTTTTTATTATTGCATTCCTTCTCAGCTTTCTTCTTCTTGGAACCGCAATACCTTCCCTCATCCACTCTCTGTATCTCAACGTCTTGGGCCTACCAGGATTTCTTCTTTTACTTGGTGGAAGCAATGGTTGCTTCCCACTCCTAGGCCATAAGTTCTGACCATTAACAGGTTGCAAACTGTAATCATATGCATGAACCGTATAATCTCTATGTAACCAATGGTATACAAACCTATCACAATCATCATTAATAAAACAAATGGCTGACACAACATGAGCACAAGGAATTCCTGATAACTGCCACATCCTACAACTACAAGTATAGGACTAGCTTGCATGACACCACCATGATGTATTTCTAAATCTAAATAGAACATCCTGTAAAAGGAAAAACAAGGGTTAAATAGAACAATCCAGTAATAATCACCTTCCGTGAGCAAAACACCAAAAACCAACAATTACAAGCATATATAAAATCAGCAATCATTAATCAATTTTTGCGTGTTATATATATATATATATATATATATATATATATATATATATATATATATATATATATATATATATATATATATATAGAGAGAGAGAGAGAGAGAGAGAGTGTGTACCTTTGGCGATGTATTGGATATGCCGAGAGGGGAATTGAGGAGGAACCACTTGACAATGTCGATTTTCTAGGAGTCGCTGAGCTCTTCTCTTTCGATTTCTATATCTGATTTGGATATTTCTCTATCAATGATCTTTCAATTGCACTTCAATCGCCAAGAAAATTGCCTTGTCCACGGTGAACTGATTTTTTGACTCATCGTATTCTCTCGTGATTAGTAATTGCTGATGAGTTAACTCAATTTGCCAACTCAGATGCCATGTCATAATTCCGTTAGTTATTTTAACCCCGTTAATTATAAAATCAAAATGTTGCATTATTTGAAAGTAACTCAGAAAGTATGTTGTCTTTTTTAGACACTAAGGAGTACGTTGCATTATTTGATAGACAAGTCTATAGTACATTACCTTTAAGAGTCATTTACATTCATAATTATATTATGTTGCAGGACATCATATTTATACACAAATCGTATAAATCCTAATTCAATTATGATTCTAGCAAATCTCTCATTATTCTGATAGTAAATATAATTTTAATTGAAAATACTTTTAACTAAGATAACTTTTCTAAGTTGGCTCAATAGAAATTTAACTAACTAAATACTTTCTTTTATTGAGAATATCTCTCAATGTCATAACACCCTCCCTCAAGTTAGAACATCTACAACGTAGATTTCCAACTTATCAAAAAAAAAATGGAAAAGAGAAATAATAATAATAACTAAAATAATCACAGCAGCAAGTATTTAATGTTGTAACTTATGATGCGCCGGATGTTGTGATATTTGAAGAGACATCCACATTTAGTCTTCTATTTCTTCAATCTCTGTACAACTTGTGCCCGCATATGTCTTCTTATTCTTCAAATAGTTTTATTTATCCAAAAAAAATTAAAAAGTAAATTATATTGTCTGTCTCTCTTTTTTCTATTATATACTTTCATTTTTTTAAAATTCATAACTTTTTTTATATAACTTTTAGTAAAAAATTTCACTACTAACTAACATCTCAATTAGTTTTATTTAAACAAAAAAATAAAAAAAAATAAAAAAAGTAAAAGCTATTGTCCGTCTCTATTTTTCTATTATATACTTTCATTTCTTTAAAAAATTTTAACTTTTTTATATAACTTTTTATTAAAAGGTTCACTACTTACTAACATATCAAATAGTTTTATTTATTTTTTAAAAAAAAATTAAAAAAATTAAAAAAGTAAATTATATTGTCCGTCTCTCTTTTTTCTATTATATACTTTCATTTCTTTAAAAAAATCTTAACTTTTTATATAAATTTTTGTTAAAAAATTCACAATGAACTAACATCTCAAATATTTTTATTTATACAAAAAAAAAATTAAAAAAGTAAATGCAATTGTCCGTCTCTCTTTTTTCTATTATATACTTTTATTTCTTTAAAAATTCTTAACTTTTTTTTATATAACTTTTTGTAAAAATATTCACTACTCACTAATAATTCAAATAGTTTTATTTAACCAAAAAAATAAAAAATAAAATATAAAAAGTAAATTCTATTGTCCGTCTATCTTTTTTCTATTATATTCTTTCATTTCTTTAAAAATTCTTAACATTTTTATATAATATTTTGTAAAAATATTCACTACCGACTAACATCTCAAATAGTTTTATTTATCCCAAAAAAATTAAAAAAATTAAAAAAGTAAATGCTATTGTCTGTCTCTCTTTTTTCAATTATATACTTTCATTTCTTTAAAACTTCTTAATTTTTTTATATAACTTTTTGTAAAAAAATTTACTACTAACTAACATCTCAAATAGTTTTATTTATCCCAAAAAAAATTAAAAAAAAATTAAAAAAGTAAATGATATTGTCTGTCTTTCTTCTTTCTATTATATACTTTCATTTCTTTAAAAATTCTTAACTTTTTTTATATAAATTTTTGTAAAAAAATTTACTACTAACTATTATCTAAAATAGTTTTATTCAACCAAAAAAAGTACATAATATTGTCCATCTCTCTATTTTCTATTATATACTTTCATTTCTTTAAAAATTCTTAACTTTTTTATATAACTTTTTGTAAAAAAAATCACTACTAATTAATATCTCAAATAGTTTTATTTATCCAAAAATATTATAAAAGTAAATGCTATTGTCCGTCTCTCTTTTTTCTATTATATACTTTCATTTCTTTAATAATCATTAACTTTTTTTATATAACTTTTAGTAAAACATTTCACTACCAACTAACATCTAAATTAGTTTTATTTAAACAAAAAAATTTAAAAAAATTAAAAAAGTAAATGCTATTGTCAGTCTCTATTTTTCAATTATATACTTTCATTTCTTTAAAAATTCTTAACTTTTTTTATATAACTTTTTGTAAAATATTCACTACTAACTAACATTTCAAATAGTTTTATTTATTCACAAAAAAAAATTAAAAGTAAATTATATTGTCCGTCTCTCTTTTTTCTATTATATACTTTTATTTTTTAAAAAATTATTAACTTTTTTATATAACTTTTAGTTAAAGTTTCACTATTAACAAACATCTCAAAAAGATTTAATTATTAAAAAAAATTAAAAAAGTAAATGCTATTGTCCGTCTTTCTTCTTTATGTTATATATTTTTATTTCTTTAAAAATTCTTAAATTTTTTAGATAACTTTTGTAAAAAATTTCACTACTAGCAAAATTCTCAATTAGTTTTATTTATCCAAAAAAATATTTAAAAAATTAAAAAAGTAAATGCTATTATCTGTCGCCCTTTTTTCTATTATATAATTTCATTTATTTAAAAAATCTTAACTTTTTTATATAACTTTTTGTATAAAATTTCACTACGAACTAACATCTCAAATATTTTTATTTAAACAAAAAAAATTAAAAAAGTAAATGCTACTGTTCGTCTCTCTTTTTTCTATTATATACTTTTATTTTTAAAAAAAGTCTAAATTTTTTTATATAACTTTTTTTAAAAATATTCACTACTAACTAATATTTCAAATTGTTTTATTTATCCAAAAAAAATTTAAAAAAAATATAAAAAAGTAAATTCTATTGTCCGTCTCTCATTTTTCTATTATCTACTTTCATTTCTTTAAAAATTCTTAACATTTTTATATAACATTAATTAAAATAATTCACTACTGACTAACATATCAAATAGTTTTATTTATCCAAAAAAAATAAAAAAAAATGAAAAAAGTAAATGCTATTGTCCGTCTCTCTTTTTTCAATTAAATACTTTCATTTCTTTAAAACTTCTTAACTTTTTTATATAACTTTTTGTAAAAAAATTAACTACTAACTAACATCTCAAATAGTTTTATTTATCCCAAAAAAATATTAAAAAAATTAAAAAAGTAAATGATATTGTTTGTCTCTTTTTTTTCTATTATATACTTTCATTTCTTTAAAAATTCTTAACTTTTTTTATATAACTTTTTGTAAAAAATTTCACTACTAACTAATATCTAAAATAGTTTTATTTAACCAAAAAAAGTAAATACTATTGTCCGTCTCTCTTTTTTCTATTATATACTTTCTTTTCTTTAAAAATTCTTAACTTTTTTATATAACATTTTGTTAAAAATTTCACTACTAACTAACATCTCAAATAATTTTATTTATCCAAAAAAAATTATAAAAGTAAATGCTATTGTCCGTCTCTATTTTTCTATTATATACTTTCTTTTCTTTAAAAATTCTTAACTTTTTTATACAACTTTTTGTAAAAGTTTCACTATTAACAAGCATCTCAAATAGTTTTATTTATACAAAAAAAATTAAAAAATTAAATGCAATTGTCCATCTCTCTTTTTTATGTTATATACTTTTATTTCTTTAAAAATTCTTAACATTTTATATAACTTTTGTAAAAAATTTCACTACTAACTAACATCTCAAATTGTTTTATTTATCCAATAAAATATTTAAAAATGAAAAAAGTAAATGCTATTTTCTGACTCTCTTTTTTCTATGATATACTTTTATTTCTTAAGAAATTTAAAATTTTTATATAACTTTTTATAAAAAAAATTCACCCCGAACTAACATCTCAAATATTTTTATTTATAGAAAAAAAATTAAAAAAACTAAATGCTATTGTCTGTCTCTCTTTTTCCTATTATATACATTTATTTCTTTAAAAAATCTTAACTTTTTTATATAACTTTTTGTATAAATATTCACTACTAACTAATATCTCAAATAGTTTTATTCATCCAAAAAATTAAAAAAAAATGTAAATTTGATTGTCCGTCTCTCCTTTTTCTATTATATACTTTAACATTTTGTAAAAAATTACCCTACTGACTAACATCTCAAATAGTTTTATTTATCCAAAAAAAAATTAAAAAATTAAAAAATAAATACTATTGTCCGTCTCTCTTTTTTCAATTATATACTTTCATTTCTTTAAAACTTCTTAACTTTTTAATATAACTTTTTGTAAAAAAAATCACTACTAACTAACATCTCAAATAATTTTATTTACCCAAAAAAAATTATAAAAGTAAATGCTATTGTTAGTCTCTCTTTTTTCTATTATATACTTTCATTTCTTTAATAATTCTTAACTTTTTAATATAACTTTTAGTAAAAAATTTCACTACTAACTAATATCTCAATTAGTTTTATTTATCCAAAAATAAATAAAAAAATTAAAAAAGTAAATATTTTTTTCCGTCTCTTTTTTTCTATTATATACTTTCATTTCTTTAAAAATTCCTAACTTTTTTTATATAACTTTTAGTAAAAAATTTCACTACAAACTAATATCTCAAATAGTATTATTTATCCAAAAAAAAAATTAAAAAGTAATTGCTATTGTCTATCTCTCTTTTTTCTATTATATACTTTTATTTCTTTAAAAAATTTTAACTTTTTTTATATAACTCTTTGTAAAAAACTTCACTCCTATCTAACATTTCAAATAGTTTTATTTATCAAAAAATTAAAAAAATTAAAAAAGTAAATGCTATTGTTTGTCTCTCTTTTTTCTATTATATACTTTCATTTTTAAAAAATTCTTAACTTTTTTTATATAACATTTTGTAAAAAAATTCACTCCTAACTAACATCTCAAATAGTTTTATTTATCAAAAAAATAATTTTAAAAGTAAATGCTATTGTGTGTCTCTCTTTTTTCTATTATATAATTTCATTTTTTAAAAAATCCTTAACTTTTTTTATATAACTTTTTGAAAAAAAAATTCACTAATAACTAGCATCTCAAATATTTTTATTTATACAAAAAAATAAAAAAGTAAATGTTATTGTCAGTCTCTCTTTTTTCTATTAAATACTTTTATTTCTTTAAAAATTCTTAACATTTTTACATAACTTTTTGTAAAGAAATTCACTACAAACTAACATCTCAAAAAGTTTTATTTATCCAAAAATAATTAAAAAAGTAAATGCTATTATCCGTCTCTCTTTTTTCTATTATATTTTCATTTCTTTAAAAATTATTTACTTTTTTATATAAATTTTTATAAAAAAATTAACTACTAACTAACATCTAAAATTGTTTTATTTATCCAAAAAAAAATTTAAAAAATTAAAAAAGTAAATGCTATTGTCCGTCTCTCTTTTTTCTATTATATACTTTCATTTCTTTAAAACTTCTTAACTTTTTTCATTTAAATTTTTGTAAAAAATTTCACTACTAACTAACATCTCAAATAGATTTATTTATCCCAATTTTTTTTTATATTTAAAAAGTAAATAATATTTTTTGTCTCTCTTTTTTCTATTATATACTTTAATTTATATATAAATTCTTAACTTTTTTATATAAATATTTGAAACAAATTTGACTACTAACTAACATCTCAAATAGTTTTATTTATCCAAAAAAAGTAAATGCTATTGTCCGCCTCTCTTTTTTCTATTTTATACTTTCATTTCTTTAAAAATTCTTAACATTTTTATATAACTTTTTGTAAAGAATTTCACTACTAACTAACATCTCAAATAGTTTTATTTATCCAAAAAAATTAAAAAAAAAAACTAAAAAAGTAAATGCTATTGTCCGTCGTCTCTTATTTTCTATTATATACTTTCATTTCTTTAAAAATTCTTAACTTTTTATATAGATTTTTGTAAAAAAATTCACTACAATCTAACATCTAAATTAGTTTTATTTATCCAAAAAAAAATTAAAAAATTAAAAAAAAGTAAATGCTATGTCCGTCTCTATTTTTCTATTATATACTTTTATTTCTTTAAAAATTCATAACTTTTTTATATAACTTTTGGTAAAAAATTTCACTACAAACTAACATCTCAAATAGTATTAATTATCCCAAAAAAAAATTAAAAAATTAAAAAGTAATTGCTATTGTCTGTCTCTCTTTTTTCTATTATATGCATTATTTCTTTAAAAATTCTTAACTTTTTTTATATAACTTTTTGTATAAAATTTCACTCCTATCTAACATCGAAAATAGTTTTATTTATCAAAAAATTAAAAAAAAATTAAAAAGTAAATGCTATTGTATGTCTCTCTTTTTTCTATTATATACTTTCATTTCTTTATAAATTCTTAACTTTTTTTATGTAACTTTTTGTAAAAAAATTTCACTCCTAACTAACATCTCAAATAGTTTTATTTATCAACAAAAAAATTAAAAAAGTAAATGCTATTGTTTGTCTCTCTTTTTTCTATTATATACTTTCATTTATTTAAAAATTCTTAACTTTTTTATATAACTTTTTGAAAAAAAAATCACTAATAACTAGCATCTCAAATATTTTTATTTATTCAAAAAAATTAAAAAAGTAAATGTTATTGTCAGTCTCTCTATTTCTATTAAATACTTTTTATTTCTTTAAAAATTCTTAAATTTTTTAATATAACTTTTTGTAAAGAAATTCACTACAAACTTACATCTCAAAAAGTTTTATTTATCCAAAAAAAACTTAAAAAGTAAATGTTATTATCCATCTCTCTTTTTTCTATTATATTTTCATTTTTTTAAAAATTCTTAACTTTTTTTATATAAATTTTTGTAAAAAAATTCACTACTGACTAACATCTAAAATAGTTTTATTCATTAAAAAAAATTAAAAAAATTAAAAAAGTAAATGCTATTTTCCGTCTCTTTTTTTTCTATTATATACCTTCATTTCTTTAAAACCTCTTAACTTTTTTAAATAACTTTTTGTAAAAAATTTCACTACTACTAACATCTCAAATAGTTTTATTTATCCAAAAAAAAAATTTAAAAATTTAAAAAGTAAATGATATTTTTTGTCTATCTTTTTTCTATTATATACTTTAATTCCTATATAAATTCTTAACTTTTTATATAAATATTTGTAAAAAATTTCACTACTAACTAACATCTCAAATAGTTTTATTTATCCAAAAAAATTAAAAAAAAATTAACTTTTTATATAGATTTTTGTAAAAAAATTCACTACTATCTAACATCTAAATTAGTTTTATTTATCCAAAAAAAAATTAAAAAATTAAAAAAAAGTAAATGCTATGTCCGTCTCTATTTTTCTATTATATACTTTTATTTCTTTAAAAATTCATAACTTTTTTATATAACTTTTGGTAAAAAATTTCACTACAAACTAACATCTCAAATAGTATTAATTATCCCAAAAAAAAATTAAAAAATTAAAAAGTAATTGCTATTGTCTGTCTCTCTTTTTTCTATTATATGCATTATTTCTTTAAAAATTCTTAACTTTTTTTATATAACTTTTTGTATAAAATTTCACTCCTATCTAACATCGAAAATAGTTTTATTTATCAAAAAATTAAAAAAAAAATTAAAAAGTAAATGCTATTGTATGTCTCTCTTTTTTCTATTATATACTTTCATTTCTTTATAAATTCTTAACTTTTTTTATGTAACTTTTTGTAAAAAAATTTCACTCCTAACTAACATCTCAAATAGTTTTATTTATCAAAAAAAAAATTAAAAAAGTAAATGCTATTGTGTGTCTCTCTTTTTTCTATTATATACTTTCATTTATTTAAAAATTCTTAACTTTTTTATATAACTTTTTGAAAAAAAAAATCACTAATAACAAGCATCTCAAATATTTTTATTTATTCAAAAAAATTAAAAAAGTAAATGTTATTGTCAGTCTCTCTATTTCTATTAAATACTTTTTATTTCTTTAAAAATTCTTAAATTTTTTAATATAACTTTTTGTAAAGAAATTCACTACAAACTTACGCCTCAAAAAGTTTTATTTATCCAAAAAAAACTTAAAAAAGTAAATGTTATTATCCATCTCTCTTTTTTCTATTATATTTTCATTTTTTTAAAAATTCTTAACTTTTTTATATAAATTTTTGTAAAAAACTTCACTACTGACTAACATCTAAAATAGTTTTATTCATTAAAAAAGTTAAAAAAATTAAAAAAGTAAATACTATTTTCCGTCTCTTTTTTTTCTATTACATACCTTCATTTCTTTAAAACCTCTTAACTTTTTTAAATAACTTTTTGTAAAAAATTTCACTACTACTAACATCTCAAATAGTTTTATTTATCCAAAAAAAAAATTTTTAAATTTAAAAAGTAAATGATATTTTTTGTCTATCTTTTTTCTATTATATACTTTAATTTCTATATAAATTCTTAACTTTTTATATAAATATTTGTAAAAAATTTCACTACTAACTAACATCTCAAATAGTTTTATTTATCCAAAAAAAGTAAATGCTATTGTCCGCCTCTCTTTTTTCTATTATATACTTTCATTTATTTAAAAATTCTTAACTTTTTTTATAACTTTTTGTAAAAAAATTCACTACTAAATAACATCTCAAATAGTTTTATTTATCCAAAAAAAATTAAAAAAAATTAAAAAAGTAAATGCTATTATCCGTCTCTTTTTTTCTATTATATACTTTCATTTCTTTAAAAATTCTTATCTTTTTTTTATATATATTTTTGTAAAAAATTTCACTACTAACTAACATCTTAAATAGTTTTATTTATCCAAAAAAAAAAGTAAATGCTATTGTCCGCCTCTCTTTTTCTATTATATACTTTCATTTATTTAAAAATTCTTAACTTTTTATATAACTTTTTGTAAAAAAATTCACTACTAACTAACATCTCAAATAGTTTTATTCATCCAAAAAAAGTAAATGCTATTGTCCGCCTCTTTTTTTTCTATTATATACTTTCATTTATTTAACAATTCTTAACTTTTTTATATAACTTTTTGTAAAAAATTTCACTAATAAATAACATCTCAAATAGTTTTATTTATCAAAAAAAAAATTATAAAAAATAAAAAAATTAAATGCTATTATCCGTCTTTTTTTTTCTATTATATACTTTCATTTCTTTAAAAAATTTTATCTTTTTTTATATAGATTTTTGTAAAAAAATTCACTACTAACTAACATCTCAAATAGTTTTATTTATCCAAAAAAAAAAAGTAAATGCTATTGTCCGCTTCTCTTTTTCTATTTTACACTTTCATTTCTTTAAAAATTCTTAACTTTTTTTATATAAATTTTTGTAATAAATTTCACTACTAACTAACATCTCAAATAGTTTTATTTATCAAAAAAAATTAAAAAAATTAAAAAAGTAAATGCTATTGTTCGTCTCTCTTTTTTCTATTATATACTTTCATTTCTTTAAAATTTCTTAACTTTTTTATATAACTTTTTACAAAAAATTTCACTACTAACGAACATATCAAATAGTTATATTTATTCAAAAAAAATTAAAAAATATAAAAGATAATGCTATTGTCCGTCTTACTTTTTTCAATTATATACTTTAATTTCTTAAAAAATTATTAATTTTTTTATTTAACTTTTTGTAAAAAATTTCACTACTAACAAACATCTCAAATAGTTTTATTTATCCAAAAAAAATTAAAAAAGTAAATGCTATTGTCCGTGATTCTTTTTTCTATTATATACTTTCATTTCTTTAAAAATTCTTATTTTTTATTTAAATTTTTGTAAAAAAGATTCACTACTAACTAACATCTCAAATAATTTTTATTTATACAAAAAAATTAAAAAAAATTAAAAAATGTAATGCTATTGTCCATCTCTCTTTTTTCTATTATATACTTTCATTTCTTTAAAAATTCATAACATTTTTATATAAATTTTTGTAAAAAATTTCACTACTAACTAACATCTCAAATTGTTTTATTTATACAAAAAAATTAAACATAATTAAAAAGTAAATGCTATTGTCAATCTCTCTTTTTTCTATTATATACTCTCATTTCTATAAAAATTCTTAACTTTTTTTATATAACTTTTTGTAAAAAAATTCACTACTAACTAACATCTCAAATACTTTTATTTGTACAAAAAAATAAAATGAAAATTAAAAATAATTAAAAAGTAAATGCTATTGTCAATCTCTATTTTTTCTATTATATACATTCATTTCTTTAAAAATTCTTAACATTTTTTAAATAACTTTTTGTAACAAATTTCAATACTAACTAACATTTCAAAATAGTTTTATTTATCCAAAAAAATAAAAAAAATTAAAAAGATATTGCTATTGTCCGTCTATTTTTTCTATTATATACTTTCATTTCTTTAAAAATCTTAACTTTTTTAATATTAATTTTTGTAAAAAATTTCACTATTAACTAACATCTCAAATTGTTTTGTTGATACAAAAAATTTTTTTTTTAAAATTTAAAAAGTAAATGCTATTGTGTGTCTCTCTTTTTTCTATTATATACTTTCATTTCTTTAAAAATTCTTAACTTTTTTATATAACTTTTTGAAAAAAAAATCACTAATAACTAGCATCTCAAATATTTTTATTTATTCAAAAAAATTAAAAAAGTAAATGTTATTGTCAGTCTTCTTTTTTCTATTAAATACTTTTATTTCTTTAAAAATTCTTAACTTTTTAAATATAACTTTTTGTAAAGAAATTCAGTACAAACATACGTCTCAAAAAGTTTTATTTATCCAAAAAAAATTTAAAAAGTAAATGCTATTATCCTTCTCTCTTTTTTCTATTATATTTTAATTTTTAAAAAAAATCTTAAATCTTTTTTTATAAATTTTTGTAAAAAAATTCACTACTGACTAACATCTAAAATATTTTTATTCATTAAAAAAATTAAAAAGATTAAAAAAGTAAATGCTATTTTCCCTCTCTTTTTTTTTCTATTATATACCTTCATTTCTTTAAAACCTCTTTACTTTTTTTATATAACTTTTTGTAAAAAATTTCACTAATACTAACATCTCAAATAGTTTTATTTATCCAAAAAAAAAAATTAAAATTTAAAAAGTAAATGAAATTTTTTGTCTCTCTTTTTTCTATTATATACTTCAATTTCTATATAAATTCTTAACTTTTTTATATAAATATTTGTAAAAAATTTCACTACTAACTAACATTTCAAATAGTTTTATTTATAAAAAAAAAAGTAAATGCTATTGTCCGCCTCTCTTTTTCTATTATATACTTTCATTTCTTTAAAAATTTTTAACTTTTTTATATAAATTTTTGTAAAAAATTTCACTACTAACTAACATCTCAAATAATTTTTATTTATCAAAAAAATTAAAAAAATTAAAAAAGTAAATGCTATTGTTCGTCTCTCTTTTTTCTATTATATACTTTCATTTCTTTAAAATTTCTTAACTTTTTTATATAACTTTTTACAAAAAATTTCACTACTAACGAACATATCAAATAGTTATATTTATTCAAAAAAAAATTAAAAAATATAAAAGATAATGCTATTGTCCGTCTTACTTTTTTCAATTATATACTTTAATTTCTTAAAAAATTATTAACTTTTTTATTTAACTTTTTGTAAAAAATTTCACTACTAACAAATATCTCAAATAGTTTTATTTATCCAAAAAAAATTAAAAAAGTAAATGCTATTGTCCGTCATTCTTTTTTCTATTATATACTTTCATTTCTTTAAAAATTCTTATTTTTTATTTAAATTTTTGTAAAAAAATTTCACTACTAACTAACATCTCAAATTATTTTTATTTATACAAAAAAATTAAAAAAAATTAAAAAATTTAATGCTATTGTCCATCTCTCTTTTTTCTATTATATACTTTCATTTCTTTAAAAATTCATAACTTTTTAATATAAATTTTATTAAAAAAATTCACTACTAACTAACATCTCAAATTGTTTTATTTATACAAAAAAATTAAAAATAATTAAAAAGTAAATGCTATTGTCAATCTCTCTTTTTTCTATTATATACTCTCATTTCTATAAAAATTCTTAACTTTTTTTATATAACTTTTTGTAAAAAAATTCACTACTAACTAACATCTCAAATAATTTTATTTGTACAAAAAAAGAATTAAAATTAAAAAAATTAAAAAAGTAAATGCTATTGTCCGTCTCTCTTTTTTCTATTATATACTTTCATTTCTTTAAAAATTCTTAACATTTTTAAATAACTTTTTGTAACAAATTTCAATACTAACTAACATTTCAAAATAGTTTTATTTATCCAAAAAAAATAAAAAACATTAAAAAGATATTGCTATTGTCCGTCTATTTTTTCTATTATATACTTTCATTTCTTTAAAAATCTTAACTTTTTTAGTATAAATTTTTGTAAAAAATTTCACTATTAACTAACATCTCAAATTTTTTTATTGATACAAAAAAAATTTAAAAAAAAATTTAAAAAGTAAATGCTATTGTGTGTCTCTCTTTTTTCTATTATATACTTTCATTTCTTTAAAAAATCTTAACTTTTTTATATAACTTTTTGAGAAAAAAATCACTAATAACTAGCATCTCAAATATTTTTATTTATTCAAAAAAATTAAAAAAGTAAATGTTATTGTCAGTCTTCTTTTTTCTATTAAATACTTTTATTTCTTTAAAAATTCTTAACTTTTTAAATATAACTTTTTGTAAAGAAATTCAGTACAAACATACATCTCAAAAAGTTTTATTTATCCAAAAAAAAATTTAAAAAGTAAATGCTATTATCCTTCTCTCTTTTTTCTATTATATTTTCATTTTTTTAAAAATTCTTAAATCTTTTATATAAATTTTTGTAAAAAAATTCACTACTGACTAACATCTAAAATAGTTTTATTCATTAAAAAAATTAAAAAAATTAAAAAAGTAAATGCTATTTTCCCTCTCTTTTTTTTCTATTATATACCTTCATTTCTTTAAAACCTCTTTACTTTTTTTATATAATTTTTTTAAAAAATTTCACTACTACTAACATCTCAAATAGTTTTATTTATCCAAAAAAAAAAAATTTTAAATTTAAAAAGTAAATGAAATTTTTTGTCTCTCTTTTTTCTATTATATACTTTAATTTCTATATAAATTCTTAACTTTTTTATATAAATATTTGTAAAAAATTTCTATACTAACTAACATCTCAAATAGTTTTATTTATCAAAAAAATAAAAAAAAGTAAATGCTATTGTTCCCCTCTCTTTTTTCTATTATATACTTTTATTTATTTAAAAATTCTTAACTTTTTTATATAACTTTTTGTAAAAAATTTCACTACTAAATAACATCTCAAATTGTTTTATTTATCCAAAAAAAAATTATAAAAAATTAAAAAAGTAAATGCTATTATCCGTCTTTCTTTTCTATTATATACTTTCATTTCTTTAAAAATTCTTATCTTTTTTTATATAGATTTTTGTAAAAAAATTCACTACTAACTAACATCTCAAATAGTTTTATTTATCCAAAAAAAAAAGTAAATGCTATTGTCCGCCTCTTTTTTTCTATTATATACTTTCATTTCTTTAAAAATTCTTAACTTTTTTTATATAACTTTTCGTAAAAATTTTCACTACTAACTAACATCTCAATTATTTTATTTATCAAAAAAAAAAATTTAAAAATTTAAAAAGTAAATGCTATTGTCCGTCTCTCTTTTTTCTATTATATACTTTCATTTCTTTAAAATTTCTTAACTTTTTTATATAACTTTTTACAAAAACTTTCACTACTAACGAACATATCAAATAGTTATATTTATTCAAAAAAAATTAAAAAATATAAAAGTTAATGCTATTGTCCGTCTTACTTTTTTCAATTATATACTTTAATTTCTTAAAAAATTCTTAACTTTTTTATTTAAATTTTTGTAAAAAATTTCACTACTAACAAACATCTCAAATAGTTTTATTTATCCAAAAAAAAATTAAAAAAGTAAATGCTATTGTCCCTCATTCTTTTTTCTATTATATACTTTTATTTCTTTAAAAATTCTTATTTTTTATTTAAATTTTTGTAAAAAAATTTCACTACTAACTAACATCTCAAATAATTTTTATTTATACAAAAAATTAAAAAAAATTAAAAAATTTAATGCTATTGTCCATCTCTTTTTTTTCTATTATATACTTTCATTTCTTTAAAAATTCTTAACATTTTTTAAATAACTTTTTGTAACAAATTTCAATACTAACTAACATTTCAAAATAGTTTTATTTATCCAAAAAAATAAAAAAAATTAAAAAGATATTGCTATTGTCCGTCTATTTTTTCTATTATATACTTTCATTTCTTTAAAAATCTTAACTTTTTTAATATAAATTTTTGTAAAAAATTTCACTATTAACTAACATCTCAAATTGTTTTATTGATACAAAAAAAATTTTTAAAAAATTTAAAAAGTAAATGCTATTGTGTGTCTCTCTTTTTTCTATTATATACTTTCATTTCTTTAAAAATTCTTAACTTTTTTATATAACTTTTTGAAAAAAAAAATCACTAATAACTAGCATCTCAAATATTTTTATTTATTCAAAAAAATTAAAAAAGTAAATGTTATTGTCAGTCTTCTTTTTTCTATTAAATACTTTTATTTCTTTAAAAATTCTTAACTTTTTAAATATAACTTTTTGTAAAGAAATTCAGTACAAACATACATCTCAAAAAGTTTTATTTATCCAAAAAAAATTTAAAAAGTAAATGCTACTCCCTCCGTCCCAGATCAAGAGTTCTACTTTCCCTTTTGATCCGTCCCAGTCCAAGAGTCCCTTTCCTTAAATGGAAAGTTTTCCATATATTTATACCCTTATCATCTCCATATATTTACAAAAAAACCATTACTATTCCTCCCACTCATTCTCTCTCCTATTAAATATTTTTAACTTTTACATTCTCTCTCCTATTCCCTACCACACATTTAACTTTTACATTCTCTCTTCTATTCCCTACCACACATTTAACTTTTACATTCTCTCTCCTAAAATTTTCTACCCACTTTAAAAAAATTTCTTAAGAAGCGTGAAATCCTCCCCGAGGACCCTTGGTCTGGGACGGAGGGAGTATTATCCTTCTCTCTTTTTTCTATTATATTTTCATTTTTTAAAAAATTCTTAAATCTTTTTATATAATTTTTTGTAAAAAAAATCACTACTGACTAACATCTAAAATAGTTTTATTCATTAAAAAAATTAAAAAAATTAAAAAAGTAAATGCTATTTTCCCTCTCTTTATTTTCTATTATATACCTTCATTTCTTTAAAACCTCTTTACTTTTTTTATATAACTTTTTGTAAAAAATTTCACTACTACTAACATCTCAAATAGTTTTATTTATCCAAAAAAAAAAATTAAAATTTAAAAAGTAAATGAAATTTTTTGTCTCTCTTTTTTCTATTATATACTTTAATTTCTATATAAATTCTTAACTTTTTTATATAAATATTTGTAAAAAATTTCACTACTAACTAACATCTCAAATAGTTTTATTTATCAAAAAAAAAAAGTAAATGCTATTGTCCGCCTCTCTTTTTTCTATTATATACTTTCATTTATTTAAAAATTCTTAACTTTTTTATATAACTTTTTGTAAAAAATTTCACTACTAAATAACATCTCAAATAGTTTTATTTATCCAAAAAAAAAATTATAAAAAATTAAAAAAGTAAATGCTATTATCCGTCTTTTTTTTCTATTATATACTTTCATTTCTTTAAAAATTCTTATCTTTTTTTATATAGATTTTTGTAAAAAATTTCACTACTAACTAACATCTCAAATAGTTTTATTTATCCAAAAAAAAAAGTAAATGCTATTGTCCGCCTCTCTTTTTCTATTATATACTTTCATTTCTTTAAAAATTCTTAACTTTTTTTGTATAACTTTTCGTAAAAAATTTCACTACTAACTAACATCTCAATTAGTTTTATTTTTCAAAAAAAAAATTAAAAAAATTTAAAAAGTAAATGCTATTGTCCGTCTCTCTTTTTTCTATTATATACTTTCATTTCTTTAAAATTTCTTAACTTTTTTATATAACTTTTTACAAAAACTTTCACTACTAACGAACATATCAAATAGTTATATTTATTCAAAAAAAATTAAAAAATATAAAAGTTAATGCTATTGTCCGTCTTACTTTTTTCAATTATATACTTTAATTTCTTAAAAAATTCTTAACTTTTTTATTTAACTTTTTGTTAAAAATTTCACTACTAACAAACATCTCAAATAGTTTTATTTATCCAAAAAAAATTAAAAAAGTAAATGCTATTGAACATACCAAAAGTGGTCGAGTTGGGCCAAGCGGATAAAAGCCCAATCACAGACAGTCGTGGCATCCACATTCTTGGTGAAGTTGGCCCAATTACCATAAGGCCCAAGGCCCAACAACAGAATCTGTCGATCTAAGCTCATTGTCCGACCTATAAGGTCCCGACCTAGCTTGATCCGAACCAATGATCCATACTACCCTTCGGGTACGAACCATGCTCTACCCGCCAGTCAGGTCGACCATTCCACAAATGGCGACCTCGATCTAATCACCAAGTGTCGACCTAACAGATGTGGACGCACATAAGTCAAACCTTTCCATAACCGGTTCCCTACAAATCAGGATCCGTTACCAGACACGTTCACATTATTTGTAACTGTCACTAAAATCTCGGAGCTCATGCAGCACTACCAAAAATACAACGGACAACACCTATAAATACATCATCACTACCAACGGTGCGAAGGGAACTGCAATTTTGTTATTTGAATTCAATTGTTCATTTACAATATTTGCTCTCCGAAACATATACTTACTCTCACGCCCGAGGGTCTAAGCCGGAGACACATCCGGCTAGTCGTGGGTTCTTGTTTTCAGGTCAGGAGCCAGGTGATTAGTCCTGCCACGTGGAGGATTACTGATAAGCACAATTCCTGCAGCATCAGTTTGGTTCCATTGCCGGGAACTGTGCTTTAGCTTGACCTCGAAAATTTCATCAACCTACAACAATGGTAACCCCAGATGGGCATGTGACAGAAGCTTCTGATGAACTCAATGAGGTGAATGCCAACACCAACGCGGATCTCAACACCAATGCTGAAAACGCAAATCTGCCTCCTCCCCCACCAAATCGTCCTCAGGGTAGAGCAACACGCTCTACCAGTGTTGTTGATGGCAGGGGATTGCCAGACACAAGAAGGGGGAAAAGACACATGGAAGGACAAGGAGCTCCACCTCCCCCTAAGCGTCCAACTGCTCATGTGAATGTTGGAAATAGGGCAGGTCCCTCATCCAACCCATTGAGCAGGAAGGAAATGTTATTGGAGCGAGCCCAGATTCTGGCCGAGCTATTGGCAATAGAGGAGGCTGAGAAGGCGGATATAAGATCAGAGAGGGTGGCTCCCTCTCAAATCTCTAACAGGCAGCAGGCCAGGAGTGCTAGGCCCAATGAGGGTGTGGGTCAAAATGCCGATCAAAGGATGGTAGTCCGACCTCAATCACCTATCCATGTGCCGAGTAATGACTTAAGGGCTAGCCTCACCAGGAATAGGGAGCAGGAGGCTCAATCAGATTTGAGGACGCATTTAGAGGCCAATAGGAGCCGACGTGGTTCCCCTGTCCGGACACAAAGATCAGGATCTCACAGGGACAGGAATGGGCGCAGGTCGCCCATAAGAGAAGAAAGGCGCAGGTCGCCACTTGGAGATAATAGGCGCAGGTCGCCATCGAGGGATGAGAGGCGCAGGTCGCCCCAAAGGAATGACAGGCATAGGTCTCCAGTTCGATCAGAAAGGGCTCATTCTCATCGAGACAGGAGGAGTAAGCAAGTAACTATCCCCCCAGGAGTGAGGGTCAAAGGTCGAATGTTGTACCCCCTACAGGAGATGACAGACCCGACGCTAGGGAATGGCTGATGATGAAAAAGAGGTTCGAACAATGGGAGGAGGAGAAGAAAAAGGACATTGGAAAGGTTGAACGAATCGACTTTGCTCTTCAACCTTTGTCCAAGGAATTGAGAGACAGTCGACCTCCTGCTGGATTTAGGTTGCCCCTTCTAGAGAAGTACTCAGGGTCAACCAACGCTAAAAGTCATATAGCACATCTGGAAGCCACAATGTGCTTTGTCGCCAATGAAGACGACAATATGTGTAAAGCTCTCATAAGCACACTCACTGGGGCAGCCCTAACCTGGTTCAATGGTTTGGCAGCTGGTAGCATCTCCACCTGGACGTGTTTCAGGACGAAGTTCCTAGATCGCTTCTCGACTGCTGGAGCTCGAAAGGTGACAGTTACTGATCTAAGCAACTTGGTGCAAGCTAAAAATGAAAGCTCAATGAGCTACTTCACCAAGTTCAAGGAGATGGTGGATAAGATCGAGGAAGATCTCACTGACAGGGAAGTTATCAACTGCTTCAGGAATGGTATTTCCTCGGCAGACATGGATTATGAACTCACAGTTCGTACAGTCACAACTCGACAAGAGTTGTTCGAAAAGGTTTACAACGTCGCACTGGCCGAGGAAAGGAAGGAAAAGATAAAAGGGAAAAGCCCCAAGGTGGAGGTTGCTGATGACAAGAAGGACTCCAACAAGAATGGAGGACACAATAAAAATGGCAAGAACAGGACAAGGGCGACAGAGAAGGTGCCCGAGACTTTCACTCCCCTAACGGTGAGTCGAACTGAAATCCTGAATGCAGTCGAGTTGGCTCCACCTGTCCCAATGAACCCAGGCAACAAGTTCAGAAGGGACAACAGCAAATACTGTGATTACCACAAGGACACGGGTCATCTCACGGAGGATTGCTTAGGCTTGAAGCGCATTATTCAAAGAATGGTCGAACAGGGAAGACTCGACGCATACGTGAAGAGGCCTCAAACTGGTGGAGGCGAGCAGCCTGCAGGTGGACAACAAGGACCGAGGCAACCTAGATTGAACTTGGGGGTCATTACAGAGCAAGCAAGCAACACAGCCATCAAGCACAAGATCTTTCAACTCAGTAAAGCCCCACATGTGTCTCCAAGAAGAGATGTCAGAGATGAAGCAATCAGCTTCTACCCCCTATGAGCTGGCAACTAATATGGCGGCTAGGGAGCAAGTTCTCGTCATCCCAGGTCTCATTGACGGATGTACGACGAGCAGACTCTTAGTCGACACGGGGGCCTGCAAGGATATTTTGTTCTACAAGACTTTCAAAGAGATGGGACTTAATGACGAGCAGCTTGAAAGATATGACGGCAGGTTGGAGGGCTTCACCAACCATCGAGTTGATGCCAAAGGCCAGATTGAGCTCGATGTCGACCTAGGCCAGCACCCCCTCAGGGTCGTATCGAAGGTACAGTTTATTGTGATTGATGTAAACAGTGACTATGCCGCTATACTTGGTATTCCTGGTCAGGTCGCTCTTGGGATGGTGGCATCGATCCCTCATCAGCGAGTCAAATTCCCCACACCTGCTAGAGTAGGCTGCGTACAAGGCACAGCTCGAGCCTACCTAGATCATGTTCTTCGGGAAAGAAAGAAGAGAGAGCTAGAGATTGAGACGGCAGATGGTTATTTAAAGCTGTCCCAATCAGTCACCAAAACTACTCGACTGTCAACAATCACCAATGTGGAGGAGTCGACCTATCGCTCAAATGACGAGGTCATGATTGAGTCGACACGTCACTCTGAAACCACAACGGTCGATCCAGATGTAGTTATGGTCGATCAAGTCCTCATAGGCAACCTATGCCTCCAGATCGACAATAACTCGGGGGCTACCACCACCACCAGCGAGGTTGCAGATAAGCTGGATGATATGATAGCTGAAGAAGCTCCACATTTGGGTGCCGAGGAAAGATAAAGGGTCAGAGAGATAATCATTGAGACTCTACAATTTAGGGATGGACCAGAGCTAGAAGCCGTGGACGAGCTAGAGTCAATAATCACCGACCCTTCATACCCCGACCAAAAAATTCAAATCGGAAAGCAACTATCAGACCAGGAGCGAGCAGAAATCATCGAGCTACTCAAAGGGAGCAATGATGTCTTCGCATGGAGAGTAGAAGACATGAGGGGAATCAAGGAAGAGGTCGTCGTTCACAGACTTGAAGTCAACCCGACCATAAAGACTAGACCCCAAAAATTGAGAAGCTTCGCTCAAGATAAGGAAGAGGCCATAAAAGATGAGGTACAAAAACTTTTGAGTGCAGGTATTATCAAGGAGGCCACTCATACAACGTGGTTGGCCAACGTGGTCATGGTGAAGAAATCAAATGGCAAATGGCGGATGTGTGTCGACTTCACCACTCTAAATCTTGCTTGCCCGAAGGACAGCTATCCTCTTCCTAGAATCGACAAACTAGTTGATTCCATTGTTGGTCACTCCACCCTCAGCTTCCTCGACGCTTACTCAGGTTACCACCAGATTAAGATGCATGAGGACGACATAGTAAAGACGGCATTTCAAGCGGCTGGAGGCATCTACTGCTACAACATGATGCCATTTGGATTGAAGAATGCAGGTGCAATTTATCAGAGAATGGTGAACAAGGTCATTGCCTCACAAATTGGCCGAAATATGGAGGCTTACGTCGACGATATGGTCATCAAAACTAAGGCCGGACGTCACGTAGTCGACCTAAGAGAAACATTCGCCAATCTGCGAGCAAACGACATGAAGCTCAACCCTAGCAAGTGTGTCTTTGGTGTAGCTGCTGGAAAGTTCCTTGGATTTATGGTATCTCAGCGAGGTATAGAAGCTAATCCGGAGAAGATCAAGGCTCTAGTCGACATGAAAGAGCCGACCAGTATAAAGGAGATGCAGCGACTTAATGGAAGAGTAGCAGCTCTTGGTCGTTTCATATCTAAGTCAGCAGAGAGGTCTCTCCCCTTCTTCAAGGCGTTGAGGGGGATGAAAAATTTTGAATGGACGACCGAATGTCATTCGTCGTTCCAACAGCTGAAGGATTACCTTGCTACTCCATCTCTCCTGAGTAGCCCGACCACCGGTGAGACCCTGTTTGTGTATCTATCTGTGGGAGACAAGTCAGTTGCAGCGGTCTTGATTAGAGAAGAGGAAGGGCTTCAAAAGCCAGTATACTACATCAGCAAAGCCTTATCAGATGTGGAGAGCAGGTATTACAATGCTGAGAAGGTCGCCTATGCTCTAGTCGTAGCTTCAAGGAAGCTGCGAGCTTATTTCTTGGCTCACCCTATCGTAGTACTGACTAATGCACCCTTGAGAAAAATATTACACAAGCCGGAGAGTTCAGGTCGACTGCTCAATTGGTCAATTGCCCTTACTGAATTTGACATTGAGTATAGACCTCGAAAGGCGCTAAAGGCTCAAGCTCTAGCAAATTTCTTGGTCGAGCTTACGTTCACCAAGGAAGACAGCGAACAGCGAGCTCCAAAAGAGAAAACTAAAGGGAAAGAGCCAGAGTCCCAGGTCGCCATCAGCCTGCCCGACGATTGTTGGAAGGTCTATTCAGATGGGTCAGCGACCAAGAATAGCAGTGGAGCTGGGATAGTGCTAATTGAACCAAAATCTGGGACAGTGTACGAGGAGTCACTAAGGTTCAAGTTTGATGCTTCCAACAACCAGGCTGAATACGAAGCCTTGATAGCAGCCATAGAGTACGCCAAATGTTTCGGAGCAACGAAAATTATGGCTTATTGTGATTCTCAACTGGTGGTCAACCAAGTTAGAGGCGAGTACGAGGTGCTTAGTTCCACTCTGATCAAATAGTGCGACCTGGTGAAGGAGCTAATAAAGGATTTGGAATTCTGGGAGATTCAGAGGATTGGACGGGAGGACAACGAGCTAGCCGACCTCATCTCGAAATTAGCCACTTCAGATGAGCCACATGAAGAGCCCATCTCTTTCCTCGAAAATCCAGCTTATGAGAGGATAAAAATTCAATGTATAGAGGACGCTTCAAGAAATTGGGTTTATGAGAAGTGTTGGATCGAAGAAATGAAGGCGTACCTAGAAAGTGGCGAGCTGCCTGATGACGAGAAGAAAGCTCGAGCTATCAAAAAGAAAGCTCCGAGGTATGTTATCTAAGGAGGCGATCTGTTCAGAAGATCCTACACTCGACCATTGCTAAAGTGCATCCACCCTCAAGAGGTAGCCCTATTGATACATGAAGTACACAGTGGAATTTGTGGTGGACACCCGGGGGCCAGGACCCTAGCCGACAAGTTGATTACCTTGGGATACTACTGGCCACACATGAGAGCTAACACTCACAACTTTGTTCAGCAATGTGATCAATGCCAAAGGTTTGCCAACCTTCCTCATACGCCTACAACGGAGCAGACTCCTGTGATCGCTGCTTGGCCATTTGATATGTGGGGTGTCGACTTGATTGGACCCTTCCCTCCCGCCCGGGGAAATTGCAAGTATGTGATCGTCGCCATAGATTATTTCACCAAGTGGGTTGAGGCCAAGCCATTAGCTCGCATCACAGAGGAAAACGCCATCAACTTCATTCATGATTTCATTTGGTGTCGATTTGGTTTTCCTCGAGCAATAGTGTCTGACAACGGCATGCAGTTCTCCAGAGCCTTCGAAACAGAGATGAATCGGGTAGGTATCAAACATTAGCAATCTTCTGTCGCCTATCCTCAAGGAAATGGGCAAGATGAAGCAGTAAATAAACTGGTTCTGTCTGCACTCAAGACAGGTCTCGTAGGTCGACGCAACAACTGGTTGGACGAACTCCCCCTTGCTCTTTGGGCAGTTCGCACAACCACTCGGGGGCCTACGGGGGAAACCCCATTCGCTCTCACATATGGATCAGAGGCCATGGCACCTGCTGAGCTCAGATTTCCTACTGCTAGAGTAACATTCTTCGACCAGGAGCAGAACAACATCAATAGATTGATCGACCTGGATTTAGTCGACGAGAAGCGAGATACTGCTTACCTGCGAATGGCCAACTACAAGCAAAGAACCAAGAGTTACCACGACAAGAAAGTGAAAACAAGGTCGTTCCAAGTGGGTGACTACGTACTAAGGAAGATCGAGGCAACAGGAAGGAGAACCCAACAGAATAAGCTATCTCCTAACTGGGAAGGTCCCTATGTGGTTACTCGAGTCGTCAAGGAAGGAACTTACATGATAGCCCATCCAGATGGTGAAGAGTTGAAGCATCCATGGCACGCTTCTCACCTCATCAAGTACTACTTCTGAAAGTTCAGGTCTACTACTCAGATCAGGGTTGAGGCAATCCCCAAGATTGAAATTTATCATAGTTCTAGCTTTCCATTGATGTAAACGTTTCCCTACTTCAATAAAAAGCGCAGTTTATTCGACCAAACATTTTGTTGCAATTTAACCCAACAAGCTCGACTCTTAGTCAGCTTCGTTCTAACGAGCTTGATTCTTAATCAGCTCCGTTCCATTAACAAAGCTCGACTCTTAGTCGGTTTAATTTTAGCGAGCTCGATTCTCAATCAGCTTTGTTTATTTAACAAGTCCGACTCTTAGTCGACTTCGTTCTAACAAACTCGACTCTTAGTCAGTCTGTTCTAACTAGCTCGATTCTCAATCAGCTTTACCCCTAAAAACAAGTCCGATCCAGGATCGACTTCGTTCTAATAAGCTCGATCCTTGGTCAGCTTTGATGGTTTGAACAAGTTCAACTCATAGTCAATCTCGTTCACAAAAAGTTACTCAAGTCTGAGGTCGACTAAATCAATAAAGATCAAGTCGATCCTAGGTTTAAGTTGACTTATTCATCCTATAAAATCTAGCTCGACACCTACATGTAAATATCAAAAGCATACAATATATGGAGGTCAGCTACGATTAGATATAAATAAGTCTCCCAAAGGCGGGCCAAGACTTATACAAAACAAAAATTTATGATGATGCATGCCTCCCAAAAAACAGGGCCAAGGCATTTAAATATCTAATAAAACAAAAAAGCAAAATATTGTTTGGGACTTGTTCATTACAATTCAACCAAATAAATCAAGAGACCAGGCCAGCATCGGTTTGGTCGTCAATAGGAGCTCGACCTTCCTCATCATCTCCTTGTTGCTGGGGGTCTAAAGGTTTACCTGACTCTGAATATACCCGCTCAGGTTCTTCTTCCATAAGGTCGGCATCTTCGAGCTCTTGCAAGACGACATCAAAGTTTCTGTCAACAATCTCGGGGGCCACCCACGGTTCACAACCATCCTCTTTGTCTTCTTGAGCGATGAAGGCTAGGTCGTTCTCAAGATAAGGAACGAGCGAGTGACCCCTACGAGATGCCATGTCATACTGGGATTCAGAGAACCAACGAGCTAATTGCTCGATGGTAACTGTAGCTGTTGAATCCACCAGTGCTCGACGCGCCATATGTCTTTTGCCTACCTCCAGAAAATCCTGCGCCTTGGCCACGATGGTATTATAATATTCATCTCCCTCTTTGAATTCGTCAACGGAATCTTTAGCAGCATTTTTGGCGGCGGTCTGGAGATCTTCTTGCCATTTTCCCCGTTCAAGTCGACGCTCTTCCTGCAGCTCGACCAGGAAGGTATCCTTCTCCTTCAGAAGTTTGGAAACTGTTGCCAGCTCCGTCTTGGTTTTCTCCAGCTCCTTCTTCTCATCATCTCTCTCTACCTCCGCCTCCTTGAGCTTGGACTCAGCAGCTTCAAGGTCTACCAGGGCTTTCTTCTTGACCATCTCCATGGCGTCATACGAGTTATCCAAGTCATTGAATTTCTCTCATAGCTCAGCCAGTTCTTGGGACTTCTTGGATAAGTCCTTAAGAGCCTGCCTCTCCCTCTCAATGGAGGCCCTCCAAGAACATTTAACTTGCTCGATCATGGTAAGATTCTGCATTTAAAGGAAACCAGGGAAGTGTTGACTCGTAAGACAAGTTGGTCGAGTAAAAGAACAAGCGACTAGACTGAAAAGGAAAGTGAAAAATTACCTCGCAATGAACCATCCCAGAGCGGGCTGAGAATTCTTCAGGGGTGATCCCCTTATCAGAAAAATGAGCTAGGAGGTCGACATCAATAGCCCTCCTGACCACGACCTGGCCCAAGCTCATGTCTGGGTAGCGGCGGCTTAAACTGTTGACTCCTATTAGTGGAGGAACATCACTCAACCTCCTCATCTGATCCTCAAGAGACTCTTTGGTGGGGGGAGGAGAGATTGGTGGAGTCATTTGGCTTGAAGACACTGACTTCCCTTTCCCTGAGCGCAGCCTCTTCCTCGTATTCAGAGGTTCGTCATCAGCATCAACCTCCATGATATCATCTTCAACAAGCACAACATTTGGAGGACTTACCCCGGCCATCTCAGCTCCTGAGGTCGTAGCATCAACCACCTGAATTGGGTCGGAGCTCAGGCTTCCTTTGGCCGACCTGGTGGACTCGTCTCCTCCATCATTAGCATCCACAGACTGAGTACTGCTCTGCAGGGGGTCCTCTTCTTCAACCTCAACCATGGGAATCATCCCCACGTTGTCCTTGGGCAATAGGCCGGTTCTCCTCTCTGCCTCCCTTTGCCTGTTAGCTCGAGCATTGGCGGCTCCATGAGCTTTCTTTGCTTTCTTCTTGTCAGAAACACCAACAATCCGTCCCATGTTTGCTTCCTGTTCGGGAGTCAAAACTGCAGCAAAGCCAGGATAGCAAAGTGTTAGATCGACGTACGAAAGTTCTACATACGAGCATAAGTTCTATGTACGAGCAAACTATGTACGACTTAACATCCTATATGCAATTTAACAAACGACGAGCTAAGAGAAGAGCATACAGTACAAAATAATTCATTATGCTGTCAGATCAACATACAGGCTACGAGCTAATCATGGGCGAGCTAATTGTTCTACATACGAAGGTCTATGTACGAGCAAGCTATACATGCAAGTTAACAGATAAAGGGCGAATAAAGGAAAGCTGAACAGGGATATCTTACCACCAGCATGCTCCCCATTGTCCTTGCAGAAGTTGGCAGTCTTCTTACAACGTTGGCATTTATCTTCAAATTTGCCCAAGGCATGGGTAACCCAATCAGGATAAATGGTGCCCCTTCCCACTGGCACCAAGGGTTGTACTTCTCCCTCACCAGCCATCATTCCAGCCTGGATGAAGTTGTACTTGGTTGTAAGTAGACTCTCCCAACTGAAGGGTCCATTGTCAGCTAACCTACACAACCTCTTATATAGATCGAAATGCCAGTGTGGTTCCCAATAATCTCTCTCGTCCATAGCTTCTGTTTCATCATTGGGCAAAGGAAACTCCCATCCCAACCTACTCTCTACTACCACTATGTGGGAGTTCCAGCCACTATGCTTGCTGGGGAGGTTCATAAAGAGTTTGGGAGATTTGGGTTTAGAAGGTGTACTAATGCTCAGATCCTCCCCACTATATTTGATACAGAAGAATTCCTTAAAAACCCTCATACAGGGTTCATATCCTAGAAACCTACATACCATAGCGAAGCATACTAGGACCCTACAGGTATTGGCTCCGAGCTGAAGGGGTAGGGCATTGGCACACTCCAAGAACTCGTTAATGAAAGGGTCAAGTGGTAACCTAAGGCCAGCCACGAATTGGCCATAGAAGAAGGATACTCTAGTGGCGTCCTTGGTGAAAGTCGACCTAAACTATTTCATGAAATCTTTCTGGGTATAAATGGTCACCCTATAGTCCTCTTTGCTCACTTCACAAAAATCCCAAATCATACTATACCTAGAGGGCAGATTCTTCTTTCCACGCAGTGGCCCATTAGGAACATAGCCTCTCTCATTCTTCCCAGGCACGGCAGAATCATCAAATGCATCCACAATTCTGGGACCTGAAGAAGTTGATGGTGTAGCTCCACCTTGAGTCGTCATATCTGTACAATAAAAAGAGGAAGCAGGGGAGTCAGTCCTATGATCACATTCTGTCGACCTACCTAAGGGCGACCTAGACTCCCCTGGAAAACCTATTCTGTTTCTAAGGAAGGAGGGTTTATTGACGTCTCTAACATAGAACAAGGCTATGTGATCGAGCAATTCATGGAAAAGATGAAAGGGGACAATGTTCGAATCGTCAATTAATGTAGTAACTACATCACCTCCAATAGGCAGTCCAATTTCACCAAAACTCAACCCCCACCTTGTCAAGATAGAGATACATTCAGTCAGGGGCATCTCTTTCCACTCATTATCTACATGCTTGTAAACCCTACGATTCAAGGTGCAATATCCATACCAGACTCCTGGTTCGCTACTAAATGTCCTAGCCATGGAAAAATTGAAGATGCAGTGCAGAAATTGAAACCCTAAGACAAGAAAAGAGAAGAATACCTTGATTTATATCGAAATAAGAGGGCTGTTGCAGAGAACGAAGGTCGAATTTAATCAATGGTTTCCTTGCTATTTTCACCAGAGATTCTCAGAGTTCAAAGACGGTAAGAATTCTAATCGAAAAAGGATTTTGGTATTTATATTTTCCAAAATAGGAAAGGAAAAAGGAAATTCAAAATTAATTTCCTAATTAAACACGGAAGCGGTTTCCGAGGTGGACTATCAAGCGTCAAAACAGTAATGATGACAGAAAAACGGCGCTCCTTCATCTCTGACCATTCATCGCCGACGTCCAGGATCGTGCCACGTCAACTTGGGTCGACTAAGCCTCAAAACAAGTAGCGACCTGCGAGTAACAGCAATTTCCGACGAGATTTCCTTAACTTCCTAGTCGACAAAGTCAACTCGAAAGTTATGGGCCACTGAACATACCAAAAGTGGTCGAGTTGGGCCAAGCAGATAAAAGCCCAATCACAGACAGCCGTGGCATCCACATTCTTGGTGAAGTTGGCCCAATTACCATAAGGCCCAAGGCCCAACAACATCATCTGTCGATCTAAGCTCATTGTCCGACCTATAAGGTCCCGACCTAGCTTGATCCGAACCAATGATCCATACTACCCTTCGGGTACGAACCATGCTCTACCCGCCAGTCAGGTCGACCATTCCACAAATGGTGACCTCGACCTAATCACCAAGTGTCGACCTAACAGATGTGGACGCACATAAGTCAAACCTTTCCATAACCGGTTCCCTACAAATCAGGATCCGTTACCAGACACGTTCACATTATTTGTAACTGTCACTAAAATATCGGAGCTCATGCAGCACTACCAAAAATACAACTGACAACACCTATAAATACATCATCACTACAAACGGTGCGAAGGGAACTGCAATTTTGTTATTTGAATTCAATTGTTCATTTACAATATTTGCTCTCCGAAACATATACTTACTCTCACGCCCGAGGGTCTAAGCCGGAGACACATCCGGCTAGTCGTGGGTTCTTGTTTTCAGGTCAGGAGCCAGGTGATTAGTCCTGCCACGTGGAGGATTACTGATAAGCACAATTCCTGCAGCATCAGTTATTGTCCGTCATTCTTTTTTCTATTATATACTTTCATTTCTTTAAAAATTCTTATTTTTTATATAAATTTTTGTAAAAAATTTCACTACTAACTAACATCTCAAATAGTTTTATTTATACAAAAAAATTAAAAAAAAAATAAAAAAGTTAATGCTATTGTCCATCTCTCTTTTTTCTATTATATACTTTCATTTCTTTAAAAATTCATAACTTTTTTATATAACTTTTTGTAAAAAATTTCACTACTAACTAACATCTCAAATTGTTTTATTTATACAAAAAAATTAAAAATAATTAAAAAAAAAAGTAAATGCTATTGTCAATCTCTCTTTTTTCTATTATATACTTTCATTTCTATAAAAATTCTTAACTTTTTTTATATAACTTTTTGTAAAAAAATTCACTACTAACTAACATCTCAAATACTTTTATTTGTACAAAAAAAATAAAATAAAAATTAAAAAAATTAAAAAAGTAAATGCTATTGTCCGTCTCTATTTTTTCTATTATATACTTTCATTTCTTTAAAAATTCTTAACATTTTTTAAATAACTTTTTCTAACAAATTTCAATACTAACTAACATTTCAAATAGTTTTATTTATCCAAGAAAAAAATAAATAAAAAATTAAAAAGATAATGCTATTGTCCGTCTCTTTTTTCTATTATATACTTTCATTTCTTTAAAAATCTTAACTTTTTTAATATAAATTTTTGTAAAAAATTTCACTATTAATTAACATCTCAAATTGTTTTATTGATACAAAAAAAAATTAAAAAAGTAAATGCTATTGTATGTCTCTCTTTTTTCTATTATATACTTTCATTTCTGTAAAAATTCTTAAATTTTTTTATATAACCTTTTGTGAAAAATTTCACACTAACAAATATCTCAAATAGTTTTATTTAACCAAAAAAAATAAAATTAATAAAGTAAATTCTATTGTCCGTCTCTCTAATATTCTAATAGTGAAGGATATTGTCCGTCCCTCATTTCTTTATTATATTATCATTTGTTTAGTTAATTTCTAAATTTTTATATATAACTTTTTGAGAAAAAAAACTTTCTTACTAAAAAAAGTCATAAATATTATCTCTATTAAAAAAAACACATAGTTAAGGATATTGTCCGTCCTACATTTATTTATAATACTATCATTTGTTTGGTAAAAATATGTAATTTAATCCGTCAGTAATAATATGTAATTTATTTACTGGCGGATTTAATCCGTCGGTAAAAAATATCCGTCACTATTCCCTCGCTACTCTAAAATATAAATTTAATAATTATTTTAAATCATTTAGCAACGACTCAAATCCGTCGGTAAAAATATTTGTCGTTATTCCGTCATAAATCCGTCGGTAAAAAAGTGCGCAAAGTTTTAGCTCCACAATGGCGACGGATTAGAGTCGGAATGGAATCCGTCGACATTTCCATCACTAAATCCGTCGGTATTCTCGTCCTAATTTCATGTTTTGTTTTTCACTCTAGATCGTTGCTATTATGTCGCTATTCCATCGCTAATATCGACGGATTTCATTCCGTCGTTATCTGCTATTTTTCTTGTAGTGAGTCTACTCATCGCACCTGGCGCGAAATGTCTAAGAGTAAAAGACGAGAAGCCTACTACTCGCACATTGGGCAAAATGCGTAACGGTAAAAGACGAGTAGCCTACTACTTGCACCTTGGGCAAAATGCACAAGAGTAAAAAGACGAGGAGCCTACTCCTCGCACCATAGGCGAAATGCCTAAGAGTAAAAGAGACGAGGAGCCTACTCCTCGCACCTTAGGGAAAATGCCTAAGGGTAAAAATACGAGAAACCTAATCCTCGCACCTTAGGCAAAATGCCTAAGGGTAAAAGACGAGTAGCCTACTACTTGCACCTTGGGCAAAATTCCTAAAAGTAAAAAGACGAGAATCCTACTCATCGCACCTTAGATGAAATACCTAAGGGTAAAAAATACAAGGAGCCTACTCCTCGCACCTTAGGCAAAATACCTAAGGGTAAAAATACGAGGAGCCTATACCTTGTACCTTAGGCAAAATGCCTAAGGGTAAAAGATGAGGAGACTACTCCTCGCACCTTGGGCAATATGCCTAAGAGTAAAATGATGAGGAGTCTATTCCTCTCACATTAGGAGAAATATCTAAGAGTAAAAAAAACGAGGAGCCTACTCCTCCCACCTTAGGCAAAATGCCTAATGGTAAAAAGACGAGAAGCCTACGACTCGCACCATAGGCAAAATGTCCAAGGGTAAAAGACGAGGACCCTACTCCTCGCACCTTGGGCAAAATGCCTAAGAGTAAAAAGACAAGAAGCTTACTTTTCGCACCTTAACCAAAATGACTAAGAGTAAAAAGACGAGGAGCCTACTTCTCGCACCTTAGGCGAAATGTCTAAGGGTATAAGAAGAGTAGCCTCCTCCTCGCACCTGGGCGAAATACCTAAGGAAAAAAGACGAGCAACCTACTACTCGTACCTTGGGTGATATGCCCAAGTCTTTTAAGACGAGCAGCCTACTGCTCGCACATTAGATGAAATATCCAAATCCTAAAGACGAGCAGCCTACTGCTCGCACGCAAGGCGAATGTCTTGTCAATAATGGGCGAGCCTGCCAACGTCAAATAATTGGCGGATAAATGATTGAACAGCCTCAAAATTCGAAAAATCTCTTGGTATTCGTAAGACCAAGAATGAGCTACACTTCCTCCTCGCCACGACCGAGCTAGAAAGTCGGGGGCTACTTAACGGTATAAAATGAGTACGACCATGGGCCATAAAACGAGAAAAGAGCAATAGATTGAGCCCAATGGAAAACATACACAAGTCATAAATACACGTAAGGAATGGGCTTCCCTACCTATGATCGTCACTTCCACCTTGTCCTTGTCCTTGTCCTTATGTCAATCTGGACAAAAGTATCCATTCCTATGACTAGGACGATCAGAGAATTGACCTATGTCGACCTGGACATATTAGAGAGATTTTATGACTAAGGCAGAAATATCGATATATGTCGACCAAGGCATACATAGGTGCCGACTGAGGCCTACGTAGGTGCCGACCAAGGCATATATAGGTGACAACCAAGGCATACGTATGTGCCGATCAAGGCCTACGTAGGTTTTGATCAAGGCCTTTGTAGGTGCCGATCAAGGCCTATATAGGTGCCGACCAAGGAATATTCAAATGACGACCAGCGCCTATTAGGCTCTTATTATGACAAGGGGAATGTGTTTCCCTACCCTTAGTCACCTCCTTGCCAACTTACACACATATCGACCAATACTTTATGCCGAGAAGCTAGCCAGCTAGACATACGTACACAAGGCACTTATAAACTTACTACAACAAGGATTGTGGAGAATTATAATCCAGATAGGAATATAATCCTTATCTCACATAACTTCTTATCCAAGTAAGGCCTCTATATCCTACACCTATAAATACAAGCCATAATTCACACAATTTTGGAAAGTTTTACACACGGATTCTCTTGACCCTAAACTCTTGTCAATTGATTTGCTCTCTATATCACACAAATAATTACTCTCACACCGGAGGGCCTTTGCCGGTGAAACCATGGCTTAGTTTACATGTTTGTTCTTATATTTTATGCTATTCAAACATACAGGATACAACATACCGTTGGATTTGAGCTGATCCGAACGTTTTTTGCATTATCAGTAGGATTACAATTTCAAACTACATTTGGTCTTGCAACCTAAAATTCTAGCAAAACAACATCTAATCTCTATGTAATTAGCCATCTCATGAAGCTTAAGATCCATTTTAAATCTCAAAGTATTCAAATTATCACACTATTCAACCACTCAGATTTGTTTACCATCTAGGTGTTACAAAAACCTTAATCAACCATCTAGTTTTAAGATTACTGGAGATCTATATTAAAACATTTTTTATAAAGCTAACAACAATTACACTCCACTAAGGAGGAATGTATCGTTATATGTAAACTTGCGCATATATACACCTTATCGCTAATTCACTCTTTCTTGTGGCAAAAGGAGGATGGTGCCTCCTTATATTCTATTGATAATCAAAATATAAAAAAGAGAGATAAGGGCTAGCTAGACCTTACAATCAAAACATAAAACTAAAGTCTAAGAAATACATCAAAACCTGAAGAAGATGCTAAAGTCTAACACAAATGAAAAGACCTTGTCTCGCTTTTAACACTCTTAAGGCCAATATGAGTAGGAATTATGTGCAGCATAATAGATCATTTCTATGGCTTATAGTTGTTGTCTAACATATATATTCCTATGTCAATTGTCAATATATCTTGTCTAGGTGATCACACAACAATAGAATAAAAAAAGGTAAAAGCATAGGTTGTATGATGTAAAATGTAATGCAAGAGAAGATTTTTTTTATAATAGATCTATGTAGAATACTGAAAATAAATCAATCAGACAAAAAAACGATATAAGTGGTTCACCTACTTGGCTACGTCCACGGGCAGAGGGCAAGAATATTATTATCAACTGTCAATCATCAAATACAATCTCTAATCTAATGCACGAACTTCTTGATCACAAGAATTCACAAATATGCAAACCCTAGATCTAGAGAAACTGAGAGATAAGAAAACCCTTGGAACACCTAAAATTATTGATCTCTATTACACTAGGAATAACAACATTAAAAACTACTAGGGAATATGGCTTATTTATACTGCCTATTCCTAACCCTGCAGAATTTTAGAACCCTGTACCAAGTTTGCCATTGAACAGCCTGAATTCGGCAAAGGGCGCGATCGTCCCTTCCCCAATATAGGCCCCGCGCGATCGCCCCACTTTTAGGCGTGGTCGCTCCCTTTTCACAGAAACATGGGGCGATCACGCGGTCAATCCCTAGCTGGTGTTCAGGAATTCTGAAATTCATGGTTTAATCTTCTAATTTGTTCCCAAGCTTAGATGGCATCAAACTCAATAAATCTCCACCTTGACATCTAACCTCCCGATCACAAACCAGAACTCCCCTTTACCTCAGATGTGTTATTCCAAACACTAAACTTGTACCCCTAACAAACAAACTGTATCTTCCTAGACACCCAAATGTGTTACGCCGAACACAAAAACACTAGATACAATAGTTGATCAGATTCATTCCACAAGTAAACAAACATGGACACCCAAATGTATCCTCATGGACACCCAAACTGTGCTACGCTGAGCACACCAATGTGTCTCCAAGACACCCAAATGTGCCACTACAATAGGCACTCAAAATTACCCCAACTGGCAATTGGGAAAATCCAGTTGACATTCGATCTTGCCAACCCAAACAGATGAAGCGGCCATATCCGTGGAATCCCCAACAGTACTTACCTTCTCCTTGATTCCTTCCTCGCTTCCCAATTTTGTGTGTTGACTTACTAACCGTGGCTTGCCCAGTTCAACTCCACCTTGATTAACTTACTGCTCCACCTGTTTGTCAACCACCCAACGTAAAGCCATGCAACATGCTTTCTTCATATGTGTCTCTATCATACCCTATGTTGTACGATACTCGATGCCCAAACCCAAAAATGTAGAACCTTAGAGGACTTACAAGGAACCTTGTTTTACCCACTTCAGAATTACATTCGAACCCTTGCAGACATTTACCGCTCCACCTTCACCTTTGAAATTGTATCCCATCTTGTCTATCCGACTAAGCGGTATCAAATTCTTCGTTACTTCAGGAACATGTCTGAGCTTGTTCAATGTACAAAAATTACCACCTAAAGTTCGCACCCTGATGGAACCCATGCCAACTACCTTGCTGACAGAACCATTAGCAATATAAATATCACCCCCTTCCGTCTCTTCGTACATTGCAAACCATTCCCTGCACACCCCAAAATTAAGAATCCATGTATCTTTCATACCTTTGTCTTATTTGGTTACTAGGGCTTAATCCTCCTCATCGTCTTCTGACATAGCTGCAGTAGACCCAAATTGCTCGCTTTTATTTAACCTAGGACATTCATGTTTCCAACGCGCCCCTTTTCCTTACATTAACTACATATATCTCTAGGTGTTGGATTCCTTTTAGAAGAACCCTTGTTTCTCCTACCTTGGCCCCTATTGCCTTCTGCAACCAATCCTACTGACTGAGATTCTGTAAATAAACCGCTCACCTTGCGGCGTAGATCTCTGGTCTTCTTAACCTCTTCCAAAGTAACCATATCCTTATCATTAATGCAGGAATCCATAAATCCCTCAAATGACAGTAGTAAGGAAACACACAATATAAGAGCAGCATCCTCATCTTCAACCTTAACATCAATATTATACAATTCAAGTAATGAAGATATGATCCGATCTATATGATCCCTAATGGGCGTACCTTCCATCATTCGAAGAGAATACATCTTCTGCTTCAGATACATCTTGTTGGTCAATGATCGTGTCAGATACATATCTTCCAACATAAGCCACTGAATAGCTCCGGAATTAGTATCTGCAATATCCGCCAGAACATCATCATCTAAGCATCTGATGATTTTAGAGTGGGCGCTCTCCTCTAGCGCAATTAGATATGCTACTTCCTTCTCAGTTGCCTTCCCTGAACTCTCTTATGTTGCAGTCGCGACAACACCTGTGGAAACTGCTACTACTTTGCCCTTGGAATCCTGGCAATTCCTGATTGCAACAGCCACCGAAGCCCCCACAAACTCTTATCTCTCAACAAGGCCTTCATCTTGATCTGTCAAAGAATCTATTCTTCCCATTAAACTTGTCAACTGGTGATTCGATTCCTGATCCCTTCTTCTTCTTCTACAGCAGAAAACCCTAGACCTTGA
This sequence comes from Adenophora triphylla var. japonica, assembly GCA_022495995.1. NCBI lineage: Eukaryota > Viridiplantae > Streptophyta > Magnoliopsida > Asterales > Campanulaceae > Adenophora > Adenophora triphylla. The sequence continues at coordinate 372,786 of JAFEMH010000252.1, read as the reverse complement.
CCGGTTCTGATACCAATTTATTATAACATATCTATGTAGAAGACATAAAATAAATCAATCACACAATAATATATGTGGTTCACCAACTTGGCTACGTCCACGGGCAAAGGGCAAGAATATTATTATCAACCAGCAATCATCAAATATACAATCTCTAATCTAATGTACGAACTTCTTGATCAGAAGAATTCACAACTGTGCAAACCCTAGATCTTAAGAAACAGAGAGACAAGAAAACCCTTAGAATAACTAGAATTATTGATCGATCTCATACTAGGATTACAACATTAAAAAATGCTAGGGAATAGGGCTTACTTACACTGCCTATTTTTAACCCTGCAGGGTTTTAGAACCCTGCACCAAGTTTGCCGCTGAACAGCCTGAATTCGGCATAGGGCGCGATCTCCCCTTCCATAAAATACGCCCCGAGCGATCTCCCCACTTCTATGCACGATCGCTCTCATTTCACAAAAACTTGGAGCAATCACGCACTTGCCTCTGCGCTATCGAACCCCAGCTTGTGTGTCAGGAATTCCGAAATTCATTGTTTAATATTCTAATTTGTTCTCAAGCTTAGATGGCATCAAACCAAACAAAATTAAAAGAAAAAAAACACACAATATTTAAAGTGGTTCAAAGTAAGCAACTTCTCCTACGTCCACCCCCCCCATTGTCCTTCTTGACACTTGGAGAAAAAATCCACTATAGTACTCTTATTAGTAATTACACAAATTATTTTAGAAACTTTTTGCAGTAATTTTCTCTTCTTAATTGGATCACGCTCAATCAAGGATGCTAGTTGCATAGCATAAAAAGAAATAGAATGATCTCCAAAGTGAGTTAAAGCTCTTCCTTTGCTTGAAACTTTCATTATTTGGATGGAAGCAATTCTTTGGCTCATTGATGTTCCCCCTCAATGTTTGGATAGTATTTGGTGTGGTATATGAATTTGTGTACATCTTGGTTACACAGACCATGTTTGGGTATATCAGGTGTAGTTTAAGTTGGCTCAAATGTAGAGGGTGTTGGGTTGGGTTATTTAGGGTGTAAATCTTAGTGTGTGCAAAAGGTGTTTATTGCATACACTAAGGTCGAAGGCGCATTGGAATATGGGGCTTGGTAAATGGTGTAGGTTTATATGGGGTGTAAATCTTTCTGTGAGCAATCGGTGTCTATTGCACACACTAAGGTGGAAGGCATAGTGATAGGGAAGATAAGTTGGTGTGGGTTTACACAGTTGCAGATGGAGAAAGTCATTCCAATATATAGGAAAGAAAATGGAAGTAGCCGTTGGTAGTCAGACTAATTCTTCAATGTTTAAGCTAGAAGGGTAGGTGGCCTTAATTGTTTGTCTTCAATATGTATCCATTGGTGCTCTGCAAAGTTTTACTTCTTATGTGGAAATAAATCTTCATTTATTGGTAAGAATTTATTTCATATTGAACTTCAATGTCCATCTTTCACGGGGTATGACATTTGAATTTGATTTAAATGTGAGGTTTGACTTTTTGACAATTTGCACCCTTTTTCATATATTCTCCATTTTAGTATTTTACATATATTTCATTCGGAGCTCGTACGTAAATTTCAATTGCATCTTCTTGTTCGTCATCAAATTTCCTTTTTAATAAGTCTGATACTCACTATAATATTTTAAACTCATTATGAGGTAGATATCTTCGTTCAAAACATGGACAAACTGCAGGGGCCTCTGTGTAACTTTTATATAACTTTCTATTTTAGAAAGTTGAGTCCTATTACTTTTCGTCGTTAAAAACTTAATGGAAAGTCATGATAGTCGACTTTAAACTCCTTTATAGTCAAGGCTTCCCAAATCATCATCAAAACGAAAACATGGTCCAAACAACAAAGAACAAAGGTGTTATCATGCTTGTGTGGACATTTACAGTCTATCTTGATCAGGAAGATTATAGAATGTGTAAAAAATTGAGTCAAATTTTGTTTAAGTAGAAACATTTGCCAACCGCCACATTGCTCCCTTCTCGAAGGATGTGAGTAATACCGATGCAGATCAACAGGAAGAGAACGATGCAGGTCAACAGGCACTACAAGAAACAGGCTTATTTATGGCGGTTAAAATCCGCCGTAAATAATACGCGCCCCGCCGTATATAGTATTTACGGCAGACTAGCCGCCGTAAATAGATCCCCGTATAAATCATCGCCGTATATACTATATACGGCGGGACAACCGCCGTATATACTATATACGGCGGATATACCACCGCCATATATAAATGGAATACATACGTATAAAATGGCGTATTTGAGTGATCTTTATACGGCGGAATGTGTAACCGCCGTAAATAAGAGACGAGTCGTCCGCTCCGTGACGAGTCGTCCCAGTTGCACCCCCACCAGGTTCCCTCGTCCAAACGAGTCGTCCATGGCCATTTTATACGGCGGTTACTATATCCGCCGTAAATAACTAAATAGGGACGACTCGTCCACCATGGCACGAGTCGTCCCATTTACACCCCCTCTTGGTTCCCTCGTCCCCCTTTGGGCACGAGTCGTCCCTAGGTTTATACGGCGGATTTAGTCACCTGCCGTAAATAAGCCTATTTTTTTTCCCCAGCTTTGTATAATTCATTTTCCCCAAAAATACGTTCACAAAAACCAAATTCAACCTGTACACACACAATATAACCAAAAATACACAAATGCAATCAATATTTACAATCTACATATTAACACAATTAATGTTGAATGTATCCAGACATAATAACCATTATACAAAAAAAGTTATTAGTTGTTGAATGTATCCAAAATACACAATGTCTAAAATCCACAACACCTATTCATTACCGTCATTTCCACGTCGTTCCATCCAACAACGTTTCAATTCATCAATTTGTTGTTGTAACTTAAGGCGTTCCTCATCAAGTTGTTGTTGTAACTGCTCCTGAAGTCGTTGGCGTTCCTCCTCATTTTTCGGCGTTCCTCCTCAAGTTGCCTTTCCATATCTGCTCGACCCCCGCCACCGCCTCCATTACAGTGCCCGAGAAGGTTGGGATTTACCAAACACCTTAGTTTTGTTCGGACCGCCTCCCATACATCGAACTCTCCCATGGTCATCGAGCCAAACATACCAACAAAAATATTTTCACGCGCCGCGGAGAGTTTTGTTGCTCCTCCGGCAGCTCCTCATTTGCATCATTAAGCGTTATTTGTAACAAAAACAACATGTTCAATATAAATGTTTTAACTTTAATTAATATTATGAAAATGAAGTTAGAAATGAAAAAAGTATTCTATAGAATAACAAAGCTGAAACGAGAAAAGGTTGAAACTTTAACTTACAATCATTTGAGTGGTTTCTTGATCTGCGGGTGTTTTGCCGTGCGCGTATGTATGAAAACGCTTAAGCGATCGGTTGGTAATCCCTTGTCGCCTCTCTACAATTTATAATAGAATCATTTGACCAAAAAAATATATTTATATACGATACAAAAAGAAACATTAATTGAATTGACAGCGAGAACTAAATTGAACGATGACAAACCTCTTTGATGACTTTGGAATGGGACGTTTTCCGGTCCTATTCGGGCACGATTGTTTTTCTCGATTCAATTTATTTGTTTACGATATTTCTGGAAAAAAAAAAAGATAATATTAGTATTAATTTGACTACTTATATAAGACATTCACGATAATAGATTGAGATTAATTTGAAATATACCCGAGCCTTGGGCGTACCCCACATCGCAACAAGTGCGGCCCATTGATCCGCAACGCACCCACGGGGTGGGTGAGCCAATGCGTCTTGGTCGGATTCATACATCTTATAATACTGTTTCAACTGAGTAATAATATTCATAACTGAGTCAATATTCATAACAAAGTCATAGCGAGTAATATTCATAACGAGTAATACTTATTATATGCTTGTCTCACATTGTATTTCCAGTCACGCCACGCTTTAGCGAGAGAAAGAGCCATAACCGGGAAATACTCCGGAGGAGAATTTGTATTTTCCTATATACACAATTCAACAAAGAAAAAAAAACAATTGTTAGAGAATCATAAGACTTTTGACTACGTACTAGAGATTTATGTAAGAAATATGGATTACAACTTACCAGAACGTCATTCCATACGTTATTTATGCGTATACCGGGCTCCCAAAATGGCAGTTTCATCTTCCAACCCCTCAAAACGATCCTGCACCTCCCCCCATCTAGCATCCTCTAAAGTCTGTCGACTCTGTTCCCGAGCGATAACCTCCCCCCATCTAGCATCCTCCAAAGCATGTCGGCTCTGCTCCCGAGCGATCCTTGATCGCTCCTGCTCCTCCAAAAATGCCCTCATGGTATCCCACTGATCAAAAGAACCCTGCTGGCTCTGGTTCTCCTCTCCTCCCTGACCACCCTGTCTCTCCTGATCCTCCTCTTCCTGCTCCTCATCATCCTCCTCATCAACGGGATCCATTTGATCATCAACACCGGGCATACGCCAATGCCTGGCTTGTTCACCACTCGGAAACGTGGCCCCTACCCTGCAACGGACCGTCCTCACAGGAGTACCATATTCAAATAATAAAGACCTGTTGTCTGTCGCCCTCCGGTCCCTCACAAACTTGTCATACTGCACTAGCCAGTCTACAGAATAAAAACTCGTGCCCCCCATCAATCTCATCGCCTCGGGTTTTGGTTCACCCACACAAGCTTGAGCAATCAATGTGATCATCCCCCCTATTGATATGTTTCCCTTTTTGGTAAGGGCAAATGCCTCACATCTCCGAACAAAAATATCAACCCAATCAGGAATCATCTGAAAACTCCTCAACCACATTCGCAAAAGGTTTACCATAGCCACATTCAATTGAGCGGGCTCTCCGTTTGCCAACCAAGACATAGATAGACCTCTGTAAAATAATTTCCAAGCCGGGTGAGAAAGAGAGGAAGCCCTAAGGTATTTTTTTTTTTTTTTTTTTTTTTTGCGGGGGCAATCACTGTGAGCTCCGAAAAAGAAAAAACAAGTCCCCCCATCAGACTCGACCCAGTTTCCTCTCGGCTGATCAACCCCAAAGATTTGCCTCAACTCATCATAATCCACTCGATAGGCTTCATCATTCATATGAAACCGAATAGTATTTTCTTGTGACCCCTGGCCTACCTCCAAAGTTGAAAGGAACTCAAGTGAATATCTCAAATACGTAGATGGAGTCTTCCCCAGGAAATTACCTAACCCGGCTTGCGTCATCAATTCTGTTACTAACGTCTCTAAACCCAAATCCCTCAACACCGGCAAATGAAGGAAAGTGGTAACTTGAAATTTCCTACCCTCCAAATTCCGCCATTTTTTCTTTTGAGCGGCGGTCAATTGGGTCAATCCCATATACGGATCATTTGGGACTACGGGCGGCGGGTTTTGTCTACCCCTCTTGTTGCTACCCTCTCTCTCCTTAGGAGGCATATTTTCAACACAAAAACCACCTATACATAAGACGGAGAGACACAAATTTTAGTAATAACATTGTCTTAGTAAATAGTAAGCAAATAAGACCTAAACAAATACATATTATATAGAAGTAACAATATTAATATTCAACCATACAAAAATAAGAAGTTTGATTGAAACATGAAACTTAAGTAATAACATTGTCTTAGTAAATAGTAAGCAAATAAGATCTAAACAAATACTACTCAAACTAATCATCATCATTATCGGCCATATCAACATCATCATTATCGGCCATATCAACATCTAGGTCATTGATATTAGTAGTTTCAATCTCGACCCCATCAACTCCCTCTCGCACCCACGATGTTTCTTCGTTAGCAACATTTTCATCCAGATTTTGTGAGCAAAATGGTACCAATTGTGGAATCGAATTTGCAACTTGTTTATCATCATTTGAATATATGTCAAAACTATCTCTTGGCGTAATCCTCATCACAACTTTCCAATCACTTTCTATGGGATCTTTAACATACCAAACTTGCTCAGCTTGAGATGCTAATATGAATGGTTCATCACCAACTCGATTATCCTTATACAACTTGTGATTGAAGTTTACAAGAGTAAATTTTGCTCATCTTCCATCTTACTGTCCGGTTATCAACCCAATCACATTTAAACAATACAAATCTTATTGAGTTGCTATAACGAATTTCAAGGATCTCAATCAACTCCCGTAGAAGTTAACATCCCTACAATGGGATTATTATCCTTTCGGCTTGCAAAACTTGTCACACTTGCATTCACATGACTCCACTATTTTGAGTTTTCCTCCGTCTATCGACATCCTTCACTCGAAATCGAAAACCATTTATTATGTAAGACTTATACCGCCTCGCATCCATATGAGGACCCAATGCAAGACTCGTAATTCTTTCGGGCACTACATCTTTCGTCGTGCATACCTTTTATAAAAAACAAAATTTAATAAGAAAATATTTAAAACGATAAATTGAAACTATTATATGAAGGTGGTTTCATACTTACATAATCCTTAAACCAGCTAACAAACTTATCATTATGTTCTTTCTCTATAAGATGTCGTTGATTACGAGGTAATGTCTCCCTCAAATGTACACGATGCATTACGAGCGGATCGAAAATATGAATTAAGTATTAATTTGAAATATAAAAGATATAAGGAATGTAAGCCTCATGTAAGGAATCACTTACTCTAGGTATTGTTCAACATCTTCAGTATTGAAAAGCACATATCTATGCGCTTGTACTCGTGTGATGTAATCAAGGGTAATTACCTCTTCTTTTCCTACAAAGCGACCTAACTCATCACCTTCATCATCATTTCTTCTAGGACGATTGGACTTTGTCTCAATGTCATCCAAATATTGCGTACAAAAAGTCATGCATTCTTCAGCCACAATTGCCTTAGCTATGGAGGCCTCGGGATGGGCTCGATTTCGAACATATAATTTTAATGTAAGTAGAAACCTACAAAAACATTTACTTATGCTAAACCAGATGTAAAAAGGAATTTAACTTTTTTCAAAATAAATTTAATATGGATGTACCTCTCTACCGGATACATCCAACGAAATTGTATTGGGTCTGCTAGCAAGGCCTCCTCGGCTAAATGCACCAGCAAGTGCTCTATAACATCAAAGAAAGTTGGTGGGAATATTTTCTCGAGAGCGCATAGTGTGACAGCCATCCGATCTTGTATCTTTTCGAGATCAGCAAGTGTATTCACCTTTGAGGATAATTGCCTAAAGAAATTTGCCAACTCAATGATGGCTTTTACAACAGAAGTAGGCAATGCTTTTTAAATAGCTAAAAGGAGTAGTTGTTGGAGCAAAATATGACTATCATGGCTCTTAAGATCCCAAATAGTTCTTTCCTCTAGATGTGCACAACGAGATATGTTTGACGAGTAGCCATCAGGAACTTTGACTCCCTTCAGAACTTTCAAGAATGTGTCTTTATGCTTCTTACTCATTGTAAGCGAGCGGAGGCATAATATCTTTGCCGGATGGAAGCTTTTGTAGATGCAATGGTTTCCGAATGTTCATCACTTTTAGGTCTTTTCTTGCTTTATCATTATCTTTTGATTTCCCCTTGATACCTAGCAGTATGTAGCACATTATCACACACATTTTTTCAATGTGCATAACATCAAGATTATGACGAACATGATTATTTGCCCAATAAGGCAACTCAAAGAAGATACTCCTCTTTTTCCAATTGTGACACAACTTAGGAACCTTTCTTTTCTCCAACTTGGCTTGTTGCTTCTCACCCTCTTCTCTTTTCCTCTTTTTAAAAACATCTTCTATTTTATACTCTTTGTTTCCATATTTTCAACTTGTTTAAGCAATTTTGTTACAAACAATAACTTGGGCTTATCTCTCACTTCATGAGTACCATCAAAAGAGCCTTTATCCTTACGAAAAGCATGACTCCTAGGCAAGAAGCGTCGATGACCAATATAACAATACTTGCCACCATGATCCAACCATCGTGCTTGAGGTCTCACATTGCAACAAGGGCAAGCATATTCACCTTTAGTGCTCCATCAGACAACAGTGCATATGCAGGAAAGTCATTTATTGTCCATAATAGTGAAGCTCGTAAAGTAAACAACTCGTTCCTTGATGCATCATAAGTTGATATACCATCTTCCCACAATTCCTTCAACTCATCAATTAACGGTTGGAGATACACATCTATCTTGTTGCCCGGCCCTTTTGGGCCTTGAGTAAGCACCGACAAGAAGAAATATGGCTGTTTCATGCATAACCAAGGTGGAAGATTGTATGGCATAAGCACAACCGGCCAAATCTTGTGAGATATAGTCATTGTTACGAAAGGATTAAATCCGTCAGATGCTAATCCCAATCTAACATTTCGAATTTCACTTGAAAATAATGGATAACGTTCATCGAATTCCTTCCACGCACGAGAGTACGGGATGCCTCGGCACACCATCTTCTATTCTTTTCTCGGCATGCCATCTCATGAGTGTCGCGGTCTTAGATGACCAATACAACCTTTGCAACCTTGGCTTTAAGGGAAAATACCATACTTTCTTCATAGCTACCTACTTGGGAAGTTTATTCTTGCCACTTGTTTTTGCACCTTCGCCGCTACCCCCTTCTTCTTGTTGCTTATATCTTGAGGCTCCACAAATTTCACATTTAGTAAGTTTTTCGGTTTCATTTCGAAACAACATACAATGATTAATGCACGCGTCCCACGTTTTATAACTAAAACCCAAATCCATCATCTTGTACGCCTCACGATAGGAACTTGGCACTTTCGGCGGCGAGGCAATGCCCTAATGAAAATTTTTAATAAAGAAGTAAATCCCTTATCGGTCACTCGATAATTAGCCTTCCAGTGCATAAGTTCTACAATAAATGAAATCGTAAACTTATCACACCCTTCCCACAAGGCTTGATCGGCATCTCTCAAAAGTCTAAGAAACTTTGCGGTGGATGCATCGATTGTACGATTTCTTCAATTCTGGTGGTTACTATTCGGCATACCCATCCCTTCATGTACCATTCGCCTCATACAATCTTGCATGCCCAATTCAATTTCAATGCCATCTTCGATTGTCCTATCATTATTATCATTCTTACGCGCCGAAATGTACTCTTCCCCGTGCCTAATCCAATTCTTGTAATCTTTTGAAATCCCATTTGCAATACAATGTGATCTCACGGTTGCACGGTCTTCTTGGTAACGATTTGCGCATTTTTTACAAGGACAATATATTTCTTTAACACCAACAGACTTTTTTGAGAATGCAAAATCGAGAAAGTTGTCAACCCCAGACAAATACTCATTTGAAATTCGATTATCCAAATCAATCCAACTTTTGTCCATATATGACTTGACTTGATATTTTTAACGTTAAAATACAACCTATATATAAGATCGAGAGACACAAATTTTAGAATAAAAATAAACTCATAAACAAACATAGTCTAAATATGTACAACTTTTGGCTCGATATAGATAATATACATTGTTGGAGCCTAGCCTATTAGTCGAACTTGGGCCCATGATATAGTATAACCCTATTACAACATTCATTCGTTCTCTCTCACAAGCCCCCCCCCCTAATTGAGAAGCTAATTTAAGGAACTAGGTTGATGTGCAAAAGAATATGCACATGCAACAAAAGATTTGGAACTATTTTTAGGAACTAGATTGAAGTGCGCAACATTATTTTTTGAAGTGCGCAACACCAACATATGGACTAATAGATTGAGATTACGGGCACACTAGAGTTAAGGGAATTTACAAGGTTTGCCTTCAAACAAGAAGTCCACGACTAGGTATTGTCTATTTGTTGGAGGCAACTTAGTATCTTAGTAAAGCAAGAAGGAATCATTGGTATCAAGATTCATGATCATGTACTAAGGCGGGTATAAAGCCATGGCTCGGTTGAAATGTGAGCCGATATGGACTCTACATGTACTTAATGGGGTTGGACTTGGTAGTTTAACTCCTACTCGGTAATGGCATGAGTACTAGGCGGCTATCCACATTGCATCTAATCATCTAATCCATAAGACAAAGTACATTGAGGTTGATAGTCATTTTTGGGAAGAAGCTTCAAGAAAGAAATTACTTACGCAAACAACTTGTTGATGTGATTACCAAGACTTGGAGTGGAAATGGGATGACTAATATTAGTAAAAGCTAGGCATGTATGGCATGAGAAACAATGATATAACACAATGTGGGTTTTCAAACCCCATTCCAAAATCGCAAAACCCCAATTTCAAGAACATGCAAATGACTACAAAAATCAATCTAGAGCCATGAACATAGAACAAAATCGCAAAATCATAAATTTAAGTTTTAGCACAATGTCGGTTATCAAAAAAACCCCACAATGTCGGTTATCAAAAAAAAAAAAAAAAAAAAAAACAGACTGATCATGAAGCAATACCAACAACAACAACAACAACAAAGAACATCAACAATAACTCACAACACCAAGAACAAAAAAACCCGAAATTAAAAGTAAATTAGAAAAGGGGAAAGAAATGTATACACCGATTGTTGTTGATTGAAGAAATCAAAGCTCAATTTCGCCGGAGGAGAGAGAGAGAGCGAGTGAGATACGCTAGAGGAGAGAAAGAGAGACCGAGTAAGAAATCAAAGGGGAGACCAAGAACAATAAAAACCAAAAATTAAAAGTAAATACCAACCGTTCTTCCAAGACCGATTTGGAGGAGAGAAAGAGATCTTCGTTGGTTGCCCTAGCTATGGAGATTTCGTGCCCTAGGTCTTCTTGTTGCTATGGAGGAGAGAAAGAGAGGGAGAGATACCGCGAAACCGAATAGGGAAATTTGGTTTCCTAAGTATTTAATAACATTTACGGCGGACGCGTATAAACCGCCGTAAATAGTTAACTATATACGGCGGCTACTTATAAACCGCCGTATATAACTTCGATCTCATACGTATTCATGTGAAATATACGTATTTACTTATTTACGGCGGTCTAGACCGCCGTATATATTAATTATATACGGCGGTAGATATAACCGCCGTATATATATGATATATACGGCGGACGCGTGTCCACCGCCATAAATGAGCGCCGTAAATAGCCCCTTCTCTTGTAGTGAGGCTGTGACCTAGGTGACAGCCTCACCATTGCCCAGGCGGCAACCTCACCCGGAGAGAATAGGCCACAACCTACTGGATGCGAGGCTGGCGCCTCACCCTCAACCAGGCGACCGCCTCACAATCAGCCAGACCCTACTGCACGTGAGGCTGTCGCCTCACCATCAGCCAGGCGGATGCCTCACCGTCGGCCAGGCGGAAAGTCAGGATTGCAGGTTTTTATTTTACTGATGTTTGAACAATTAGTTAGGGTATTTTGTTCTTTTACTTTTAAAGTCGTTTTAGGGTGTGAGAGTATTTAAACTTGTTTTAGGGTTTTGAACAACTTAGTTTTTGAGTTTATGAAATAGAGAAAAGCTTAGGCTTTCATAATTGATCCTTATTCTATCGTTCGGTCTAAACCTCTAGTCTTCCGGCATCATTTGGTATCAGAGCCTCGTTCATTCTAGGAAGAATGATACGTGAAAAGAAGGCAACTGTGGAAGAGACCTACGAATGTGAGGTGGTTATGATAGAGCAGCGTATCACACGAGTCATAGATCAACGTACATCGAATTCTGAAAAACTTAGTCTGAGAATGGATCTCTTTTGGGTTTTTTTTCGAATCTTCAAGTCCAGAAGTTCTGGTCGATTGGTCAAAACCTCCTATATTTGATGAGTGTCATTGTGAAATTTGTCAAGTGATGACATCCGATCCTATTCGTTTTAAAATAATTGATCTTGAATTTTCACAAAATCAATTGATGTGGAAGTTTGAAGCTGTTAACTTTGATCATCGGTACGAAGATCCATTTGACACTTATACCCCTCGTTCTTTTATTTTGTGGATCATTCATAAATTCATTATTTAGTATTTTGTCTCAACTCAATGGAGTGATTGGTTGGATACTGTTACGAAGGCAATAAAGTTTAAATTTTAAAGTTTGTCAAGGGCATAAAGTTACTTTTGAAGATGGAGTTCATTTTGAAGACGTGTTTAAAGCCAACTTAAAATTCAAGGGCGAATTTTCTTTAAGAAGGGGAGAATGTGGAGATCAAAATAGTGATTTTTTCAGTTTTAATTTTAATTATTATTATTATGCATTTTTGAATTTATATATAGTTAGGTGATAAAGTCGTATTTTAGAGTAGATTAGGCAATATTGTGAGGTTTTATAGTTTATTTAGGTTACTATATAGATTAGGTTTATTTTTAGAAGTGTTTGACTTGATTTTCAAGTCTTAGGAGTCCTATAAAAGCCAAGTTAATTGTAATTTTGAAAATTAGCTTTGATTAATAAAATTTGATTTGACATTGAGTGTTTACTCTTTATTTCCTAAAAGTGAATAAATTCCTTTTGGATGCCAATTTTTCGGTAATCGGGAGCTACTTGACAAGGGATTCGACTCCCTTGTCAAGTAGCTCCCGAACCTGTCTCTCCAACTCCTCATGTTCATTGGGCCACAAATGGTAGGTAGCCTTATTCGGAATTGATGCGACCGGAACAAGATCAATGCAATGTTGGATATCCCGCATAGGTGGTAAGCCCAGAGGAATCTCGTCTAGTGTTATATCGGAATAAACATCCAAAAGAGGTTGAATTGCTGCCGGTGGTAAACATGTTGTTTCTTTGCCCTCAATAACCACCAAGGCATAGAATCCCAACTCCTGTTTCGTGATCTTATTATCTCCAAAAATCATGAAGGGGGACTCGTTGGGCACTTTGGGAAAGATAAGACGTTGGCATTGATTGGGGAGCATCTTTATTGGCCTAAGATGGGCCATGATGTTGCACGTTTCTTAGCACGTTGTCGAGTTTGTCATGTGGCCAAAACTCATAAGTCTAATGCTGGGTTATATACTCCATTGCCGATTCCTGTGGCACCTTGGGAAGATGTCAGTTTGGATTTTGTGATGGGGTTACCTAGAACTCAACGACAGAAGGATTCTATTATGGTTGTGGTTGATCACTTCTCAAAAATGACTCATTTTGTCCCTTGCAGCAAGAGTTTTGATGCAACTCAGGTTGCAGACTTATATTTCCAAGATATTGTGAAGCTACATGGTGTCCCTAAATCGTTCTCTTCTGACCGTGATGTTAAGTTTGTAAGTCACTTTTGGCGTACGTTGTGGAGGAAATTGGGTTCCAGATTGCAGTTTAGCAGCGCTTATCACCCACAGACAGATGGGTAGACGGAAATCACAAATCGAAGCATGGGGAACTTGTTACGTAGTTTGGTGGGGGACAGCCCTTGTAAGTGGGATTTGATACTAGCACAAGCTGAGTTCGCCTACAACCATTCACAGAACCGCACCACCGGTAAGAGTCCATTCCAGATTTTTATGGGAATAATCCGCTCAGTCCTTTGGATCTTGTTCCTGTTCCGGTGATGAGTCAATACAGCTCGGATGCAGACGACCGTGCCAAGCAAATAAAGGACCTTCACGAGCAAGTCCGATTGCGTATCGTCCAGTAGAATGAGAGGTACCAACAGTTTGCCAATAAACACCGTACGAGTATTGTATTTCAGGCGGGTAACCTTGTTTGGATTCATTTACGCAAGGAGAGGTTTCCCTCTGGACGGTTTGGTAAATTGAATCCACGAGTTGATGGTCCGTTTCGTGTTCTCGAGAGTATTAATGACAATGCCTACAAGATTGATTTGCCAAGCCATTATAATGTCTCTACAACTTTCAATGTCTCAAATTTATCTGCTTATTATGGTGACGCCGACGGGGATATGGACTCGTGGTCGATTCTTTTCAAGGGGGGGGGAGAATGATGCATATCAACAGGAAGAGAACGATGCAGGTCAACAGGCTGTGACCCAAGCGGCAGCCTTACCATTGCCCAGGCGACAGCCTCACCAGGAGAGAATAGGCCACAAACTACTGGACGCGAGGCTGGCGCCTCACCCTCAACCAGGCGGCCGCCTAACCATCATCCAGGACCTATTGGACGCATGGTTGGTGCCTCACCATCAGCCAAGCGGACGCCTCACCGTCGGTCAGGCGGAAAGTCAGGATTACGGGTTTTTATTTTACTGATGTTTGAACAATTAGTTAGGGTATTTTGGTCTTTTACTTTTAAATTCGTTTTAGGGTTTTGTGAGAGTATTTAAACTTGTTTTAGGGCTTTGAACAACTTAGTTTTTGAGTTTATGAAATAGAGAAAAGCTTAGACTTTCATAATTGATCCTTGTTCTATCGTTCGGTCTAAATTTCTAGCCTTCCAACATCAAATACACATCGACATAAACCCCATAAGATTTTTAATTTTCAGAAGGTGAATGTGCGCTCGCCGAAAAATAAAAATTTTAGGAGTCGCCACGCCGTTTTTAGAGGAAACATTGAAAACCTTTTTTTAAATGAGAAAATGGGTTCGGGGGTCAGGTTACGTGTTGGGAAGAACCGAGAGTTCACCCAACACGCCTCGTCCGTAGACGAGTCTTCCTATGTTCAACATTCATGACATTCAAACGTGTGTGCAAAGTGTGTGACAAGATATGTGTAAAATGCATAAGAGTGCTTTATTTTATTGCTCAAAGAAAAGAAAAAACAACTTGTAAGCCATTGACGATGGGAGGCCACATCCCATATTATAAAGAGGAGGAACAAAACTTACAACTAAAACAAACCTGCTGCAGAGGCTAGTTGTGTCGCGTGACACAGGACTTGAGGAGTCACTTGTGTTGCGTGACACTACAAGGCACTTTGTAGAGATTTTACATTATTAAACACAAAGGAAATAGATCTATCTAATCACTTCAAATGAATGTGGATATGGAAGATCCACACCCTAATTTGAGTGACAAAAGGGGTGGGGAACAAACTTACAACTGAAATATGATTCTCTGCAGATGGGTTACTTGTGTCGCGTGACACTGGACTTGAGGAGTCACTTGTGTCGCGTGACACAGGTATACCATCAGCAGGAATCTCACAATTCAAAACCATAAACCAACAGAGATCGATTCAGATCTACCAAATATACATAATCAACTTGGAATAACACAGATTGACAATGAATTACCAAGGGAGCATGGATATGGGAGATCCACACTCCCTTGACCACCAAGCAACCAAGGGAGATCAAATCACAACACAAATATGCAATTAAACCAAACAAATCCAATTAAACAGAGATATGGCAGTTGCCACTTGATAATCTGAAGCAGATGGAGCTTGATTATCAAGTGGAGGAATAGAAATTGCAAATAAACAAGTAAATGAGAGAGAGAAGGGTGGAGAGATGTGTTACCCTTGTAGTCCTCTACTTCTACACCAAGTTAGGTGTAGGAGCCTTCAATTCAGCTGCTAGGAGATGCGGTTGAACACCAATTGAATTCTTCTGTTTAGATCTTCAAGGTGATGTGGGTTGTATGAAGATGGGTGTATGATTTGGGTGAGGAAGAGATGGAATTGGAGGGGTTTGGTGTGGTTTGAGGAGAGAGAGTGGTTTCTGGCATCAATTGGGCAGAGTAACTTTAGGGTATTGGAAAAGGGATCCTCATATGAGAGGGGGAGGGTCCAATTTATAGGCTGCATGGAGTGGGTCACTTGTGTCGCACGACCTCTCGCTTCGCTTTTTCGTGGCAAATTATGTCGCACGACCTGTCCAGCCATGTAACCGTTTTTGGCGTCAACAACTGATTTTGGAACCTTCTGTGGTAATTCCTAATAGGTCCAAAGCTGATAATTCCTGGTAGGTCCTTTTATGTGGAAAAATTTCTCACAAGTACTTCCTTCATAAGAACTTTAAGAAAAGTTTCCGGAAGTCTTGGAATTGATCGGGAATTTACTAAAACGCCCCTGGTGCAATTTTATTACATTAAAAAGCACTTTTAAAGGGTAGCGAATTGGATTGGCATACTCACAGAGCCCCTCGGCAACGTCACTTATGGAAGAAGTGAGGTTGTCGACAAACAGGATCCAATCCCAATAAGCGGCTGGGGGATAAGGCGGAGGGCTGGTGGATCAGATGGATGGACCTTTTGAGAAAGGATTCCTACGTATCCCCGGAAGGAATCAAGCCAAATCATAGTTCGAAGTATTCGGAGGAGACCATTAGGAGGTGTATGACCCGAAAAGACCATTAGGAGGTGTCTGACCCGATGGAAGACTATTAGGAGGCGTCTGACCCGAAGAGACCATTAGGAGGTGTCTGACCCAATGAAAGACTATTAGGAGGCATCTTGACCCGATGGAAGACTGTTAGGAGGCGTATTGACCCGAAGAGACCATTAGGAGGTGTCTGACCCGAATAGACCATTAGGAGGTGTCTGACCCGATGGAAGACTGTTAGGAGGCGTCTTGACCCGAAGAGACCATTAGGAGGTGTCTGACCAGAAGAGACCATTAGGAGGTGTCTGACCCGAAGAGACCATTAGGAGGTGTCTGACCCGATGAAAGACTGTTAGGAGGCGTCTGACCTGATGGAAGACTGTTAGGAGGCGTCTTGACCCGAAGAGACCATTAGGAGGTGTCTGACCCGAAGAGATCATTAGGAGGTGTCTGACCCGAAGAGACCATTAGGAGGTGTCTGACCCGATGGAAGACTGTTAGGAGGCGTCTGACCTTATGGAAGACTGTTAGGAGGCGTCTTGACCCGAAGAGACCATTAGGAGGTGTCTGACCCGATGAAAGACTGTTAGGAGGCGTCTTGACCCGATGAACGAGATGAACTGAAGGGAGTGATTTTTCGAGTATACCAGACATAATGATTTGAAAGTTTGGACGAGACATGTTTTCATACTTGTGCTGTGCTTACCTGTAGCTGCCGGAGGGACTGATGCTACTGTTGCTGACGATTGTTGGAAAGTTCCAGCTACCGGAGGGACTGATGCTACTGTTGTTGACGATTTTGGATGCCGGAGGGACTCATACCATTTCTATTGAAAGGTTGTAGCTATCGGAGGGTCTCAAGCTACTGTTGGTTCTGCTGGGGATAGATGTAGCTGCCGGGGACTCACGCTACTGTTATTGCTGGTGTCTTGCTGTTTTGCAGTGCAAGGAACAGCCTTTGTTGACGATTGGTTGTCTTTGGAGTCATGAACTTCACTTGATGTGACACGGGTTCTGTTTGCTAGGGAACAGATTTTTGCTGATGCTTTTGGTGGCGGGGCCAATGATCTTGATGCACGTTGCTGGGGAGACTGATAGACTTGGGATTCTTTATCTCGGTTTTGTTTTGAGGGACAGTATTTGTTGACAGTTAGTTGACTTTGGGAGTCCTGAACTTTGCTTGATGGGACATTTTAGCTGCCGGAGGGCCTCATGCTACTGCTGATGGGAGGTTGTAGCTGCCGGAGGGACCTATACCACTTATCAACGCTTGATGGATAGCCATTCATGCGACGGTCTTTGCCGAAGAGTTGTGGAAGTGTCAGTGCATACGGTCTTTGATGAAGGTGCGCCCATGGGAACGGGCTTTTGAACGAAGATCTGCCCATGAGAACGGGCTCTTGGTACTGAAGATCTGCCCATGGGAACGGGCTTTGAACGAAAATCTGCCTTATGAGAACGGGCTCTTGGTAATGATCTGCCCATGGGAACGGGCTCTGACTGAAAATCTGTCCATGGGAACGGGCTCTTGGTAATGATCTGCCCATGGGAACGGGCTCTGACTGAAAATCTACCCATGGGAACGGGCTCTTGGTGAAGATAACTCGCTGTGCGGAACATGCCTTAAAGTCGCTGAGGCTGGTGAGCCATTGCTTGGATACTGGGCAGCTGAGGCTTTTTTCTTTGACGGGCATTTCTTGGGGAGACTGACAGATGCGGACTCTTTTTCTCGGTCTATCATGCAGAATAGGCTTTTAAAGTCGCCGAGACTGGTGAGCATTATTGCCTGGATCCTGGGGCAGCTGGGGCTCTTTTCTTTGACAAGCACTGCTTGGGGGCTGAGGCAGCTAAGGCTCTTTTAGGTTATGCTGGTGAGTCCAGGCCTGACGCAGATAATAAAGGCGGGGTCTGCCACCTGCAGGATTTGGAATCTTTGTCCAGGTTGTGATTTGAGGGGCTGTCCTCACGATCAAATTATGATCACCTGATTATTGTACCCTGCGGGGGGAAAACACAACACTTCTAGGCACTTTGCAATTATTTGACTCTTTTCTTATGCATTATTAATCTTTTGTTGCACAAGTCCATCTCAGCTGGGGAGAATAGGAAGTAGGGTTTTGGCACGGCTTGACGAGCGGATATATCTGTATCAGTTGCTCTATCGTGTATGGGACAAAAGTGTTTATGATAAGGTGGACCCTCTCCCGTTATAGGGGCAACATATAAGTGATAGTGCAGCTTAGGCAAGTCGGGGACGCTCCCGGGAGTACTGGTTGCAGCAGATTGATTTGTTGCTGATAAGGACAAGGTGTGTCGCGCGCCTGAGGCAGTAAGCAGCAGAGAAGGTGCAGAGAATGCCCTCCCTTTGAAGAGATGACTAGGCAAAGCCCCAGTTGATAATGCAAAGCAAACCCGGAGAGAATCTGGTAAAGAGAGCTCGAGAGGACTGTATAGCAAAGCCCCAGCTTGAAGAGATCCAATGTAGTCCCATTACAGGCAGAATCATCATGCGGCCAAGGAGGCACCCAACTTTTTAGACCTTAGTCAATCACTCATAGACTCGGAAATATATACGTGTAGGGGCACATCTTTCGAAAAGTGGGAAATGAATCCCGAATTTGTTTATGACACACTCGCTTTAGGTTCGACTCTTTTGAGAGAGTATAAGCACGACAAGGTGTGGAAAAATGTATGGAAGCCCCTGCTGACAGAAAGACAGTGTTTGGCTCTATATTCCTAGAATGTAGAAAGAGAAGACTTGTCGAGACACTTGAAAACTTGTCTTATTCACGATGATCACAAGGCTGCTTAAAACACTTTAATGATGTTCAGGTTATTCAACCACCAAAGCCGACATGAGCACATATTCCAATTAATCCTGAGGAGAAAACCCACCGATATCGAGGATCAAATTCAGAAGGATGGAAGGTGTATGGGAATGGTCCTTGAGGAGA
Organism: Adenophora triphylla var. japonica; assembly: GCA_022495995.1. Classification (NCBI taxonomy): domain Eukaryota; kingdom Viridiplantae; phylum Streptophyta; class Magnoliopsida; order Asterales; family Campanulaceae; genus Adenophora; species Adenophora triphylla. The sequence goes on along the minus strand of JAFEMH010000252.1, from coordinate 353,701 downwards.
CCAGATTTTTCTGAGATCTGTTTGTGATTTCGACCGGACCAGTTATGGTTGCCTACATTCCCCTCCTAATGAGGAGCTCAGGTCGCCGTAGTTCGGGCTTATCCCGAATGAAAAGAAATAACGTTGGAATTCGAGGATCTGAGGACCTCTGAGGATCTTGAGAATTGAAAGAACATGTCCTCTGGGAGTGTCGATGGGAGACACGGATGTGAAGCCCCAGTGGGACATCCACGGTAAGTGTTTGCGGAGGAGAAACGAAATATGCTCGGATAAAACATCGAACGAACAGATGGAATTTGCACAATCTTCACTTGACGTTCCCTTGAGCCGGGATGGATTAGGCTCCGCTTTAAGCAATAATATGTTTTAGATCTCGATGATATTGGAATGAAACTGCTTTCCGGTAGGAACTGCGATTGGGTTTCGGGGTTTCGATCAGTCCTCGGGTGATTTTGGAATATCATGACCTCTTAAAACGAGAGGTCAGCTAGGCCTTTTGCTGACTGACCCTCTAAAGATGAGAGGTTGGCTTTTGGGTATGTGTTTGGGATTTCTAAGGTGAGGGAATTGATTTGCTTCTTTAATGCCTCTAAGAATGAGAGGTCAATCTTGGCTTTGGTCAAAGGCAAGGGTAACGGTAATGGGAATGTCCTCTAAAATCGAGAGGACGGCTTGGGATCGGTTAGAGGTAATGGTGAGGGGACATCCGTGTTGTCTCTTTATTCACTCTGGGACTCCTCTTGAGTAACGACCGAATCCTTTGACTTTTGCCTTCGAGAGGATCGGTAGGGACTAGGTTCTCTTTCTTTTCTTCTTTTTTTTTTTTTTTTTTTGTATTTTTGTCTCTCTTTTTTTCAATTTTGTTTTTGAGAGGAGAATTTCAGCTAGTCCCTAGGATGGATCATTGCATTCTGCCGTTTTGAGCTTGGAAACGGTCGATATTCTTTTGAATCGCGGGAATCTCAAGGATAGTCCCTCTTCTGCTGGAGATGGTTAAACGGGTTTCAAAATGTGCCGATCTCGAATTGAAAGGGTATTATTTAGTAAGGGTAAGGTAATGGCTTTCCTAGGGGTGAAAGATTTCAACCGCAGTCCCTACCGGATGTTCCAAACGAGATTGAGTCTTCATTGCTTGCTTGAGCTTACTCTGAGAAGATCCGTGCAAATTCATCGAACAACGAGATGGTGAGGGCGAAGGAAGATATGTGAGCACAGGAGATGTAAGATGGGGAATTGATAAGCCCCAATTTGGGAAGGATATCAGTCGATTTTCTCGCTCGGATCAATTTAAATATTAGTCATTTCAAAGCATTAGTCAGTGAGCAGCACAAGTGATCATTTGGAATAAGACCATTTCAATTGAGTGTAACGTGGGTGCACAAGTGATGTCTCGAGTCTAGCAAGAAGAGAAACAAAGATTTTTATCACTGCAACGCAAAAACTGGTTCAACTTGGACTCGACAGACTCATGTCCAACAACGGACATTCTAGATCCTACGAGGACTGATTGACTTCATCAACTTCAGACGGGAGGAAGGGTATCGTTGCCATCGGTGAGGTGAGGACCCTTCTCAATCTTTCTGTCCTTCACAAGTCGTCTCTCCTTAGCTTTAGTAATCTGAGCAAGCAACCGGGCCTCCCTCTCACGAGGAAAAACAGCTTCAAGGGTAGCCCACAACTTTCCGATGGACACACCATTTGCAACTCTTCGAACCCATGGGCTACGAACCTCCAGACTGGTGGGCCTTAATCCTCTCTGCACCGAGCCTTTTGGATTTCGAATCAGATGGACAACCGCTCGGGCACTTGAACTGCTTCCACCTTGGGAATGTGGACCAATGAGCGTCGGTAACGAGAGCACACACCCAACTTGCCGTAGCCTTGCAGAGGTGAAGAGGGTGTATAAGGCAGAGGGTAAAGAACTTTGAGATGGTATGGGAGAGGGAAGGACGGGAAAGGAGACGGACTCGTGCAACACTTATTAATGTTCAAGTAAAAATTGGTGTCTTTTAAGTCCTATAAACGGTTGGGAAAGACTAATCCTTTATTTACGCAAACTACACCTTGGGAAAGCCTAGGGACACAACGTTCAAATTACACTAAATGCTTTGTATTTGAAATTAATAATAGGTAATTATACCTAACCAAGACCTAACACATCGTGGGACGGACGAGTGATCCAAATTTCTGGGGAAATTTGGGCAGCATAACGGGTATTCTCGGAGAAATTCCAAGAAAAATCCGGCATGACCTCTCGTCGGTGCATGGTGACAATGTGGCATGATCTCTCGTTTAGGACATGCCACGAGAGTGACATGTCCTCACGTGAAACCATGTTGCATTGGCAACATGCCCACAAGGTGCGAGGTTTTGGGGGAAGGTATAAGGACTTATTGGAAATTTCAAAAAACAATTCATTGTATTGTAATTAAAACGTTGTATCAAAAACAAACCGTGGGTAAGGTTTAAGTGTGGTGCCACCTATAACGCACTAGGGGGATAGGTTTGATTTTAGGCGCTCAAACGTAAGTGAAATACATCACCGTCCGCGATGCCGTCAATCGCACCCGAGGGTTCTAAATCTATGTGACGTAGTGTGCGGATGACTATGTTCTTTTATTCACGAAAATGATTTTTTTTTTACAATTTTTCTTTATTTGAAAAGTGAAAGGAAGGGAGACTACACACACACCCCACAGAGTAAAATAAGCAAATAACCAAAAATTGATCACGGGGACTGCCCAAAATCACCAACTGCACCAAGAAAACCAAATCCTGCAAACTGGCCACTTCTGTCGCGTGACACAGGACAGCTAATGCAAGTTATGTCGCGTGACAGAAGGGTCCAAATCCATAATTCTGAAGATCACACCAGGAACAGCCCCAGCCTCAAAGCTCAATAGCACAACTCAACCCCAAGCAAAAGAACAACAAAGCAGGAATCAAGGACAATCAAACAAAGCACATAAGATGCAAACAATACATATAATGTCACAAACAAAGCACATACGAGTGAATGAATTGAACGTTGAACAAACATGAAAGTTTGACCCTCTTTTTGAAAAACAAGTTTCAAGTGTCCCCAGCGGAGTCGCCACTGAATGTGCGCTCGCCGAAAAATAAAAATTTTAGGAGTCGCCACGCCGTTTTTAGAGGAAACATTGAAAACCTTTTTTTAAATGAGAAAATGGGTTCGGGGGTCAGGTTACGTGTTGGGAAGAACCGAGAGTTCACCCAACACGCCTCGTCCGTAGACGAGTCTTCCTATGTTCAACATTCAAGACATTCAAACGTGTGTGCAAAGTGTGTGACAAGATATGTGTAAAATGCATAAGAGTGCTTTGTTTTATTGCTCAAAGAAAAGAAAAAACAACTTGTAAGCCATTGACGATGGGAGGCCACATCCCATATTACAAAGAGGAGGAACAATAGTTACAACTAAAACAAACCTGCTGCAGAGGCTTGTTGTGTCGCGTGACACAGGACTTGAGGAGTCACTTGTGTCGCGTGACACTACAAGGCACTTTGCAGAGATTTTACATTATTAAACACAAAGGAAATAGATCTATCTAATCACTTCAAATGAATGTGGATATGGAAGATCAACGCCCTAATTTGAGTGACAAAAGGGGTGGGGAACAAACTTACAACTGAAATATGATTCTCTGCAGATGGGTTACTTGTGTCGCGTGACACAGGACTTGAGGAGTCACTTGTGTCGCGTGACACAGGTATACCATCAGCAGGAATCTCACAGTTCAAAACCAGAAACCAACAGAGATCGATTCAGATCTACCAAATATACAGAATATACTTGGAATAACAGAGATTGACAATGAATTACCAAGGGAGCATGGATATGGGAGATCCACACTCCCTTGACCACCAAGCAACCAAGGGAGATCAAATCACAACACAAATATGCAATTAAACCAAACAAATCCATTTAAACAGAGATATGGCAGTTGCCACTTGATAATCTGAAGCAGATGGAGCTTGATTATCAAGTGGAGGAATAAAAATTGCAAATAAACAAGTAAATGAGAGAGAGAAGGGTGGAGAGATGTGTTACCCTTGTAGTCCTCTACTTCTACACCAAGTTAGGTGTAGGAGCCTTCAATTCAGCTGCTAGGAGATGCGGTTGAACACCAATTGAATGCTTCTGTTCAGATCTTCAAGGTGATGTGGGTTGTATGAAGATGGGTGTATGATTTGGGTGAGGAAGAGATGGAATTGGAGGGGTTTGGTGTGGTTTGAGGAGAGAGAGTGGTTTCTGGCGTCAATTGGGCAGAGTAACTTTAGGGTATTGGAAAAGGGATCCTCATATGAGAGGGGGAGGGTCCAATTTATAGGCTGCATGGAGTGGGTCACTTGTGTCGCACGACCTCTCGCTTCGCTTTTCCGTGGCAAATTGTGTCGCATGATCTGTCCAGCCATGTAACCGTTTTTGGCGTCAACAACTGATTCTAGAACCTTCTGTGGTAATTCCTAATAGGTCCAAAGCTGATAATTCCTGGTAGGTCCTTTTATGTGGAAAAATTACTCACAAGTACTTCCTTCATAAGAACTTTAAGAAAAGTTTCCGGAAATCTTGGAATTGACCGGGAATTTACCAAAATGCCCCTGGTGCAATTTTGTTACATTAAAAAGCACTTTTAAAGGGTCGCGAATTGGATTGGCGTACTCACAAAAGGGTAAAGTATAAATAAGGGGTCGTTCATAGAAAGGTGTCTCATTTTTCAAAACTAGCAAATAAAAGTCTAAAGTTGACAATGTTCACAAAATCTGGGGAGAAACGCGTTTCTCCGTCGCTTCTGGAGAAACGGGGCTTGTTTTGTCGCGCGACATACTTAGCCACCACAACTGGATATCCTTTCCAAAGCTTCTGGATATCCAGAAGCTAGCTTCTGGATATCCAGAAGCTTTAGAAAGGATATCCAGATGCTTTGGAAAGGATATCCAGAAACCAAATATTTTTACGGCTATCCTTTCCAAAGCTACGGATATCCATATTCAATGTTACGGATATCCGGAAGCTTTGGAAAGGATATCGAGAAAAATATTTGGTTCTACAGATATCCTTTCCAAAGCTACGGATATCCTTTCCAAAGCACGGATATCAGGAAGGCGATGAAAGTATATCCGAGCGGCTTATTATGTCGCGCGACAAAACAAGCCCCGTTTCTCCAGAAGCACGGAGAAACGTGTTTCTCCCCAGACCGACTCGACAATGTTAGCAAATAGTAGTTAATCATTTCTATCCTGCTCCTATTAATTAAGTAGCGATATCATCAACTAATAACAAAAGATTTACAAAAAAAAAATTGTTATTCAACTATTCAGCATACATATATGGATTTTCTTTAAACATCACAAAGTTGACCAAGGTCGTGGGTTGGCCTTAACAAACTTATCCCTATTTATATACGGAAGTGGACATGCAAATGGTCAATTCTGTTTTTTTTAACGTTCATTGGGTGGTGGGTGCAAAGTGAGACAATTTTAAGCAAATCGTACCAGTTTGGGATTCGGGATAAATTTTGTGCAAGGGTACAAGGTGGTATTTGATGTATTCTCAGGGGTATAAACGTATTTTGGCCTAAATTAATATAATATGCGCGAGTGTTCTAAGGAAATTTGTGTGTATAAAAATTAAGCAAATGGGGGCCAGGAAGTTAGCTACTAACGCAATATAAAGAATTAAAGACCAAGGAAATTAGCTAATATTTATCCTTGGAAGGTGGAGATCCATTCAATTCATCTATAGGTCGAGCTTCAAACAATGCTTATCATTTTGTTTCTCAGTTATTCTAACTTGCAATGATTAGGCTTAATACAAACTTGAGTTTATGCCTAATCTTATCTACTTATTAATTTCTCCAAGTTTTATAACTAATTCTTGAAGGTTATTGATGTGTTTTTGTACATATCGATATAGCAGTTTTTAGGCTTTCATTTTTCCCATAACTATGTACTTTAGTTTAACAAATACTTGTTCCTCAATGAGAAATGGAACTATGCTATGTGTTTTGGTTTCATTCATATTATTCCTTCTTAAGTTTCCAATATTGGTTCTTTCTGAACCACGAGTCCCTTGTTACTTTATATTTGGAGACTCACTAGTCGACAATGGAAACAATAATGAACTTAAAACCCTTGCCAAAGCTAACTACCCTCCTTATGGAATTGACTTCCCGGGAGGGCCAACTGGAAGATTCAGCAATGGTCGAAATCTTGCTGACTTTATTGGTTTGTCGTTTTCCTTTAATAACTTTTATCATTTACATATTCACTATCTAAATTATAATCATCAAAATATCTTCAATCCATGTGATATATTCTCATTGAAACATAATACATTACAGCAAAAGATCTCGGCTTTGATAGATGCATCCCGTCCTACGCTATTTCAAAGGACAAAGATATCATGAGAGGTGTCAATTATGCATCCGGAGGTGCTGGAATTCGTGATGAAACAGGAAGCCAAATGGTAATCCATCTTCCATCTTTTCATCATATAATTGTACAGGAACAATGATATGTGTGTGTGCATGTGAGTCATGGTGAATGCAATTGTTAATATAATTTGTCCATCCATTATGTAATCTGTTAGCTTTGGGGTTGGCACAAAAGAATGGACATATTTCTAAGAAGACAATCATTATAGTGTAATATCAAGAACGTACATGGAAAATAAAAGGATGTTTTATTTATAAATTATTGACGTGTCAAATGAGACAAATATTCTGAGAAATAGTATTATTAAGTCGCTGTTAAGTATTTGTTGTAGGATCATAATGATGAACACAACAAAAGTTTCTTGGACAAATAATTAATACGGACATGCTTCTAGCATGAAAAGTTCTGACGAGAAGTCAAATGTATGGAATGGAAAATTCCTAATACTTCTTCCAGATAATGGGTTTCTGGATTATTTCTCAATTTTGTTCTTTTTATTGATCATATAGTGACATGAAAATTTAACTATGTTGTTGCACATTTACGCAAGTCATTCTTTCAAACATATGATAACCAATAAATTTTTGATGTTATTTTGTTTTATTTCCTAATAGGGAGAAGTGATTAGCCTTAGCAGACAACTTGCTAATCACAAAGCTGTTGTTCGACGCATTACTTCTTTACAAGGGAGGAAAAAGAAATTCACTTCTAAGTACATGACCAAGTGCTTGTATACAGTTGGAATGGGTAGTAATGATTATATTAATAACTATTTCGGACCTAAATTCTACAATTCAAGTCGCCTTTTTACTCCAGAGCAGTATGCAGAAGCCCTTATTAATCAATACTCTCAGCAACTGCAGGTACATATCTTAACAGTTCTAATTTGGTTTAAAGTTGATTGATTCAATACATTTATAACAACTTTTTTCTTATTAAAGTTTTTTTTTTTTGCTAGCATTTGTACAAATTAGGAGCACGAAAGATTGCTGTGTTTTCACTTGTTGAAATTGGGTGCACACCTGCTGAGATCGCAATCAACGGGGTTACTGGATTATTTTGTGTTAACAACATAAATGATGCCGTCAATTATTTCAATACCAAACTTAAACGGGCTATTGATGATCTTAACAGTAAATTGAAGAATGCAAAGTTTATTTTAGTCAACGGAAAACCTCCAATGACTTCAATTTCTGGTTGGTTATCCTTTCTTAACTCATAAAATATTATTCTCGCATTGTTTTGACCATTTAAGGCACATAGGGATTTCAATAATGATTAATCTAAGTACTTGTAGCTTAAAATTCTAACTATATAGTTATCTGTCGGTCTAACTTATTAGGGAACGTAGTGCTTTGGCATATGTAGGAAAAGGTTGGGAAATAAATATTTCTTGTTTCATTGGTTTCAGCTGCAGTAAACTTAGTTTCTCCTTGTTGCAACGTATCGAGAAGTGGAGCTGTTGGACTATGCCTTCCTAACCAAGCACCGTGCAGTAGTAGGCTTCATCACGTATTCTTTGATGGATTTCATCCAACCGAGTCTGCAAATTTCATTGTTGCAAAACTAGCTTACCCATATATCTCAAATTTAGTTTCGAACTAGTTTCTAGATTAGTGTTGATGTAATTATTTACTTTTAAATTGATGATAAACTGAAGCATTTGTATCAGCAGCTAGCGTTAATAATGTATTAGACTAAATGAAAAGCTTGTTTTAACTTTTCAAAATATGATTGCTTAATGGATTTATTCCCCAAGTGCCTCTATGTTCAGATTTAATTTTAGGCATTTTAAGGAGCCCCATTTTGTAAATCCCAAATAAAGATTTCAGTCCAAATTATATTTCCCCTCACACCCCTCGCTTCCGATTGCCTATTTTAGTAGAAATATGATCTTCCTATTTTACCCTCATATATATACTCCTTTTCAACCTAGGGTTTCATGTGGAGCGAATCCATTGTGTTATATCTGAAAGGTCATGTTTACTTGATCAACTAAAATAAGATCAGACAGTTAAGTTTTGGCAGCTAAGGTGAATTCTTAGCTGTCAGATATTAACTGATTAGATGACAAGAGTATAATGTGCAGCGGAATAAATAATGGTGAAATAATGTAAAGATAAGTGATTAGTAAATGTGTGTGTGAGTGTGTGTTTGTGTGTGATAATACCAAATGACACAACGGTTTAAAGTGGTTCAGAGTTCACTCCTCCTACGTCCACTCTCACTGTCAATCTTGACAAGTGAGCTCAATCCACTATACTTTAGTTTTCTTTAAGAGTTACAAGATTAATTAGGCAAGTTCCTTGAACCTCCTCTTTCTAATTAGTACAGTCAATTAGGGATATGCTTGTTACGAAGCAAATTACAATACACACTTAAAGTACAGTCTTAAGTGATTTACAAAAATGTTTATACACTTGAAGTACAGTCTCAAGTGTCTGAGAATTGTTTGATAATGGTTTGCAGATTTGCAGGTATGCAAGGGTGAAGGGAAGGTTGCAAAAGTTGTGGGTTGAAGGGCAGTAGCTTCAGTCAAGGAGGCTTCCTTTTATAAGCTGGAATATAGCCGTTGGGGGAGACAATGCAGTAAATGAATGTGGGTGGAATAGTGTTTGCATTTAGAGCATTGTTGACTGGATAAGAACAGCTGGAATTTGCAACCCTTGTGCAGAGGATCTTCATGGAGATGACAAGGCAATGTTTGTTGATAGTTTTGGGCAAGGAACATCTTGGTCATCACAGAGATAAATCATTGCTGCTGTCTTTGAAGATCATAGCTGTCTCTGCTGTTGAGAATCTTAGCTGTCAAGCTTAGCTAATTGATCTAGATGAGTAGGGGATAAGATTTGAGGAGATGACATGTAATGATCTCTTTGTAATGAAATACATTTGAATTATTTGATTGGTCTTTATTGATCATTGATGTCAGGTTGATTTATAAGAGCAGGTTAAGTCTTGGCTGTCCAATGTCCATTGAGTGTATCTTGGCTGTCAGATAACATTCGATATGTTTCTTTGTCAAAACCAAATATAACTATGTATCTACATAGTTAGGTCCTAACAATATCTTAATTTGCTTTTAGTTGATATTGTTGTGTTTAATTTGCTTTTATATCTTTATACTTTTGTTTATTGAATTTTGTTTTATTTATATATTATGTGCAGATCATATACATTCCCAAAATCACTTGCTATGGATTCAAATGTAATGGCATTCTTCAAGCTTGGGGATTTGACAATTATTGCTATGTTTTCTTAGTTTTCATCATTTGATTCTATTGTTGAATTTATTTGTTCGAGGTGGGTCACTTTGAAAAGGGATACTCTATCTCTCTGTTACATATTACCTAGCAATCCTTGTTGTATGTTGGTTAATGAAGAAGATTTTATGTGTATGAGTATGTTGGTTCGTCGGAACAGGCTTGATTGTATAGATATTCGTGTGAATGAAAGTGGTGATTCTAGTATGAATGATGGGGGAGCTGAATCATCTAAGTCTGTTGGTCACTGTGGTATTGAATCTGGTGATATTGAGTTTAGTAGTAGTGGTAGTAGTAGGAACCAAGTTGCTGTTAACTTTTTCCGTCATAAACAGAAGGTGCTAAAAAGTACAGAATGGGCAACTACAATTCAAAAGGTTGGTCAGATATTTGAAGGGGGTTATCCAGAGTTTAGAAATTCACTTTGTAAGTTTGCTACAGAAGTTGAATTTGAATTTGAATATCTGAAAGACAGAAAGCGTGTTACTGCTCAGTATAGATATAAAGTGGACAAAGGTTGTCCTTGGAGGATTCACACATCAATTGAAAAGGTTAATGAATTTCTCTATATTAGGACGTTTGTTCCAAACCATACATGCATAGATATTGTTAATAATGGGTTTGGACAAGGGCAAAGGTTGAATTCGGGTGTAATTGCAAGTGTTTTAATTGATGATGTTAGAAGTAATCCATCTATTAGGCCAAAGGATGTTGTTAATGATCTTAGGAAGGATTATGGGCTTGAAATGTCATACAAATCAGTTTGGAGAGGCGTTGAGAAGGCAAAGGAAGATGTGTTTGGTGACGCGGGTTTAGCATATGACAATATGAGAGATTACTTTGATAAAAGAAAAGAGTTAGACCCATGTTTTCAATTTAAGATTGATTATGATCATGAGACGTCTCGTTTTGAGTGTTGTTTTTTTGCATTTGGTGCATGTCTACATGGATTTAAATTCTGTCGGCCTATGTTATTTCTTGATGGGACATTTCTTTATGGAAAGTACAAAGGGACTCTTTTGGCAGCAACAGCAAAGGATGGGGATAATGGTATGAAACTTTTCTTTTACCTTAGTTATAGGACATAAATTTATTTTTGTTTTTTTAGTTGAAATTATATTTATTATTTACTTTGTTTTAAGATTGTAGGTCTTTTCCATGTTGCTTTTTCAATTGTAGGCTCTGAAAATATGAAAATTGGACATGGTTTCTTGACAATCTGAAACCTCACATTAATGAAAGGACAATGACATTCATTTCGGATCGACATCAAGGGATCATCAAAGCAGTTAAGGATATTATGCCCTTTGCAGCGCATTCATTTTGTATGTTTCATATGAGGAACAATCTGAGGGACAAACTGAAAGGATGTTCAGTAGAGCTTCGCTCAAATATGCTTCATAAATTTTCTCAGTGTTCGTTAGCTCCAATGCATGATCTTTTTCAATTTTAATTAAGTGAAATGAAGAAAGAAGATGGTACTAAGGTTGAAGAATTTATGGATGCTCTTCCAGTTGCCAACTTTGCGAGTGTAAATTTTCCGGGGAAGCGCTATGGTGAGATGTGCTCAAATGCTGCAGAGACTTTTAACTCGCAGATAAAAGACTATAAGGGGCTCCCAGTTTTGGAATTAATTGATCAAATCCGTTTGAAGGTGATGGAGAGAATGTTCAAGCGCAGACAGGAATCTCTGAGTTGGAATACAAAATTGTGTCCATTGAAGGAGAAGAAATACAAAGGAAGGTTCAAGTATGGCAAGTCATGGACTATCACTCCTTCAAATGAACATTTGTTTGAAGTTCACTCTGAACCATCCATGTCAGTTGATATTCAGCAGTCCAAATGCACATGTGGGAAGTGGCAGCATGAAGGTTTTCTATGCTTTCATGCCATTACAGTTTTGTCAAGGACAAGAGAAGGTGCCTTACCATTTATTGAGCCTTATTTCTACACAAGTCACTACAAGCAGTGTTATGCTCTTTTTATTCCTCATGTTCCTTCATTTGGTAAACGTGTGGTTGCTAAAGAAGTTGTCATACTTCCTTCTGCAACTAAACGTCCTCCAGGTAGGCCAAGGAAGACTCGGTTTCCTTCTAGAGGAGAGGTTGCAAAAAAAAGGAAGATGACATGCTCTCGTTGTGGGAAATTAGGATATCACAATAAAAGGACATGCAAAGAACCATTGCAGTTAGAACTATAGGCTTTTAATTAGACATTGTTCTTCATTTCATACATTCAATTAGTTGATTTTACTCGGGGGTTTGAATGAATTTTTATTGGATTATTATTATTTCGATTTATATACAAGGTAGTTTTTATGAAGGCTTGTTAAGGATTTGTGGCTGAATGTGATATTTTGAATGTCTTATACCTTATATATAAGACCTGTTACAAACACAATGCAATTGGGTTTTTTCATTTTCATCCTTTAATAAGTCTTATATGTTACTTATAAGACTTTTTTAAAATACAGTTAATAATCTCAATGTTCAAATAGGTCTTATATATAACTTATAAGACCAAAATAATTTGTATAGAAAACTGATCCACTTTGTTTTTTCATACTCATATGTCTTATATGTTAGATATGAGATATCCATAGGCGCATAATGATAAAAAATATAGGTCTTATATGTTACTTATAAGACTTATTTTAATAAGTCTTATAAGTAACATATAAGACTTTTTAAAACACAGTTAATGAAAACACAGTTATAAGGTCTTATATACAACACCTGCTAATTCTTATATACTGCATCATAAACTAAAAAATAGTATGGGAAACACATAACCATATCCTATTGTTTGAACATATCCTAATGTTTGAACAACCAAACTAAATACGATATATACAGTGTTTTTATGGTTCAAGAAGTCATGTAACATTTTTGCCCTGTACATAGTGGCAGCACCATCATCATAACTTTTGCTCACTACCCCTTTCTCGAAAATATCCTGAGCAGCCATTAACACATGAATTCCACAATCAAGACTTCCATATCTTTGTTTTGGAGTCCACTTAACATTGTTGAATTTTGGCTTTTCAATTTCTTTTTATGGCAAATCTTTGTCTTTACCGGATAATACACGTTTTGAATAATCAAACTGAATCAAGAAAAGAAAATAAAACAATCAGACAAATTGATATTGAAAAGAAAATACAATAATCAGTCAAATAGAAAATTAAGAGCTTTTAGTCAAGAACATACCATTTTTCTTCGATTAATAATATAGTTGTCTTGCCATGTTCTCGGATGCATTTAATTGTAAAATGATTACTCCCCAGTTTCCGTATCCAAGACGAGCAATGTCCAATGATCAACTGTCCTAGCATTAGGATGCTCGTTTGCTGCAGTGTGTACTGGCATAAGAATGTATTTGGCTTCTTCTTTGGCCAACTTCAATAGAACCTTGTCAACAACTCTTGCAATATTATCACTGTTCTTTTGTCTCAAAAAACTCTGGATAGGAATAAATTATAAATGTTAATAAAGTCTAACAAAAAGAAGTTAGTAAATTATTTAGAGTCAATAATGCTTATCATTGAAAAACTTGTCAAGTAACCAACCATTAATTTCTGACTATCAGAAGTTGGAGGGCTTTGGACATGTCTTTCTTTCAAAATCGAAAGATATGCATCCAATACCTATCAATCCACAAATGTAATCTCATTAAAAAACCTTTTGATATAAAATCATATAAATGTTGATTTAAGAAACTATATAATTAAACAAAAAAAATTAACATACAGTAGATTTAGTCATTTTGTCATATGCCAGTTCCCACAGATCATTAATGCAAACATGATTTGTTTCATTCTGCCATATGGAATCACTGAAAAAAACATATATGAGAAATTTTACAAATTTTTAAATATTTATTATAAGAATAAAGTAAGTGTTACTTACTACTTGTTGAGAAGACCACACAACTCTTTATATAAAGCTTTGCTTTTTTGATCAATTGTCTTTGTTGTTTCAGTTCACTACAAGAAAAACAGGTTTAAGCGACGGAAAAATCCGTCGCTAAAAGCCAAAAATCGTCGCTAAAGGCATTTAGCGACGGATTAGCGACGGAAAAATCTGTCACTAAAACCCTTGTAGCTAAATATTAACGACAGATTTTTGGGCTGTCGTTAAAGTAACGACGAATTATTCCGTCGATAAGATAAAATATTCCGTCGCTAATTTTGAAAATAGGCGACATTTTTTTCTTTCACACGACAAATTTAGCGACGGATTTAGCGACCAATATTTTCGTCGCTATTTTTATTTACCATTTTTAATACTTTTTAGTTTTTTATTAAATAAAAATTGAGGACTTTAGCGACGGACAATTCCGTCGCTAATTTGATATTTTTTATTAAAAAAATATATATATATATATATATATATATATATATATATATATATATATATATATATATATATATATATATATATATATATATATATATATATATATATATATATAATTTTTGTAAATATTTTTAAATCAGTCCCTTAAGTTCTATTATTCTCAAATCAGTCTCTTAAATTTTATTTTTCTTAATCAGTCAATTAGATTTTATTTTTCTCAAATCAGTCCATTAGATTTTATTTTTCTCAAATCAGTCCTTTAAGTTTTATTTTCCTCAAATCAGTCCCTTAGGTTTTATTTTTCTCAAATCAGTTCCTTAGATTTTATTTTTCTCAAATCAGTCCTTGATATATTCCTAGAGTCACACTTTAGTCCCTAAACTTCTCTAATACCACAACCACCACCTGCCACCATCAACCACCACCTTCAATGGCTGCAAAAAGAACAAGAAAGATATACACATTCATTAGCAATTATAAACAAAGACACAAATCCAGGTCTGGGTAAAAAAATTCAGATTTGGGTAAAAAAAGTTCAGATCTGGGCAACGATGGTGGCGGTATTTGACGGCGGTAAAGGGATGTGGGAGAAATCGGATGTTGAAGAGAGAGAGAGATAAGAGGGAGGCGTTTAGAAGGGAAGGTATTGAACGGAAGTGATGAGGGATGAGGGGTACTGGTGGAGGGCGACGACAGTGGCGGTATTTGACGGCGGTAAAGGGATGTGGGATAAATCTGATGTTGATGAGAGAGAAAGATAAGGGGGAGGCGTTTAGAAGGGAAAGGATTGAACTGAAGTGATGAGGGATGAGGGGTGCTGGTGGAGGGCGATGACTATGGCGGTATTTGATTTGGTGGAGGGCGACGGCGGTGGTGGGTAGAAGGGGTAGGGACGGCCGTGAATTGAGAGAGAAAAAGAGAGAAGGTTGGTTGAAGAAATTGGTTAGTGAGAGAGGGAGAGAAGTTTCCGGCTAGAGAGAGAGAGAGAAATGAGGGAGGCGGATTAAGAGGAAGGGAGAGAAATGGAGAGAGAAATAGGGTTAAAATATGTGAAGAATAGAGTAAGGGGAAGTGGTTTTGTTCGAGTTATTATGGACCGTAGTATCGAATTTATTGAACGGTTAGATGTTGCTTTGCTCATGATCCGCGTGAAATTTTGGGATCCAATCAAACAATGGCACATCACATATTTATATTTGTTTCACACTATACTACATGCTAACTAAAATATTTATGTCTAATATCAAGAATAAAAATATTTCTTATCAATAATTTTTATTAATGAATTATTAATTATATAATTGATTAATTAATTAATATTATTATTAATTATATAAACAGTATAATATTAATAATAATACTAATAATAATTAGTAATTTTTATTGACTAGGAAAAATATTTTAGACTTTTTTTATTACTGAAATTTAGAAAAAGCTATCTAAAATATTTACATGCTTTTATTTGATTTACCCCAAATTTTAGTTAAAGTAGTATGTCTAATATCAAGAATAATAATATTATCATATAATTAGTAACAATAATTGATAATAATACTAATAATGATGCTATTGTTAATTATTCAATCATATAATTGAATATATTAATAGTTATTATTATATAATTAATTAATAATACTTAATAATAATATTAAAATAACTAGTAACAATACAAAATATCAAAAATAATAATGTTATTAATTAATAATAATACTCATTAATTTAATCATTTTAAATTTTTTAATAATAATTTAATAATTTAAACTTCTAAGAAATATTAAACTATACCCTATATCCTAAACCTTATACACTATACTCTATACCTTATAACCTAAACCCTAAACCCTATACCCTATACCCTACACCCTATACCCTATACCCTATATATTATACTACCTCCGTCCCAATCTAAATGTCCAAAAATAGGTCCGGCGCGGAAATTAAGGAAAGTGAGGTAGGAAAGAGAAAAAGTGAGGTAGGAAAGAGAAAAAGTTTAAATGTTGTGAGTATGAAAAATTAAATAGGAGAGAGAATGAGTGGGAGGAATAGTTAGGAGAGAGAATGTTGTGGGTGTAAAAGTAAAGTAGGAGAGAGAATGAGTGGGTTGAATAGTGAAAAAACTTTCCTTTTTTGGAAATGGGACATTTTCAATGGGACGCCCAAAAAGGAAAGTTTGGACATTTAGATTGGGACGGAGGGAGTACCATATAACCTATACCCTATATACTATACCATATACCTTATACCCTAAATCTACACTCTATACCCTATATCCTATATCCTATGCCCTATACCCTAAACCCTAAATCCTATACCCTACACTCTATACCCTATGCCCCTATACCCTATACCCTATACCCCTATACCCTATACCCTATCTCCTATACCCTATCCCATATCCCCTATAACCTATACCCTATACCCTATATCTTATACCTTATACCCTATACTCTATACCCTATACACTATAGCCTATACCCTATGCCCTATACCCTATACCATATACCCTATACCCTATATCCTATACCCTATACTCTATACCCTATACCCTATATCTCATACCCTATCCCCTATACCCTACACCCTATACCCTATATATTATACCCTATACCCTATACCATATACACTATATACTATACCATATACCCTATACCCTAAACCCTATATCCTATACCCTATGCCCTATACCCTAAACCCTAATCCCTATATCGTATACCCTATACCCTACACTCTATACCCTATACCCCTATACCCTATACCCTTATACCCTATACCCCTATACCCTATACCCTTATACCCTATACCCCTATACCCTATACCATATACCCTATACCATATATCGTATATCGTATACCCCTATCCCATATACCCTATACCCTATCCCCTATACCCTATACCCTATACCTTATACCCTATACCCCTATACCCTATACCCTACACTCTATACCCTATACCCTATACCCTATACCCCTATACCCTATTCCCTATACCCCTATACCCTATACCATATACCCTATACCCTATACCCCTATACCCTATACCCTATCCCCTATCCCCTATACCCTATACCCTATACCCTATACGCTATACCCAATACCATATACCCTATACCTCTATACCCTATACCATATATCATATACCCTATACCCTATACCCTATATCCTATATCATATACCCTATACTCTATACCCTATACCCTATACCTCATACCCTATCCCCTATATCCTATACCCTACACCCTATACCCTATGTATTATACCATACCCCCTATATACCATATACCCTATACCATATACACTATATACTATACCATATACCCTATACCCTAAACCCTATATCCTATACCCTATGCCCTATACCCTAAACCCTAATCTCTATACCGTATACCCTATACCCTACACTCTATACCCTATACCCCTATACCATATACCCTTATACCCTATACCCTATACCCTATACCCTATAGCCTTATACCCTATACCCTATACCCCTATACCCTATACCATATACCCTATACCATATACCGTATACCGTATAACCTTATCCCCTATACCCTATCCCATATACCTTATACCCTATCCCCTATACCCTATACCCTATACCCTATACCTCTATACCCTATACCCTACACTCTATACCCTATACCCTATACCCTATACCCCTATACCCTATACCATATACCCCTATACCCTATAACATATACCCTATACCCTATACCCCTGTACCCTATACCCTATACCCTATACCCTATACCCTATCCCATATCCCCTATACCCTATACGCTATACCCAATACCATATACCCTATACCCTTATCAAAAAAAATACCTCTATACCCTATACCATATATCATATACCCTATACCATATACCTATACCCCTATACCCTATACCCCTATACCGTATACCCTATAGCCTATACCCTATACACTATACCCTATATCCTATACCCCTATACCCTATACCCTATACCCTATACCCCTATACCCTATACCCTATACCCCTATGCCCTACACCATATACCCTATACCCTATACCCTATCCCATATACCCTATACCCTATAACCTATACCCTATACCCTATACCCTATATCCTATATCCTATATCCTATACCCTATACCCTATACCCTATACTTTATACCCTATACCCTATACCCTATCCCCTATTCCCTATACCCTATACCCTATACTCTATATACTATACCCTATACTCTATAATGTATAAGGTATAGGGTATAGGGTATAGGGTATAGGGTATAGGATATATGGTATAGGGTATAGGGTATAGTACAAGGTTCTAAAAATCGCTAGGCGGCTCCTAGGCGGCGAGGCCGGGCCTAGCGCCTAGGGGCCTAGGCGGGGCCGAGAAATTAGATAAATTTTAAATATTTTATAAATTTATATATATATCCAAAAAATAGTGCCACTTATTTTTATTATTTGTCAAAATAAATAATATTTTTTATACAAAATAAATAATATTCAGAAGAATATCCGTTTTATAATACGAATAACTTTTGAAAGAAAGGTAATATTAGGCGGAGTAATTTTAGGATTAGGAGTTATGATAAACCATAATTTTTAAGGGAAAGAAACGTGGAAATGTGGGATGAATATTTTAATTAGTAATTAATGAATTTGAACTATACATATTCTCTCTGTCGCTTTATCTTTTCCCCATTTTTTTTTCCAAAACCATACCAACTCTACTTTTATTTAACCAATTCCAATAAAAGCTTCTCTTTCTCTCTCTCTTCTACAACTCCCAAAAATACACAACCTCCGGCATGCATCCGCCTCCTCACGCGATGTACTGTGCCGGATCCCGGGGAAGAGGCCTTTAGATGGCCCCCGTGGGTGAATTTCAGCTCCGACGTTCTTGATGGTATGCCATTATTCTCGTTTTTCCAAGGCCCAACTGGCCGTGGTGACAACAACGTCGCCGGATTTGATGGTTTTTGTCGATTACGGTGGCGTTTGGTGGCGATCTACACAATATTGACTTCTTCTCGTTGAGAGGAGTACGGATCAGGTTGTCTTTCGACTCGCCAGATCCAGCACTATTTCCGCCTAGGCCCCGCCTCGCCCCGCCTAGTCCCGCCTAATCCCGCCCAGCCCGCCTAGACCGCCTAGCCCCGCCTAGCCCCGCCTAGCTCCGCCTAGACCGCCTAGCGCCTAATTGCCCCGCCTAGCCATAAATCGCGGCGCCCGGCCTCTGCCTAGTGCCTAGGCGCCGCCTAGGCGGCCGCCTAGGCCGATTTTTAGAACACTGGTATAGTATATAGGGTATAAGGTATAGGGTATAAGGTTTACGGTTTAGGGTTTAGGGTATATAGAGTATAGAGTATAGGGACGGGTAATATTCTTTAATTTTTATTTATAAATGTATAGTTTTTTTTTATGAATATAAATAAATATTTTGGACATTTTTTAGTATTGAAGGTTTTTTTTAAAAAAGTTATATAAAAAGAGTTAAAAAAATAAACAAATGAAAGTATAATAAAGAAATCAGGGACGGGTAAATTCTTTAATTTTTATTTATAAATGTATAGTTTTTTTTTTATTTCTTATGAATATAAATAAATATTTTGGACATTTTTTAGCATTGAAGTTTTTTTAAAAAATTTATATAAAAAATGTTAGATAAAAAAATAAACAAATGAAAGTATAATAAAGAAATCAGGGACGGGTAAAATTCTTTAATTTTTATTTATAAATATATTGTTTTTTTTTATTTTTTATGAATATAAATAAATATTTTGGACATTTTTTAGTATTGAAGTTTTTTTAAAAAAAAAAGTTATATAAAAAAAGTTAGAAAAAAAATAAAAAAATGAAAGTATAATAAAGAAATCAGGGACGGGTAAAATTCTTTAATTTTTATTTATAAATGTATAGTTTTTTTTTATTTTTTATGAATATAAATAAATATTTTGGACTTTTTTAGTATTGAAGCTTTTTTTAAAAAAAGTAATATAAAAAAAGTTTAAAAAGAAAATAAACAAATGAAAGTATAATAAAGAAATCAGGGACGGGTAAAATTCTTTAATTTTTATTTATAAATATATAGTTTTTTTTTTATTTTTTATGAATATAATTAAATATTTTGGACATTTTTTAGTATTGAATTTTTTTTCAAAAAGTTACATAAAAAAAGTTAGAAAAAAAGTTAATTTTTTTAAAGAAAAATTTCCGTCGCTAAATCCGTCGGTATTTTAAAAAGAGAAATATTTTTTTATTTTTTATTATTTAGCGACAAAATATATCCATCGGTAATTTATTTTTGTAAAATCCGTCGCTAAATCCGTCGGTATTTTAAAAAGAAAAATATTTTTTTATTTTTTATTATTAAGCGACAGAATATATCCATCGCTAATTTATTTTTGTTAAATCCGTCGCTAAATCCGTCGCTAATTTTAAAAAGAAAAAATATTTATTTATTTTTTATTTCTATAGCGACAGAAAAAATCCGTCGTTAAAAAATTTTGTAATCCGTCGTTATTCCGTCGCTAAATCCGTCGCTAAAATGGGCGGGCTTTTTTAGCGCCACTATTGCGACGGATTAGTGACAGATTCATGTCTGTCGGTAGCTGATTTTTTCATTTTATTTTGCTTTCGTCGTTATTCCGTCGCTAATAACGACAGAATTTGGTCCGTCGCTAATTTTCGTCACTATTTGGCAATTTTCTTGTACTGGTTTCTTTTGCTAGAAATGAAGGCGGTACATCAGAATCCATGTCAACAGCTTTTTCAGTAATATCATCAATATTTACTGTCTGAATAATCTTCTCCTTTCATTTTTCTTATGTTTTTTAGTTTTCTTTTTCGGGTAGACAAAATCAGAATTTTCTTTTGCTACCTTTCTCTTTCCAACTCTTTCCTTCACACCCCTTTCCACTGATCCTATTTTCAACTGCTTTCCCTTTCCCTTTCCCTTTTTCATTTCATCTTCTTTTTCTTTCTCCTCATTCTCCTTCAGCTTGTTCTCTTTTTCCTTCTCTGCTGCAGCCCTCTCCTCATTAAACTTTCGCTTGTACTCTTGTTCTTTCTCAGCAAACTGCTCCAGCAGTTGCAAAAGTGTCTCCTCATGATCTTTTTCATTATTAGTAAGTCTTTCAATCTCACTTTTCAGATCTGCAACTATTTTTTCAAACATTGCAATTGTATCATCATGGGCAACTTTCATCTTTTCAATTTCCTCATCCTTTGCTTTTATTTGATCTTTAGCCATCTTCAGTTGCTTCTCAATCCCTACCTCTGATGCAAACAAAACATGACCCTCTTCAATTGCTTGATCTTTTTTGTTTTCAAAATCAACTACTCTAACAAGCAAATCATCCCTTTCTTTGATCAACTTTTCTTTTTCCATTTTCAAGTCACTCAGCTCAACATTCTTTCTTCTTTCTTCTTCAATTTTGGCATTCAACTTTTCATTTTCAATTCTCAACTCTGACATCTCAGCATATTTTCTTACTTATTCTTCAAGAACATAATTCAATTTCTCTATCTCCTTCAACAAATCATCCTTTTCCTTCAACAATCTCTCATCCACACTCTTAACAACATCACCTATCACTTTTTCAACTGATTCACCAACATTATATCTCATGGTAGGTGTGAATATGTTGTGATCAGTACTTCTGAAATCATTTATCATGTTACCAGAACTGATATTTTCCAGGCCAACAATTCCATCATTATTACTTTCTGTCTCCCCATCTTTTCCCTCAATATCACCATTTTTTAACATAATCTCTTCCTCAATGTTAACACAAGCTCTCCAACAGTAACCTATATTCAAAAGAGAGGTTTTTTAGAAATATCTTATATCTTGATTATAAGACATTTTATAATGTCTTATATGTAACATATAAGACATTATACACAAAACAACTACTAAACTATGAGACCTAACGATGAATATTAATATTAACAAGAGGTCAATATCTCATCTTTTCCCAATTTTGCAATCTGTTGACTGAAATTTTTTATTTTTTTTGAGATATCCCACTTCATGAACCTTGGTAGCAAGCTCCTTGTTGGGTTGAGATCGTTGTGTGCTCATTAAACCAATGCTAAAAAATCATTAAAAATTGTATAATTATACATATATTTAATAAAAAAGAACATTAAATAAACAAAGACTGTACTTATAGGTAAAAGCGATACACAGCCTATCACAAGAAGCGGTGTTGAATGCTTTTCATTCAACGATTGCTTCATATTCTCAACAATAGCTCTTGACCAATCATAGGTCTTCAACTTCTTGAAATCATCAACATAATAAAAAAAAGCTGATGATACATGTTCTCCTTTTGATAAAAAAAATGACCCCATTGCTATTAAAACAAGCAATTTCACAACATCCTCAACATCTTTCTCTTCATCACTCATCACAATTCTTCTCAATGCTTCTTTCACTAACTTCATAGTCACCACACTATGAAAGTTAAGAAATTGCCTCTTCACCAAATCAAATAAAAGAAAATCTAACCTTAACTTCTTCAAATTCATTTCCTCTTTCCCACCAACCACTCCAAAATTTGTTGCTACATCTCTAGGTGTTACATCAACAAAAACCTCTCCAAGTTTGAATTTCTGTACATTCGAATCATAACACATAATTATCTCCTCAATGGTTGAATCCATCTTGCGATATGTAAAATCCATATTTGAAAAAATGGCATGGAAAAAGTTGTAGAAAGGTGTTTTTCAACTTCATAAAATGGGCTGCCTTGAGAGGTGTCTCCTTCATAATCGACCAAATAGCATGCAAATTGGACCTATAATTTGGGATCCATGACAAATGTTTTGCTGCTCTTGAAGCTTTTGAAATCCCTTTGGGATTTAGTCTTTGGTTAACTGTTGGTGATGATTTCTTCTTGGGCTTTGGAGATTTGGCTTTTGGATTTAGTCTTTTAGCTACAGGTTCAACCTTACTCTCTTTGACCTTGTTACAGATTTATGTACTTGTTTTTGTGGTTGAAGGGATAATGTAATATCCTTAGTCTTTGATCTAGTTATAGGGGTATTTACAGGTACAGGGGATTTGAGAGGTGAAGCTGCTGGTGTTTTATTTTTTGGAGTTTCCTTGACCTCAGGACAATGATGTATATTTTGTGTTTCTGCAGAAGGAGATGAAGTAGTTGGTGTTCTTTTCGAGGATACAGAGGATGTTGGTGGATTTCTATAATTTTTACCAAAGGGTTTATACTTTATACCTTGCTTTTTTCCCATCTACAAATAAATACAAGATAATATATAGTTAGACTGAATATAATAACATTGTTGTAAGACTTTTAAAAAAAAAAGTCTTATATGTTACTTATAAGACTTTTTAATAAGTCTTATAAGCAACTTATAAGTCTTTATGTCTTATATGTTACTTATAAGACTTTTTAATAAGTCTTATAAGTAGCTTATAAGACTTTATAAGTCTTATATATAAGACTTTATAAGTCTTATATATAAGACTTTATAAGTCTTATAAAGTCTTTATGCTACTTATAAAAGACTTATATATAAGTTACTTATAAGTCTTATAAGCAACTTATAAGACTTTTTAAAAAGTCTTATAAGAAACTTATAAGTCTTATATGTTGCTTATAAGACTTTTTAATAAGTCGTATAAGAAACATATAAGACTTATTAATAAGTCTTTATGTCTTATATGTTACTTATAAGACTTTTTAATAAGTCTTATAAGTAGCTTGCTTATAAGACTTATTAAAAGTCAAGACTTGTTAAAAGTCTTATAATTAACTTATAAGACTTATTAATAAGCCTTAATAAGTCCTAATAGTCAAAAAAAGTCTTATAATTAACTTATAAGACTTATGAAAAAGTCTTATAAGTAACATATAAGACTTATTTAATAAGTCTTATAAGTAGCTTATAAGACTTATAAAGTCTTCTATGTTACTTATAAGACTTTTTAGTAAGTCTTATAAAGTCTTCTATGTTACTTATAAAGTCTTCTAAAGTCTTCTATAAGACTTTATAAGTCTTATAAAGCTTTATGCTACTTATAAGACTTACTTCCTCTGTCTCGGTAGAAATCAAACAGTTACTGTTTACGCATAAATTAAGAAAAAAAATAATGGAGAAAGTGTTGTGAGTGTAAAAGTAAAATAGGAGAGAGAATGAGTGGAAGGAATATTAAATTATAATGGTGTTGCGAGTATTAAAATAATGTAAAAGAGAGAATGAGTGGAGGAAATAGTAAAGATTCTTTGCCATTTTAGGAGGTGTATGATTTGTAGCGGGACGCCCAATGAGGAAAGTGTGTGATTTGTAGCGGGACGCCCAATGAGGAAGTATATAATAAGGTACTTATAAGTCCTATAAGCAACTTATAAGACTTTTTAAAAAGTCCTATAAGCAACTTATAAGACTTTTTAAAAAGTCTTATAAGTAGCTTATAAGACTTTTTTGACTTTTTAAAAGTCTTATAAGTTATTTATAAGTCTTATAAGTAACATATAAGACTTTTTAAAAAATCTTATATGTTACTTATAAGAATTTTTTACAACACAATTCCCAAAGTTTAAATAGGTCTTATAACTATTAAAAAAAGTCTTATAAGTTAACTTATAATTTTTTTAAGAAAATGCAATAAAAATAAATTGATGATATTCAGCTTTCTAAAAGACAATTCTAGGTCTTATTACATCGTCATAAGACATTTTTCAATGTTATAATAGCTTTAAGAAAATGATGAAGAAATGTTTATCAGAACCAAAATGTTGAAAAACTAGTATTAAATGTTTTCAAAATTTGTTTATCTCTGTATAATATTTCAAAAAATACTCTTTAAAACATAAACGAAGAAAAAACGTATAAAAAACAATGAAATAAAGTAAAAATTCATTATGCTCGATGAAATTTTTCTGAAATTTACCTTTTATGAGTTTAAATTCACTTCGTTCTTCACTTCAACGAACTTTTGCCTGAGTTTACCGGAAATCTCTTCAGTTTCACCGGAAATTGCCTGAATTTTGCCTGGATTTAGAGAGAGAAAATGATTTTTGAAAATGAGGGTTTTGTGTGCCGAGATTGAAGTGGTGAAAGTGAGGGTTTTACTAGGCACGTGGCAAAATCGGAAGCTCCATACGTGGCAAAATCGGAAGCAAAGTGTATTTTTAAGGGCATTTTGGTCTTTTTAACAGCGAGGGGTGTGTGAGGAATTAGTAAAAGGCCATTTCTTAAAATGGGATTGAATCTCCCTAGAGGGGCTCTAGGGTCCGTTGGCCTTGTTTAATTGCATTTTGTTACCAGAGTTTTATTTGTTGTTTCAATTCGTTATTAAGTTTGATTTTGTGACACTTCGATTCCTATAGAAAAAAAATGTTACAACGTGGTATAAAAAGTGAAGGACTAATATCAATAATGGATACAACGAATTACCTCATGACGATTAGTCTGAATTGCGCTTGCGGAAGACTTTCTGCTTGTGCTACGAACCCACAAACGATTGTGCCTGCAATCATCACGCTTCTCTCGTCGAGCCGATACCACAAAGTCGGGCATCTAGCTATGATTCCACTCTCATCTTCCAAGGCTCTCGATGATAGCCTAAAGATAGTATTTTTGGCTGAGATCTATATGGTATGTACTTGTGTATATTTTAGTCTACAAAAGCCTAAAATATATATTTAGATGAGCCATAGAGTTATAGTCCCATATGGATTGTAACTCACCATCTAATCCAACTACTTAGTCTTATCCCATATTTGAACGTATCATTATAGGACTAGAATTCTAAGAGTCCAACAAAAAGTAAAGAATAATCATTTGTTTAACATTTATCAATAGATTACCCGTAATGGACCTTGTTATTTATTTAAGATTTTTAATAATTGAGTAATGAGTTTTAACAAATTAAGGGTTGATTTGTGCTATTTTCACTGGCAAATTCAGCAAGTGCATTTTATCATTTCTTTTATGTAACTATTCATATAATATACGGAATTTCGTCCAAACCGCAAACTGGTGTGTGCTGATTAAACATGCAACTGGGTTTATTTACATTAACTGGAGAAGTGCACATATCAATAGATGCACATATCAATAGATTTGGTAAGTGGATTTTGAGAAATTACATGCATTCACATTGGATTTTCCATCATTTCCGATTTAGCCGAATAGTTACTATTTTTTTGCTTGGAAATATGATGGAATAAAGTAAAATGGCTCACTATACTCTATGCTCTTCTTTGTTATGAAGCAGCAGTAAATCCATGCAATTTTCGATGCAATTGGGGCAAGGCTATATACAACTGACGCATTACCCCACCGTAGGTGAGTGCATTTGTAACACTGGGGTAATGTTGTGGTTGTTGTAATGATAGCTTAGCAAGTACTCCCTCCGTCCTATAATAGCTTACTCATTTACTGTTGAGAACGGAAAATAAGGAATAATGTTATTAAAGTAGGAGTTGTGAGTGGGTAGGAGAGAGAATGGGTGGAGAGAATAGTAAATTAGAAAAGTGTTGTGAGTATAACAAGTGGGTCCCATGAATAAAGAAGTATTAAAAAGTTTCATTTTTAGGAAAGTGTGACTTTAAAGTGGGACGCCTAAAATAGCAAAATGCGTAAGGTAATATGGGATGGAGGGAGTATAATTTGAAGTGTCAAATAGCTATTTCTCAAGCAGCATCCGACGTCCATTTCAATATGAGAGGTTAGGGGTTTGAACCCCCACAAAATGTAATTTTTAACACTTTGAATTGACACTCTTATAATAGATTTAAGTAATTGAATAATAAAAAACTCAATTTAAAAAATAAAAGGCTTAGCAAGCATAGTTCAATTAAGGTAAGTATCCATGTTGTAATGGATTTTTCATATAATCAAGATGGACGCAAGGATGTAACGAGGAAAATCTTTGAACAATCGTTCGCCAGCACAAAACCTCGAGAGGCTTTTTGGTTCCTGAAAGGGAGGAAAATATACAACAAACAATTCCTCAAGACATTAGTTCAAGATATAGGTCGGCCAAGACGTTACCTCAAGGCGTACGATCAAGATGTAAAACATGCTGAGTGAATTTTTTCACCCCAAACAATTGCCCCCAAAATATTGAGATTTTCCAAGTGGAATGCGGAAATCTTAATATTTTGCCAAGTGTCGCTTTAACTTGCCAAGGAGTTATTGAGGCGGCTGTTTCAGATGGTTAATGGGACGTCAAAGAGTTGTAATGGGCCTAGAGGTCCATAACTACTTTTCTTATGAATACCTCTTGCATGGCTTTAAAAAAAGAAACAAATCTTTTCAAATCCCTTCCAAGTCGAGTGTTTCGGATCTCTATTATATTCTGGTAAGCAAGGCTTCTCCGAAGGGTGTGATCTTCATCAATATTTACCCTAATCCGTCTTACAGACTGCAAGTTCTTCGTGTAACCTTCTAAAAATTTCCTCGGTAAGTATTTTCTTCTAGAAATCAAATCGCCAATTGGTCCGGATAATGCATTCGTATTCCATATTTATGCTAACGTATTTGTTATCCATCTTTGCAGTGACTCATTCTAGTTTTGCAGCAAGCGATCTTAATTATGGCCAAGTATAAAAATAAGATGAAGACTGAAGGGAGTATGCCTCCGATACCAAATTTGGAGGTGGGTACCCAGGCGGTTTTGAAAAGAAAGAGGAGTAAACAAGTAGTAGATGCAGATGATGCAACACCAAGTGAAGGGGTTTTAGAGAATCAGGTAATATGTTAATTTGATATTGTCTGAATATCCTTCTATGTTTTGATATAATGATGTTACCTTTGATGACAGGCTGTAACAGTTGCCAGGATGATGGCCAATGAAATCAGGTTGTCGAAAGGGAAAGCCGATACTCTACTTATGGATAGGACGGAGTATGAAGAAGATCTTAAGGCGGCGTTCAAGATGTTGAAAGAGAAGAAGGATGAGATAAATGAGAAAGACAATGAGATTTCAAAATGGGTAGTTAGAATAGCTAAAGCTGGTAGGAGACATGCTAAGGAGATGAAGAATCTCCATGACGACATGGTGAATGAGGCTGCAAAATTCAGTTTTTGAGGCCAGGATCGAGATGATTAAAGAATATCAGGCTGGTGAGCATACAAACTGGAATCTGGAAGAAGAGTATGCGGCCTTAAAGCAGGTCATCAATGAGAAGGCAGGTGAGGTCAACTCCCGTGCTCAGGATGCAGAGAGAGTCGAACAGGTTGGTGATAATCAAGAGGATGAAACAGAGTAAGAATCTTCGAGGGCTGCCACAGTTTGCTTTAATTTAAAAACAATTAATTTAATTAAAATGAGGATATGTCCTCATAACAAAATTTTTTGATTTGTAATAGACTCATAAGAGTCAGTACACTTCTTTTGGAGATGTTGGGTTGGTTCAACATCTCAAGTTCGTTGGGCGTTTTGCCCTTTTCTTTAATTTAATGGTATTTCCAAGCTTGGTAGTGCTTGTGTTATTTTACTTTATAATGTGCTTCTTTTTAAGTTTCTTGGTAACATGTAAAATGTTACGACCACATGATCTTGGATAACATGTGAATGTTATAACCAAATTTGAAAAGATAACATATGCAACGATGTTATAACCAAGTTGTAAAGATAACATGCAACGATGTTATAATCAAGTTGTAAAGATAACATGCAACGATGTTATAACCAAGTTGTAAAGATAACATGCAACGATGTTATAACCAAGTGATCTCTTGGTAACATGTATAATGTCACAATCCTTAGTTCATGACTTGTTTTAAATATGGAAGACATAATTCATCTAACAAGGTGAATTAAGTATACCTTTTTAAATCAAGTGTGCAAATCGTGCGCCCAGGCGATAATGCAATCATATCTCTATGAGCATACTTTTTATTACTTTTGCGTATGAGAAGATTGCGTACCTTATATTATCAAGAAAAGGTCATCCTTTTAAGGCGCTTAACATTTAGTTCTAGATACTCTTTCGTCCAACATGTCGAGGGTTTTTCATCTTGCAACACAGAAATACTCTTTAGTTAAATAAATGGAACAAGAATTTGAAAAAGTATTTAAGAAGAGATTCATACCTTGGCGTTTAAATTGCAATAAATTTTAATTTACATGTTGTAGTGCTTAAGGTGTACAGCATTCCAACTCCTAGGTATTCTGACGCCATCCGGGGTAGACAACCAATATGCTCCTTTTTCGGCTTCAGCGTCAATAAGGTAAGGGCCTTCCCATTTGGAGCCAATTTCTCTGCATTCAATTCTCTAGTGTTTTGGAACACCTTCCTCAATACCATGTCTCCAGCTTGAAACTGCCTTATCCTTACATTTCTATTGTATGACATGGCTATCCTTTGTTGATAGGCTGCCATCCTAATCTTGGCTATGTCTCTAAGCTCATCTACTGTATCCAAATCTTGGGCCAAGAGTTGATTGTTGTCGCCTTAAGTTATTAATCCATATCTTGCAGTTGGGATCGTTACCTCTATGGGAATCACGGCTTCAGTGCCAAAGACCAATGAGTAAGGCATTTGCCCAGTAGCATTCTTAGACGTCGTCCTGTCAGCTCATAATACGAGTGGTAACTCATCAGCCCATCTTCCCCTCTTCTGATCTAAATGTTTCTTCAAATTGTTGATGATCAACTTGTTGCTTGCCTCAACTTGACCATTAGCTTGAGGGTGCACAGGTGTGGAAGTAATCAATTTGATTCCCTATCTTGAACAGAAATCTCTAGTCTTTTTGCTGATGAACTGGGAACCGTTGTCACAAATGATCTCTGAAGGGATGCCAAATCTGCTCAAGATGTTCTTCTTCAAGAAGGAAATGACCTCCTTGTCTCTTACGTGTACGTAGGCTTCTGCTTCTATCCATTTAGAAAAGTAGTCGGTCATGTCTAACATGAATACTCTTCCTCCAGAAGCTTTAGGCAATATTCCAACTATATCCATGCCCCACTGCATGAATGGGCAAGAAGAAAGTACAGGATGTAGAGGTTTTGTAGGCTGATGTAGGATGTTGCTAAGTATTTGGCAAGCGTCACACTTCAAGACGTAATCTATTTGTCTTGCCTCATCGTCAGTCAGTAATATCCCGCCTTGAGTGCTTTGGAGGATAACGACTTGCCCCCAGAATGGTTTCCACATTCCCTAGCATGTAGGTCTCTTAGTACTTCATTAACTTCCTTTGACCCTAAGCACTTCATGTATATACATGTTACAGATTTTCTGAACAAGACATTATCGATTAAAATGGATACCTTCATCTTGAATGATCTTTGGTTCTTGACGTCCAGGGGGATGGTTCCATCTTGTAAGTATTTCATGATCAGTTGGATCCATGTTGGGCTTGCATCTTGGCTTGGAATAGGTGCGTCTAATTGATCTAGGGCTGCACAATCTTCAGTTTGGTCAATGGCTGGATATTAGACGTAGATGATCGGATTATTGGTATTCATCATAGCTCCACACGATGATCCCAGGTTTGCCAAAGCATCAGCTTCAGCGTTTTCTTCGCGAGGTACCTGTTCTATAGAAAAACTAACAAAACGCGTTGCCAGAGCTTTAACATGTTAGAGATAGAGTGTCATTCTGGAATTCTTAGCTACATAAGACCCATTAAAATGATTAACCAATAACAAGGAATCAGTAAAGACATTAATATGAGTGATACTTATATTAAGAGTAGTAGATAAACCCATGATTAAAGCTTCATATTCGGCTTCATTGTTGGTCGCTTTGAATTCACAGGAAACAACTTGAGGGATTAATTCGCCTTGATGTGATTTAAGCAAAATGCCCAACCCTGCTCCTCTAGATTTGGATGCCCCATCTGTGAATAAAGTCCAATATCTAGGGGAATTATTACCTTCAAGGTGTTGTACCTCTAGTTCCACCTCAGGTTGTAATGTGGTACTGAAATCAGCTACAAAGTCTACAAGTGCTTGCGACTTGATTGCACTTCTTGGCTCATAGGAGATTTCATAAGTGCTTAACTTGACTGACCACTTTGCCATTCTTCATGACATTTTAGGGGTTCTTATGACAGTTCTTATAGGATAGTTAGTTTATACAATAATATGATGCATTTCAAAGTAATGACGCAACTTAGTAGATGCAGTAATTAAGGCAAGAATGTGTTTTTCTAGATGGGAGTACCTGGCTTCCGCATCTAAAAGAGATTTACTTACATAATATAAGGGATGTTGTTTACCTTGGTTTTCTTTAACCAGGACGGCACTTACCGCGCTTTCTGATACTGCTAGGTACATGTATAGAGGTTCACCGGGCTCCGATTTGGCTAAAAGTGGTGAAGACGTGAGATACTTCTTTAGGTTTAGGAAAGCTTCTTCATGCTGCTCAGTCCATTGAAATAGATTATTTTTTCCTCAAGACATCATAGAATAGTTTTCACTTTTCTGAGGACTTAGAAATGAATCGGTTCAAGGCCGCTACCCGTCCCATCAACCTCTGTACGTCTTTGATTGATCTCGGGGACTGTAAGTTGAGGATAGCTTTGATTTGCTCCAGGCTAGCTTCAATTCCTCTCTTAGTCACCATGTAGCCCAGAAACTTTCCGGCTCTAACTCCAAAGTTACACTTTCAAGGGTTCAGCTTCATGTTGAATGCATCCAGGATATCAAATGCTTCTGCAAGGTGTTGTACATGGTCTTCCATATTTTTTGATTCCACTACCATGTCATCAATGTATACCTCCATCGTCTTGCCAAGATGGTCTTTGAACATCTTGTTCACTAGTCTCTGATAAGTTGCACCTGCATTTTTTAGTCCATGGCATAGCAATATAACAATATATACCTTCGGGGGTTATGAAGGCAGTGTCTTCCTGGTCCAATGGCTCCATTTGAATTTGTTGATAGCCTGAAGAAGCATCCATAAAAGTCAGCACGTCATGGCCAGCCATCTCAACTACTAGGGAATCAATGTGGGGCAACGGGAATTGATCTTTGGGGCATGCCCTGTTCAAGTCGATAAAATCTACGCATACACGCCATTTCCCCTTTTTCTTTTCAACTACCACCACGTTAGCAAGCCACCTAGGGTATTGTACCACTTTGATCATCTTAGATTTCAGTAACCTCTCCACTTCTTCCTTGATGATTTGATTCTGTTCTTGAGCAAATTTTCTTCTTTTTTGATGGACCTGCTTGACAGTAGAGTCGATATTCAGCTTGTGAGTTATGATACTCTTGTTTATTGCGGACATATCTTCGTGTTTCCAGGCGAAACATAGCTTTCTACTCCCCAAGAACTCGACTAACTCTTTCTCAATTTTAGGAGGTAAATCAGCTCCACTACAAGAAAATAGGTAGATATCGACGGATATTTCCGTTGGTAAATACACAAAATCTGTCGCTAAATTCAATTAACGACAGATTAGTGACGGAAAAAATTCGTTGTTCAAACGTGTGTCGATAACCACCAGCAACCACCGCCAAAATAAATAATATGCTACAAATCATGTCTGAATTCAAAGAAAAATTTAGATTATTATCACATACAAGCAATTGAGGAAAACAAAGACGAAGAAAATGGAGAAAGAAAGAGAGAGAGTGACTGAGGGTGAAGGAGACAGTGGCGGTGGCGGAGTGGTGGATCCATGGCGTGGGATGTTGTGTGGTTGGGGAAGGAAGGGAGAGGGAGAGGGAGGGAGGCGTATTGGGGAAATGTGGTGACGGTGACGATAATTAGGGTTATGGAGGGAGGGGGCGGCATATGAGAAAAGGGATGAGGGAGGACTGGGCGGAGAAGCTGTGGGAGCTGTTGGGGTGGTTGGTGGTGCAGGTGTTGTGGTCGGAGAAGAGGCAGGATACCGGGTAATATGGGCAGGTAGCCAGATCCGGTAAGATGGGTCGGCGTTGGGAGGCGGACGGCAGCAACAACAGAGAGAGAAGTGAGGGAGAAAGAACGGCAGCAAGCAAATAAGGAGAGAAATAAGGGAGAAAGAACGGCTGAAATGAGGGAGAATGAGAGAAAATAATAGAGAGAGAAAAGAATAGAGAGAGAAAATAATTTGGTTGAGTTTTGTTATGTTGAATTTGGACCATTGGATGTGTGTGATTAATGGTCCAGATTGATTTAAAAATCAATCCATGTGAAATTAGGGAAGCCAATCAAAAGAAGTGTATTTTTGTTTTTGTTGGATGAATTTGAACCATTGGATTCATTTATATTTGATGTATTTAATGGTGAAGATGTTGCTTGGGGTAGTGATCCATGAGTATATATATGTTCTAATGATTTATTGCCACCTCTTATATTTATTTGTTTATCACAAAAATCTCTTAATGACCATAATAATTAATAAAAATAATTATTAATATAAAAAATGATTTAAAATATAAAATAATAGTATCTAATAATAATAATTAAATAATAAATAACAATATATCATAATAATAATATACATGTTTTCTTGATGATTATAATAATTATTTAAAATAATAAACAACAATAATAATAATTTGTCTTTCAAAAAAAATTATAAATATAAAATAATATTTTATCATAATAATAATTAAATAAATAATAATATTTAATAATAATAATAGTAATAATCATTATTAATAAAACAAGCAAATATCAAGAAGAAGAATATTTACTAATATTATTGAGAGATAATAAAAAATAATTGAATAATATATAATAAATAAAAATTATGATAATAATATAGAAAAAATACTTAAAACAACAAAATAAATTAAACTTCTAAGACATACCCTAAACACAAATTTATATACCTAAATCCTAAACTCTAAATCATACCCTAAACACAAATTTATATACCTAAATCTTAAATCATATACCCCAATACCCTAAACCCTAAATCATACCTCATACCCTAAACCCTAAATCATATGCCTTAACACCTTATAACCCATACACATTAAAAATGTTAAGAATTTTTAAACAAAATACTTTTTAATATACCCAATCCCTTAAACATATATCATATACCCATACACCACACCCATACCCTATACTATACCTTAAACGCTAAAATATAACCCCAAACCCTAAACCCTAAATCATACCAACACCAATTTATATACCTAAATCCTAAATCATATACCCCAATACCCTAAACCATACCCCATACCCTAAATCATATGCCTTAACACCTTATAATTCATACACATAAAAACGTTAAGAATTTTTAAATAAAATAATTTTTAATATACCCAATCTCTTAAATATATCTCATATACTCATACACCAGACACCCATACCCTATACTATACCCTAAACCATAACTCATACCCTATATTCTAAACCATAACTTCTTTCATATATTTTCATTACTTTAAAAATTCTTAACTTTTTTTATATAACTTTTTGTTAAAAATTTCACTACTAACCAACATCTCAAATTATTTTATTTATCCAAATATATACTCCCTCCGTCCCGGAACTTAGTTCACAAACACTGTTTGCACTGGTTTTAAGGAGGGAGTATTATATTGAAAGTGTTGTGAGTGTGAAAATATATATATATATATATATATGTATATATATATATATATATATAATATTGTCCGTCCCTCTTATATAATGTAGGAGAGAGAATGAGTGGAGGGAATAGTAAAGATTCCTTTCCATTTTAGGAAAGTTTTAAATGTGTGAAGTAAGTTTTGGGACGCCCAAAAGGGAAAGTGTGAAAAAATTCACTACTAATCAACATCTCAAATAGTTTTATTTATCCAAAAAAAATTATAAAAAAATTAAAAAAGTATATATGCTATTGTCCGTCCCACTACTATTATATACGTTTAGTTCTTTAAAAAATCTTAACTTTTTTTATATAACTTTTTGTGAAAAAATTCACTACTAACCAACATCTCAAATAGTTTTATTTATCCAAAAAAATTTATAAAAAAATTAAAAAAGTATATATGCTATTGTCCATCCAACTACTATTATATACGTTTATTTCTTTAAAAAAATATTAACTTTTTTATATGACTTTTTGTAAAAAAAATCACTACTAACCAACATCTCAAATAGTTTTATTTATCCAAAAAATTAAAAAAAAATTAAAAAAGTATATATGCTATTTTCCGTCCCATTACTATTATATACATTTATTTCTTTAAAAAATCTTAACTTTTTTATATGACTTTTTGTAAAAAATTTCACTACTAACCAACATCTCAAATAGTTTTATATATCCAAAAAAAATATAAATAATATAAAAAAAATAAAAAAGTATATATGCTATTGTCCGTCCCACTTCTATTATATACGCTTATTTCTTTAAAAAATCTTAACTATTTTTATTTAACTTTTTGTAAAAAAAATTCACTACTAACCAACATCTCAAATAGTTTTATTTATCCAAAAAAAAATTATAAAAAATTATATAAAAAATATATAAAAAAATTAAAAAAAGTATATATGCTATTGTCCGTCCCACTTCTATTATATACGTTTATTTCTTTAAAAATTCTTAACTTTTTTTATATAACTTTTTGTAAAAAAATTCATTACTAACCAACATCTCAAATAGTTTTATTTATAAAAAAAAATTAAAAAAAATTAAAAAAGTATATATGCTATTGTCCATCCCTTCTCTATTATATATGTTTATTTCTTTAAAAATTCTTAACTTTTTATATATTTTTTTTGTAAAAAAATTCACTACTAACCAACATCTCAAATAGTTTTATTTATCCAAAAAAATATAAAAAAAAATTAAAAAGTATATATGCTATAATAAATCTGTCACTATTCCGTCGCAACCCTAAAATATAAATTTAATAATTATTTTAAATCATTTAGCAACGACTCAAATCCGTCGATAATAATATGTAATTTATTTACTGACGGATATAAATATCCGTCTGTAATTAAATCTGTCAATAATCTGTCGCTAACCTAAAATACAAATTTAATAATTATTTTAAATAATTTAGCAACGACTCAAATCCGTCGATAATAATATGTAATTAAATCCGTCCCTAATCCGTCGCTAACCTAAAATATAAATTTAATAATTATTTTAAATAATTTAGCAATGACTCAAATCCGTCTGTAATAATATGTAATTAATTTACCGACGGATTTTAATCAGTCGGTAATTTAATCCGTCACTAATCCGTCGCTAACCTAAAATATAAATTTAATAATTATTTTAAATAATTTAGCAACGACTCAAATCCGTCGGTAAAAATATATGTCGCTATTCTGTCATAAATCTGTCGGTAAAAAAGTGCGCAAATTTTTGGCGCCAAAATGGTGACGGATTAGAGACAGAATGGAATCCGTCGGCATATCCGTCACTAAATCGTCGGTAATCTCGTCCTAATTTCGTTTTTTGTTTTTCACTCTAGGTCATTGCTATTTCGTCGCTTATCCGTCGGTATTAGCGACAGATTTATTTCCGTCGCTAATTTCCGTCGGTATCTGCCAGTTTTCTTGTAGTGCTCCGATTAGAACTTTAGCCTCAGGGTTGGAAGCGTCTACAGGTATTTCTCTTATGACATACTCCACAACCTCCAAGACGCCCCTGACGATCTTCTTTAATTGTTATGATGAACGGGAAATGGAACATGCTTTCATATCCGTCTTGTAACATTCTTTGGCAGCTTGCTGGTCACCTTTTACTCTGATCACACCCCAAGGTATCGGCATCTTGACACATTGATGATACGTTGACGGAATTGCCTTCATGTTATGGATCCAAGGTCTTCCTAGGATGATATTATACGCTGAGATATTGCCTTGATCGTTTCTCGTGCTTGGGTTCAGCATCTGGAGAAAGAGTCCTAGGTTGCAGAGGAGAGACTTCAGGCATACTTACTGTTGGACCATTGCGCATTGAGGTTGATATTTCATGTTGCATTATGTTGATTGAATTGAATATC
This sequence comes from Adenophora triphylla var. japonica, assembly GCA_022495995.1. Taxonomy (NCBI): domain Eukaryota; kingdom Viridiplantae; phylum Streptophyta; class Magnoliopsida; order Asterales; family Campanulaceae; genus Adenophora; species Adenophora triphylla. Next base: position 316,770 of record JAFEMH010000252.1, on the reverse strand, counting down.
ATTTGATTGGTATACTGTTGCACGTCCATCTGATTCTTCAACTGTTGCATCATGGTTGTCATGTTGGTCACAACTTCTAATGAGATTCCAGGCAGCGTCATAGATGAAGAATCTCCCAAGTTGAGTCGTTGGCTTTGAGGTGTCGCATCACTGAACCAAATAGGCGAAGGTTTATCGGATGTCATGGGTAAGCTTGACGTGCTGGTTCTTGCCCCAGTTGTGATAATGGGTGTAGACATTGCAGAAGTAGGGTTGCTCATCTTGATTGGAATCTAAAAAACCAAAGTTTCCACAGACGGCGCCAAATTGTTTTGGACTATTTTCAACAAGGTGAATTTATATTGAAGTCTCTTTGGGTACAAATGGAATATAATTCACTATCAAGATGGAAGCAAGGATGTAACGAGGAAAACCTTTTAACAATCGTTCGCCGGCACAAAACCTCCGGAGGCTTTAGGAAAAGCCTACCTTAACCAAAATGTATTGTTATTGATCTTAGTATTTTCGAGTACAAAGTGCAGAGAAAGAGTAGTGTCATGTGTGTACAGGTGCTTTCTATTTCGTTTATATACTTGAGATGTAACGGAAATAACAACATAATTGACATCCCTATTTCTTCGCCTAGAATCACGCCTTTTGTTGATGATTGCAGCCGTTACTTCTTTGTTGAAATCATGGCCGTTATGAGGATTATGCCATCGTTTGACTAGGTCTTTATTCAGTCGTGGTGATATAGAGTTATCTGTTTATGCATGACTTGGTTCCTGAAAGGTAGGAAAATATACAACAAACAATTCCTCAAGGCGTTAGTTCAAGATGTAGTTCCAAGACGTTGGTCAAACCTATATTTAAACCTTTGTAATTGACATAGCGAAAGACTTAATGATAAATCATATTGAATCATGCACGATTACCAGTAATGGATCTTCAATTCTCGTTGAATCGCGCACGATTATCGAAAAATTGGCATCCAAAAGGAATTTATTCACTTTTAGGAAATAAAAAGTAAACACTCAATATCAAATCACAAAATCTGGGGAGAAACGCGTTTCTCCGTCGCTCCTGGAGAAACGGGGCTTGTTTTGTCGCGCGACATACTTAGCCACCATAACTGGATATCCTTTCCAAAGCTTCTGGATATCCAGAAGCTTTGGAAAGGATATCCAGAAGCTTTGGAAAGGATATCCAGAAATCAAATATTTTTTCTGGCTATCATTTCCAAAGCTTCTGGATATCCATATTCAATGTTCTGGATATCCAGAAGCTTTGGAAAGGATATCCAGAAAAAATATTTGGTTTCTGGATATCCTTTCCAAAACTTCTGGATATCCTTTCCAAAGCTTCTGGATATCCAGAAGCTGATGAAAGTATATCCAGAAACTGGCTTATTGTGTCGGGCGACAAAACAAGCCCCGTTTCTCCAGAAGCACGGAGAAACGCGTTTCTCCCCAGACCGACTCATATCAAATTATATTAATCAAAGCTAATTTTAGGAATTACACAAAATGAAATACATTTAAAAATGGTCAAAACTTGGTCAAACCTATATTTAAACCAAATTTCCAACAAAACCATTGTCAACCAGCACCTTTGGAAAGGCGTTGTCCCGTGGACGGTGCGATATAACGCTTGCAACATCACACATAACACAACTGTTTTCAAAAAAAAAACATAACCTGGACACTTTCGAAACCAATGTCCAAATATAGAATAGATATATGACAGTCAGATGTTGTAAATGAAGTAGCTCTTAACTCTATATTTGTGTTGCTGCATTTGATATTGTATGTTTAGGGTCTGTCAAAAGAAATATTCTCTCTTACTATTTATAACTGTGTCCAAATTAATGATTGGGTTCAACAATTAATTTTTGCTGTGTTCACTTATGCCCCTCAAATATGTGACTTTCCGTTTCCTTTATGCCCCGATATATGGAAAATGTCAACAACAATCGATACAAGGTGGTACCTTACATGAATGTCTTAACAAGGATGACAAAAGACATACCCACAGATATTAAGTAAAACAGGTTTGTCTTGATAAGTTTACAAATACACAATGCAAACACGAAACACTAAACAACGAAATATACTTCCAGGTTATTTTCCAGTGACCAAACATCTTTCTTTGGCACCGGAAAGTATTTCTTCTCCCCATGAAATAAGAGCGCTCATAATATCATGTGGCATCCAAGCATATTACCTGAGACAATGTCATAGTTATAAATGTCTTGGGAATTTTAGAAATTAAGGATAGGATTAATTAGAACTGAAAAAAAATAATTGTAAGGCTGAAATTCTTACACCAACTGAAGAGGCGTTTGATCTTGGCGAGCGTAATTATTATTTGGTTGAAGACCGTTAACTTGTAGGTAGTTACGTGCATCAAAAGGTTGAGGTTGCACGAGCTCATAGTCAGAACTGCCAGGCATCAAGCTCATGTGCTGTTGAACTCTTTCATTCTCAGCTATCTGCCATCAACCAAATAGATTCACCAAGTTAAGATGATTTCAAGTGTGTGCATTTTTGTGTGTGTGTGTGTGTTTGAGGGAGAGAGACGGAGAGGGAGAGGGAGAGAGAGAGAGACCTTTGCGCGAAGGTACTGGTTATTGTTGTGCAGCTCAACTTCCTGCAATTCACGGAGTCGTATATTTAAAGATGTGTAATCAAGAAAATGGTTTCTATAACTGTACAGTAAACTGCATAACTATAACATTTTTCGTTTAAAATAAATCAAAAGGTATAATGAAAAAATAAGGGGTTATTTTTTATTTATTTTTTTGCGTTGGACAAAGCATTGTTTCTACAATGTTGCCCTTCTCATGCAAAATGGTCAAAAGGAATTGCAGCATCCACATCTTAAAGTCTTTCCACCTTAAAATCAATTGGTACTAATGGGAGTGGCCCAGGATCTTTATATATTATAGGAATGATTTGTCGATTCCCAATGTGGGATAATATCTCTAACACGCACCCTCACGTGTAACGGGTTTTGCCAAAGCTTACAACGTGGACTTATCAATCGGGTGGCGCGGAGTAACAATATTTCTAAGAAACTGACACTCAATTAAGGACACGGGGGGTATATAATAACGCTCAACGTAAGAAGCGTAGATAACATTCTTTGAGGGGTGTTCCCACTTTGGATCAAGGGCACCACAAAAAAGTTATCATTGATCTGCAAATTTTCCATCTAATTTAGCAGTAACTTATGCTAGAATGAGCAGATAGATCATACAAGTGAAGCAATATGTGTAATAGTAGTCTATGAAAAATCCTTAGGGCTCACTTGGTTGAAGATTGTGAATTGACTGCCTTGTAGCTCATATCAACTTAGATTCCTTAATTACAAATTGGATGTCCTTTAAGTACAGGATCAACCAAAATAAATATTACTGTATTTGTCTCATAATGATAGTCCCATTTGACTATTCAAACGTTTTAACAACATATTTTCATTAACATCACTATCCAAGACAATGTTTAGTTATTACTCCATTACTTTCCGAGCAATTGTTAACCGTAGAAACTACTCTCTTTCTCTCCATCTTCTTTCTGGTTGGGAAATCATGGAAGTTCAATAATTTTAACAGAAAAGGTACAATCTTTTTGGGACGGAGAGATTATCAGTCTGCCTTTTTCTGGTACTTCAGTAAATATTATTTATTTAGTCTATTGACAAAAAGAGTACTTCATGCAAAATGGAGATAAAAAAGGTTGCAGACAGAAAAGAACTAAGGCAACAATAACGATAGCAGTAGCAGCGGCAACAGCAACAAACTCTTACTCCCTCCGTCCCAAAATGATCTTCCCACTTTTTTTTGTCGTTACTACGAAGGAACTTTGAGAAATAATTTTAGATTGATTTAATTATCCTAATGGAAATCTAAAACTTGTTATTGATAGTATTGTTGATGGTATATCAATAACAAGTTTTTTGTTTTCATTTGTATAATAAAATAAACCTAAAATTATTGCTCAAATTTCCTTCATAGTGACGGCAAAAAAAGTGGGAAACTCATTTTGGGACGGAGGAGTATTTTGCTATAACTATATTAAGTTTAGGTTTCATAAAAATATGATATGGTATATAATATAAATAGTTGATTTCTGAAATTCATTATCTTCCAAGCATCGAGAGAAGTTGAGAAATGCTTCAGAAAAAAGAGTAGAACAACTTACCCTCTTTTGCATATATTCTATTTCAGCAAAAAGCAGTTCATTCTGCAATTTCGTAGAGCGGAGAAATATGTTTTAGTGGGAACAAATGAAGAATCATTACCATTGAAACGATACAAAATCAAATGTTCATAAAGAAAAGATCTACCTTTTTTGATCGGATTTTGCTAATGCCTTTCTCTAATTTAGTTTCCAGACTCTTAAGCTCCTTTGGACTCAAGGATCCCAGAGATTCGCCCATTATGTTCCTGTAGAATTTCCTTTTTTTGAAAGTTTAAATCATCAATATCGCCCAAGTATGTATTTATAAGCAATCTTTTTCCAAGTTACCTATTCTCGTTCTGAAGATTTGAGATTTGGTTACGCAACTTTGCCGCCTCCTGCTGGTAAAACTGAAATAATTTTCCAACATTTTTCATATTAGTAACAACGCATGACACCGATTATAGTGTCAAACATTTACGTTGATATATTATCGTTATTACTTTTATTTTGTCACCATCATAGGATATTGTTGCAACAAATATTGGTTGCGCAAATATGTTTTTTTTGTACTATACAGAGTATCTTTTACTTTATGCAGGTATATTTTCAGCTACAAAGTTTCGATATCTTTATACTATAACCAACTCCTCCCTCATGTACAAAGAGGTAGCTCTAAATTTCCAAGTCGAATTTCAATATTCATTTTAGGTGAAATTGAGATTTGACAATATTTAGAGAACTAAATTGATATATGTGGAGTGGTATTTCTAGTTTAGTTCACAAGGTAATAGTTTAATGTTCTTTAACCATTTAAAAGAATATTTGGGACAGAGGAGAAGATTTGGTTTACAAACGTTTTCATGTGTTTATATCAGAACTGAAAAACCTAAGTATTTCCGTAACAAGGCTCTTTATGGTGAAGCTAACATAGAAATTAAGCTACATATTTCATGCATGAATCTAATTTTCTACTAATCCCTCCGTCCCAAAATGAATATTCATTTTCTTTCTCGTTCTCCAATTTTAACTCTGAGGTAAGTAAAGGAATGTAAATTGAAGCTAAATCAATGCTTATAAGCTCTTAACATTTCACGGTCTCTTTGTTAAACATTAAGCAGGGTTTTGGCTGCTATTTCAAAAACTAATTTTCTACTACTATATTAAGTTACTACAATTTCTAAAAAAAAATGATTTCATAAAAGAAACATGTATTGCTGAATAGAAGAAACATGCATTTATATTTCTTTAATTTCCTTCAAGAAATCAAAAGGAAATGGTACCTGAGCATTGGCTTCAGAAACAGACCCACTGTTGGGAGGATCCGAACACGCCTTCTTGTACCTCTCGATTGTCCCTTTGACACTGCAATTTATGTGATGTCAAGACACGTAAGAGTAAGACGATTATAATATCAAAATAATACCATCAACAGAGATTAAAAATAAATGTATCCCCATGCTACGTTTTATGGCATCAAAAATACTGAGGTTGTCAATAATACTTCAAAATACTAGAGGATTCAATCAGGTCAACAATCAAAGAAATGAACAAACTGAAGAATCTGCATAGCTTTTCCCTGCTATTCTACTAAAACTAGGCAAACATCAATTTTAAATTTTTTTGTTCTGTTTGCTGCTTTCAGTTACTTTTCTCTTTCGTTTTGTTTCTGTTTTGAGATCATTTTTTGCCAGGGTAGAGTCTTCGGTAGTTTTTCTTCTGGTTAACCATTTAGTTTTTCATAAACTCCTGTTTTGGCAGCTCAAAAGAATAGGAAAAAAAATACAATTAAAATAAACTAGAAAAACTCAGATAGGACGCGGGACTGCAAATATGTTAGACCTTAGTGTGATCATAATAAGTTCAGCTTACTGATAAATAAAACGTTATCTTATAAAGTTAGTTTGTATTCGGTAATATTAGAATCAATTAATCACAAATTGAAGCTTCACAACTTGGTTTAGGATTGCAGCAGCCAGTAGACATGAAATCTTTTCAACTGTATTCTGTAGAAAAATAGTGGTTGTGTGGAAGGAAATAATGATTATTTCTTAAATGGGTTGTTTGTCAAATGACTAAAATTAAGTGAGTTGGAAGTGGGAAAATGTGGTTATCCCACGTTGAAAGGGAATGTAAAAGGAGACTAATTTATTACTCCCTCCGTCCCAAAATGTTTGTCCCATTTGACTTTTTTGTTGAACTTTGACCACAAATTTATAAGAAATTAATCATGTTCATGAAATTCTAAAAGTTGTTGATAATATTATTAATGGTGAATCAATAGGAATTTTTAGAATTTCATGAACATAATTAAATTGTCATATATTTGTGGTCTAAGTTCAACAAAAAAAGTCAAATGGGACAAACATTTTGGGACGGAGGGAGTATTATATACTCCTACACTTTGATAAGTAGTAAGATTTTGTCCTCTCTTGCGCGGGTCCGCAGAGGGTGCAAACCTTGGGAAAAACCAGTTTTAATATTGCTAGTAGTTGCTAAATTAGGGTTTATATGTCTGCTAATTATAATGTTATCTTACTTTTCAACATTTGAATACATATGGATGAATGTCTCTTCAATCAGACTGTGAATAATTTTTTCTTTAATTTGCAATCAAACCAATGTTTGTGAACATTTTTTACAAGATTTGTTTACATAATATTTAATTCAGACTTTTTTAATAATATTTTCAAAATGATGCTCATAAACACATTTTCTGGCATTTATAAACAAATACACCGGCACTTATAAGCACATGCACCAGCATTGCTACTCACAAAACATGTGCAACGACACATGCACTGGGACTCAATAATACATGCACTGGGACTTAATAGTAAATGCACTTGCACTTTATAAAACATGCACTAGCATTCATAAACACATGCATTAACGCTCACAAAAAGCATGCTCTGGCACTAAATAACACATTGCTTGCACTCATAAATACGTACACAGGCACTCAATAACCATTGCATTGAAACTAAATAACAAATACATTGGCACTCAATATTACATGCGCTAGCACTCAGATTTAACATTAAACTACATTGTTTCCCCTTGAGCTATTAATTCCAACTGACTTACGAACAATAACCACAATAACCTGTTTATGTTGCCAAGGTATACCCCAGAGATTAAGTTCTCTCAATAAGTGAGAGACAAAAAGGGAAAAAAAAAAAAAGGATTGCGGGGGGTTTTGGGGAAGATGCTTTGAGAGGAAGAAAGAAACAAGACAGTTTCATATACTCGTATACGTGAATTGTCGGTTTATTCCTTCGATCCAATTGTGCAATTTAGAAATCCTACTTTTCTAAATGTTAGGAAAAACTGGTTTTTTCTAAGACCAACTCATAAAAATAAAAAATAAATCAATTAGTCCCAATAGCAGCAAAATTGAAGGTTTTAAAATTGTTACAAACTTATAAAATTAATTACTAAAAAGAAATGATATATATACCCAATATGCAAAGAAAAAAAAATGTGATTCATTACAACAAAAAGTGTTTTTTAACAACGTTTATTTTACAACGTTTTTTGAGAAACGTTGTTGTTGAACAGCCTAAGACAACGTTTAAATGGAAAACGTTGTGGTTATTGGTGTATGACAACGTTTTTAAAATAAACGTTGTTAAATGACTTTACACGACAACGTTTTTGACCAAAACGTTGTACCTATTAACAACATTTAAAGGTAAAACGTTTTTATTGGCAACAACGTTTTGGAAAGAAACGATGTAATAGAGGGTTTAAATATATTTGAAAAAAAAAATTAGAAGGTTTTGAGTCGGAGCCCATCCTTTTCCCCCTTCTCTCTCTGTGTAAACTGACATTTATCCCCCCCCCTCTATCTCTCTAACAACTCGACTCCATCGCAATCTCCATCATCAAGGACGCGAGAGGCGCAGCTGGACTACCCATCTCTGTCTCTCTCTATTCTCGGCATCGCCATCCATCTTCGTTGCCGTCACCATTGATGTGTTCATCGCCAGTAACCAAGGAGTCGCGGCTGGATTGACTCCAGTCTTCTCATGTTCTTTTCTCCATCACACAAAATTTGGAGTGCCGACTTTTAGTAAATTCAATGGTAAGTCTTAATCGTCAAGTCTCTCACGTGATTAGGATTTGATTTGATAAATTTTGATTTAGGGCTTTCCCGATCTTGACAGCCTTGGAATTCGGTTTGATTGGTGTTGGAAGTGGTTCAACGTGTTCTCAACACTAGTTCTTTCATCTCTGTAAGTTATGATTTCTAACTTTTGTCTCCTTGGCTTGAAATTAGATTTTATGGGTTTTGAGATACGGTTTTGGTTAATTGATTTTGATGTTGTTTTCCTTTTATTGCTATTCTAGTTTCTCTAATATATCCTGTCAAAAATTATTGGGCTTTCTCTCTTGTCACTACTCAATTCTGATAGCTAGTAGTTTGTTGTAGGTACCGCTATTGTTCTTATTATTTTCGTTTCGAAAAACTAATCATTTAGTTCAATATCCATTTTGTTACTTCCTCCGTCCCCAAACGAATGTCCAATTTCAAGACTTTTGCCCCAAAAATAAATTGTTTCATGCTGATGGGTTGCACCAAGTCCAAACGCTGCACGAGTCCATTGGTGTTGCCGGCCAAATCATACCATGGAATTTTCCGCTTTTAATGTATTCACGGAAGGTTGGGCCCGCATTGGCTTGTGGTAACACTGTTGTACTTAAAATTGAGCAGACTCCATTGTCTGCCCTCTATGCCTCTAAGTTATTCCTTGAGGCTGGACTTCCTCCAGGCGTGTTGAATGTAGTTTCTGGCTTTGGTCCTACTGCTGGTGCTGGTGCTGCTCTTGCTAGCCATATGGATGTGGATAAGGTATATACTAGCTGTTAAATCAACCACTAAAAAAGTGGAACTATCTTTATGGGACGGAGGGAGTATTTGTTTCTGAGTTGGTTAACAATTTGGTGTTTTTGTTGAATATAGCAACTTAGCGAGTTACCTCGGTAACATTTTTGAGTTTGCACCAATTAACTGTCGATAGCTTCTTTTTGCAGCTTGCTTTCACGGGGTCAACTGAGACGGGTAAAGTTGTGCTTGGATTGGTTGCTAAAAGCAATCTTAAACCCGTGACGTTAGAACTTGGTGGAAAATCCCCATTCATTGTTTGTGAGGATGCTGACATTGATAAAGCAGTTGACCTTGCACATTTTGCTCTCTTCTTCAATTAGGTTTCTTCTTTTCTTTTCTTTCCTCTAGTAGGCAGCAATGATGGACCCAGGATCTTTTTAAGTGGATGCACAGATTACACTATAAAGTTTCAAAGTATGAATAGTGAAAAAAATTGTTTATTGTGGGATTTGAACCCCAACCACAAGGTTAAAAGACTAGGGCTTTACCACTAAATTGCATCACAGAAATATGGTGTCTATCCATCAGACTAGGGCTCTTTCCAATTAATTGTGTCAACACCAGACGGAAGTGGCTTTATCACAGAGATTGTAGATCATGACGTAATTGATTGGATAGAGCCCTAGTATGATCGATAGACACCATATTTCTATGACACAATTTAGTGGTAAAGCCTTAGTCTTTTAACCTTGTGGTTAGGGTTCAAATCCCATAATAAACAATTTATTTCACTATTCGTACTTTGAAACTTTATAGTGTAATCTGTGCATCCACTTAAAAAGATCCTGGGTCCACCATTGCTGCCTACTAGAGGAAATAAAAGAAAAGAAGAAGCCTGATTGAAGAAGAGAGCAAAATGTGCAAGGTTAACTGTTTTATCAATGTCAGCATCCTCGCAAACAATGAATGGGGATTTACCACCAAGTTCTAACGACACGGGTTTAAGATTACTTTTAGCAGCCAATCCAAGCACAACTTTACCCATCTCAGTTGACCCCGTAAAAGCAAGATGCAAAAAGAAGATATCGACAGTTAATTGGTGCAAACTCAAAAATGGTACCGAGGTAACTCGCTAAGTTGCTATATTCAACAAAAACACCAAATTGTTAACCAACTCATAAACAAATACTCCCTCCATCCCATAAAGATACTCCCACTTTTTTAGTGGTTGATTTAACAGCTAGTATATACCTTATCCACATCCATATTGCTAGCAAGAGCAACACCAGTAGTAGGGCCAAAGCCAGAAACTACATTCAACATGCCTGGAGGAAGTCCAGCCTCATGGAATAACTTAGAGGCATAGAGGGCAGGCAATGGAGTCTGCTCAGAAGTTTTAAGTACAGCAGTGTTATCACAAGCCAATGCGGGCCCAACCTTCCATGAATACATTAAAAGCGGAAAATTCCATGGTATGATTTGGCCGGCAACACCAATGGGCTCGTGCAGCGTATGGACATGGTTTAACCCACAGCTGGAACAGCTTATTTTTGGGGCAAAAATCTTGAAATTGGACATTCGTTTGGGGACGGAGGAAGTACCAAAATGGATATTGAACTAAATGATTAGTTTTCGAAACGAAAATAATAAGAACAATAGTTGTACCTACACCAAACTACTAGCTAACAGAATTTGAGTAGTGACCAGAGAGAAAGCGCAGTAATTTTTTACATGATATATTAGAGAAACTAGAATAGCAATAAGAGGAAAACAACATCAAAATCAACTAACTAAAACCATATCTCAAAACCCATAAAATCTAATTTCAAGCCAAAGAGACAAAAATTAGAAATCATAACTTACTGAGATGAAAGAACTAGTGTTGAGAGAACATGTTGAACCACTTCCATCACCAATCAAATCGAATTCCAAGGCCGTCAAGATCGGGAAAGCCCAAATCAAAATTTCCCAAATCAAATCCTAAACACGTGAGAGACTTGACGATTAAGACTTACCATTGAATTTACTAAAAGTCGGCACTCTAAATTTTGTGTGACGGAGAAAAGAACAGGAGAAGACTGTAGTCAATCCAGTCGCGGCTCCTTGGTTACTGGCGACGGACACATCAATGGTGACGGCAACGAAGATGGATGGCGATGCCGAGAATAGAGAGAGACAGGTAGTCCGGTTGCGCCTCTCGTGACCTTGATGATGGAGATTGCGATGGAGTCGAGTTGTTAGAGAGAGAAAGAGAGCTGAGGGGGGTAATTGTAAGATTACATATAGAGAGATAGGGGAAAATGATGGGCTCCGGCTCAAAACCTTTTAATTATTTTTTTACAGTTATATTTAAACCCTATATTACAACGTTTCTTTCCAAAATGTTGTTGCCAATAACAACATTTTACCTTTAAACATTGTTAATAGGTACAACGTTTTGGTCAAAAACGTTGTCGTAAAGTCATTTAACAACGTTTATTTTAAAAACGTTGTCATACACCAATAACCACACATTTTCCATTTAAACGTTGTCTTAGGCTATTCAACAACAACGTTTCTCAATAAACGTTGTAAAATAAACGTTGTTAAAAACACTTTTTGTTGTAGTAGTGTCAGGACCTTTCAACAATTAGATTGGGGGAGGGAGAGTTGATCCTCAATCTCTCATTAGTGAGGTAGAAATGACAATATTAAGTGACCATATTTACATTTTCACTTTTTAAAATTTTTCTTACAAAAAAAAAAAAGCATTAAAAGAACATCGCAAATTCGTAATGCAGAATTTTCATAAAACCAACAACGAATACTTCTAGCAGATTAAACCTTTGTCGTATGTCTAGATTTAAGGGTTTTTTATTTAAAAAGGACAAATTACAAATAATGGTCCAAAGTATAGGGGGTGTTGTTTGCACTGCAAGGTCCAATGAGTCATGGCGATTAGGGTACAAACTTACCAAAAATTGACAATTAATATTTTTTTGACGGAATTGTTAAAAATCGCCATTAAATAATGACAATTTAGGGTCTGAAATTATCAATTATTTGCATATGAGAATATGAAGTTATCGATTTTTAGCAAATAAGGGTCTTTTTAATGATAATTTATAGCGACTCTGTCAAAAAAAAACAACGGTCAAATTTTGGTAAGTTTTGGATCTTTTGGTGTATTTTGGCAGGGGTGCTTTCAATTTAAACTAGATCAAATTAAGTTTTTGGTATATTTTGGTTGGAACCATAAATAAGCAAGACACATCTTTAAACAAAGGGTAAAACAATGCAGAAAAAAAAGGCCCAAGAATACTTTTTCCTTCCCATCTTACTTAGGATAATTTGTCATTTTTGGCGTCTCATTTGATTTAAGACATCCTAAAATAGCAAATTTATATTATTTATATTTAATGAAACCCACTTTTCATATTTACAATAATAATTTTTTACTATTTTTCCATTTATTTTCTTTATTATTTTACTTTTCATACTCACAATATCTACTGCACTCATTCTCTCTTTTTATTATAATAATATTTCTTAATCATTCATCGGAATCGGAAGAGAAATTTTAAATCGAATGAGACGGAGAAAGTATGAGTAAAAGAAGTCAATGTTGACGACATTTCTTTCAATTACTCATACCCCACACGTTATCAAAAATAAATAAAAACTCAGTGAATGTTCTCTTTATCAATCAGTCATTAATAAAATATAAATAAAACATTTATTCCTTAAATTTTGACCCAATCCCATCCACAGCGAACTGGAAAAAAAATCCCACTTTTCTCGGAATCCCCGAATTTAAACCTTAATTTTGTCGAGCTACTGATTGGCTGTCTCTGCCATGCTGGCACGGCTTCTCTATTTATGATTGGTTACGTTTTTAACGGCTAGATTTGAAGCCACGTGGCATTAAATGATTAACCTACGGTTTATTGTATAAACTGAAGTGTTTTATCCGCCTGGGTAAATACCAAAATACGAGTTGGTCAGTCTCTTTTTTTCACTTCTGTCCCACCCTGCAACTCTGAGTAAATCAGAGCCGTCCATGTCATGGCAGCCATTGTTGTACTCTTCCCATGCATATGCATATGATCAAACAAGCCTATGCCAAAACCAAAGACCTACCCAAATCAATCCCATTGGTTCCTCTAGTTTCCGTACCCTTCTCTCTCTCTCTCTCTCTCTCTCTCTCTCTCTCTCTCTCTCTCTCTCTCTCTCTCTAACTTTTTTTCTTGCACACATACACTCTCTTAATTCTAAATTATGATTTTATACTCCCTTCTAGCCTATGTCATGACAAGATAACTATTTTCTCGTAGAAATTTAATTATCAATAATAATAAAAAAGTTTAGAGGAAAAAATTAGGGAAGAATTTAGTGATGTTTAAAAATTCATAATTTACGAAAAAAAATACCTAATGAAGATGACAAAGCTCATTTGTCGCAGCTGATGATGATGGTTGATGAATGATAGTTGATTAACTTATGACTGATAAATTTAATATTGTTTGTTTTATTGTTTTGAATCAACTTAGGGCTGTTTAAACTTGTTATATTTGTTTTTTAAAAAATTCTGAGAAATATTGAATTATGATAATAATATTGAAATGCCTCTAACGTATAAATTGACCCATATGGATGTTGATTGACGCTTTGATAAATAATTTTTGTTGAACTAAAATATATCCTTATACATTTATTAAAATAATTAAACTAAATTAAAGCATATACATTATATATGTTGAACTATAATATAGTTTTATACATTTATTAAATTAAATTAAATCAAATATTAATTTATTTTTTATTTGTATTCCAAGTAAAATATATGAATTCATAATTCTTTAACCAAAGAATAAATACACCTACTAAAAAAATATGATAATTTAATATAAAGTCACATAATATTCCAAAATATAGAAATTCATCTAAATATTCAAAATAGAACAATTTTGCAAAAAAAAAAAATAATAAATAAAAAATAAAAAAAAGAAGAAGAAGTAGAAGACCTCTGTTCCAAAATAAATATTTTTTTATACAAAAATGAATGACTTTTTAAATCCTAAAATATTTCCTTGAATTATAAATATATAAATTTAAAAAAAAACGAAAAAAATATAGTAATTAAATAAACAATATACTATTTTTCAAAATAATATGCCAAAAAAATAGGTGAAGAACAAAGACTAAAATTTCAGATAGCCGAGCTATTGTCAATTTTTATTCCTTGTGGGGAATACAATCACAATTTCTTGCTAAAAATTTTAAATACCATAAATAACATATAAAAATGATCGGTAATTTGAATTAGAGGCATTTACAAAAAATTACATTAGAAAGATGGAATTTACAAAAATAATAATAATAATAAGTTCAAAATTACAAAAAACAAAAAAACTTTTTTTTTTTGGATTTTTTTTATCATTTGTTGACCAAAACTGATAACTGAAATTACCAGTTGTTGACCAAAACTGATAATTTCAGTTATCAGTTGTTTAAACAACTGATAACTGAAATTATCAGTTGTTTGAAGCATAAATTACTCTTCAACAACTGATAATTTTAGTTATTAGTTGTTTAAACAACTGATAACTGAAATTATCAGTTGTTGACCAAAACTGATAACTGAAATTATCCGTTGTTGACCAAAACTGATAAAAAAAATCCAAAAAAAAATTCCAAAAAAAAAATATTTGTAAAAAAAATATTTTTTGTTATTTTACATCTTACATGTTTTTTTTTTTTTTTGTAAATACATCTTTTTGAGTGAGTTTTTTGTAATAAACCCTTTGAATTAATGAATATATATAGATGTGTTTTCATAATATATGCGGAAAAAGACATTTATGGGGGCTTTTTGGCTTTCACTTATTTATGCAAGATGGGGCTTTACTTTATTTATTGGCTTTTGACTTATAAGTCAAAACAAACACTACAATTATTATTTATTTTAAGCCAAAAGCCCAAAAACACCAAAAACAAGTGAGCACTAAGAAAACCAACTAAAACAATGGTATGTATGCAATATATTTGACTCTAAGATAAGACTCTTCATAATTTATGCTATTTATGTCAACCTATGACCTTATGGAGATAAATCAGACATTTTTTTTTTCATATTTTTTAAATAATAGTATAAATTATATTGCGCATCGTAAATTTTTAAACTAATGCGATTATATTTTTTCATACTTGCTACTTAGACTTAAAATGAAGCCATGTCACATTATTTAAGACAAATTGGAATTTGATAAATTGGATTTTGGTTCTTAATTTGGTTCCATAATTTTACAATTTGTTGCAAATTGACCTAAATTTTAAAGGGGTATTCACTTGTATGTGCATTGACTTTTTAAGGGACCATTCTGTCATTTCATAAGGCATGTTATACTCCATCCATCACTTGTCATCACGTAACTAACAATTATTAAATAGATAATGGCTCCGATTAATCTTTAATAAAAAAAAAAAAAAAAACCTAGCA
Organism: Adenophora triphylla var. japonica; assembly: GCA_022495995.1. NCBI lineage: Eukaryota > Viridiplantae > Streptophyta > Magnoliopsida > Asterales > Campanulaceae > Adenophora > Adenophora triphylla. The sequence continues at coordinate 301,301 of JAFEMH010000252.1, read as the reverse complement.
TCAAAAGTTTCGGAACCCACTTCGACCCATCATTTTCACTTCTAGCTAGGGCTGTTACTCTTCGCAGGCTGATCATGCTCTGTTCAAGGTCAACTCAGGAAAGCTAGAATTCGAATGAGCTCGGATATAAACTCGACTTGAGCTTGAACACAGTTTCAAGCTCGTTTTCTCATCAAGTCGATCCGGGATTGACTCGTTTGTTTGATTAAGTTCGTTTCAGCTCGACTCGTGTAAAGCTCGACTCCATAAACTCGATAAACTCGTTAAAAAATTGAATATTTTATTTTTTTTAATCAGCTAAAGCTCGAACTCTACTCGATAAGTTTGCCATAAACTATTCCCTCCGTCCCGGTTTAATGTTTTTAGTTTGACTTTGTACGGTGATTAAGAAAATGTAAATTTTGTGAGTATGAAAAGTATAATAGGAGAGAGAAAGTGGGTATAGAGTTTTTGTTATAAGAATGACAAGTGGGCCCCATTGTCCATTTTAAGTAATAAAGTAATTAAATATCTTAATCTGGGACAGAATAAAAAGGAAAGTAAGAAACTTAAACTGCAACAACGGAGGTAGTAAAATTTATTTTTTAGCAATAGACTTGAACTTTGTTTGCTCGAACTCGAACACGAGAAAGGGCTCGAGCTCGATAATTTCTACACGAGCTCGAGCTCGAGCTCCGAAGTACAAAATACATCTAGGTTCGACCCGTCTACAACCCTACTTTATAACAACCTCCCCCCCCCCCCTTAAGTCCACCCCATTCTTTCCTTTATTAGTCTAGGCAACCTCTTCCACATCCCTTCATTAACTCGACACCCCTTCCCCAACTGCATCCTCGATCTTCCCCTTCCCCATCCCCTCCCTCTCCTCAATGCGATAAGAGTCTAGTCATCCTCTTCCTCCTTCACATCCCCCTACTCCGGCCTTCGTTTCCTCACCATTCCATTCCAGCTCCCCTTCCTAACGGTCGTAATTTTATATTCCCTCCGTCCCAAATTGTTTGTCCAATTTGACTTTTTTGTTGAACTTTGACCACAAATTTATGAGAAATTAATCATGTTCATGAAATTCTAAAAGTTGTTGTTGATATTATTAATAATGGTGAATCACTAGGAATTTTTAGAATTTCATAAACATAATTAAATTGTCATATATTTGTGGTCAAAGTTCAACAAAAAAGTCAAATGGGACAAACATTTTGGGACGGAGGGAGTATTAATTTTGACTTGTTGATTATATGTTCTAGACATTTGTTTCACCACTTTTCAAAGTAAAGCCACCAACCAAAAAATCCCATTTTTATCAAAATATATATTTACAAACAAATTTATTTACACAAAAAAAAATGTTTAATTTCTCTATTTATTTAATATATAATTATTTTGTTTTATATAATGGGAGAGATTTTCCCTTTACATAACATAATTTCCCATTTCCAAATGTCTAAAACTTAAAATCTACAAGTCAAATAATAATACTCCTTTTTGCTTGTGTTTCCTCTTTCCCTCTCTCTCTCTCTCGAGAGAGAGAGACATAAACACACTTGCACAAATGTGTATTTATGCAAGATCTGAACGTCAAATGGCCTAGAGCTCTCTCTCTCTCTCTCTCTCTCTCTCTCTCTCTCTCTCTCTCTCTCTCATACACACACATTTGCACGAATATATCTGCACCAGATCTATGATAAGATGAGCTGTAAATTGAGGCACTCCACAATTGGTTGTTAAATCTCTCTTTCAATCAATCTTACTTGTGTGTTAACTTCTTTGCAGTTTAAGTTTCAGCATTTTCTGAGGCTTTGAGAAAGTCACCCTTATGAGACCCAAAGATGGATTATTATTATTATTATTATTATTATTATTATTATTATTATTATTATTATTATTATTATTATTATCATCTCCAAAATACCCCCAAAAAAGAGAGTTTTTTTATCAGTTTTTTAAGCATGACAAAACCAAATTTACTCTTTTGTCAGATGTCTTAAGAAACTGAAAAATCTTCTATGACGTTACCTAAGATTCTTGCAAACTCACCTAATCTTAACCCTTAATTTCTTTTCCCAGATTAAACAAATATTCGCAATTCTTTCTTCTTTTTTAAAATAAAAAATGGATTTTTTATTAATAAATGACTTTATTTATTTCAAAAGTGACAATTTAAAGTTCTAAAAATTGCATTTGATGAGGTTTGAACCCCTAACCTCTCGTGTCCCAATTCTTTCACTTCCAAACAATGACTCAAAACAAAGACCACCGGTGATCTAACATTTATAAGTTCCCAATACATACTTTTTTCGATCTTCTTTGATCTTTTTTTTTTTTTTTTGTCTGACAAGAAATATTAATCTCATTTATACATATCAGATTTAAAAACTAATTATGAAAAAGGGAGAAATACCCATCTGGTTTATAGCAACTGAGAGATACAATTTTGACCTAGGGGAATTTAAAAAAAAATAATAATAAATCAAGTACCCATCACCATAACAAGAAGTCAAGAAAATAAACCCTAATTGAGTAAATTCGAACCAAAATAAAAGGGGGGGGGGAGACTTTTAAAAAGTACCCATCAATTAAATCTCATGTAATAAAACATAACTGGGAATTTTTGAACTTGAACTACTGTGCCCAGTGTGACTTATTTAATGAGTTTGAAGGAAAATGAAGGAGACTTGAATTGGACCCTAAATTGGGAATTAATTTCACATTTTTTAGAGAGAGAAAGAAATTTAAAGATTGTAAAAAAAACCTAATAAAACTGCTTTATGTATTGACAAAGCTGAGTGATGACATCTTTCAAGAACAGTACTTTTGTTTTGTGAGGTTAAAACTGACTGACATGTGAAATTAAGGAAGTGTCATGAGATGGGGAAGGAATGAGCAAATGGGAGCTTGACAACTTCCTTTGTAGGCCTTTCCAACCTATCCCTTACTCATCACTTGTGTACACACACTATGTGTGTGAATTCTCTCTCTCTCTCTCTCTAAGAGTGTGTGTGTGTGTGAGAGAGAGAGAGAGAGATGTAGAAGACATAAACAGAAATGGAGGAAGGAGATATAGGGGGAAGCTGATCTCATGAGTTGTTTGGGTAGACCTTAGTAAATTTCTTTGTTTTGCTTACAACAACAACCCATTTCCCATTTTTTTTACATCAGATCTATATATTGTATGTACCAAAACAATGAACTGAAAATCAGATCATAAACTGCAAAGAAACCAAAGCTGATTAAGGTAAAGAAACAAAATAGAAATAAATATAGAAAACACCAACTGAATCTTTGTTTAGCACCTCTCAAAACATGATTGTGTCCTTCTAAGAACCTTTCCTTAAACATAAAATAAAAATATATAGTATATAAGAAGAAAATGTAAGATCAAGCAGTTGATAAATTCTCCTTTTGGAAGGACAAATAAATCAAGAACTGAAAAGGGTTAGATTTCTTTCATCACACAAGAAAACCCAAGAAACAACTGACTTGAGAAACAAAATTTCACACCAAAAAATCAACATATAAAAAGTTACTTTCCCTTAACACAAATATATACCAAACCAAAGGCTTCCAACTGGTTTAGAAACATGAAAAAGCTTTCATTTTCACTAATTTAGGGTACACAAACAAAATTAAGCTTTGAAATCATATAAAATAGTGCGGTAATCAAGCCCTTGAATATGCATATAATTAAACTTGTACCTGTTATTAGCATACTCGTAAAGGCGACCACGGCTCGAGAAGACAATCAGAGCAACCTCAGCATCACAAAGAACAGATAATTCATAGGCTTTCTTGAGCAAACCATTTCTGCGTTTGCAGAATGTGACTTGGCGATTAGTAGTGTTTTCGATCCGCTTGATCTCGATCTTTCCTCTCCCCAATTTTCTCTGGGGAGAGAGATCCCCTGAATCGCTTGGAAAAGACATGGTTTCAGCTGAATCAAACCACAAAAATGAACATCAATACCATAATTAAGTCCCATTACTATAAGCAAACATCAAACTGATCTAAGTAGCAATTAAAATTATTAAAAGGGTCATAGTTAAATCTCAACAAAAAAAAAAAAAACTACTTGAACTCAAACTAAAAGGTATAACATCCAAGAATTCCACCATCTGTTATTCTTAGGGGAATCAAGAGAACCAATTTCAGATTGTTGATTTCATATGTTGAGCTGATAACTAACCTGATGAAGAAACAAAGGGAAAGGGGATGATATGATTAAGGAAAATAGATAGTGAAAATGTTTATTGGGGATTTCGCTCTCTCTCTCTCTCTCTCTCTCTCTATTTCTATTTTTTTTTTCTTTTTTTCAGACAAATCTAAACAGGAAAGATGCAGAAAATGGAAATGGGGAGAAGGAAGAGATGGGTATTTATAAAGTAGACAATGACCTTTATCTATGATAATAACAAACAACTCTCTTGACCCTAATCACTTGTCTTTGTTACTAGTAGTTTATATAAAACCTTGCTATTTAATTGGTGGTTTATATTGAAGAAGCAGCAAATTACAAAGGCTAAATAAGGAATTCACATCTCAAAGATTCATGACACTTCTCCTCCATCCAATTTTCAAATTTTGTGAATTATAAGAGAGAGAGAGAGAGAGAGAGAGAGAGAGGACCTGTGAATGTGATTTTCTAAGGGGTGAATGGAACTTTGGACTGTGTTACACTCAAGCTTTGATCTTTTAGCATAAATATCAACATATGTAATATGTAATTGAGGTTTCACCTTAAAATCAATTGGTGCTAAGGAGTGGCATATATATATATATATATATATATATATATATATATATATATATATATATATATATATATATATATATAAACTTTCCAAAAAAAAAATCGCAAAACTTAAGTTTCTATTTTACATTGGTGGGTGCAAAACTGCCAAAATATATTTCATCTACTTAAATTACGATTTTAGTGGTAAGTAGGAAATGAAATAGAGAGTAAATTGTTTTGAGAGAATAACACTATGAAACAAAATGTGGGGGGGGGGGGGAGAGAGAGAGAGATTCTGATTTGTTTAAACTAGTAAATGGAAATGGAACTCCTAGTTAAGCACAGAAAATCTAACATAAAAGAAATCAATTAAGAGACTAACAAAATTAAGAAAAGATAACAATACTAGAATTTTTTAGATGAACTGCAAGCAACATTCCATTCCAATTCAAGGGTTCTGACATCCAATTTTGTTATTGATCATAGACTAACAAATATTTCTTGTTCATTCAAGTACTCAACTAAAACTTAAATGAATAGTCAAAACAAGATTGGGTTTCCCTAACTTAATTGGTCAAGCTTAATTAGCATCCGGTCAATCTTACCAATACGCAATTGGGCACACTAGGGTTCCATATCGATTAATGCTAGCATCAGATTCCGTGGTAACAGTTGAACATAATTATTGACAGCGGAGATAGGTGTAATTGTCAAAATTAAGATTCTAGGGTTCACTTAGGTCAAATGAGTTATATATGATAGCACAACAACACTCAATCTATTGCTCTAGTATCGTATTAGGAAATTATCAACTAGTCAAGAATTCTCTTAAAACTCATAGTGAACTCGACAATTACTTGAATGAAGGCAAGAACGTTTTAATACATGATCTCACAATAAGATTCCGGTCTTATAAACCCTTAAATCGACAAAAGGAACTTAGCCACCCATGGATTTTCCCATTCTCAACTCTTCAAATTCATAAACAACCTGACTTCTTTTAAAGATCACCGATGTGACTTTGGAGCTCCTTTTACTCCAGAAGTTTGTTTAGTTTTAAAGAAGGGGAAATTACCGATAGTTCCTTCGCTACAAGTCAAAAGATCAATGAAGACTAGGATTTTGGAATTTAACCACCTAGTCCGGCAACAGAATCAAAATTCCACCTAGTCCCTCGCTAGTTTAAAGACATGTGTGTCATTAAGGGACAGCCTGTCACACCCTCTCTCCTCCCTCGTTTTTTTCTCAAAATTTTAAAATAAAATATCTTAAGATTCAAAAGTCAAAAAAAAAAAATCTGAGATCACCGTTATATTCGTATTGTCAAGACGAATCAAACTATTAGCAATTTATAATGTGAATCAAATTTGAGAAGTTCACAGTTGTTCCAAGTTAACAGTTTTTTTTAGAAGTCCATAATTGTTCAAAGAACAGCTAAGAGAAGTTCACAGTTGATTTAGTTAATTTTTGCATGAAAATGTCTTCTATTTTACTTAATTCTCAGTTGTTTTAGCTAAGTTCACAATTATTTTTAGTCTTTTATATGGCCTCTATTTTTTATTTTTATAAGATTATTTAACATGTTTGTTAAGTTCACAATTGTTTTAGTTAAGTTCACGGTTGTTTTTTGGAATTTAACCACCTAATCTGGCAACAGAATTTAACCACCTAATCTTAAGATTCAAAAGTCAAAAAAAAAAATCTGAGAGTACCGTTGTGTTCGTATCGTCAAGACGAATCAAACTACTAGCATCGATATATAATTTGAATCAAATTTGAGAAGTTCACAGTTGTTCCAAGTTAACAGTTTTTTTTAGAAGTTCACAGTTGTTCAAAGAACAACTAAGGGAAGTTCACAGTTGATTTAGTTAATTTTTACATGAAAATGTCTTCTATTTTACTTAATTCACAGTTGTTTTAGCTAAGTTCACAGTTATTTTTAGTCTTTTATTATGGCCCCTATTTTTGATTTTTTATAAGATTATTTGACATGTTTGTTAAGTTCACAATTATTTTGGTTAAGTTCACAGTTATTTTTAGTTAATTTTACAGTTGTTTTTTTATCTTTATGACCTCTATTTTGCAATTTTATGAAATTATTTGACATATTTATTAAGTTCACAGTGTTTTAGTCTTTTATTTCCTCTATTTTTGCAATTTTATAAGATTATTTGACATATTTATTAAGTTCACAATTGTTTTAGTTAAGTTCACAATTGTTTTTGTTAATTTCATTAAAAAAGCAAAACTAGAGGTCATAGAAGACTAAAAATAATTGTGAACTTAGCTAAAATAACAGTGAATTGAGTAAAATAAAGACATTTTCTTGCAAAAATTATAAACTTAACTAAATCAACTGTGAACTTCTTTTAGTTTTCAATTCTAATTCTAAGATGGTATCAGAGCTGGTTGATCTATAGACTCCACCGTGTCGCTCTTCTGATGTCTCTTATCTTCTACCAGGTCCACAAATCCACGTGCTAAACCCTTAACCTTCTTTCTGGGTCACACGTGAGAGGGCGTGTTACATCTTTTACGGAACTAAACATGGCCCTTTATATAGAGATTAGGGGCTACTCCCATTACCATCAATTGGTTATAAAGTGGAACCTCCAATATAGTCTACTACTGGTCCAGTCCAAGCGCATTCTTACACTTGGACCTCTTTCTACTTTTTTCCCAATACAAATTCTAAGAATTCATACGTGAAAGGGAAACTTTGTTTTCATTTAATGGTCGGATAAGGAATTTTATGTGGTTACCTTTTGCTATGGAAGATAAATGATTGCCCAAAAAGATAATTTGGTAGCTTGGTAGAATATTATTGTACACCACACATAATATAGGTCGCATGAGGTTCCAACGTGAAACCAAAGATGCAAAAGTGGCGAAGTCAAGAAGGACAGGTTGTGGTTCAAGCTACAGCAAAAAAGGAACACAAGGTCATCGATACGAACATGAGTGTGATCTAGAAATAGAAAGTGATGGGTTTCCAGGAGGACATGAAGGGATTAAGATCGTGTCAAGCATGAGATTCGTGTGTTCGTGGATGAATAAAAGGGAAAGGCAAGGGGAATTCGCAGAAACAGAATTACAGGTAGTGAAGACTCTAGCCAAAGGATATCCGACAAAGATAGGTTGAAGCCTTGCTCCGCTTCAACTCGCCTTAGTTGGTAGACCGAGTGAATTCGTGTAAGTCATATTCGGGTGGGAGTTTGAAGGACTAAGTCACAGTATGAAGTGTCATTATTGTTGTATATGACTCGATTGTGGGTAAGGAATCAGTAGGTTAGGCACACCAAAAGATGTTATCTTTAAGGTATTTAATTGTCCCACTATGGTGTAATGGTCTCAACGAATTTCACCTCCAGGATACAAAACCTACACACTCTTATTCAAAGTTACACTCCTTTGAATAACTCGGGAACAATAATCGAAGCTTTAACTGTTTGACTCGAAGAATAGATTTGTTAAGAAGAAAGACTCAGGAAGTAAAATCAGATCAGTATTTTTCTCTATATATTTTCCGGAGGAGGCAACTCTATTTATAGAGTTTGTGTTGTGGTCTTGAAAAGACACAACTTTTCCGGACTGGTGCCTCAGCTGCACGGGCGTGTCACCAAAGTTGCACGGCCGCTCCATGCTTTTGCACGGGCGTGTCACCAAAATTGGCACGGCCGCTCCGTACTTGCACGGGCGTGCTCTACGCCTTGCACGGCCGATCCGGGCGTGCCCCTCCGAACAGTCATACTCTTTTGTAAATGACTATTCAAAGAGTCACAACCCTAAGATTTAATTTGATTATATGTGAATACTACTACATATAACAATCCCCCACTTATTTACATATAATGACACTAAACAATTTCAGCTTCTTTACATAATGAATACCCATTAAGTGGACGAGCCTTAAACTTTATGGTTGAATGTGAAACCTTTAGGGAGACATAATCTCGTCATGTATGATTTCATGTTCCTTTTGATCTTGGCAGCACCTTTTAGTTGGGCCTTGTGCTTAATCCTAGTTTTCACAAGTACTCTAGGAATTTTACCGGAGTAATCCATAAGAAGCGGCCTCTCACTTCTTTACTTGTATAGGTAGACTTATCGAGAAAGTCCACAACGCATTCTACGAAAGCTATAAGTCTATTAAGGATTTTGAATCCATCCTAATCTTGTTGTGGTAATGAAAGTGCATAGGTCAGATATGAAACTTTCAAATAGTGGCACCCCCACTATTTTTAAGTTATGCACTCGAAATGTATCAAAGTTTCCATTTCACCAATGTCTAATATTGAATTTCCTTTTAACTTTAAACATAAGGTGACAAATCTATGACTTGTACCTTAAGATAAAGTTGGTTTCAATTAAGACATTGTTTAGACCGGTAATAGTCCCATATCTCTCATGACCTTTGTAATTTTATCCCCTGATAAAGATTTTGTTAGTGGATCAGCTAACATCTGATTTGTAGGAAGATACTCAAGTGCTATCTTTCCCTTTTTAACCATATCTCTAATATGATTATATCTCATAGCAATGTGTTTGCTATGATTTGATATTCTCTCATTCTTTGTATTGAATATGGCAGCTTGATTATCACAATATAAAGTTGTGGCTCCTTTCTTAGAATCAATAAATGGTATTGTTCTTAGAAATCTTCTAAACCATATTAAATCTTTACTAGCCATTGACATGGCTATGTACTCAGATTCCATAGAAGACAAAGCAACACATGTTTGTCTTTTTGAAGACCAAGCAACTATGGCTCCTTCAATAGTAAATAACCACCCACTCGTTGATTTGGAGTTGGTTACATCTGATGCCCAATTTACATCACTATAACATTCAGGTATAAGTGAATTACACTTGTAATGTAAGCCATAGTTTATTGTGAATTTTAAGTACCTTAGTACTCTTTTTAGTTCCGTCCAATGTTCTTCACTTGGATTACTTGTAAATCTACTAAGTATGCCAATTGCACATGCAAGATCAGGTCTTGTATGATTAACCACATACATTATGCTACCAATTATCTTGGCATATTCTCCTTGATTTACGGCCTCGCCTTTATTTGGAACTAACTTCATATGAGGGTCAATAGGACTTTTACTTATTTTGCAATCAAAATAATTAAACTTCTTTAATATTTCCTCAATGTAATGTGATTGAGTTAATATGTAAGTTTTATCCTTTTTGATCACCTTAACCCCCAAAATGACATATACTGGACCTAAGTCCTTCATGTCAAACACTTGCTTTAAATAGTTCTTTGTTTCATTAATACAATTAATATCAGAACCAAATATTAGCAAGTCATCAACATATAAATTTATAACAACTTTATAATTAAGAGTAACTTTAGTAAAAACACAACTTTCTACTTTACTACTCTTAAAACCAAATTTTCGAATTTCTTGCTTAAACTTCTTGTACCATTGAATTGGTGCTTGTTTAAGTCCATATAGAGATTATTTTAATTTACATACTTTATGTTCTTCTCCTTTAGAGGCATAACCCTCGGGTTGTTGTATGTAAATCTCTTCATCTAAATCTCCATTTAAGAATGTTGTTTTAACATCCATTTGATGAACCTCTAGTCCATAGATGGATGCTATAGCAAACATAGTTCTAATTGATGTAAACTTAGTGACCGGTGAAAATGTTTCGAAATAGTCAATTTCTTCTTTTTGACTATAACATTTGGCTACTAATCTTGCCTTGTACTTATCAATAGTACCATCAGTTTAATTTTGAGTTTCTTTTTCAAAACCCACTTGCAGCCAATAGGTTTAGTATTAGGAGGAGGATTGACTAGAGTACATGTTTCATTATCAAGGATAGATTTGATTTCATCATCCATGGCTCTTTTCCACAAGTCTGAATCAGACAATGACATAGCTTCTTGAAAAGTTTTAGGATCCTCTTCTAACATATATGTAAACATGCCAGGACCAAGGTTCTTTTCAATTCTTTGTCTTTTGCTTCTCCTTAACTCAACTATTTCATCATTTTCATTGTTGTCTAAATTTTCATCATTAGCAATGGCATCACCATTATCATGTGAACTTGATGCATTTTCTACTTCAAGTTCTTTTGACAATTCATGGTTTATATCTACCTTGTCTACACCTTTTTATGTTCAAATGTTCATAAAAAATAGCACGTGTAGCTTCAAACACACGATTGTCATTAATTCTCATAAATCTATATGCTTTGCTTATTGAAGAATAACCAATAAATATAGATTTCACAGCTTTGCTCTCAAGTTTATTTCTTTTCAAAGTTGCATCTAAAACATATGCAACACAATCCCATACTTTTAAATGTGAAATATTAGGCTTACGCCCATTAAATAATTCGTATGGAGTTTTCATATGTTTATTCACAATTCTATTACAAATGTAAACAGAACTTAATAGTGCCTCTCCCCAATAGCTCATTGGTAATTTTGAATTTATAATCATGGCACTAACCATCTCCATTAAGGATCGATTTTTCCTCTCGGCTACTCCATTTTGTGGTGGAGTATTAGGTGTTGAAGATTCCCTAACAATTCCATTTTATTGACAAAATGAAATCATCTCGTTTGGAAAATATTCACCACCTTTATCCGATCTTAGTCGTTTTATCCTTAGATTGGTTTGATTTTCAACTTCGGCTTTGAAAATTTTAAACTTGTCAAAAGCTTCATCTTTTGTTCTAAGTAAATACACATATGCAAACTTAGAAAAATCATCAATGAATGTAATAAAATAACGTTTTCCACCTCTTGTCAAAATATCTTTGTTGTCACAAATATCGGTATGAATTAACTCAAGTAACCTAGTTGATCTTACTACACTTTTAAAAGATGTTTTAGTCAACTTAGATTGAGCGCAACATTCACAATTATTCATAGAATAAATAGTCGAAGATTTAGGAATATACTCATATTTAATCATACGACTCATTGCATTCATACCAATATGTCCTAATCTAGAATGCCAAAAATCATGCTTTTCAACATTAAAATAAGAATCAACAAAGTAAGAAGAACTGGTAATTTTATTATCAATGCTCAATAAATACATTTGGTCTTTAATGTAGCCTTTCCAACAAACGTCCTATTTTTATTGATATTCACTTGTTGGGCGCGAAAGGTTACTTTAAAGCCATTTTCGTCCAATTTAGGAACGGATACAAGATTCTTCCTCATAGAGGGAATATGGTACACATTTTTCAGAGTAAGAGTCTTTCCCGAAGTGAGGGAGAGAATAATGGTCCCTATGTCCAAGACCTCGCTTGTAGAAGCATTTTCCATATAAACTGCTTTTGGCTCTTTCACTTCTTCATATGTTTTGAACAAGCTTCGATTTGGAGTTACATGACATGTAGCCCTTGAATCAATCCACCAATCTGAGTCGACATTGTTGACTAGACAGATTTCAGAAAGCATGCTAATGAAGTTGCTCTCAACTACATTTGCTTGTTCATCTTTCTGTTGCCCTTTGCGGAAATAGCAGTTCTTAGCCAAATGATTTGTTTTTCCACAAACATAGCAAGAACTCTTCTGCTTTTTCTTAGCTTTACCCTTTCCATCATTTTTAAAGTTGTTTTTCCGTTTGAACTTTCCTTGGTTTCCCTTGGAAGTTCCGTCAACATTTTTATTTTCTACATAGTTTACACCATCAATCTTCTCAGAAATTGAGCCATCATGTTTGAGACTTTCAGTCTCAATTTGGATGCCTTGAAGAAGTTCATCTAAGGTGATGGCCTTCTTCTTATGCTTCAATTTGTTTTGGTAATCTTTCCAAGAAGGTGGAAGTTTACCAATGATGGTTGAAACTTGGAATGTCTCAGAAATGGGTTCACCCGCATCGGCACATTCGATGGCTATGTCATTGAGTTCATTAACTTGATCAATGACAGGCCTCGAGTCTACCATCTTGTATTCAACAAATTTATTAACCAAAAAAGATTTATTACCAGCATCTTCATTGACATACCTTCGTTTGATTGCAAACCAAACATCAGCGACGGTTTTGTGTATTTGGAACACGTTGAACAACGTGTTGTTCAATACTTGCAGAATGGTGAATCGGTAAATGAAGTCATCCGATTTCCATTTCTTCACTTTTTCAGCAGCCTCGATTTTCTGTGCCTCGGTTGCTTTATCATTTTCATTCTCCTTTGGACAAGGATCACATAGCACGTAGAATACCTTTGCAATTGTGAGAAGGTATTCCATCTTCAAGCTCCAATGCTTGTAGTTCAGCCCATTTAGTCTCTCTAACTTATCTGCTTCGGGTAATTGTCCCTTCATCAAAACTGACTCCATCTATACGAAACTTAAATACCTTAAAACTGTTGTATATGACTCGATTGTGGGTAAGGAATCAGTAGGTTAGGCACACCAAAAGATGTTATCTTTAAGGTATTTAATTTGTCCCACTATGGTGTAATGGTCTCAACGAATTTCACCTCCAGGATACAAAACCTACACACTCTTATTCAAAGTTACACTCCTTTGAATAACTCGGGAACAATAATCGAAGCTTTAACTGTTTGACTCGAAGAATAGATTTGTTAAGAAGAAAGATTCAGGAAGTAAAATCAGATCAGTATTTTTCTCTATATGTTTTCCGGAGGAGGCAACTCTATTTATAGAGTTTGTGTTGTGGTCTTGAAAAGACACAACTTTTCTGGACTGGTGCCTCAGCTGCACGGGCGTGTCACCAAAGTTGCACGGCCGCTCCATGCTTTTGCACGGGCGTGTCACCAAAATTGGCACGGCCACTCCGTACTTGCACGGGCGTGCTCTACGCCTTGCACGGCCGATCCGGGCGTGCCCCTCCGAACAGTCATACTCTTTTGTAAATGACTATTCAAAGAGTCACAACCCTAAGGTTTAAACTGATTATATGTGAATACTACTACATATAATAATTATCTTATGGGAACTTAACGGTGTCAGTCACATGAATTAGTTTAGTCTCCAGATGAAATATTGTTGGAATTGAAGCCAAAACTAATAAGAGGAACTAGGAGTCCGAAGGCCATGCGGGAGCATCACACGCATGCATGGACAGTAGAAGGCTTGGAATTCTTTACGCACATGGGATAAAGCTTATAGAGGCAAAGTGATCGGATGAAGCATGCGTATAAGGGAGGCTAAAGACTTTGCCCTCGCATGATGCGGGCACACATGGCAAGATCCAGTTTTCTTGTGCGGAAATTATTTTTACACGTGAACTAAATTACGGTTTCTAAGGTTTTGAGTTGTATCATATTTAAACCCTGCAATGACCATAATCATAAAAATATGATGACTTAAAAACTTCTTGACATTAATAATGTGAAATCAATCCTAATAACGCAATAGTCACAAAGAAGAATGTTGGGGTGTCAACCCAAGTTCGAACTCGACAATAGAAAGAAGAATTGTATAATATATAATAGTATCCACCTACTTCATTAGTATGGGGCCTTTTGGGAGATGACTCAAAAATAAATTTGTGCGAGTTGGACCCAAAGAGGACAATGTCATTGTAATGTGGAGTGGTGTGTTAGAGATCCTACTAAATCTCTTAAAGATCCTATTTGTTATGGTTACCTTTTCCTTATGTAGTGTCCTATTTGTTATGGTTACCTTTTCCTTATGTAAATACAATTCTAGGTTACTTGTAGGTTACTCAATGTACTTGTATATATAGCTACCATAACATCAATAATATTTTGATCTTCTCTCAATAATTCTTGTTACCTTTATATGGTATCAAAAGCATAGGTCCAAAATTCCCCCCCCCCCTTTTCTTAGTCGAATTCTCCATGGCTGCCCCTGAGATTTCCTTGCTACACAACTTCGCCGAGCCCTCCAAACCCCTTATTGTGGTTTCTCTTGCCCATATTATTAAGCTTACATCCACAAACTACCTTGCATGGAAGATCCAAATCGAGGCCACCTTGCTTAGCCATGATCTTTACATGTTTATCGATGGCACACATCCAGCACCACCTCAAGACATCACCCTAACCACCACCACCATTGCCGCCTCTACCACCACCGAAACCACACCCGACACCACACCAGTCGCAACCCCTACTACTACTCCCACCCCACTAACTACCGTCACCACAACCATTCCAAACCCAGCCTATGTAACATGGTTTCGTCGGGATAAGATTATTCTGGGAGCCCTAGTCGGAACCCTTAGTGATTCTTTGGTTACCCTTATTTCTCAATTTTCCACCACCCATGGTGCTTGGAAAATCCTAGCCAAAACTTATGCTAATCCCTCCAAAGGGCACAACAAACAAATTAAAGATCATCTTCGTAGTATCATCAAAGGTTCTCGCTCCGTTGATGAGTACATGCGAGAAATCAAATCATACGCCGACCAATTTGCTTCTCTTGGTCGTCGACCCCTTGATCCTGAAGATTTAGTTGATCATGTGCTTGATCAACTTAATGATCCTGACTATGATAGCATTGTTCAGGCTGTTCTTAGTCGTGAAACCCTTATTGACTTTGAGGAACTCCATGAAAAGCTTTTAAACCGGGAACCTGTTCTTAAACACAAAGCCGCCACCCTACCTCCTTCCTCGCCACAATTAACGATACTACCAAAAACCCTCCTCGTACCTACAAACCTAGATCTGCCGCCAACCCACCAAACCCTAATCATTCCAACTTCAACCCACCTAACCCTAATCCGCCCAATACATCCAACCCGTCTCCACCTTCAAACCGCCGCCCATACAATGGTCGATGCCAATAGTGTCGGCAGTCAGGCCATTACCTATCCCAATGTCCCCTTTTATGCCAATCCCACCCCAATGTCACTGTACCTAACCCCTCTCCTACACCCTCCAATTCGGCCCAAACACGCAACCAGTCCCAAAACTATTCCAACTCTCAACCTCGTACGTATACTGCCACCGCCTCGGGTCCTCAAACTGCCAATTGGATTTTTGATAGTGGATCTACTCATCATGTTACTTATGATCTTAATAATATTGCTCTTCATTCTCCTTACGATGGCACCGAAGAACTCCTCATTGGTGATGGCTCCGTCTTACACATCTCCAACATTGGTTCTTCCTCTATCCCTACTTCCTCTTCTACTTTAAATCTTAGTCAAGTTCTTCATGTTCCATCTGTTTCTCGTAACATAATCTCCATGTCAAAACTTTGTTATGATAATAAAGTTTCTGTCACCTTCTTACCATCTTCTTTTCTTGTGAAGGATCTACAAACAGGAGTCATCCTTCTTCAAGGCATATTTGAGTCTGGTGTCTATGAATGGCGTCCTCCTCCTCCTGCTGTTCATTCGTTCAAGTCATCTATAATAGATTGGCATCATCGTTTAGGCCACCCAGCTTATTCTGTTTTACGTCACATTAGTAATTCGTTTGGTTTAAATATTCCTAAGTCTTCATACTTTCATTGCAATTCTTGTGATTGTTATAAATCTCATAAATTGCCTTTTAATGATAATACTATTTCTTCTCATGGTCCTCTTTATTTACTTTGCAGAGACTCCTGTTCCTTCTTATGATGGGTTCGGTTCAAGTATTACATTATTTTTGTTGATCATTTCCCTAAGTACATCTGGATTTATCCCCTTAAAAACAAAAGTGTGCAACAAAAATATTCACCACCTTTAAGCTCCATGTCAAAAAATTCTTTAATCATTCCATTATCACTATTTTTAGTGACAATGGAGGTGAATATATTGGTCTTCGTCCGGTGCTTAAATCTCATGGTATTACTCATCTTACTTCTCCTCCTCATACTCCCGAGCATAATGGATATTCTGAAAAACGTCATAGACATATTGTTGAAACGGGTCTTTCCTTACTTTCCCACTCTCATATGCCACTTCAATATTGGCCCTTCACTCTTATTACTACTTGTTACCTAATTAATCGAATGACCACCCCTTCTTTGCATCTACAGTCTCCATTTATTAAGCTCCATGGTCATTACCCTAACTATCTTAAACTTCAAAGTTTTGGGTGTCTTTGTTATCCTTGGTTACGTCCTTATACCTCTCATAAACTTGAGCCTCATTCTTCTCCTTGTGTCTTTGTCAGTTATTCTCCAACCCAAAGTGCATACTACTGTTTTGATCCAAAATCCTTAAAGATCTTTGTGTCTCGTCATGTTAAGTTTGTGGAGAATTAGTTTCCATTCTTTTCTCTCTCTCGACCTTCTTCCTCTGATTCAGCTGCCACTCAAGCCGATACATGGTGTACACTACATCTCCCTATCCTCACTCATTCACCTTCTGCCCCCTCACCTACACCTGTCAGCTCCTCCTCCTTTTCCACTCTTCTTTCGCCTGCCTCTCCTAGCCCTACGTCCTCCTCCTCTGCCACACCTTCTGTCGACACAACTCCCTCATCAACTCCTTCTACTATCGAACCATCACACCGTACTTCACCTGTTCCTTCTTCTCCCGTGGATGCTCCCATATCCTCCCCTTCATCTGCCCACACACCACCACCTCACCTCCCAATCACCCGTCTTCAAAACAAGATCACCAAACCCATTCAGAAACTTAACCTGCTTGCCTATCTCCAACCTCCACTTTCTGAACCCACCAATGTTACCCAAGCATTAAAAACTTCTGCTTGGTGTGATGCCATGCAAAATGAATATGATGCTCCTCTGAAAAACCACACTTGGGATCTTGTTCCTTCCGCTCCGTCTCAAAATCTTGTGGGTTGCAAATGGGTGTATCGAACAAAGTACAACTCATATTGTTCCATTGATCGTCATAAAGCTCGACTCGTTGCTAAAGGGTTTCATCAACGACCTGGCTTAGACTATTCAGAAACTTTTAGCCCAGTTGTAAAGCCTGCTACAATTCGTACCATTCTTTCCCTTGCCACAATTCATGGTTGGAAACTTCGTCAATTGGATATTAACAATACTTTTCTTCAGGGGTCTATTCTCGAAGATGTCTACATGGTGTAACCTCCTGGGTTTGTTAGCCAAACTCATCCTACACATGTTTGCAAGCTTCGTTAAGCGCTTTATGGTCTTAAGCAGGCTCCTCGTGCACGGTATACTGCATTAAAAAATTATCTTCTTTCGTTTGGATTTAAAATTTGTGTTTTCGATGCCTCCTTGTTTACTCTACATCATCAACATGCCTTTATCTATTTACTTGTGTACGTTGATGACATCATTATTACTGGATCGGATTCTACACTTCTTGATTCCTTTATATCCACTTTTCCAAGCGATTTTCTCTCAAAGACTTGGGAAATTTATCTTACTTTCTTGGTGTTGAAGTTATTCCCCACAAAAAATGGTTTGTTTCTCACTCAGCATAAATATATTCAGGATATACTTACACGTTCAAAAATGCTTGATGCCAATCTAGCTCCAACACCCCTCACTCCTCATCCACCACTTTCGGCTTTCCTAGGTAACCCACTGCCAAATCCTACCGAGTACAGAGCTCATGTTGGTTATCTTCAGTACTTGTCTCTTACTCGCCCGAATTTGTCTTTTGCTGTAAATCGGTTATCTCAGTTTTTACATAAGCCCACTGATCTTCACTGGGCTGCCCTTAAAAGATTGCTTCGCTATCTCGTGGGAACTAGTACACATGGGCTTTTACTTCATCATCAGCCTCCTACTTCTTTGCATGCGTTTACTGATGCTGATTGGGCTGGTGACAAGGATACCTACACATCTACTACTGGTTACATTATTTATTTGGGACAGAATCCTATATCCTGGTCATCACGCAAGCAGCGTACGCTTGCTCGTTCCTCTACAGAAACGGAGTATCGTGCTATAGCATCAACTACTGCTGAAGTAATATGGGTCCAAAACCTTCCGTCTGTCTGAGCTCGGTTTTTCCACTAATACTTCTCATGTCATCTACTCTGACAACAGGGGTGCTACATATGTTGCCGCAAATCCAAAGTTTCACTCAAAAATGAAACATTTGGGTCTTGATTATCATTTTGTTCGAGAGTATGTTCAGAGTCAACGACTTCGTGTTTCTTTTATCAAGGGAAGTGATCAAATTGCTGATGCATTAACCAAGCCTCTTGCTCGCTCTCAGTTTCTTGATCTTATGTCCAAGATTGGTCTCACGTTTCGATCGTCCATCTTGAGGGGGCCTGTTAGAGATTACTAAATCTCTTAAAGATCCTATTTGTTATGGTTACCTTTTCCTTATGTAAATACAATTCTAGGTTACTTGTAGGTTACTCATATGTACTTGTATATATAGCTACCATAACATCAATAATATTTTGATCTTCTCTCAATAATTCTTGTTACCCTTATATGGTGACCCATCCACTAACCACGACTCTGATACCGGTTGTTGGGATCGCTCACCCATAAGAGAAATCACTACAAGAGAAACTAAAGTACCCACGCATATGAAACAAGGACAGAGCATGCAATGTTTTGTGGTTCGGCTTAAAGCCTATTTCACCCAAAAATATATTCAATAAAATTCTTGATATTACAAGAATGGAAATTTCCCTCTCTCTCAACACTTTTGAATATCCTCACCAACTTATACAAGCATACAATTTATCTCTCTCTAAATTGTATGCTTATGCTATCTCTCTCAAGTTATATGAAAACCTAATTAGTAAACTTATTTATAATGGAGGCACACTTATTTTTCCCCTTCATAACCGATATGAAATTACTTTTCATTCTCCTAACCAATGTGGGAATAAGTAGCTTTTTCTTAACCAAAATAGTATTTTAATGATATTAGTCGATTTCCTAACACGGAAAATACTCAAATGTGATATATGAAATTATTTCTTGTTTAGGGTATATCAAGATTTTGGTACAATGTCTAACCTTTTGGCTAATTTGTGTGAAATAGTTGAACTTTAAAGGAAGAATAGTGGCAAATAAACTGTCCCTCTCAAATTTACCCACATTGGCATCTTTCTTTTCATCTTAATTTTCAGACTCCCACATCCATATTTGCTCTCTACACACTCAAACTAGGTCTTACTTGATTACTGTTATGACTAAAAAAAAAGTGAAAGTTGACTGCCATGTGACATCAAGCTTCCATTTTTTTCCTCACTAATGAAACTTAGCTTTTGGTAACAATAACAATAGAAGCATAGCATTTGGCATTTCCAAACACCACTTTGTATTTTACTCACAAGTGGTGGGGTTCCTTTTATTCACTACTATTCATTTGAGATATATGCCAAATCCCACTTCACAGTTTGTGTTTCTTTCCATTGTCTCTCTCTCTCTCTCTCTCTCTCTCTCTCTCTCTCTCTCTCTCTCTCTCTCTCTCTCTCTCTCTCTCTCTCTCTCTCTCTCTCTCATGCATAGCTTATAACCTAGCTCTACCATCTCACTGACATTCATGCCCCTCTAGTTCTGTTCATACATATGTGATACTTCTTTTCTTTTTCTTTTTTCTATTGTCCAATTATATTTTAACAACTGCTCCCAATTTAATTAATATGTTTTCGGATAGGCCATTGTATTAAGTGGTAACCCATTGGCACCACATTATCTATGTATTTTTGGGTAGGTCTATTCACACAATTACATGTGCTTAACATTAACATGCTAATGTGTGTGCTTAGAACTTACAAAATAAACTGAATTTTCAGGCTCGGGTTGCTACACCGTAATGCACCTTAAAAAATGTTTGACATTGAGCATAACATGATAACTTCTATGCACTCTAACGTTTATGCCACACCAGTAATAGTAATAGAATCCCCTCCTTAAAATGTCCCCTCTTTAATAGACTTGCCTATTAAGACCTAAAATAATTTTTTTAAAAAAAATTGAAAACTTCTGTTTTCCTAAATTATTGACCAGATTTAAAATGTGCTCCTCGCATCCCAAAATAAATATATATTGTTTTCATTCAGGTGACATCCGAAAATAATTACTTTTTGCAAGACTTAATGTAAAAGATGAAAAAATATTTTGTGCAACTTTAATTAGTTTTGCAAGTATATAATAAGTATGATTTTTTATTTTTATTTTTGAAGGATGGATTTTGGGTGGGTAGCACTGAAGGGGCAACCACGGGAGCAAAGGGCCCGGGGCAATTTTCTCCATTGGTTTTATTTTATTTTATTTTTTCGCTAGTGCAAAATTTTAGGGATTTAGTTCAATTTGTTGAAACTTGCCCCCTTTTTGAGATAAAAGAAAAAATACACAAATTTTAATATGCCCCTATTGAAACTTTATGCAATTTTTGCCCACATTGATAAAAATTTCTGACTTCGCCACGGGTGGGTAGGCGAAAAGGAAGAGGATATGGACGATGTTTGAGGGTGGGAGTTGTCACTATTCCTTACCAAACTTGGGACAAATTAAGCATTGTGGAAACATGTCATTGCTATGAAAGTAAATGTGATGTGTTTCCAACAGGACATTATACATGTTTGTGAAAAATTAACATATGCCTAGTCAAATGATTCATCTCAACCTAACCTTTTCTGTTATGATTATTGAAGATCCTTTTCCACCTCAACTTGGAACCATGAATATATATACATTTTACCTGTCCGTCATAGCATGCTCCTTTTCCATGGTTTGTAGTCAATCCGTTTCGTCAATGTATAGCAACATGAGTTCTATCTTATAATCAGGGGCGGATCCAGGCGGGGGCATTCGCCCCCACCGCCGGCGAAAATGCAGTGAAATTTTTTTTTGCCCCCCCCCCCTCCCCATCTTTTTTGTTATATATGTATATACTCCCTTCGTCCCACTATACTTGACACTTCTTTCCATTTTGGGCCGTCCCACTTCACTTGACACTTTCCAAAAATAACCAAGTTTTTATATTTTTATATTAATGGACCCCACCACTCATTCTCTCTCTTCATTTTCCATCACTTAATTTATTCAACCAACACTACTATTTATCCCACTCATTCTCTCTCTTCATTTTCTACCACACATTTTCTTTATTTAATTGTTTCTTCTTAGTTCCCGTGCCCACTCCTTGGGTGTCAACTATAGTGGGACGGAGGGAGTATATAATTAACTTCGAGATTAACATCAGTGAGTGGTGCGGTTCAGCGGTAGAAGGGGTGAAGTTAAAGACTTTGGTGTTTCCTTTCAAATCCATGTTCGAACCCTGCTACCTACATTTTCAATTAATTTTATTTGTCCTCCATCTTTGCTATTCTCTCTCTCTCTCCATTTCTTTCTCTTAACAGTTTTGTTTTTCTCTTTCTCCTAATTTCCTCACATTTTTTCAATCTTAATTAATTAGTTAGATTTTTCCCATTTTTTTTGTTTTTGGTCTTTCTTCCTATTATCCCAAGTTTAATTAGCAAATTTGAATTTTTTTTTGTACGAGTAATATATTTTAATAAATGTTTGCGTTAAATACTTCAACATTATTTCAATCGTTCTTTGAATTATTTACTTTTATCATTTTTGTTAACTAAAATACATTGTGTTTCATGGATCCGACCCATTTTTTACTTGTCAGGCAGAAAATTTTTTTCGGGGGACGCGCCGAACCCCGTGTAATCTTGCCCCCCCCTCGGGCAATTCCTGGCTCCGCCCCTGCTTATAATATACTCCCTCCGTCCCATAGAACATTACCCCTTTTGCTATTTTGGGCGTCCCTCTTTAAAGTCCCACTTTCCTAAAAAGGAAACCTTAAATCACTATTCTCTCCACTCATTCTCTCTCCTACATTATTTTAATACTCACAACACCATTATAATTTACTATTCTCTCCACTCATTCTCTCTCCTCCCACTCACAACACCTACTTTAATAACATTATTCCTTATTTTCCGTTCTCAATAGTAAACGTGTAATGTTCTATGGGACGGAGGGAGTATATAGTAATACGAACTTATAATATATAGTAATATGAACTGCATCTTAGGTCTAGTAACTAGTATTCTCTTACCCGTGCCACTGGCACAGTGACAGTATACAAATTAAAGAAATGATGAAGTCGTCTTCTTCCTATCCAAAAAAAAAAATCTACCAAATATCCTGATGATTACTTTGTTTCATAATCAGCATTTGATGGAAGGTGACAGGGCCGGTCCTGTTAAATTTGTGGTCCTAGGCTAATTTTTTGGACGCCCCTCTTTGAAGATATCATATACTAGTAATATATCTCACTCAAACTGACACGCACGTAGTCTGACTCTTGGATCGGCGTTGACAATCTTAGCCATGCATTCCCACAATAAAATATATTGATCTACTTTCACCAACTTAATTGAGCTTTGGTGAATTTTAATAATTTTTATTTATCTTCATAATTCTTAAAAAAAAATTGATGTGCCATTTCAAATAAGTTTGTCAACAAGAAGAGTAGATAGTTTGAGTCACTTAATTTATTACAAAAGGTAGTTTAAAGTATGAGAAATATATTTATATATAATTTATTATTAAAGATTCTCCTATAGTTTGTATTAGTTATTTTCCTAATAGAATTACTATTGTATAATTTCCTTATTTGATGTATCTAAAATATCTTGGTAAACACTTCTTATTTTGTATAAATATTTACCTCTTGATATTAATAAAATTAAGTCGTTTATATCAATTCTCTCTCTCCAATGTATAAACTGACTTCGTCTAACCATCTTTTATTCTATTATGGTATCAGAGCCATAATGATCCTTCTACGCCAAAACCTACGGCTGAACCTTAAACTGTCCCACCCTATCACCACCACACGCTTCCGTTATCTACCATCAAAACCTTACCCTCCTAAATCTCACCACCCTCGGCAAAAACCCTAATCCAAAACCCATCCTAAACGCCACCACCCACTTTCGCCTCTCCACCTCCAACACCACCATCGGCTCAACCCTCCTTGGTTGAAACTCTTACTTCGCTACCCAACATCAAAATCTACTCTTAAATCATCACCATTGGCTCAACCCCTTAGTTGAAACCTCTCTTTCTCATCCAATGAATACCACCACCCTCGGCTCAAACCTTGGCTGAATCTCCTCCTTCTCCAAACTCCATCTCAAAAACACAACCTTATTCTATTAAAACCCTCCTTGTCGAAACCTATTGCTTCCGCCTCTATCAAAAGTCTCTCCTCGAACCCTCCACTCTCGGCACAATCCAAAGCAGAAAACCCTTTTACACCCTCTATTTATTCCAAACCCTAATTATACATCCACCTCTCCTACATAACCACCCACCATCAAAACTCCATCCTCGGCATATGCCGAAACCCACCGACTAACTCCCCTTGGCATCTTATGACCTCCACAACATATGATCGACAACATGTTCAAACAAACTGCTCACCAACTTATTACACAACCTGTCCCGCCCCACCCTTGGCCTTCTTTGGTCTCAAAGTTGAAAACCCTAACGCCATAACTTGCTTCTGCCACCAACCATCAAAAATCTACCCTTCTAAACAACCACCTCCCTCGGCTCAACCACCCTTAGCCGAAACCCATTCACCCAAACACATCTTCACAAATGCCGCTGCCACCTTCCTTAAATAGGCAGATCAACAATCCACCCATCATAAAGTATTTTCTAGACTACACCCAAACACAACAATACCCTTGGCATAACCCAATAGCTATAATGATTCTCAGTCAAAACCTTCTTTCTCTAGCAACACCACCATCGGCAACACCCAATTGTCGAAACTTCTTCTCCTCCAATGGCATTACTAATCCTCTATTATTCACCAAAACCCTTGCGGCACAACCTTATTTGCCTCCCCACCCTGACACCATCAAGTCTTCAAAACCCTAATTCTATGTCTTTCGGTCGCCCCACCACACAGCCCCACCATCCTTCGCCATTCATGGCTTCCATCTGGTGCTCACCATCCTTGGCACAACCCCAATAGTCATATTCCTTCACCTACCCTGGCCTTTTATGGCGCCTCCAATGGAAACACTGCCTCAAATGGAAACAACCCTATTTATTGATGACACAACCCTATTTGTCGCCACACCCTAGCGCTCTTGGCATCCTCTAGCCTCAACCCAAGGTGCATTACTACCATTGGCCTCTTATGGTTTCCACTCACCACCTATTCAACAACCTGTTACACCGCATGATCAACCCCATGTTCAAAAAATTGTCTCAAAACTTACCTCACAACTTGTCTCACAACCTGTCTCTCAACCTGCCTAACAACCTGTCTCACACCTTACCTCTCAACCTGCCTAACACCCAGTCTCGCATCCACTGCCACATCTACACTCTACATCACAATTTATGTCTCTCCTACCGACACACACCGGATAAATATCCCACTCCATCCGCTCGCTAAAGCCCGGTTCATCTTATCACTCTTCAAAATTGGATTTCTCCAAGGAACGTGCATCTTGCGGGGGCATATAAGGAATATATTTGTATATAATTTATTATTAAAGATTTTCCTAGAGCTTGATTAGTTACCTTACTAATAGGATTACTATTGTATAGTTTTCTTAATTGATATATCTACAATAGCTTGGGAAGTACTTCTCCTCTTATATAAATATGTACCTCTTGTTATTAATAAAATTGAGTCGTTAATATCAATTTTCTCTCTCCCATGTATGAACAGAATTAGTCTAACCATTCTTTATTCTATTATAAAGTGCATTGGAGGCCGGAATTGAACCTTTAACCTTTCTCTGAAATCGAAAAAAAATATCGAATATTGATTGAGCTAGAGCTTTTGAACAGTGTATCTAGTTTGAGTCAAAGTTCAATTAAACTAAACAAGAAAGAAAGTCAGAGTATCGTATTTATTTTTGGACTAAGTGAATACTCCTATACATTAGGTGCAGTGACCCTAGGGTCCTTAAGAGTAAACAAAATGCTTTAAGACTACCCACAATGGGTTAAATGAAATGGGAAAAAAAAATTAAGATAGTTGAAATACTCCAATGGGTTAAATGAAATGGGGTGAATGAAATGGGCAGTTGAAATTTTTCAACACGGATGAAAAAAAAGGATGGCGACTTGACACGTGGCGTAGGCTCATTGGGCCGATGTGGGCGCGTGCGCCACATCGCCCGGGCTGGCGCGTGAGGCTGTCCTTTTTTCCTTTTTTTTTTTCTGAAGCTGCCAAGTGTCCATATGTTATTGGTCCGTTGGATTTTCAGATTTTTTTTTTTCCCAATTATTTGAGCTGAATTATCACCTAATAAATTAATTTTTATTTTATTTTTCGCCAAAATTCTTCATTTTTTTTTCTCTATAAATTGATGCAAGTTTCATTTAATTGCAAAAAAAAAAAACTAATTAAGTGTGAAATATTTTTTTAATTATAAATAATAATAATAATTAATATTATTTTACTAATAATAAAAATAGAGAATATAAATAAAATAAAAGTGGTGGGGTATAGAATGATGAGTTGAAGAGAGTTGAAATTTAATTTAATTCAATCTTTGTAGGGTGGTTAAATGAAATGGGTAGTTAAAATATGAGGTGGATGAGATAAAGTGTTAAAGTGGTTAAATGAAATGAGAAGTTAGTTTTTTTTTGTTGTTTTTTTTTTTTTTGATACCCAGGGTTCCCGGCCGGGTGGCGGCGCACTTATACTCCTGGTCCCAAGGGAGCCCTCCTACAAGACATTTACATCACTCTTACATCACCAAACTCTTACATCACCAATAAATTGGCTGCTACAGCTGCTTCTGCCAAGATTCGAACTCCCCACGCTGAGGTTGCAAGCCCAGCAATACTGCTTCCTTAAGCGCACGGATGTGTCCCGGGGGACTCCTAAGAATCCTGAAACTCATGGTATATTTTTTCCACAAATATGATTCCCAGTGGAATCGAACCTGTGACCTCCCAGAAGGGAGGCCGGTTAGCATACCACAAAAGACCAGGAGGCCTTAAGTGAAATGAGAAGTTAATTGAAACCATTGTGGGTAGTCTAAAGACACATTATTTACAAATATCTCAAAAGGTCTCCAGAAAAAATGTTACACGCTCCCTCATCAATTCACACATATATGCCCCTAATCCCTTGTTGATCGGCAGAAACTTTTCTCAAATAATTATATTTTAAAAATTTAAATTTCAAAATAACTTATATTTGAAACTATTTGTCAAAATGACTAACTTTTTGGAAATCGCTACACGGTGTAGCGAGTTTATAATTTTTTCGGTTAAAATCGCTACACGGTGTAGCGATTTTAAATTTGCTCAATTTTATTTTAAAATTTATGCTATTAAAAAAAACTAAAATTTAAACTCGCTACACGGTATAGCGACGGTATAGCGAGTTCAAATTACCACCGGCCAACCAAAGTTCAAAGTTAAAGTTAGTTTGTACTTCGTCTCACTTTAAATTACAAAACAATAATACAAAAATTATTTATTAATAAAGAAAACTAAATAGAAATATTATTTTTTTCCATCTCAAATAAATACTTTAAAAATGTACTTCTATAAAAAATTATATTTTCATTTCAAAAATAAATACTCCCTCCGTCCCACCAAAACTGATACTTATTTCCTTTTTGGTCCGTCCCACCAAAACTGATACTGCCCAAAATGGCAAAGGAATCTTCACTATTTACCCCACGCATTCTCTCTCCTATTTCACTTTTACACTCACAACATTCTCTCTCCTAACTATTCCTCCCACTCATTCTCTCTCCTATTTAATTCTTCATACTCACATCATTTTCTTTCACTTTTTCTCTCTCTTACTTTTCCTTAATCCGCGTGTTCAGAAATTTGGTCTCAGTTTTGGTGGGACGGAGGGAGTATTACTTTCGACTTAAAATAAATATCCAAAAAATAATACTTCATTTTTGTCCAAAAAATGAACATTACTTCCTTCATCTCAATGAATATTTAAAAAAAATAATACTCTTCATTTCATTTGCCTCAAAAATTAATGTCATATTTTGAGATGAAGACATTAACATTACTAACATTAGAGACGAATGAAATAGTATTAATTTTTAAAATATTCATTGGGATAAAGGAAGTAATGCTCATTTTTTTTTTTGATAAAAAATATAGTATTATTTTTTGATTATTCATTTTGAGTTAAAAGTAATATTTATTTTTGAAATAAATAATATAATTTTTTTTTATATTCTTGCCCGTGAATATCCAAATTAAAAAAATAATAAAACCACTTCTAAACCTGATAAATCTATACAATTAAACCTCGCTAAATGCATTAGATAATAAAAATTGAAATCATTAAAGGCTCAACAAATATATAAGATATATATACTCCCTCTGTTCCAGTTTAATGTGGACCAAAAATTGTGATACAAAAATTAAGGAAAAGTAGGAAAGAGAAATAGGTGAAGGAGGTGTTTGTGAGTATGAAAAATTAAATAGGAGAGAGAATGAGTGGGAGGAATAGTAAATTGATTGGTGTTGTGAGTGTAAAAGTAAAGTAGGAAAGAGAATGAGTGGGTGGAATAGTAAAGATTATTTGCCATTTTTGACAGTCTACACTAATTGGGATGGATCAAAGGGAAAATAAGTTCACACTAAACTGGGACGAAAGGAGTATACTCCCTCTGTCCCAATAGTAGCTGCCCAAAATTTGGGTTGCACGCAAATTAATAAAATGAGGGGGAAGTAAAAATGTTGTGAGTGTAATTTGAAAATAGGAGAGAATGAGTGGAGGGAATAGTAAATTATAATGATGTTGTGAGTATTAAAATAATGTAGGAGAGAGAATAAGTGGAGGGAATAGTAAAGATTTCTTTGCCAAAAAAGGAAAGTGGAAGTTATTAACGGGACACCCAAAATGACAAAATGGGAAGCTACTATTGAGACGGAGGGAGTATATATATTAGTATATATGCATTCATTCTACAATATTTATTTCTTTTTAAAATATGAATCTATAGTGTCTTGTTTATTTTTTCCACCAAAGTCAAAATAAATCTCATCCATGACTTTTTTTTTCTAAAATAAGTTTCTCTCTATATATATGTACTAGAATAAGCCCGTGTCCGAGGACACGTTTTTTTTTTAATTTAAAAAAAAAAATTTTTTTAAAGGGCAAAATGGGAAAGGGACAAATGTATGAGGGCAAAATGGGAAATTCGGCCATTGGAACTATTTATTCAACTGTAGCAAGTACAACTACCATTTATACTATAGATAAGTACATAAATTATAAATAATTGAGTTTCTTTATATATAAATGATTGAGTTTCTTTATATTATGTAAAAAAAAACTATACCAAATTACCATATAATATATATATATATATATATATATATATATATATATATATATATATATATATATATATATATATATATATATATATATATATATGTAGGTACTCAAATGAGAATCATAACAAAATGAGAACCGTGAGAACCACTTGTATACACTTGTTTACAGTAGATACTTAGCTACTGTATACATATACAGTCTACTGTATATGTATACAGCAGTAAAGTATCTACTGTATATAACTGTATAACCACACGTATACACTTGTATACAGTAGCTAAGTATCTACTGTATATGTATACAGTCTATTATATACTCCCTCCGTCCCGGAACAATCTTCACACTTTCCCTTTTGGGCGTCCCAAAACTTACTTCACACATTTAAAACTTACCTAAAATGGAAAGGAATCTTTACTATTCCCTCCACTCATTCTCTCTCCTACATTATTTTAATACTCACAACACCATTATAATTTACTATTCTCTCCACTCATTCTCTCTCCTATTTTATTTTCACACTCACAACACTTTCAATATAATACTCCCTCCTTAAAACATGTGCAAACAGTGTATGTGAACATTGTTCTGGGACGGAGGGAGTATGTATACAGTAGCTAAATATCTACTGTATACAAGTGTATACAAGTAATTTTCACGATTCTCATTGGAGCGTGACCATATATGTATATATATATATATATATATATATATATATATATATATATATATATATATATATATATATATACGTATCGGGTGAATGAAGACTTATTTCCTTCTTGGGTCGTCTCACGTGATTGGAGACTACCCAAAATGGAAAGAATGTTGTGTGTGTAATAGTAAAATAGGAGAGAGAATGAGTGGAGGGAATAGTAAATTATAATGATGTTGTGAGTATTAAAATAATGTAGGAGAGAGAATGAGTGGAAAGAATAGTGAAGATTTTTTCCTTTTTCTTAGTTATTGTGCCCAATTTTTTGGTGTCCATTGACCCGACACGGAGGAAGTATATATATAAATATTCATTTAGATTACATAATAAACTCTATAAATATTTTTTCCAATCCTTAGAGTATTACTTTATAGAGTTTTAACTGTACATTCAAAATTCAAAATTCAAAATTCAAAATTCAAAATTCAAAATTCAAAATTCAAAATTCACAATCACAATCACCATCACAATCACAATCACAATCACAATACTGATACCAATACCAATAATAATAACAATAACAACATAATTAATATACTCCCTCCGTCCCACCAATTGCTTCACCATTTTCCTTGGGCACGGGAATTATGGTAATGGGAGGGAAAAAAAATGTTGTGAGTGTAATTTGAAAATAGGAGAGAGAATTAGTGGAGGGAATAATAAATTATAATGGTGTTGTGAGTATTAAAATAATGTAGGAGAGAGAATGAGTGGAGGAAATAATAATATTTTATGTCCAAAAAAGGAAAGGTGAAGCTTCTAACGGGACGCCCTTTTGGGTAATTGGTGAAGCTTTTATTGGGACGGAGGGAGTATACTCTCTCAGTCCCAATAATAAGTTCACCATTTTGGCCTCGACACGCAAATTAAGAAAATTGGTGAGTGGAGAAAATATTGCGAGTGTAATAGTAAAATAAGAGATAAAATGAGTGGAGAAAATAGTAAATTTGAAAAATATTGTGAGTGTAATAGTAAAATAGGAGAGAGAATGAGTGGGTGAAATAGTAAAGATTCTTTGCCATTTTAGGAAAGGTAAAGCTTTAAACGAGACACCCGTTTTGACAAAAAAGTGAAGTTATTAATGGGACGGATGGAGCACAATACTAAATAAAATGAAACGGTAAATTCTATATACAAAGCACCTTACATACAAGGCACCAATAATTCCCAAACTACCCTTCGTGTGTCGTGCTCGAAAGGACGACATGAAGCCTTCATGTCGTGTACTTTTACACGACATCAACTAATTGGGTTAAATATTAGATCGTATGAAATTATACGAAATTTAAATTTACTCTGTCATAAATGTCGTACAAAACAACACGATATAATGTCCTAATATCCTGTATATCCATACGACATATCAAAATGAAGGTGTTCTTCGATGATTTGCAACACGATGTTAATGATACGCATATGCTATGTTATATTATTGAATTGTGTTGTTAATTGAGCAAAATTTATACACTTATACATGACAAGGAACAAACGTCATATTGGATCATACAATATCATATAACCTATCATATTTAAGTGATACCACTTTATTTATTTGGAGGAAACTCATGTAGATGAAAAATATTTTAAATGTCATTTAGAATGTAGAAAAAAATAAAAATAAAATAAACGAGGTAGCCGTATACCATTTTTCACAAGATCGAGACACATAAAACCCTAAATAATGGCACATATTTGTAACTCAATTTCCATTTTGATTTGGAGGAAACTCATGTAGATGAAAAACAATTTAAATGTCATTTAGAATGTAGAAAAAAATTAAAAAAAAAATAAACGAGGTAGCCGTATACCATTTTTCACAAGATCGGGACACATAAAACCCTAAAACCCCTAAATAATGGCACATATTTGTAACTCAATTTCCATTTGGATTTGGAGGAAACTCATGTAGATGAAAAAAACTTTAAATGTCATCTAGAATGTAGAAAAAAAATTAAAAAAAAAATAAACGAGGTAGACGTATACCATTTTTCACAAGATCGGGACACATAAAACCCTAAATAATGGCACATATTTGTAACTCAATTTTCATTTGGATTTGGAGGAAACTCATGTAGATGAAAAATACTTTAAATGTCATTTCGAATGTAGAAAAAAACTAAAAAAAAATAAACGAGGTAGCCGTATACCATTTTTCACAAGATCGGGACACATAAAATCCTAAAAACCCTAAATAATGGCACATATTTGTAACTCAATTTCCATTTGAATTTGGAGGAAACTCATGTAGATGAAAAACACTTTAAATGTCATCTAGAATGTAGAAAAAAATTAAAAAAAAATAAACGAGGTAGCCGTATACCATTTGTGATTTTATTATATGGTGTGTCGTGTTTAAATACACGACATTTACCAATACATTTCGTATGAACAATACACGAAATGAATCAGGGTGCATCTCGTGTATTGTTCATACGAGATAATTACCAGAAACAAAGACTATATCGTGTTTGTATACACGATATGTACCAAAGTATCTCGGGTATATACACACGAGATACACCCTGAAGCCCTACATAAAACGCGATATACACGCAGACAACGGCCCAACAGAGACACCATTGCTGTACACCCATGCAGCTGTGACACCATTGTCCAAGTCTTAACACCCATAAATTTATACCCATTATTTTCATTAATTCTCAAATCATCTAACACCATAGTGTGGATTCTCCACAACATTCTCCAAGTTTTTATGATCATATTGATCTTGAGCTTGTGGAATATATTTTTGAAGAAGAAGGTTTGCCACCAAATTCTCCACATCAAAATCAAAATCCAAGCAGCAATGAAGTAAGTTTTTAAAGTTATATTTGGTGTTTTGATCAGTCGCAATAAAAATTCAATGTTGAAACGAAATTATTTTTCAAGATTGGATTTTTAAATTCTGATATTACTCTATTTCGTGTGAGATTATACGAGTTTTATGCTATTTGTCGTGTTTTTATACACGAGTTATGGCGTATTACCTCGTATTATATAACACGAGATAAATGTGTTTAAGTCGGGTACATTTATACGAGATGTTCAAGGAACATCTCGTATAATGTTACACGAAATGTCATACAGCCTGTTGCTTATTGTGCAATTTTCTAATTGATGGTAATACAATTTGTAGGGACCGAATGTCAGTGATCAATTCGATACATCCCTATTATTTTCAAATAGGGATGATCTTGTTAAACACGTACGGGATATCGCGGCCCGTCAAAATATAACCCTTTCTATAGGAGATTCGAGGAAGACAAGTGGCAAGATCCTAGGCTACGCGAAGATTGTATGCCATTTTGGTGGCAAGTACAGGTCCGGAAAAACTAAAGATGTGAGGTTGACTAGTACGAAGAAGATTGGGTGCAATTTTGAAATCTGGGCCAAAGATAGGGGTGATGGGGTATGGGGTTACGTTGTGAAGCATGGTTCTCATAATCACGACTTTCCGACGTATCCCGAAGGTCATCCGTTGGGTAAATTGACTAGTTCTGAATATGAGGAGGTGTGTAGCGCAAGTCAGTCTTCGGTGCGTCCAAATAACATTCTAACAATGTTAAAGAGGAAGGATGAGAAGAACGTGAGTACTCCGAAACACGTCCACAATGCCCTCACAAAATGCAAGTCACAAGAACGACAAGGGAGATCCTCGCTTCAACAGTTAATAAAAGCACTCGAGGATAAGAAATATACCTTCTTCATGAGGAAAGCTAACGAGAGTGACATAATCGGTGACATATTCTTCTCTCACCCACGAGCATCGGATATGCTTAACTGTTTTCCATATGTAGTACAAGGTAAATTTTTTATTTTTTTGAATCTGTTTTTTGACTCTGTTTTCCACAAGTCGTATGCATTTTTTTTGAATTGCAATTTTATTCATTTCTAACTTTATTTCTCTTTAAATGATACAAGTTGACTGCACTTACAACACCAACTGCTATGGAATGGCATTACTTGAGATTATAGGATTTACTTCAACGGGGAAGAATTTCACAATTGCCTATGCGTTCCTCCGAACATGAGTCCTAGCCAGGAACCACTGCATATACGTGGAAGTAACAGGATCAGATGCGCTCACGGACGGGCCCCATCTACGCACTTGTGAAGTACCCGATTTTTTTGTGAAAATCAAAACGGAGTCGCCACGCCATTTTTGTTTTGAGGGCCAAAACTTTGAAAAATGCTCGAGATCAGAAATTTAGGTTCGGAGGTCATGTTACGCGTCGGGAAGGACGTTAGTGTGCACCCGGCGCGTCTCGCAAAACGAGTCTTCCAAACATTTGAAATCCTTTGTTGTGTGTGTGTGTGTGTGTGTGTGAGTGTGTGTGTGTGTGTTTTGACCAAAATGAGTTGAAACTGAGAAAAACAAAAATGGGGAACTCTTTATAAGACTTTGAACAATCCCCAAGATTTTTGGTATGATTTTTGGATTGAGTCTTGGCACTCAAAAGATTTTTTGAAGTTGGGAAACAATTCTGCCAGAATGAAAGAAGGCAGTTGACCCATGACTTTGAAATGGACTTAAAGGCTTCAAAAACTCAAAATCTGGGGAAAGTCCGAGAATGAAAGTTGCTTAAAACACCCTAAATAGGGTTTCTGCAGAGGAACTTTCCATTTTTGAAGTAATTTGAGGGGTCAAAACCTTCTGGAAATCTCAGATATGAAATCTGGATTTCCAGAAGCTGATGAACTGGCCTCTAAGAGAAAAATTGAAAAAGGGGTTTTTACTCACGCAAAAAATAAAGTAAAAATATGTCTGGAAATATATTGATGTTGGCTACAAAAAGTATTTTGTAGTCAACACCTAATTCCAAGTTTTACTGGGTCCAAAAAATAGGAAAATGGACTGAGGTCTCAGAACAATGCTACTGGACAGCAAGATGTTCTTGAGGGAAAATGTGATTTTTGGGGGATTTGCATCTATGTTCACCACATTTTCATCCCTAGACTTGATACCACTACTTTTTGTTAAGTGGTTATCATATTCAAGTCATCCTTGGGGAAATTTATGGGGTTTAAACATGTCCTTTGCAAAGGGAAAGGGGATATTTTGTAAAGATGAATTTAAAGAGAAAAAACAACTAAAGATTTAAAATGTGGACCATTTGAGATGGTCATTCATGAAGATGAACTTCAAGATGACCATCTTGGGTCAAAAATTAAGTTAAACTAGACATCAAGTAGATCCAAGTAAGAAGAACAAGATGAACAAGAGGTTAAAAGGGAATTTTAGGGTTTAGAGAAGGAGGGCTTTACCAATGGTGACACCCTATCTTCCTAGGCTTGGAATTTGACTTGAGGAGTATCAAGATTTGGTGTTTGACTTGAGGAGTATCAATATTTGGTGTTTTGGAGTTGGGTTTGGGTGGATTCAAGGCTTGAATGTGTTTAGGGTTTGATGATAGAGTTGATCAAAGAGAAAACAAGTAGATAACACTTAAGTCCTCTATGTTTTCTCCCTAATCTTCCTCTTTGGTGGTGGTTTAAGCTTGAGCTTGTGTGTATTTAAGAATAATTTGAGAGTGTTTGGAGTGGAATTGGGAAAGATTCAAGAGAAAATGGTGGCAATCTAAGGATTCCCACTGTTTTCTCTCTATATTTCGCCAGAGTTTTGTTGCTGTGAGTAAATTGTGTTGTGTAAACTGAGAGAGGAGGGTTTAATTTATAGCCCTCTGTGAGGGACAAAGATGTCCGCGCGGATGGTTCCGTACACGTGCCTGGTGCATTAAATGCTGCTCCAGGCTTTGAACAGGAAGAATATTATTCAAAATTTCAGCAGTTTTTGTTTTTCAACTTGCCTAATTCGGATTTTTCCAATTTCTTTTGCTTTTTGAGATTCTTTTCTAGGTTTAACCTTAAATGGCAATGCCCACTTTATCCTCACTTTGTTAGAAAAGTTAGGAATGTTAGGAATTGTTGGAATTGTTATAACTTTCGTTAATTTTCTAACGAAAATTCTAACAAGCTCAAATTGGAGCACTTACAGCACTGGATCGAAACTCCCCAAGCCGTCCTCTAACCAATCCTCCCATACCTCATCACGCGGTCCATAGGACTTCTTATACCCCTTTTGACCTGCTATTGTAAGTGCTCCAATTTGAGCTTGTTAGAATTTTCGTTAGAAAATTAACGAAAGTTATAACATTTCTAACAATTCCTAACATTTCTAACATTTCTAACCAACCAAGGGTAGATTAGGGATTGCCAAAAAAAAGATAAACCAAGGAAAGGAATCAAAAAAGCAAAAGAAATAAGAAAAACCAAAAAAAGAAATGGCTGGAAACATAATCTGGCTGGTTAATTTGAATTTTAAAAAAGATTATTCCTCTTGTCCAAAGCCTGGAGCAGCATTTAATGAACAGTGCACGCTGCAGGTCCTATCCGCGCGTATGGGATTGCAATTTTCAGAGGGCTATAAATTGAGCCCTCCAGTAACAAAAAAAAAAGAGGAACAAGAGCACAATTCACAGTATTTGGCGAATATACTCGAGAAAACAGTGAGAATTCTATAAGAATTGTCACCTTTTTCTCTTGAATCTTCTCAACCTTCACTCACTCAAATCAAACTCATTCATCATCATATTCAAAGCCTCAAACACTCATATATTCAAGCCAAATCCTCAAAATACAAAGAAGATAGGTATAACCTCCCTCTTCTTACCCTAAATCTTTCATCCATGCATGCATTTTCAAACTACAAAATGTAGTTCATTCTTCTTCTTGTCTTAGATCCAAGAAGATCACCATGGAAGTTCATCTCCATGGATGATCTTTTACAAGGATCAACATTTTCTTCAATGTGTTCTTATTTTCTTGCAAATGCATTTTCAAAACCCTAAAAACCATTTTCAAGCATTAAATCTCATTTTCAAAGGATAAAATTCCCCTTCCCAAGCAAATGAAGTGCTTAGTCCTAATGTACCCCAAGGATGGTTTGGTATAGTTGACTCACCACTAAAATGTCAAGTGATCACTAACCAAAACCTAGGGAAATGGGGACAAGCATGGATGCAAAACCCCCCTTAAAATCATATTTTCTTTCTTGAGAAGTTGCTGTCCAGTAGCAATTTTCCAAGATCCCAGTCCATTGTCTTAATTTTTGGACACAGATAAACTTGGAATTTGGTGTTGACTACAAAACACTTTTTGTAGCCAACACCCAGAGTTTTCCAGACATATTTTTACTTTATTTTTTGGGTGAGTAAAACTCCTCTTTTCAAATTTTCTTTTAGAGGCTAGTTCATCAGCTTCTGGAAATCCAGATTGCATATCTGAAATTTCTAGAAGGTTTTGACCCCTCAAATCTTCTCCAAAATGGAAAATTCCTTCTCACAAATCTTATTTAAGGTGTCTGGAACAACTTTCATTCTCTGAGTTT
This sequence comes from Adenophora triphylla var. japonica, assembly GCA_022495995.1. Taxonomy (NCBI): domain Eukaryota; kingdom Viridiplantae; phylum Streptophyta; class Magnoliopsida; order Asterales; family Campanulaceae; genus Adenophora; species Adenophora triphylla. The sequence goes on along the minus strand of JAFEMH010000252.1, from coordinate 264,327 downwards.
ATCCAGATTATGAAGTTTTAAGACCCTTGAATCCATTTCAAAATCAAAGGTCCACTGCCTTTTTCATTCTGGCAGAAGTGACTCTCAACTTCAAAAGGTCTTTTGAGTACCAAATCTAAATCCAAAAATCTTCCAAAAAATCTTGGGATCAGTTTAAAGTCCTAAAAAGATATCCCAATTTTTACTTTTCTGAGTTTCAAATTATTTTGGCCAAAACACACACACACACAAATGATTTTCAGCTTGGAAGACTCGTTTTACGAGGCATTCCGGGTGCACGCTAACGTCCTTCCCGGCGTGTAACATGACCTCCGAACCCAAATCTCTAATCTCGGGCATTTTTCAAAGTTTTGGCCCTTAAAACAAAAATGGCGTGGCGACTCCGTTCTTTTTCCCGGGTTTTATTTGGTTTTTTCAAAGAAACGCGAAAAATCGAATTTTTTCCCGCGAAATGGCGACACATCATCACAGTGGCGACTCATTGGGGACTAAGCTTTTTCTAAAAAAAAATGGTATTTGGTATATTGGTGGAAACCATTAAACTTCCCGTTACCGCCTCCTAACACGAGTCGGGGATAAATTGTGGTTTAACAATCCCACGTACCGGTATCACCGTTTTCAAAAAAAAAAGAAAAAGCTTTTGAGGGTCAAGCTTCCGTCCCGGCTTTGAAAATCATTTGTGTGTGTGTGTGTTGATTTTTGCACATTTTTCGTGTTGTTTTGGCCGCCTCGGAGAAAGTCAAAATTTTGACTGTCGGAATAATGTCCCTAACTATCGGAATTTTCGTGCTTACGTGCTTATGTGTTCATTAAATTTCAAAAAAAAAAAGGGGGTTTTCAAAAAAAAAGAAAATTTTCAAAAAAAAAAAAATCATGCATCATATTTTTAAGACACATAAAAAATTTTCTATTTTACTCAGAAAAAGAATATAGACTGCTTGCACACTACGCGCACGTGACCGTACACTGCACACTACGTCCCTAACCCGGGGAAATCCTTGTCGCGGTCCGTTTGGTCTTATTACGCCTCTCGGACGAGCACAGGACTACCCAAACATCCCATGGAGCCTCGTGTCGACCATGCACTTGTCCGTGACACACTTTGTCCGAGACCCGATTGGTTTTTAGTCTGGTTTGTGTCATGCCCTGTCTGTGTATAGACCTTTCCTTTCAAGCCTTTGTCGGCATACCGACTCAATATCTTTCGGGGACCCTAATCAGTCGAAGTTCTGCCGGTTTTCCGCCGCAGACTTTGACCAAGATATTGACCGGCGCCTTGACTTCGGCTCGGCGGCACAAATTATACGGCCGACTCCCAAGATTGACACCGAGTCATCAAGGATTAATGATTATTCCATGCCTAATTACGGCCTAGCGACGACAAGTCAAGATCAATTGTGGACGCTTATCGGTCAAATCATGCCGACTTTTCGTCGAGCCCTCGGACATGATCTTGACTTTTGACGTCGCCTTTGTCCGTAATTTACATCGAATGCTCGTTAAGAATCGATTACCCGAGACTTTTAGGATCGTTTTTCTTTCGGCCTCCGTGGGACCCGCTTGCCTATAGGACCCTCGCCCGGGGCATCCACCCCGGGAGGTCGAAATACAGGTGGAATACGAGGGCTTATAGACGTAGTGACGGGGCCCACTGATCCAGATCCCGAGTAGTTTGCGAAAAAGAAGAGCAATCTTTTCCAACCGACTAGGTTAATAAAACATGTTTTAAGTAAACGTGAACAAATAAGCGCATGTTGCATGAGCCCAATGCCCAAACACCTACCCTCCTTCCATTCCCGAGACATCCGAACCTTCGTGTCCTTTCCCCGTGATCCGCACAAAGCTTGGTTTCGGCACGGGTCATCGTTTGATTAGTTGGGAAGAGTCAAGCGCGTCATCGGCTTCGCCGTTTGTTCCGACTCCGGGTTTCAGAATGTACGCATCGGCCCGAGTAATGATGGGGATAACGTCACTCCGCCTCCAGGGACCACTCGGACAGAGCAACAAAGTGGAATCGGTTAGCGAACGAGATGAGGTTACGACAGGAAGCACGGCTAAACGGCCTTTATAGAGGCTATTAAGAGCCACTTGCCCGGCCGCCGGCCTCAATCCGGATGGCACCTTCACCGTGGAAGAAGACGAGGATGTCAACCCCACTCTCGGTCGCCACGACTACACCGGGATGCCGCCACCCACCTCCTATGGTGCCACTACCGAGAGCCCATGCTCCTCGATTTTCGGGTCGGCCAGGCTCCCCAACCACGGCACCACCGGATCCATGCGGCCCGACGACACAAATTAGTGGGGAAAAATCGATGCGGAATGTCTTCTCATGGTTGGGGCTATCTCGGAATGCCACGGCTAATCGGGATCCCGCCACGCTTTGGAACCGATCAATCCGGGCCTTCGCGACAGCAGTTCAAAGGGCCACAGCGGCCACGATTCGGGATGCCGCCACAACTTGGTTACGGGCGCGATCGGGAGCCCCTCCTCGTAAACAGTACTAGTTCAGTGCTCCTCACACAAATCCATTCCTCACTCGAGACTTCTATGGGTTACCAAGCCTCCATCCCGGTGTCATCCGAATCACCGGGACCGCAGTACCCCGGGTTACACACCTTCACCACGAGCGGCCATGCAATTCAACAATCCGGGACGGCGGCCCGCACTCAAGCCTACTTACGGGCCCCACTGAAATCCAAGTTATCCGGCTACATCGGTGCCTCCACCTACTTTGCCGGTTGAAAATCAACGGCGGGCCGCAAGGTTCTATCCCTTCGCCCAAGCTCCTACTCATGCTCCCGGGGTAACTCGGCCCGGGACGGAGTTTTCACCTACGTCCGGATCGGCCGTTCCCTCCACGATCGCCTCCGGTGGTAGCTCCTCTTCGGGGTCGGCCACTAGCTTGAATGCCATGGCTCCGCCACAAGACCCTCATCGGCCCGGTTCATGGAGCAACACAAGGAAATGAAAGCGCAGATCGTCGAACCGGCCGCCAAGAAGCCCGCTCTTCCGGCCTCTGAGACTGACTCCATTATTCCTCTCGCCCCACAAATTCGTGATGCCTAATCTGGATCTCTTTGATGGGACTGCATGCCCGAAAACCCATTTGGACACATATACCTTGGCGATGAAGGCCAAGGGTGCACCAATCGCCAGCTAGGCGACTATTTCGATCTATCCTTGAAGTCCGGTGCCTTAAAGTGGTTCTTTCGTTTGAAACCCGAAGCTGTGGCTACGTGGGACCAGATTACCAATGCCTTCACAGAGAAATATAAGGCCAACTTGGAGTGGGAAACAAACAGAGTTGACCTACAAACAACAGGTGGGCGTCCCGATGAGAATGTTGGGGACTTCTACAAGCGGTGGAATCTCGAAACTCGGTGAAATGGCTATCCCTCCTTCCGAAGAGGAACAACTGGACATCTTCCAATCATGTCCGAAACCGCATTCGAGAGCCTCCTCGATCACTTCCCGTACTCGGACTTACGGGCCGCGGTTAACTCTCGCAAAGAAAGTTTGAAAAGGCTTACAATCCGCAACCGACCGCCGCACTCGCCTACGTATATCGGGCTCCTCCTGCAAACACGTCGCTTCCTCGCCAAAGGCAAAGAAATGATTAACTATGCGGGACAGAATGTAATAACACAACTCCTTTTGCTCCCAGAAACCAAATGAGCCTGGACTCACTGGGTCATGAATCTCGAAAACTTTGGAATGCCCCCGAACGACATCTTTAGGGGAATTTGGTGAAAGAAGGCTTGCCGCGGCCTTTGGAGAATTTACAACCCCGAGAAATCCGAATGCTCCCGTGGATACTACAAAGTATTGTGCTTTTCATCAAGCTCACGGACATCCGACCGACAACCGCTTCACTCTGAAAAAGGCAATCCAGGGGGGCTAATAGAGCAAGGAAAGTTGGAAGGCCCCGAAGGGCCTAATACAGTCAAAAATCCTCTGCCAAGGAACCATAATCAGGTGAATATGATTGAAAGCGGAGAATCTTCGCATGCCCAGGAAGATGCTGATGAAAGTCCCCAAATACCCGTGGCCAACCACGTCGAGGATCCTGAATTCGGATTCGCCCTCAGCCTTGAGGACATTGAACGGATCAACCCATCTTGGTCTCATGTCAGAGACTCCTTGCAAGAATACGAGGCTCGCTATTTCTCGGATGAAGGGAAGGCCAATACCGAAGAGTCGGGTCGTTCCTGGCCAAAACATGAGAGGACCATTTACACAAGATGGTTAGAACAATCGAGAAGAATTGAACAAGAAAGCTTCCGGCGAGCGCCTGTACTGGGGCTTATCAGCAAAGAGGCCGAAGAGCATCTGGAGCTAATACACTTCTGCAAACTGGCTATTGGAGAAGTCGAATACGATCCCGAAGGCAATGAAACTGAAGAATCAGAGGAGGAGGACTCCTTTTACATTCTACCCGGTGTCAAATACGTGCCACCCCCTCTCACTCTTCCCCCGCAGTTTCTGGGAGGAGAAGCTGAGTCACCACTTCCGGGAATGGGGGCATATGACAATTTCTGCGGCTGCACGCACCCATATTCCCCTAACGGGTTTGATCGGCGTTCCCTCTCCGCCGAAATCCCGGTAGTATGGGAAGATGATTCCGATGACAGCGATGATGATGATGATGACGAGAGTGAAGAATCAACTGAGGCCCCAGATCCGGAAACAATCTGGAACAATCATGCCGGAAATGAGCCCATGGGAGCCAGGCACAATGGCTGGTTATCAGCAAGCGGCAGACGAAGAAACTTCTAAGACGAATATGAGACCGAGGACATGAAGGCCATGAAGTTTCATCGATCTGAGCACGTGGATGTCTTAGAATTCAACACTGCCTACCATGCTTTGGGAAAGGGTTTTTAGGTGTCCGATCCAGCCGATAGTCGAAGATCCGATCGAAAGAGGAAAATTAACTCCCATCCGCCCAAATGAGAAAATAACCATGGTTAGATCAAATCCACCCTGCAACAAAGTAACACTCCTTGTCGGGGTTACCCAAGAAGAGGTCACCTTCCCCGAATGTATGTCGGCTTTCGGAGAAGTCCTAGAAACCGGCATGATACCGGATGCGCCTCCCACACGTAACGCTATAATTATCTCCAACTCGAGTATTACGTAAAGGAACCGAGAATGGCCGCACTATACCTGGGATGAAATCGAAAAGCCGCCGAGTCCCGACAATAGCGACTCTTGTTGCATGATAACTATGAGCAAGGCCGGCCATGAGAGTGAATCGGAGGACGCCCTAGCTCGTGGGCCATCCAAGGGGCAACAACACAACCCCAAACCCAAAAGCTGTGACACGGGAAGCGATTATAAGGGGCCGCCCGGGAAGGAGCCAAGATGCGGCTCGGCCCCTCATCGTCGCTAGACTCCGTCGTAACCGGTGGCCAATAGCCAAAAGGGCTCCCCGATTGACCTTAGCAACATTGAAGAAATCCACCAAGAGACAACCGAGGAGGAAGTTAACCCCGTTGACCCGATCCGGAGAGATCTTCCAAGGGAATCCCAAGGCGTATAAGAAGGCCACGAGATCAAGCACCGAAAGAAGATCGCCGCCCTATGCTAAGACAGTGAAACTCCGGACCCGAAAAAGAGGATCCCGTGCTAACCTGATTGAAGCAAACACAGCCAACATTTCCCTCTCGGTCTCTACTCACTTCGTCCTATCCCCATAAGCTGAAGCTGGAAGAAAGCCTGGCTCGCACTCTAGTGCCTATTGATGCTACTCCCGACGACGTGGTACAGTTGATTGGAAACATCCACTACGGGAACATAATCACTTTCACAGATCTCGACCTCCCTCAATTTGGGGCTGATCATAACGAGCCTCTCTTCATCACAGTCCAGTTGGATGAACGACGCCTCCCTCGGGTCCTGGTTGATAATGGGTCCGGGATGAACATTCTTCCGGCAAAGATCATGAGCATGCTTGATGTCAAGACTACAGACTTGAAGCCTTCTTCCCTCACAGTCAAAGCTTACGACTCAACGTCCCGAGCAGTCCTTGGAGTCGCTACCTTGGACCTCTGGTTCGGACAAAAATTGATACCTGTGGAATTCCAGGTTATTGACATCCCGATTACTTTTAATGCCTTATTGGGAAGACCTTGGCTGCATCAGGTCAAGGGGGTCGCCTCAAGCCTCCACCAGTGTGTGAAATTCGTCTCGAATGGGGATTTGACAACCATTTACGGGGATTTAGTCACTTTAGAGGGCACAGATACGGGCGGAATACCTATTCTGGAAATCAAACATGACGAGGAAGGTCTCATGCTAACGGGCTTCACGGTCGAGCCTCCCAAGGCCCAAGTGTGCAACATAGATCTGACGGTCACTCGGGATAAAATCCCACCGGTCTTGAAAATGATGAGAAAAATGAGCTATCTACCTGGCCTCGGCCTGGGAAACACCAACAAGGAACTCACAAACTCATCGAGGTGAAAGGACAGAATACTCGCCACGGCCCGGGATATGAGGCCTCCTCGTGGACACCGCAAAAGGAAAAAGATTTGAAGCCGCCACAGAAGGGTCCCTGGCCGACGACCCTAAATCTCTCCCCTTCGCCTCCTAATTTGGTCGACTACTTTGTAAAGGGTCCCACACAACCAGTGAAAACATCACAGAGCCCACTCCTACGGCAGATGGCTAAAGCTACAGGATAGCCTCAACAAGTTTAGAGGAACCAAGGCTAACCCGGTCCGCGTAATGTTCCCGGACCTACCCAAGATACTCCGGGGCTACCACTACCACGAAGAGCGAGTATACCTTCGTAGGCGTGCCTCGACTCCGGTGGAACAAGCCGAGAAGCTTACCACCACAAACCCGATTGCCCAGAAGATCCGAAGCCCGAGTTCGAATTTACAAGCACTCAAAAGCTAAGGCCACGTAATTTCCCTCGATGATTGGGATGGTCCGGTTATGCAACAATTGTTCGAAGAAGAAGTCCTGGTGCTGCACTCCGATTGATCTCGGCTCGGTCCAAGAGATGATAGCAAAGCAATTGAGAAAGGAAAACAAAACAAAGACAAGCTTCCCGAGTCATGAGGCCACCAACAAAGAAAGCCGCTAAAAATTGGGAAAACCTCTCGTGCCCGTCCGCGACCAAGGAGGAAATGATCACCAAGCTTGGATTGGTCCCCCGTCCCTTTGTGTCAATCTAGGACAAGTCCTCCCAGTCTCTCTTTGTTAAGATCGAGTCTCTAGGGTCGTCTGACGGCCTTACGCCTGAAGACTACGAGTCTGTAGCAAGCGCTGTATTCCATTTCGTTTTCAATGAAATGACGAACCTTTCTGAGTATCCCTTGATTGCCACTTTAACTAATGATGAATTAATTAATAAAAAAAAATTTAATAATAATTCATTAGATAAAGAAGCAGACACATTAAACAACAAAAAAAATCAAACAAAAAAAAAGAGAGAATCTTTAAGCAGGTTGTCCGGAAAGAGGAAAATCGAGCCCAAGCTGCCGAAGAGATTTTGACGAGTGTGAATCTGAGAACTGCGAAAGAGCCTAAAGAGACGCAGATTAGTGATTTCTTCGAAGGAACTGGAAAGGATGCCTTTCAATCCTACAAAATCCTCAACTCAAGGAAAGTAGCCCTCTTCATCAAAGAGAACATCATATGCAGATACGGGTTGCCAGCCGAAATCATTTCAGATAATGGATCCCACTTCGAAGGGGAGTGCGACAGTCGGGCCGCGTAATCCGAATAACCCGTCACAAGTCATCTCCTTACAGTGCCCCAAACCAACGGAGCCGTCGAGGCAAAGAAACAAGACTTTGGAAAACATTATCCGGAAAATGGCTGTCCAAGGCAGTGATTGGCCCGAGAAGTTACACTCGGCACTCGGGGCTACGTAACATCGGGCCGAACGGCAATCGGGAAACACCGTTTGCTCTCACATACGGAATGGAAGCCGTACTACCAATCGAGCTAGAGATCCCCTCGCTCCGTATACCGCCGGGAAAGCCGTATCAACGAGGTCGAATGGCTCCGCAGTCGCCATGATGAATTGGCCCTGCTAGATGAACGCCGATTGAAGGCCATGGAACACATCCGAGCCTACCAAGGAAGAATGGCCAGAGCCTTCGACAAGAAAGTAAAGCATCGAGAGATCCGAGAAGGTGATCTCGTTTTGAAAGAAAAACCCCCGGTCCGTATCAACCCGCTTGGCAAATGGGAGCCTGTTTGGGTCGGGCCATATGTCGTCCAAAAGATCTTCTCCGGAGGAGCCATGCAACTTGCAGACCTCGACGGGAATCCCTTTGTACACCCAGTGAATGGTGACAAGCTGCGCAGATACTACGCATAAAAAAATAGAGAAAAAAAAGAGGAGTGCTAAAAGAGTAATACCCAACTAGGTTGAAAACCCGAAAAGGGCGGCCTAGGTAAAAAACAGGGTTGCACCAAAAAAAAAAACAAAACAAAAAATAAAAAAAAAACAAAACAAAAAAAAAACAAAACAAAACAAAAAAAAACAAAAAAAAATCAAAGTTGAACTACGAAGACCCGAGCTCCTCAAAATGAGGGGAACGTAGGCAAAGGAAACGGTTCGGTCTAAAACACAAATAAAAGTCATACTTTGACATCAATACACCGATCGTACCATGAAAGCGTCTCGAAAAACTCAAGCAATTCAAATATTCATTACAAGTTAAAAACTTTTTGATGAGTCTAAGCCCGATTCATTCCTACAACCGGCAACCCGCTAAAAGAAAACTAAGATACGTAATCAAACTAATGTGTCTCGCCATGACAAGAAAGGGATACTCGGAAACCTCGTAGTCACTCCAAGCCACTCGCATCGGCCTCTCCCCTCTTCTTCCCCTTCGAGTCTTCTTCTTACGAACCGGAAAAGTATCGCCTTCCTCCTACCAAGCTCGGTATAGGAACAGGATCTATCAAACCACTCCGCTGTGGCCTTAGTAGCCCTAGCGTCATCTCTCATCTCCCGTAGCCTAGCCGGTAGCATAAGAGCCCTCCTCTCCTCCGTCTCTTGACGTGAGCCTCATAGTCGGTCACGCCGTCTCCGCTCCCGTCATGAGGGTTGGCCCTCGCCTCGGCCCTCCTCCTCTCCGAAAGCCAGTCCTCCGCACCCACAATGGCCTCACGCCGTCTCAAAATAGCCATCCGAGTCTCTCCCAAATGCCTCTCGTACCAATCCAGGTACCAAGTGGTCAGAACACCGGTCTTGGACACTCGAGGATAACCCGAGGAGGAAAGACGTCATACCTCCATGCTCGGGAAAGAAAGGAAAACACCGAAGGATCATCCATAGAAACAGGAGCCACCACCCCGGTGGCTATATCATCAAAGTCCTCCAAAGGAACTCCGCTCCAAACCAAACTGTCTCGTAACTAAAGCCGGAATGTAGAAGCCGGACCGAAAAAGCCCCGAAGCATGACCACATGAGACCCGGCCCCGAAGCACTCTGCGAGTCTCCACCCGCCAACAAGGCACTGACCATCTGATATCTTCTGTCTGGAGACCAGCCATCCAACGCTCCCATGAGCCCTGATCATCAAAATCCACAGCAACCCCCTCCTGGCAAATGTCCAAGGCCTGATCATGTCGGGAGATTCCCGAAGAATCCCCAAACGCTCCATCGCCCATGTGGTCAAGAGGAACGGGATGCCCCCGCGCATATACCGCTTCCCGTAGCGCCTCTATCGAGAGCATGGAAAGTCTCCCCAGGATCAAAGGAACAACATCTCTCGCCTGTGCGACAAAGGAACGACAACATCCAGCAAAGACCGATGGCAAATCCCAAAGGAATAGACCATGAACAGGGTGCCAAACATACAAAGTGCAAAGGCATCCCAATAGGCATCGTCGAGCAAGCCTAAGCCCCTAAATCTATCAGGGAGACCGGAAATATCAAAATGTTCGGGACCACGGATCATGCCTTGCGCTTCCTCCGGGGAAAGATGAAGCAGGATGCACAATCTGTCAACGAAAGAAGCCCCTCCGGGCAAAGGAACCGCTATCTCTTCCACCTCCGGACCACCAAGCAAGGCCCGAAATTCTTCGACGGTTGGGACCATCTCGCTGTAAGAAAGGCAAAAGACATGCCTCCTAGTGTCCCAAAATGAGGAAGAAGCCCTCAAAAGACCGTAATCCGGAATCAATTCCTTGAGAGACCATAAGCACTTCACCTTGTACCTTTCTTCAAAGAAGGACCTCCTCTCATGCATAATATCCCGGGACCAATCCTTGAACTTGTTGAAGAATGACATTTGGGATTCTTGGGACAATTTTGATGGAGCTTTTCTAAGGTTTTCCATGAATTTTCTCTCTTTCTTCCCGAAAATGGCTGTTTGGACTGGAGGTTGAAGAGGATATTTGAATTTGAAATAAAGTGAGACCAGATCTGGAGCAAAATTAAAGGACAATGTCAGATGCAGGACTCCTCCGCGCGGATATGTTTGCTTTCCATCAGAATAATCTGCAATGTACCCAAGCCGCTACACCAAAAGAGGAATATTCCGTCCCGCTTGCTCTAACCCGTGCAAAAACCTCCCCAAACCACCCATATACCAAACACTAACACCCTTGCCAAAAAACCAAGGCTCATGCAACACTGCATTCATACTGCATTGCATTCATAAAATAAAATCCTAAATTATTACATTCCAAAAAAAGAAAAAGAAAAAAAAAGAGTGTGCATAAAAAAAACAAACAAACATCAATAATCCTAAATTATTACATCAAAAAAAAAAAAAAAGAAGAGAGGAAAGAAGAAGAAAAAAAAATGTGCATAAGCTGTACAAATCTCAATCCCAGTCATAAATCTCAAAATCTCAGAAAATCAGGGGGGTAATCAATCAGAATCCCTAGCGCCCGACGTCTGTCCCCGGTCCCTCTTGCGACTCGGGCCCGCCTCCTCAGGAGCCCTGAAAATCTCGGGCTCAGAATCGTCCTCGTCTCCAGAAAGGGGCTCGTCAGGACCAACCGCACGCTTCCGATAAGGGCAAGCCAAGATCTGCGAAAAAATCATATCCGAAGGTGAAGGCGTCGGACTCCTGGACGTACGAAGACGACCCACCATGCTGCCAGACGTGTCCCTGCCCGTATGGATCCCCAAGAATAACGTGATCCGAAGGCAGCACCGCGCGGGGATCAATGAGAGGAGACAGAGGAGTCTCTGAAGAGGTCTCCGAACGAATAGGGAAGCCTCCCGCCCGACAGCGCCGGCCGTGGTCGCCTCGCTCTAGCCTCGAGGAGCTCCGCAAGCGACCATCCTCCCGATAAATCTCTTAGCTCCGATCACTTGCTTCGCGCCTTCGACGACCACCTCCGAAACCGCACAAAAGCAAAAGCGTCGAAACAGCTTGAAAGCGAGAAATGATGACAGGAAAGAAAAGAAAAGACAAAAAAAAAAGAAAGAGAAGCCATACCTTCATACCTGGACGAGGCCGGAAAGCTCGTGGAAGCCGCTCAGGCTGAGGGATCTGCACCCTCAATCAGACCCCATCCTGGATATATGAAAAATCCGTTCGAGGGTATCGCGGGATCCCAAGCCCCTCTATCCGTAACTCCGGGGCATCCTCACCTCCTCAAAACAAATATCGGGTATGGCTCAATCGCTACGAAATCCGAGAAGTGCCGGCCGGCTCGGTAATCATCCCAGTCACAGTATCCGTCACTCGGGTGCATCATATCGGCGGGAGGCTCCACCGGTGTCCTCAAAGGCGAGTTCACGCTATGCCGGCGCGTCACCCTCTCTCCTGCATAATAGGCATCGCAGTCGACCTCTCGTAATCCTCCGCCGCAGTCCCAAATCTCGGCGCCCTTCAGCCGCGCCACCTCGAAGCGATCCTGGGATAGAATATCATCCCCTCATCCGTCTCGGCCTCCGTCAAAGGAAGGCAATCCGCGTACTCGAGAGTCGTACGCCCCGGAGCTTATCTTCTCCCGGCATGCTTGGACCAAGAATGCATGACCGGATACGCCCGACGTACTCCGCCACCGCCGCCACATCGTGACATGAAAAAACTCCAACGCCCATACCGCGAAAGGTAAAAATCCAATCAATCCGGTGCAAAAAAGAAAAGTGTGTGCTCAAGAAAAAAAAAGGAAAGCAAAGAGAGAGCTTATACCTCCAGTGGCAAACTCAAAGCAAGACAAGGAGCTCACAGCCTTCCGGCCGTACCTATCGAGAGCAAAGTAAAGCTCGCGCCCCGGCTTCTCCCTGTGAGAGACGTCTCCAGCCATCTCCATGTCCTCCAAGGACCTCAAGAAGGCAAAGACCGCCGTCCCTCGCATGTCCAAAGAGGGTGCTCGAGAAAGCAAACCATAAGAAGGCCCCGGCAACTGACGGCGCCTATCCTCTCCTCCCCACTCGTAACTCACAATGGTCTCCACAATCTTCCCGTAGACCACCGCATACTCCATCCCCATCCCCTTTTTGGGAATAGGGGAAAATCCCAAGAGCACTCGCAGATCCGCATCGCTGTAGTCGTCCCGCCACTCAATGTTGCGTCCATTGAAGGACAAACCCGTGATCGCAGCATAGTCAGAAGGCGTAACCGTAGCCTCGCCCCAAAAGAAGTGAAACGTGTGGGTCACATCCCACCAGTGCTGCACTAAAGCAAACATCGCCCTTGCTCTTAGGGAACTTGACCACCCCTCAAGCACTCAACAAACTCCCAAAGCCCGGTCTCAACAACAACTGTCTCTGACTCGGCAAAGCTCCTCGGCCCGCATTCGGAAGCCGGTCCCACAAGTCAACCACAGACTCCACCGATCCTCGAGTCTTCATCTTGTTCAGCTGCTCCGTAACGTAGTTGTTTCCACCCTGCAACAAAACAAAAAAAAAAGAGAAAATGTCAAAAAAAAAAATTGCATTTGCATTTGCACAAAAAAAAAAAGAGCATACATATGCATCATGAAATTTCAAAGAAAATTCGACAGCATAACAGCATACAATGAGCATAGCCCCATTTTTCTCGCACAAAAAAGACAGTTTTCAGCAAATCCCAATCAACATTCAAAAAAAAAAAATCTTTCATACAAAGAGTCAACGGAAGTAAAAACTCCGTCCCATTTTCAAAAAAAAAAAAAGAGGAAGTTCCTATGCATGCACGCATATCATTCATCATCTCAAAAAAAAAAATCCTACATCCTACGGAAGCAAAAACTCCGTCCCATTTTTCATAAGACATGCATACATTCATCAAAAAAAAAAAATGCATTCCTACGGGAGTAAAAACTTCGTCCCGTTTTCATAAAATAACATGCATTCAACGGGAGGAAAAATCCGTCTCACCTTTCAAAAAAAAATGGCGAAAATGCCGATTCTTTTTCCAAGCAAAATGCATATTTTGGGATACCCATATACTCATTACAACATGCAAAGCATCAAAAACAAGATTCAAAGCCAAGAACATTAATCATTCGAATTTTCAAAAAAAAAAAATTCAAAAATCACCCAAAATTCAATCTCAAGCAAGAAATCAACAAAGGGAATGAAAAGATTCGAAGTATACCGTTCGGAGACTCGGATCAGAAGCCCAATGTTGCCAAGCATCGGGGTAGGGCTCCTCCGCAATCGATTGCGAAAGAGTATAGTGCCTCCTCATCCGGACGAGCTCCAATCGTCTCTCCGCTACCGGACCACGTCCTTGGCCATGAAAAGCACCTTCCCCGTGTTCCATTGCTCGAAAATCGAAGAAAATCGAAAGATTTCGAAGCTTTTTTGCCCAACAATGACGGTTTTTTGCGTTTTCTCTCTTCCTCTCTCGTAATTCTGTAAAAACAGACTGGGGAAGAAGAAGGGGGCGGCCCCTCATTTAAAACCCTCTGAACACGCTCCTATCCGCGCGGATAGGATTGTCAGGGTTGACCTTTTTGCCCTTTAAAAATCTGGGACTCTGCAGTTCAGTCCCCAACTTGACAAAGTTAACCAAAGTCAGCCCCTTGTCAAGGAAATCATCAAACGACAGTCAAACGTAAGACCGATCTCCCCGAGAAAGATAACGAGATCCCGTATCTTTCATCAATTTCCTCAACGGCAGTCAAACGTAAGACCGATCTCCCCAAGAAAGATAACGGAATCCCGTTTCTTTCATCAAAATTACCCTCCGGCAGTCAAACGTAAGACCGATCTCCCAGAGAAAGATAACGAGATCTCGTATCTTTCATCAAAATCATTCCACGGCAGTCAAACGTAAGACCGATTTCCCCGAGAAAGATAACGGAATCCCGTTTCTTTCATCAAAATCATTCCCCGGCAGTCAAACGTAAGACCGATTTCCCAGACGAATACGTCTGATTTTCCCCAGCAAAGGCTAACAAAATTCCCAGCAAAGTTAACGGAATCCCAAAAGCCAACGAAATCTAGAGAAGATCTCGAACTACGAAAGGGCTTGATTCCCCGCTAGGGATACGTAGGTAGCCTATCATTAGGTCCAGCCCCCCGACCAAAACGGTCACCCTCTCCTTCGGCAGCAGACAAAGTCCACCGAAAGGCCATTTCAAATCAAGGTTCGAGGCACCTAAAATGCCATCTCCAAGGTTCGAGGCACCTAAAACGCCATCTCCAAGGTTCGAGGCACCTAAAATGCCATCTCCAAGGTCCGAGGCACCTAAAATGCCATCATCAAGGTCCGAGGCACCTAAAACGCCATCATCAAGGTCCGAGGCACCTAAAACGCCATCTCCAAGGTTCGAGGCACCTAAAACGCCATCTCCAAGGTTCGAGGCACCTAAGACGCTATCACACACAACACTAGGAAAGCAATAAATCGCAATCATCCCCAGCAAGAGCAGATAGCCACCAGACCGAAAATGGTCATTCCTATCCCCAGAAGAGCGGATAGCCATCCGACCGAAAATGGTCATCTCTTACCCCCAGCAGAGTTTCTCTCCAGCAACCAACTGCAGAACTCGCTCATCAGGTTCGAGGCACCTAAAACGCCATCATCTCCAGGGTCAAAGACCCGAACTACGACTGGCTTGATTCCCATTCGGGATACGTAGGTAGCCTATTGAATAGGTTCAGCCACCCGATCACTCGATCATCCTGCCAAATATGGAGCCTTACTCTTATCGACGACCCCGCTTCCTTCGAAAGCGCCGTCGCCGAGGGCTCTTGTAAGTGCTCCAATTTGAGCTTGTTAGAATTTTCGTTAGAAAATTAACGAAAGTTATAACATTTCTAACAATTCCTAACATTTCTAACATTTCTAACCAACCAAGGGTAGATTAGGGATTGCCAAAAAAAGATAAACCAAGGAAAGGAATCAAAAAAGCAAAAGAAATAAGAAAAACCAAAAAAAGAAATGGCTGGAAACATAATCTGGCTGGTTAATTTGAATTTTAAAAAAGATTATTCCTCTTGTCCAAAGCCTGGAGCAGCATTTAATGAACAGTGCACGCTGCAGGTCCTATCCGCGCGGATGGGATTGCAATTTTCAGAGGGCTATAAATTGAGCCCTCCAGTCACAAAATAAGAGAGGAACAAGAGCACAATTCACAGTATTTGGCGAATATACTCGAGAAAACAGTGAGAATTCTATAAGAATTGTCACCTTTTTCTCTTGAATCTTCCCAACCTTCACTCACTCAAATCAAACTCATTCACCATCATATTCAAAGCCTCAAACACTCATATATTCAAGCCAAAGCCCCAAAATACAAAGAAGATAGGTATAACCTCCCTCTTCTTACCCTAAATCTCTCATCCATGCATGCATTTTCAAACTACAAAATGTAGTTCATTCTTCTTCTTGTCTTAGATCCAAGAAGATCACCATGGAAGTTCATCTCCATGGATGATCTTCTACAAGGATCAACATTTTCTTCAATGTGTTCTTATTTTCTTGCAAATGCATTTTCAAAACCCTAAAAACCATTTTCAAGCATTAAATCTCATTTTCAAAGGATAAAATTCCCCTTCCCAAGCAAATGAAGTGCTTAGTCCTAATGTACCCCAAGGATGGTTTGGTATAGTTGACTCACCACTAAAATGTCAAGTGATCACTAACCAAAACCTAGGGAAATGGGTACAAGCATGGATGCAAAACCCCCTTTTAAAATCATATTTTCTTTCTTGAGAAGTTGCTGTCCAGTAGCAATTTTGCAAGATCCCAGTCCATTGTCTTAATTTTTGGACACGGATAAAATTGGAATTTGGTGTTGACTACAAAACACTTTTTGTAGCCAACATCCAGAGATTTCCAGACATATTTTTACTTTATTTTTTGGGTGAGTAAAACTCCTCTTTTCAAATTTTCTTTTAGAGGCTAGTTCATCAGCTTCTGGAAATCCAGATTGCATATCTGAGATTTCCAGAAGGTTTTGACCCCTCAAATCTTCTCCAAAATGGAAAATTACTTCGCACAAATCTTATTTAAGGTGTCTGGAACAACTTTTATTCTCTAATTTTATCCAGATTATGAAGTTTTAAGACCCTTGAATCCATTTCAAAATCAAAGGTCCACTGCCTTTTTCATTCTGGCAGAAGTGACTCTCAACTTCAAAAGGTCTTTTGAGTACCAAATATCAATCCAAAAATCTTCCAAAAAATCTTGGGATCAGTTTAAAGTCCTAAAAAGATATCCCAATTTTTACTTTTCTGAGTTTCAAATTATTTTGGCCAAAACACACACACACACACACAAATGATTTTCAGCTTGGAAGACTCGTTTTACGAGGCATTCCGGGTGCACGCTAACGTCCTTCCCGGCGTGTAACATGACCTCCGAACCCAAATCTCTAATCTCGGGCATTTTTCAAAGTTTTGGCCCTTAAAACAAAAATGGCGTGGCGACTCCGTTCTTTTTCCCGGGTTTTATTTGGTTTTTTCAAAGAAACGCGAAAAATTGAATTTTTTTCCGCGAAATGGCGACACATCATCACAGCTATCAATGAACAATTTTGGCCGCAAGATATGGGGTCTCTGGGGAGTTTCTGCTGGATCCCAAACTGGCGTGTAACACGGTCAGGCATATACGCCTCCGTGATATCCTGGAAGCGTATAACCCCACGGAAGTATGAGACCGGCAAAAGCGCCTCTGGGGTGGTGCCGTAGGGAGTCCAACAAACCTAAAATGAATTTGTTAGACACCGTCAACAGAAATAATAAATTATAACAATTTGTAAAACTTTAAATATAACTAACTCACCCTATCAACCGTCATCGTGTCCAGGGTATGCCGAAACCTCAATAGATGGGGCATATCCCTACCGACCGTATCAGTACGTACCCATCTACGAGCTCTCGGCTGGCCCTCCATCCATAACGGGTCAATATCTCTCCGGAAAACCGGAAAGTGCTCGTATATCCAGGCCTGCAAATGTATGAAATAAATAAGTTAACAATGTTATAATCATAAATGCATGTTGTAATTATTAAATGATTGTTAAATATTACCTCTAAAAGACTCAAACAACCACCAATCTGCTTGCATCCGTATCTAGATGCCTTCCCTAACTCCCGGTATAGATATGCCAACGCAGCTGTCCCCCAGGATAGAGCCCCCACTCTGTCAATATCCACGCACAATGAAAGGTAGTCTGAGGGCATCTTATCCTGAGTCTTGTCCACGAACAGCGTGGAGCCGAGGAGGAACATGATGTACGTAGAAGCGCGCTCATCGTCAGTCATGTCGGAAGGGGACTCAAAGGACCGGCGGAGGCCATCTAAAGAGTAGGTCGTGCCCTTCCGACATGTCTCAAGGCGTGCCCTGATACGGGCTACGTCAGGCTCTGGATCCGCCTTCGCAACAGGGCCACCTGAACAGCTGATGCCTACAAATTGAAAATGAAATAATTAATAAAATTGATAAAATTTATGAAATTGATAAAATTTATGTAATTTATAAAAAATAGACAACAAACAAGAATATACCTAGGATATGAGTGACGTCATGCATAGTGATCGTCATCTCACCCCACGGCATGTGGAAGGTATTAGTCTCGGGAGACCACCGTTCCACAAACGCCGTTAGGAGCGCCATGCTAGGCCGGCGAATGGTAGCATCATGTAGGAAATGGAGGCCGGTACCCTCAACACGAGCCCACCAAGCTCTATCATCCTCCGGTAAAGAAGCATGGGAGAACCTGTTGATTACAAACAAAAAATTATAATTAATACTCCCTATGTTTCAAGATTCAGATGACATTTCGTGTTCCAATACCCGAAATGTTGGTGACATTTCGTATGTGTTCATACGAATGGTCACCAACATTTCGGGTATTGGCATACGAAATGTAAACTGATGAACGTATGAACACATACGAAATGTCACCAACATTTCGGGTATTGGAACACGAAATGTCATCTGATTCTTGATAATGTTTTGCAAATGGCTATTTAATAAACAAATCATATACTTACTTATCTAGAATCTGCTGCCTTGTTTGGCGCTTCAACACCGGCTCACAAGTGGCGTTCTCCCATATCTTACGGGCTCGATGATGACCAAACCCGTACAACAACTCAACCTCCTCCGGGCCGCCACCGGGGTTACTCTTCAGCTGCCACTGGTCATCCTTAGCCCCTTTCCCCTTTCTGCCCCGTGCCTCCCGCCTCTTGCGAGGCCTCACAGATACACTCTCCTCCGCCTCCTCCTCCTCCTCCTCCTCCTCCTCCTCATCATCACTAGATAAATGTGCCTCCTGCACAGATGCACCTCGGGAACGAGTACGTGAAGATGAATCCTCACTAGAATATGTACCCTCACTGTCACTCTCCTCAACCACAGGCTCCTCAATCACGACTTTCTTGTCGTGAATCTTTTTGCTCCGTTTATCTGCCTTAGCTGCAGCTGCCTCCTCGGCCTTCCTCTTTCTATTAGAGGCCGTCGCAGGGTTACGTCCCTACAAAAAATTAAATAAGAGACAGTTAATATTCAAGAACCAGTTGACATTTCGTGTTACAATACCCGAAATGTTGGTGACATTTCGTATGTGTTCATACGAATGGTCACCAACATTTCGGGTATTGGCATACGAAATGTAAACTGATGAATCAGTTTACATTTCGTATTCCAATACCCGAAATGTTGGTGACCATTCGTATGAACACATACGAAATGTCACCAACATTTCGGGTATTGGCATACGAAATGTAAACTGATTCATCAGTTTACATTTCGTATGCCAATACCCGAAATGTTTGTGACCATTCGTATATGTTCATACGAAACACACGCCGACAATTTCAAATTTTAGGCACACGAATTCGTATCCGATTCAAACAAAAAACCCAAATTAATGTTACGAAATCGCAATTAGAACCATTTAGGATACGTTTAAAACAACATTAAGCATTATATAATAGGTTTTAGGCATAAATTTGTTGTTGGGTTTTCAAATTTAAAATCTAGGTTAAAAAGAATTACTTTTGGTGCGGCGGGAGAAGAGGCGGACTTTCCACCGGTTTTAGGGAGGTTTGTCTTCATTTTTCCGGCGGTGGTGATCGGCGGCGTTCGTCGAGTGAGAGAGAGAAGAGAGAGCGCCGTTGGTTTTTTTACGTTTTGAGAGAGAGAGAGAGAACAGCGTAGGTAGGAAGGAATAGAACGACGTTTGAAATGGGGGAGGGAAGGAATTTTATTTTTTTAGTATATATATGAGGGTATTTTGGTCATTTGCACGTGCCTTGTAAATTTCATGCCTTGTATATAAGACTACCCAAATGAAACTACTAAAAATACTATTTCAAACATATAAACAAGTTTAATTGTGACTCTGACCACTTCCACTATGGCTACCACAACGGCCACCCCACTCCATCCCCTTGCTCACTCGAAAACAAATTGAAGTATTGACCGACGGAGGAGCATGAGACATTCTGTTGCTGCTGGAAAATAGAGGTCATCATCATCTGCTGCATTTGTTCCTCCATTTGTTGTTGCATTCGCTCCTCTTTTTGTCTCGTTCCATTCGCTCTTTCATTTGTGATTGTGCATCTTCCCGGTCATGTCTAGCTCAAATCACCGCTCCACCTCCTTCGTGAACTCGGATATCAAATGTATAAGTCAAACTTTTAATAATCTCATCCTTTTGTTTCATAGCATCCTGGTCCACATGCTAACAAATAGAAGAAGAAAAACACCGTGAAGAACGATTGTTAAATGTCAAAAGATTGCAGCTCCATGCTCTCCAAATCCCGTTAAACACGATCTTCTTTTAGTCACTTGTCTTTTATTCTCTTGTTTTTCTCCCTCCAATTTTCTTCTGGGACTTCACATGTGGTCCTTAGACCATCTACAGCTATGACTTTAAGTCATGATATTTGCTTAGTTGACATAAGAAGCCGCCACTCACAAAGCCAACCATGACTTTTATAAAGTCATGCCATGACTTTTCATCTTTTTGTTTTGCCAGACACCGAGCTTCATGGCATGGGAAAAAAAAAATCAAAGCTTTGACCAATTAGAGGGTGACACGTGTCATATTTTTGAAATTAATTTTTTTTTTACAAAAATTGCAATTAACATATAAAAAATAATAAAAATACAAGAATATTGAAATTGTTATATATAGTAGTAATAAATGTAATATAAATGAGTCGAAAAGAGAAAATATGGTAGGGTATAATAAAAAGTAGGAGAGAGAAACTGATGACTTTTGTCATGAATGGAGATAAAATTGTTTGGAGTTGTGTTTTTGATGACTGATGACGTGGAGCGAAGGTGAAGGAGAGAGGGATGGGAATGAAGTTTCATGGATAAAGATGCTCTTATACCGTTACAAAATTTTGTGGTTAGTCCCATTATTAAGACTTTTTATCCCGGTGACCAATGTACACCAATTTTTGCATGTCATTGATAATAGACAGAGAAACTTTGCAAAAGGAATCGTGTATTTCATTGATTGTAGAGACAAGTATTTATACAATTACAAGAGACCTATTCTAGGAATGAGATTACAATGAATATACTAAATAATTATCTACATATTGTATAAGATAAACATGGAAGGAGTATTATTCTAAGTAGAGGAATAATCTGATGTATCTTTGCTGTGAGGAGAGTTATCTGGTGGTAGATCATTGTTATCGTTATCATGCCCCCGCAAGATGGACGACCGCGTAGAAAGTCCAATCTTGGAAACCAACTCAAGAAAACGTGCACGAGGTAGGGGTTTGGTCAGTACATCCGCCAACTGATCAGACCCAGAGATGTGAGAGACACGTAGCAGCTGAGATTGAACATGTTCCCGTACGAAATGATAGTCGAGAGCTAGGTGCTTCATCTTGGAATGGAACTTGGGATTGGCAGCGACATAAGTAGCTCCCAAGTTGTCACAATAGATGACAGGAGGGCTTGAAGTTGGAACAGCCAGTTCACGTAGTAAATTTTGAAGCCAAAGTACTTCGGCTGTGGTGGCAGCCATTGCACGATACTCAGCCTCAGTAGAAGATCTGGCTAGTGTGCGTTGTTTGCGAGAACTCCAGGAGATGGGGTTGCGGCCAAGGTACACTACATAGCCAGTAGTGGAGATGTAATTATCAGCGTCGCCTGCCCAGTCAGCATCAGCGAGAGGCCAGTTTCAGCAATGTGCCGATGACGTCTCTCCGAGTACCCATTGTGTTCTGGTGTGTGGGGAGGAGAGGTAAGGTGGGTAATGCCATGAGAGACAAGAAGTGGGCGAAGCCCAATGTATTCTCCACCATTATCACTGAAGATGGTGATGATGGAGCGATTGAAGTATTTTTCAACTCGAGATTTGAATTCAGAGAAGACAGATGTGGCATCATTTTTGTGTTTTAAAGGGTAAAGCCATATATATTTGGAAAAGTGATCAACAAAGATGATGTAATATTTAAACCCATCATAGGAGGTGACAGGAGATGACCACACATCACTATATAATACATCAAGAGGACCACTAGATTGAATTGAATTTTCAGAGAATGGTAATTTATGGCTTTTATTGCAGTCACAAGAATTACAATGAAAGCTAGAACAACTAGGAATTTGTAAATTGAAACTACTACTAAGATGACGCAAAATAGGTTGAGACGGATGGCCTAAGCGATGATGCCACGTTGAAGCAGCGGAAGTGGATATAGAGTGAGCAGCGGGAGAGGGAGGCGTCCATTCATAGATGCCGGAGTTAGAACTGCCTTCCAGAAGGATGGTTCCCGTGCGAAGATCCTTCACAAGAAAAGAAGACGATGAGAAGGTGACAGAACAGTTATTATCAAGACAAAATTTTGAGATAGACAGAATGTTACGGGACACAGAGGGAGCACAGAGGACATGATTAAGAGAAAATTTAGAAGTTGGAGTAAGGAGAGAGGTGGAACCAGTGTGAGTGATTGGGAGGCCGGAACCATCACCAATAAGAAGCTCATCTGTCCCATCATACGGAGAGTGGAGGGCTAGGTTGTTGAGGTCATTGGTGACATGGTGAGTAGCTCCACTATCAAAGAGCCATGGTTTCGGTTGATGGGTGGCGGTGTGAGCACTGGGCTGGTGGGGTGGACGATTGGTGTTGGGACGATTGGGAGGGGGAGGAAATTGAGCATTAGGGTAGATTTGGCGAAAAGCATGACATTGGGACAGAAAGTGACCGTCACGACGGCACCATTGGCAGCGGCCTTTGTAGGGTTGTGGTGAGGTGTTGTTGCGAGGGTTAGGGTTGAAGTTGGGAGAGGAGTTTGGTTGGTTGTTGGATGAGCGTGGTTGGTTTTTGGTGGTATAGTTGACAACCGCAGGAAAGGTAGGTGGGTTTTTGGGTTTATTTTTGAGGGTTAACTCACGGTTGATAAGCTTTTCATGGAGCTCATCAAACGTGATCGGGTTTTCACGATTCTGAACAGCAGAGATAACATTGTCATAGTCGGGGTCATTTATTTGTTCAAGGATTTTGTCGATTAGGTCATCGGGGTCAATGGGGCGGCCTAGGGAGGTTAATTGGGCAGCACAGGTTTGAATGTCTTGCATGTATTCAGTTATGGTTCGGGTGCCCTTCGTGATATTGCGAAGGTGGTCTTTTATTTGTTTAATGTGGCCTTTGGAGGGATTGGCAAATGTTTTGGCTAGGGTGTTCCATGCGGCTAGGGTAGTGGGACAGAGGGATATAAGAGGAACAAGGGATGGTGACAGGGAACCGGCTAGAGCACCTAAGAGTAGTTTGTCTTGGCGATACCAGGTTTTATAGGAGGGGTTGGGCATGGGCTGTGGTGGTGGAGGAGGTGTTGGTGGGTCATTGGCAGTGGTAGTAGGCGCGACAATGGTGGGGGTAATGGTTTCAGATGGTATTGTGTGGTTGTTGTCAATGAAATGATGGAGGTCCAAGCCTATGAGGGTGGCTTCGATCTGAAGTTTCCAAGCTATGTAATTTGTGTTGGTGAGTTTGAGGACATGGGTGAGGGAGACGGCTATGAGAGGTTGTGTGGGTTCGGCTAGGTTGGGAATGAGGGTGAGATCGGTGGTGGTCATGGTGGTTGGCGGCGGCAGCTAGAGAAGTTTAGGGTTTTTGATCGTTTGCTCTGATACCATAATAGACAGAGAAACTTTGCAAAAGGAATCGTGTATTTCATTGATTGTAGAGACAAGCATTTATACAATTACAAGAGACCTATTCTAGGAATGAGATTACAATGAATATACTAAATAATTATCTACATATTGTATAAGATAAACATGGAAGGAGTATTATTCTAAGTAGAGGAATAATCTGATGTATCTTTGCTGTGAGGAGAGTTATCTGGTGGTAGATCATTGTTATCGTTATCAATTGATCCCTAATCCTAACCCGTTATAAATTGTTTTATTAAACTCGAAGAACTTGACAAAATGAATAAGTAGGCGCTAAAACAAAATTTAATAATCTCATCCTTTTGTTTCATAGCATCCTGGTCCACATGCTAACAAATAGAAGAAGAAAAACACCGTGAAGAACGATTGTTAAATGTCAAAAGATTGCAGCTCCATGCTCTCCAAATCCCGTTAAACACGATCTTCTTTTAGTCACTTGTCTTTTATTCTCTTGTTTTTCTCCCTCCAATTTTCTTCTGGGACTTCACATGTGGTCCTTAGACCATCTACAGCTATGACTTTAAGTCATGATATTTGCTTAGTTGACATAAGAAGCCGCCACTCACAAAGCCAACCATGACTTTTATAAAGTCATGCCATGACTTTTCATCTTTTGTTTTGCCGTACACCGAGCTTCATGGCATGGGAAAAAAAAAATCAAAGCTTTGACCAATTAGAGGGTGACACGTGTCATATTTTTGAAATTAATTTTTTTTTTACAAAAATTGCAATTAACATATAAAAAATAATAAAAATACAAGAATATTGAAATTGTTATATATAGTAGTAATAAATGTAATATAAATGAGTCGAAAAGAGAAAATATGGTAGGGTATAATAAAAAGTAGGAGAGAGAAACTGATGACTTTTGTCATGAATGGAGATAAAATTGTTTGGAGTTGTGTTTTTGATGACTGATGACGTGGAGCGAAGGTGAAGGAGAGAGGGATGGGAATGAAGTTTCATGGATAAAGATGCTCTTATACCGTTACAAAATTTTGTGGTTAGTCCCATTATTAAGACTTTTTATCCCGGTGACCAATGTACACCAATTTTTGCATGTCATTGATAATAGACAGAGAAACTTTGCAAAAGGAATCGTGTATTTCATTGATTGTAGAGACAAGTATTTATACAATTACAAGAGACCTATTCTAGGAATGAGATTACAATGAATATACTAAATAATTATCTACATATTGTATAAGATAAACATGGAAGGAGTATTATTCTAAGTAGAGGAATAATCTGATGTATCTTTGCTGTGAGGAGAGTTATCTGGTGGTAGATCATTGTTATCGTTATCATGCCCCCGCAAGATGGACGACCGCGTAGAAAGTCCAATCTTGGAAACCAACTCAAGAAAACGTGCACGAGGTAGGGGTTTGGTCAGTACATCCGCCAACCGATCGACCTGCAGATGTGAGAGACACGTAGCACTGAGATTGAACATGTTCCGTACGAAATGATAGTCGAGAGCTAGGTGCTTCATCTTGGAATGGAACTTGGGATTGGCGCGACATAAGTAGCTCCCAAGTTGTCACAATAGATGACGGGGAGGGCTTGAAGTTGGAACAGCCAGTTCACGTAGTAAATTTTGAAGCCAAAGTACTTCGGCTGTGGTGGCAGCCATTGCACGATACTCAGCCTCAGTAGAAGATCTGGCTAGTGTGCGTTGTTTGCGAGAACTCCAGGAGATGGGGTTGCGGCCAAGGTACACTACATAGCCAGTAGTGGAGATGTAATTATCAGCGTCGCCTGCCCAGTCAGCATCAGCGAGAGGCCAGTTTCAGCAATGTGCCGATGACGTCTCTCCGAGTACCCATTGTGTTACGGTGTGTGGGTAGGAGAGGTAAGGTGGGTAATGCCATGAGAGACAAGAAGTGGACGAAGCCCAATGTATTCTCCACCATTATCACTGAAGATGGTGATGATGGAGCGATTGAAGTATTTTTCAACTCGAGATTTGAATTCAGAGAAGACAGATGTGGCATCATTTTTGTGTTTTAAAGGGTAAAGCCATATATATTTGGAAAAGTGATCAACAAAGATGATGTAATATTTAAACCCATCATAGGAGGTGACAGGAGATGACCACACATCACTATATAATACATCAAGAGGACCACTAGATTGAATTGAATTTTCAGAGAATGGTAATTTATGGCTTTTATTGCAGTCACAAGAATTACAATGAAAGCTAGAACAACTAGGAATTTGTAAATTGAAACTACTACTAAGATGACGCAAAATAGGTTGAGACGGATGGCCTAAGCGATGATGCCACGTTGAAGCAGCGGAAGTGGATATAGAGTGAGCAGCGGGAGAGGGAGGCGTCCATTCATAGATGCCGGAGTTAGAACTGCCTTCCAGAAGGATGGTTCCCGTGCGAAGATCCTTCACAAGAAAAGAAGACGATGAGAAGGTGACAGAACAGTTATTATCAAGACAAAATTTTGAGATAGACAGAATGTTACGGGACACAGAGGGAGCACAGAGGACATGATTAAGAGAAAATTTAGAAGTTGGAGTAAGGAGAGAGGTGGAACCAGTGTGAGTGATTGGGAGGCCGGAACCATCACCAATAAGAAGCTCATCTGTCCCATCATACGGAGAGTGGAGGGCTAGGTTGTTGAGGTCATTGGTGACATGGTGAGTAGCTCCACTATCAAAGAGCCATGGTTTCGGTTGATGGGTGGCGGTGTGAGCACTGGGCTGGTGGGGTGGACGATTGGTGTTGGGACGATTGGGAGGGGGAGGAAATTGAGCATTAGGGTAGATTTGGCGAAAAACATGACATTGGGACAGAAAGTGACCGTCACGACGGCACCATTGGCAGCGGCCTTTGTAGGGTTGTGGTGTGGTGTTGTTGCGAGGGTTAGGGTTGAAGTTGGGAGAGGAGTTTGGTTGGTTGTTGGATGAGCGTGGTTGGTTTTTGGTGGTATAGTTGACAACCGCAGGAAAGGTAGGTGGGTTTTTGGGTTTATTTTTGAGGGTTAACTCACGGTTGATAAGCTTTTCATGGAGCTCATCAAACGTGATCGGGTTTTCACGATTCTGAACAGCAGAGATAATATCGTCATAGTCGGGGTCATTTATTTGTTCAAGGATTGTGTCGATTAGGTCATCGAGGTCGATGGGGGCGCCTAGGGAGGTTAATTGGGCGAGCGAGGTTTGAATGTCTTGCATGTATTCAGTTATGGTTCGGGTGCCCTTCGTGATATTGCGAAGGTGGTCTTTTATTTGTTTAATGTGGCATTTGGAGGGATTGGCAAATGTTTTGGCTAGGGTGTTCCATGCGGCTAGGGTAGTGGGACAGAGGGATATAAGAGGAACAAGGGATGGTGACAGGGAACCGGCTAGAGCACCTAAGAGTAGTTTGTCTTGGCGATACCGGGTTTTATAGGAGGGTTGGGCATGGGGCTGTGGTGGTGGAGGAGGTGTTGGTGGGTCATTGGCGGTGGTAGTAGGCGCGACAATGGTGGGGTAATGGTTTCAGGAGGTATTGTGTGGTTGTTGTCAATGAAGTGATGGAGGTCCAAACCTATGAGGGTGGCTTCGATCTGAAGTTTCCAAGCTATGTAATTTGTGTTGGTGAGTTTGAGGACATGGGTGAGGGAGACGGCAATGAGAGGTTGTGTGGGTTCGGCTAGGTTGGGAATGAGAGTGAGGTCGGTGGTGGTCATGGTGGTTGGCGGCGGCGTAGAAGTTTAGGGTTTTTGATCGTTTGCTCGATACCATAATAGAAAGAGAAACTTTGCAAAAGGAATCGTGTATTTCATTGATTGTAGAGACAAGCATTTATACAATTACAAGAGACCTATTCTAGGAATGAGATTACAATGAATATACTAAATAATTATCTACATATTGTATAAGATAAACATGGAAGGAGTATTATTCTAAGTAGAGGAATAATCGATGTATCTTTCTTTGTGAGGAGAGTTATGCGGTGGTAGAACATTGTTATCGTTATCAATTGATCCCTAATCCTAACCCGTTATAAATTGTTTTATTAAACTCGAAGAACTTGACAAAATGAATAAGTAGGCGCTAAAACAAAATTTAATAATCTCATCCTTTTGTTTCATAGCATCCTGGTCCACATGCTAACAAATAGAAGAAGAAAAACACCGTGAAGAACGATTGTTAAATGTCAAAAGATTGCAGCTCCATGCTCTCCAAATCCCGTTAAACACGATCTTCTTTTAGTCACTTGTCTTTTATTCTCTTGTTTTTCTCCCTCCAATTTTCTTCTGGGACTTCACATGTGGTCCTTAGACCATCTACAGCTATGACTTTAAGTCATGATATTTGCTTAGTTGACATAAGAAGCCGCCACTCACAAAGCCAACCATGACTTTTATAAAGTCATGCCATGACTTTTCATCTTTTTGTTTTGCCAGACACCGAGCTTCATGGCATGGGAAAAAAAAAATCAAAGCTTTGACCAATTAGAGGGTGACACGTGTCATATTTTTGAAATTAATTTTTTTTTTTACAAAAATTGCAATTAACATATACTCCCTCCGTCCCATTAGTAAGAACAAATTTACTGTAGACACGGGAATTAAGGAAAAGTGAATTATAGTGGAGAGAATAGTGAATTATAATGGTGTTGTGAGTATTAAAATAATGTAGGAGAGAGAATGAGTGGAGGGAATAGTAAAGATTCCTTTCCATTTTAGGAAGTTTGTGGTTTGTAATGGGACGACCAAAAAGGAAAGTTTGTGGTTTGTAATGGGACGGAGGGAGTAAAAAATAATAAAAATACAAGAATATTGAAATTGTTATATATAGTAGTAATAAATGTAATATAAATGAGTCGAAAAGAGAAAATATGGTAGGGTATAATAAAAAGTAGGAGAGAGAAACTGATGACTTTTGTCATGAATGGAGATAAAATTGTTTGGAGTTGTGTTTTTGATGACTGATGACGTGGAGCGAAGGTGAAGGAGAGAGGGATGGGAATGAAGTTTCATGGATAAAGATGCTCTTATACCGTTACAAAATTTTGTGGTTAGTCCCATTATTAAGACTTTTTATCCCGGTGACCAATGTACACCAATTTTTGCATGTCATTGATAATAGACAGAGAAACTTTGCAAAAGGAATCGTGTATTTCATTGATTGTAGAGACAAGTATTTATACAATTACAAGAGACCTATTCTAGGAATGAGATTACAATGAATATACTAAATAATTATCTACATATTGTATAAGATAAACATGGAAGGAGTATTATTCTAAGTAGAGGAATAATCTGATGTATCTTTCTTTGTGAGGAGAGTTATCTGGTGGTAGATCATTGTTATCGTTATCATGCCCCCGCAAGATGGACGACCGCGTAGAAAGTCCAATCTTGGAAACCAACTCAAGAAAACGTGCACGAGGTAGGGGTTTGGTCAGTACATCCGCCAACTGATCAGACCCAGAGATGTGAGAGACACGTAGCAGCTGAGATTGAACATGTTCCCGTACGAAATGATAGTCGAGAGCTAGGTGCTTCATCTTGGAATGGAACTTGGGATTGGCAGCGACATAAGTAGCTCCCAAGTTGTCACAATAGATGACAGGAGGGCTTGAAGTTGGAACGGCCCGGTTCACGTAGTAAATTTTGAAGCCAAAGTACTTCGGCTGTGGTGGCAGCCATTGCACGATACTCAGCCTCAGTAGAAGATCTGGCTAGTGTGCGTTGTTTGCGAGAACTCCAGGAGATGGGGTTGCGGCCAAGGTACACTACATAGCCAGTAGTGGAGATGTAATTATCAGCGTCGCTGCCCATCGGCATCGGCGAGGCCGTTTCGGCAATGTGCCGATGACGTCTCTCCGAGTACCCATTGTGTTACGGTGTGTGGGGAGGAGAGGTAAGGTGGGTAATGCCATGAGAGACAAGAAGTGGGCGAAGCCCAATGTATTCTCCACCATTATCCCTGAAGATGGTGATGATGGAGCGATTGAAGTATTTTTCAACTCGAGATTTGAATTCAGAGAAGACAGATGTGGCATCATTTTTGTGTTTTAAAGGGTAAAGCCATATATATTTGGAAAAGTGATCAACAAAGATGATGTAATATTTAAACCCATCATAGGAGGTGACAGGAGATGACCACACATCACTATATAATACATCAAGAGGACCACTAGATTGAATTGAATTTTCAGAGAATGGTAATTTATGGCTTTTATTGCAGTCACAAGAATTACAATGAAAGCTAGAACAACTAGGAATTTGTAAATTGAAACTACTACTAAGATGACGCAAAATAGGTTGAGACGGATGGCCTAAGCGATGATGCCACGTTGAAGCAGCGGAAGTGGATATAGAGTGAGCAGCGGGAGAGGGAGGCGTCCATTCATAGATGCCGGAGTTAGAACTGCCTTCCAGAAGGATGGTTCCCGTGCGAAGATCCTTCACAAGAAAAGAAGACGATGAGAAGGTGACAGAACAGTTATTATCAAGACAAAATTTTGAGATAGACAGAATGTTACGGGACACAGAGGGAGCACAGAGGACATGATTAAGAGAAAATTTAGAAGTTGGAGTAAGGAGAGAGGTGGAACCAGTGTGAGTGATTGGGAGGCCGGAACCATCACCAATAAGAAGCTCATCTGTCCCATCATACGGAGAGTGGAGGGCTAGGTTGTTGAGGTCATTGGTGACATGGTGAGTAGCTCCACTATCAAAGAGCCATGGTTTCGGTTGATGGGTGGCGGTGTGAGCACTGGGCTGGTGGGGTGGACGATTGGTGTTGGGACGATTGGGAGGGGGAGGAAATTGAGCATTAGGGTAGATTTGGCGAAAAGCATGACATTGGGACAGAAAGTGACCGTCACGACGGCACCATTGGCAGCGGCCTTTGTAGGGTTGTGGTGAGGTGTTGTTGCGAGGGTTAGGGTTGAAGTTGGGAGAGGAGTTTGGTTGGTTGTTGGATGAGCGTGGTTGGTTTTTGGTGGTATAGTTGACAACCGCAGGAAAGGTAGGTGGGTTTTTGGGTTTATTTTTGAGGGTTAACTCACGGTTGATAAGCTTTTCATGGAGCTCATCAAACGTGATCGGGTTTTCACGATTCTGAACAGCAGAGATAACATTGTCATAGTCGGGGTCATTTATTTGTTCAAGGATTTTGTCGATTAGGTCATCGGGGTCAATGGGGCGGCCTAGGGAGGTTAATTGGGCAGCACAGGTTTGAATGTCTTGCATGTATTCAGTTATGGTTCGGGTGCCCTTCGTGATATTGCGAAGGTGGTCTTTTATTTGTTTAATGTGGCCTTTGGAGGGATTGGCAAATGTTTTGGCTAGGGTGTTCCATGCGGCTAGGGTAGTGGGACAGAGGGATATAAGAGGAACAAGGGATGGTGACAGGGAACCGGCTAGAGCACCTAAGAGTAGTTTGTCTTGGCGATACCAGGTTTTATAGGAGGGGTTGGGCACGGGCTGTGGTGGTGGAGGAGGTGCTGGTGGGTCATTGGCAGTGGTAGTAGGCGCGGCAATGGTGGGGGTAATGGTTTCAGATGGTATTGTGTGGTTGTTGTCAATGAAATGATGGAGGTCCAAGCCTATGAGGGTGGCTTCGATCTGAAGTTTCCAAGCTATGTAATTTGTGTTGGTGAGTTTGAGGACATGGGTGAGGGAGACGGCTATGAGAGGTTGTGTGGGTTCGGCTAGGTTGGGAATGAGGGTGAGATCGGTGGTGGTCATGGTGGTTGGCGGCGGCAGCTAGAGAAGTTTAGGATTTTTGATCGTTTGCTCTGATACCATAATAGACAGAGAAACTTTGCAAAAGGAATCGTGTATTTCATTGATTGTAGAGACAAGCATTTATACAATTACAAGAGACCTATTCTAGGAATGAGATTACAATGAATATACTAAATAATTATCTACATATTGTATAAGATAAACATGGAAGGAGTATTATTCTAAGTAGAGGAATAATCTGATGTATCTTTGCTGTGAGGAGAGTTATCTGGTGGTAGATCATTGTTATCGTTATCAATTGATCCCTAATCCTAACCCGTTATAAATTGTTTTATTAAACTCGAAGAACTTGACAAAATGAATAAGTAGGCGCTAAAACAAAATTTATAAAACATTAAGGTTGGAAAACGCATCTTCTCCACCCGCTACCCACGTAAACAACCAAGCGCACGCATGTCCATGCTTCTAGATCCATAGCAAAATTGAAAGCCTCTCAAAACCTCTCCTTTAACCTTTATTTATCACTAATCCAATGCTTCTAAGGAGAAACTATTGCCTAAGAGGAAAGATATATAAAGTACCAAGCCCTAGCTTACTAGGTTGATATATTTAAGGTACTACTTAATAGCTAGGGAAATGTGGAGGGACAAGAGGCAATCAAGAAAAGGAAAATTTGTTGAAAGCCCTCAATGAACGTCAAATCTTGGTAAGATATTAAAGAACCCCTCCAACAACAAATGCATTCATCTCAAGAGGAGTTATCATCATGAAAACTATTAAAAATGGTCGTCTATATTGCAACCGAAAGTATGTTACGATAATAATGAGTTACCATTTATTTTTATATTTTGACGATTTCCCAGACAAAAACCAACGATAGGGATCGAACTCTAAAATTCACAGAATGTGAGAACTGGCTTTTACCGCTTAGCCACTTATTCGGAGGCATACCATTTATTTAAGAAGTGGTTCATTTTATGGCCCATCCAAAGTGTATGACTTTCCCTTGAAATTTGATTTCGTCTTAATAATTGCCTTATGTAATTAATTAAAATGATTATTTTAACCTAATTAAATTTTTAGTGACTAATAAATCTTTGTGTTTTGCAATGAGGTGATTTATAGTTAATTTTATAGCTTATAACATCACTAAGGATTAGACAAATATCACTGTCTCATTAATGCTTTATTTTATCTCACTTTCCCCCTTCCGTCAACTAGTTTTATTTTAATAAAATGATTATTTACCTATAAATCTCCTTTCTGCAAAATCCAAATTCTAAATTGATCATTTTACAGAGTAGAGATAGGCGGGTAAGTGTTTCGGTTTAAATCGCAGTTTGAGACCGATCTGAATTAAATCATGCAATTTGATTTGTTTTTCAAGTATGAATGGTTCAAAGCATACCGAACCAAATCATAGCGATTTGAACCGTACCGAACCAAATCATAGCGATTTGAACCATACCGAACCAAACCATAGCGATTCGGTTTGATTTTTTTTCATGGTTCGATTCAGTTTGAAATTTTTCCAAACCGATAACTACTGGTTCGATCTGTAAATTCTCTCAGACGGAATCAAATCAAATCGAACCATTTACACCCCTAATTAGAGGTAAAATAGTCATTTCATTTACAAAATATTAACATAAAAAGAAAAGTGTGACAAAATCAAACAAAAATGAAAACAGTAATATTTGTTCAAACCTAAAGAATAAGCCGTAGAATTTATCAGAAGAGGAATGAATTTATTTAAGAAGTACTATATAATCATAATACTTGACACTAAAGATTACTATTTACAATGAATTGTAGGGAAAGAGAAGACCCCACAAAAAGTGAAACTCACCTTTGTCTTTACTGAAATCCTAAGGCACATACTAAGAGTTTCTATCTCAATTGAAACAATTCGACAGAAAGAAAATTTGGGATTATTTGAAATAGTTAACATGATTTTATATCTCAACATTACGGAGTCAGTAAGAGCATCTTCAACAGTTTGGTGCAGAAATTGCACCAAAACACTAAAATGGTGCAATTTCGACATCAAATATCTTTCACTATCTCCAACAACTTGATTCAAATCTTGCACCAAATAAAAATATACTCAAAATATTCCTTATTATTTTGTTTAATTAAAATATTTTCTATTAATCATATATTATTATTGATAATATGATTTAAATTATATTATGTTAAATATTATGCTATAAAATTAAATAATTAAATAAAACAATTAATAAATTAATGGTACAAATAACTTATAATTAACAATACAAATAAAAACAAATTGAATAGTTTTCTTAAATAAAAATAAAATTTGATATTACAAATAAAAAATATTAAATTAAAAAATATACTCCCCCCGTCCCATTTCAAGCTTCACTTTTTGCCAAAATGAGTGTTTCGTTAAAAGCTTCATCTTTCCTAAAATGGCAAAGAATCTTTATTATTCCACCCACTAATTCTCTCTCCTATTTCACTATTATACTCACAATACTTTTCAAATTTACTATTTCCTTCACTCATTCTCTCTCCTATTTTCAAATTACACTAACATTTTTTCTTCCCACCTATTTCCTTAATTTGCGTGATTTGAAAAAAGTGTGAACCTTGAACCGAGACGGAGGGAGAAT
Source organism: Adenophora triphylla var. japonica (assembly GCA_022495995.1). Lineage (NCBI taxonomy): Eukaryota > Viridiplantae > Streptophyta > Magnoliopsida > Asterales > Campanulaceae > Adenophora > Adenophora triphylla. Next base: position 230,463 of record JAFEMH010000252.1, on the reverse strand, counting down.
TATATCTCCGTCTCAAAATGAATGTACAAAATTTATTCAAAAATAATATTTTCTTAAAATGATTATTCATATTGGGAAGGAGAAAATAGTAATTTCAATTTAAAAAAGAAAAAGAAAAACTGAATGTACAAATTTTATTCAAAATATAATATTTTCTTATGATACCAAGCTTTCAAAAACTAGACTTAGTAAGCCATTTTTGGCCCAACCAACATCTTCAAACCTTAGTTCAAATATTTAGCAGCAAGAAATTCCAGAGATCATTTAGAGCACCACCTAAGTGAGACGAAGAGACTAAAAGTAAAGTATGAGTGCAAATATTACCCCCTGGGTCCATAATAAATGATACAATACTTGTACAATAATAAAACTGCACTTACGTTACGTGCTTATTTAGAAACACGACATGTATTTTGTAACAGATAAAAAAGAAAAGAGACATTTATTACGGGAAATAAGGGGGTATCATATAGAATATGGTATAAAATGGTAAAGATTTGTACTCATGAAAAGTAATGGTCATCATCTATAAACAGATGATGGAAAAAAACTCTGCCACAGTTTCATATCTGTAAACACAAGTTTTGTAGACTAGTGTGGTCCATAATTTACCCATCTTTAATTGAATACATCTCATAGTGAATGTCACTTCCAGATTACCCAATTTATGCAATCGTCACTGTCTTGAAAGAGAAAGCAAACTGAATCTGAGATATTAATTCTTCAATTATTGAGGGAAGGGAAACAAATCCTTGGCCAATAATTATATGGTCCACTAATGTACTTGTGAATGGAGTTCTAGGGAACATAACTCCGACCGTTAGGGTCACAGCACGCAATCATGGTCCCCGTTACGGGGCAGAGAAATAACATGTATCAATAAATTTAAATGATTTTCAGTTACTTTATAGCTAACATCGCCAAGATAAATCACAAATATTCACAAGCCAATGTAGGATGTTTTGAATGAATAACGAAGAAGATAGGCAATCTGCCATATAGTAGAGTTCAAAGCAGCTCATTTGTATTTACTATTTGAACACCCTTACATTGAAAAGTTGCAGAAAAAGAAAATTCCTGCCTGCATTGGAAATTTTGGAGATTTTTTTTTTAACAAAACATAGTATATTTCATTTTTAAACTCCCAATCACAAGAAGGTAAGAATGAGAGGGCGGGGGCAATGCAGGTAATTTGAAAAGGAAGAAAACACAAACTATTTTCCTACTCAGAAAACAAGTCTCTTGGTAGTATACTTTTGGGGGAGAGTTTTTTCTGCACAATTTCTGAGCCTAAAGGGGGCAAAGAATAGTTTGTCACCGAAGTGATAGCAAATGTTACCGAGACGAGCGGCTGCGGCTACTTCCACTAGAACCGTCTTTCTTCCACATTGCCTCCAGATTTTGAAAGCACTTAAGTGGTCGCACCTGCATATGTAAATAGCACGGGATGAAGTGTGCAAGTTTCAACAATAAAGGTCCAATTATACCCTTAATGATTGTCAAATTGCCTACGAGCTCTAGCTCAAGCGGCTTTAGGTATACAAAAGGTCAGGAATTCAATCCTCACCAATGGTCAATTTCACTCTCCATGTGTCACTATTGTGATAAATTAAGCCATCAATTGATTAAAACCCAAATATAAAAAAGGAAAAAAAAAAAAAAGAGTTTGGGTGAGAGAGATACCTTCCACCGCCGCTTCTGTGCAAGACTATCGTAAATAGACTCCAACAGTGGAATTATCTGCTTAAATGTCGGTCTCTTAGCTGGATTCTCACTCCAACACTTCTCGATCAACCTGATAAAACCAAGACTTTACATAAACAGATATCTTCCATAAAAGATTGAATAACACAAGGAGCCTATATCAAGGAAGAAACACCATACATGAGGTGTACGAAAAAGTCCACTAGAAAAAGAATTCAACATAAGCTGAATGTTAAGTGACTTTATAGAGGTAGTGAATCCATTTGAATCTGGAATAGAGTCCAATTTGAATAAAAAGCTCTCTTTGTTCCTCCTTTCAGACTACTCATATCACACTCCCTCCGTGCCAAAAAGATTGTCTTGTTTGACATGTCAAACTTTTTATGGTTGATGCATTACGTTTTTGTACCTTCTTGACAGCCACCATAAAGCTTTTATGTCTTATCCTTTGGTACATGAAAACTTAATGTCGAATAAATTATCGCTGTTAGCAATGAATATTTGTTTTCCAAATTTTATCCCCGCCTATTTCTTCTTTTTTTTCTCACATCTTTTCTTTCTATGAGGATTTATGTTAGTCAATCCCAAAATATTTTGGGATTAAGGCTGTGTTGTTGTTGTAGCAATGAATATTGTCCCAAGTAAAGAATAGTGATACAGAATTCACATAGAGGATCAATTGAATTCATCTAGTTGTAAAGTTAGCTTAATCCACGAAATAATATATTCACGTGACTGAAAGCGTAGTTTTACGAAAATATCACAATAATGTTCCACTTCCCGGCATGATTATCACAAATAAATAAATATGCTGCGCGGAAGACACCTGTTTGAACTACAATTCTCGCTGAGATTAATGTTTCATCAAGTGAAAGGTACCATTCCCAACTTTAAAGAAATAAACAAACTACTCCCACAGTCCCACTACACTTCCTATCTATCAGATTGAGCCATGATAAATATCAGAGTTGTTAGTTCAGGATGGTCAGTAAGAACTGGTAAAAGCGGTAAAAGTGGAACTAATACAAAATCCATTTTTCTGAGTGAAAAAAGAAGCCCAGTTGTAAGTCATATACTCCCTTCATCAGACAATGATAGTCCCTCATTCTATTTTTGTTGGTCCCATAAAGATAGACCTATTACTATAATATCATAGAATTAGAATTGGGTAAGAAGAAGAGAGAGGCGTAAGGGTAAACAAGGGCTTGGACTAGACAATAGTAGATTATATTGGAGGTTCCACCTTAAAATTAAGGGGTGATAAGAAGAGTAGCCTCTCAAGTCTATACACCGGTCCATGTTTAGTTCTTTAAGAGATGTTAGATATATAGTCTAACACACCCCCTCCTAAGTGATCCGGAGAGAAGGTTGAAGATCGAGCACGTGAAGTCGTGGACCTTATAAAAGATAGGAGATAGTGGACTTGTAAAAGTAGTGGGTCCATGTACAAGCAGCGGAGAATGTCATGGCAGAGTCTATAGATCGACCCGCTCTGATATCATCTTAGTATTAGAATTGAGTAAGAAGTAGAGAGAGGCCCAAGGGTGAGCATGGGTTTGGACTGGGCCAGTATAATACTATATTGGAGGTTCCACCTTAAAGCCAATTGATAATAAGGGGAGTAGCCCCTCAAGTCTATATATCGGTCCACGTTTAGTTCTCTAATAGATGAGAGATTTATAGCCTAACGTAATAGAAGGGTTGAAATCATTCAACTTTCAAAATTACCCATGCGAAAATGAGGAGATTGGATATATGAGGATGAGAGTGAGGGGGAGGTTGAGTATAAATTTTGTAATAAGTAGACTCTATTACGGGTAGCTTTGAACATGAGCATGTGTTGTTAATATGTTTGAATAGTCAAATGTGACTATCATTGTGGGACGGAGGGAGTATCATCTAATAATTTCAATACACAATAGTCTCAAATAATGTTCCCCAATGCCTTGGTCAATGCTTCAAGCATTGATGCAGAAGAGTCAATAGGAAAATTAATAAAGCAAATGCCAGAATTCTCGGTCTAACTACCTTTAACACTATCTTGAATATGATCACATCATTCATGAACTTCCAGTAACAATACTGATTATAAACGTGATACACTTTCTGATTTACACTTAGGGTTGCAGAACATAATGGGGGACTTTATTTTTTGCAGCCAACTTTGAAAGAATTAGCTAGTGAGTAGATATTTTAAGCAAAATTGAACAATGACATACAATTGCAATTAATGTTTTATGGATTATCTTGTGAAAAAGCAAATAGCTCATAACGCAAATTTATCTAGAAAAACTCGATGTATATTTTATCACTTAACATTGCTCCCTGATCTAGATGGTCCCTTGTCTTAATCAAAATACAGAAACGAAGAGTGGCAAGTCAATAACAATCATTACAACAACTAGGTTATTCAAATATTTTCCATTAGCTATGACCACCAAAATAATGTAAAAATTATAAAGCAGGCCAATTGTAGTAAAATAAGTCTGCAAGCTTCAACATATTCAAACATCTTGCAGCATAACGTAGGCAAAGTACGAAAGTCATATGCAAGGGAATATCAAGGAAAAAGTATAAAGACTTACTCTTTAAGTCCATGAGAGTAGTACTTCAATGGAGCTCTGAAAGGGGGACGTTCTTTTTCAGCATAGGCTTTAAGGACTTCATTTTCATTCTTGGCTGGAAATGGGGGACAGCCTTCAATCATCTTGAGTAGAGCACACATCAAAATGTCAAATTAATAAACCATGAGTTATGACGAACCAAGTTTGTGAAAAATTGACACCCTTGAATCAATCAAGGGTCAAGAAACATTTACCGGTTTCGAGTACTTATTTAGCTGAAGAATGAAGGGTGAGAAAGATTTACCTCTTGTAAAATTAAAGCAAATGAGAAGACATCCACTTTGGTGTCGTATTCTTCATTTCTGAAGACCTCTGGAGCCACATATCGACCTGTGCCCATCCAACGAAACAAATACAACAACAACAACAAAGCCTTAGTCCCAAAATAATTTGGAGATCCAACGAAACAAATCTCATGGAAAAATTAAGATATCATGTAACATACACACCCAAGTTACGAATAACGCAACGTGCTCGTTGGTGACACTACAACACTTCATACTTACTCAAGCTTTTACTAACAATGCTGCCTTTAACTATGACGACGTTAATGAAATTAACGGACCTGCCAACATGGCAGCCCCAAGTTAACAGAAATAAAGTCAGTGCCGACGTGAAGTTGGCATGGCACTGCCAAGTAGACACTTACGTTAGTTTTTTAACGCCGTAATGGTCCACATTAGTATGTTGCATTATCTGTAATCCATCGAGAAAGTATGTTGTACATATTTGTCACTAACAAATATGTTGAATTATTTGCAAAATATAGAAAAGTGCATTGCATTGGACGGTCTTTGGGCCCAAATTTTATATGGCTACACTTCTAATATTTCCCTACCAATCAGAAAATAGAAGTATAGTCACAGGTCTGGACAGAAAGTACATTGCATTGAATGGTCTTTAGACAGAAAACATATTACTTTGAGTAACTCGAACAGCAAGGATCTCTTTTGTCTTTGTCCATTAAAAGATATTCTCTCCAAAAGCAGTAAAAAAACTCACAAGTCGTTTCTTCGTCGGTCGGAGGCCTGTCCTCTTTAATTCTTTTGGTAACTTTTAGCAGCTCGCTGACTCCAAAGTCAGCAACTTTAAGATGCCCAGTATCATCCCGCAGTATATTTCTGTTTTCTTACTCGCAAACAAGAAAATTTTTATTCAAAATTACAAACAAAAATATGACCTGCCAAACCACCTACATCATAAAATCAAAAGGGGAAAACCAGATTAAACAAGAAACTTACGAAGGCTCAAGATCCCGATGAATGATTAGGTCCGGCTTATGTTCATGCAAATAGTTCATTCCCCTGCAAAATTGCGAGAAGCATCAAAAGCAAACTCTTATGCTCGTAGCCGCTTCATTCATGATAAAATCATCATAAGCTTTGGGCACATCTTCAGAAGCATGAAGATTCATACTTTACCAAATACACGACACCCAACTTCTTAATTTTATCAAAATAAAAAAGGATCAACAGAGACCCTAATCAGAGGGGTAGTTATTTTCCTTTAATATTAAATTCTAACATCAATATAACAAACCAATTTTCCCACCACATATCTTGTAGTCCATGCTCTGATGACAGTACAATTTGCATTCAAAAGAAATTTCCAATGGATGGCTTCTAAAATTTGAAATCGGCTTGGCTTACAACAAAAGTGGGTTATTGAACTCTGGCCAACCTAGTAACAAGGCTTAGACTTCAATTTTCGTCATTTTTGTAATTAGACTTAACTTCCATAGTCAAAATAGTCGCTCCACTCAATTTCATGAGATTTTGTGGATGAAGTACAGGAGAAAGACCTAAATGCACCAAATATCTGGCAAGCTTCTGATGGGTTATTTAGGTTATTTCCATATTATTTTTCGATTTTTCTGATAAAAGAAGACTTATTAGGACGAAATTTACAAAGGTTAAAAGATATGTCCTCTTAACAGAAAAATAAAGAGAATAAACGGGAAATTTGATGCGGCGCGGAAGTATGGGTTTCGATCAATACACGATTGATCGGGGAAACTTACAATGAGTAATTCCCTAAGATAGACAAACTAGCCCTACGAGCAAGGGTTTCCACACCAATCCAGGTGGAAGAGAGAAACAAACACGGAGTTTGACAAAATATTGTAATATTCAATAATGATTAATTTTCGGAATTAGCATAACCCTCAATTTATAGGGTTCCAAAGACTTGGAAAACAAGTAGAAACCTCCTTAAAAATAAGCCTAACCTATATACTAACTTATTGGGACTCTAAAACATCAACATATATCATGAATCTACTCTAAGACATAAAAATACTACCTACCTAACAATAAATCCGAAAATTACAAGTTAAATTAAAACTAGTTAAATAACTATCAAAATAAATCCTAAATTGTCCCACACAAAACTTCATGATCTACTAACGTAAAGCAACTCAGCTCTCCAATCCCTACATAAGTCAGTCATAGATAATATCATAATGCTCAAAAATCTCCAAATGCTCCAATCCCAAAAAAAAAAATTTGCCCACGTGAGTCATCCAGAAACAACCTCACTATGTTTTAATACAAGGGCAAGCAGACTGCCGTACATCCGACCCCCTTACCCCACCGTAGGTGGGAGCCTTTACGGCACTGGGGTAATGTTGTTGTTGTTGTTGGAAGCAAGGAACACAATCCTCTCCTTAAGTAGAAGAAATATAATGATCTAATCTAGAAAATCATGGCTTTCCGTTCAAATCCATAAAAACCACAACATTGCAAAAACCATACACTACAAATCTACAATCATCTACTTGCATCTCTATCCTTTCCAAATCCGTAAAATCGAATTCAAATGAGACCATTCACCATTGAAAGGCGAATCCAGCTCTCCTTCAATATAGAGAACAACTCAAACCAAAGTCTCCAAGCAACTGAACAAATGCAATTAAAGGTGATCATGAGATTTGCTTTGACTATGTCACATCACACAAATGTCTGGGGACAGCCTTGTGAGGGCATCGCCGTTGTCGAAGATAAAAACCTACAACTTTTTCAATTTCAAGGAAACTTTTGACTTTCAAATAAAATCATGCAAATAAAAATGAATTGAATATTGGGTCCGAATGAGAGACTTGAAAAGTGATTGAGCAGTGAATCTAGTATCTACCATGAGAATATAAAGTCCAGAGTCTTTTATCGGGACACTATAAAACTCTATAGGTATGTGTATGAACTATATTTTGGAAGTTTTACTTTTTATGACGTCGCTTTAAGCGACCTTTATCTAAATACCTGAATATGCAAGTTGGAACATAAGAAGCGCAAGTCAATAGGCTACGCGAGATTCTGATAAAACAGGGAAAGAAGTTCAGTGTGTGTGGGTGGGTGCGCACACGCACGTGTACATACAACTTTGAATTGTATGTGAACAAGTTTCATGACATTCATTATATAATTTGAATCAATCAAAGATAAGAGCAAAGATATGATTGATGATAGAATCTAACATGACACAACTGGACAGAATAATCTCTTTTAAGTAGAAGTAAAGCCATGGCATCTGCATTTGGACGGACAATATCGCTTCAGGTAAAAGTAAAGCAAATATATCTTGAATATGAATAAGACAATTACCTAGCTATATCCATTGCAAATCTCACAGCTGTTGTTGATTTCAAAGGGCCTTTTCGTTTCAAAAATGCACGAAGGTCACCCTGCAACATACATAGCATTTGATATCACAAAAACTAACAGAAAAACATACACTATGGCCAAAAGTCCGCAATTAAAACACAATACAAGTTAATCATAGTTACACACCGCTTAAATGAGATTTTATTCTTCTTTCTTTGAGGGGTGAGGGAAAGGAAACGTCCTACTAATGCCACACTACACCAAGTGTTTCTTAAACATGAACTCTGAAGATGTTGCCCATTACATCAAGAATCACCCAACAATGAACCGGTACACATGAATATTCTGTTATATATTTTATTCATCAAAATCAGATCACTACCGCATTTGAGCTCATGTGAAGCAGACCTTTTAAATTAAACATGAGTGAAGTTCCATAAGATCTACCGATTCTTCTGACTCTTAGGTTTTGACTATCAATCGTGTATTAAATAAAGCCTATCTTTACGGTTACACAATCCAAAGTATAAAAAGTAAGAATTCCATCAATTAAGAAGGAATTACATGTATGTCATAGATAAGTAAGAGAGAAGGCAACCTGCACCCTTATAGTGAAAAACTAACCATCACTCTGCAGTACATGGCTTTACTAAAAGAGATGATGTGATTTGAATCCATTTAAAGTTAATGTTGTAAACTTGAATATGGCAAGTTGCAAACTACTCCCTCCTTCCCGAAATAAGAGTACTTTATTCCTTTTTGGGATGTCCAAAGAAGATTGTCCTCTTACAAAACACTCCATTTTAGGCATAAAAATTTACCCTTTGTTGAATAGTCTCCGCCATAGTGGGCCCAACCGTTTAGGCATAGAAAGTTCACATATTTTCCCTTGTTGAATACTCCGCCATAGTGGGCCCAAAGTCTTAACAATAGAGACAAATGTTTTACCAAAAACTATGTGTTCGGTCAAAGGGGACTCTTATTTTGGGACGGAGGAAGACGAAGTAAGTATCAAGACAGGTTGAAGCCCAGACAGAAATCTTCAGTTGATGTTGCCAATGCTCCTCTTTAAAGGTCGCACTAGTTCGTCAACAAATTATTAAGATGACTCATGAGCCACTTATTTTCTTCTACTAAAATTATGTGTGTTTGACTATTATCAGTGATGTTGGGCACTGGCAGTCTTAAGGACAGAGTGGCTTTCATCCCTTACTTCGCCCATGCATAAATGTCAGAACAATTTATCAATATACTCTTCTCAGGAACAGAACAAGCAGAAAGGAAGTGAAGTGAAGTGAAGTACATGTCATTTGGTATTACATAATTTTAAAAGATTTATACCAAAGATAATAAAGAAAATGCTTTAACAGTGTTTGACAGCATAGACATTAAAACCAGAACACAAAATTCTTAGAAAAAATAGAACCCGGAAGTTTAAAGCTATAGTTAATCCCAAAATTAAATAAATCATGGCAAGGTAAGAAAGGAAGACCTTTGGTAAATACTCTGTGATAATCATCATAGGACTACTTTGAGTTACAGCCCCCAAAAACTGAACAACATTTGGATGCCGTATCTTTTGAAGCAGCTCAAGCTCATCCCTGAATGCTCTCCTGTGAAGAAAATAACTGTTTTAAGGAACACAAATTAAAACCACTACACTGAGGAGGAAACACCATAATTGAACTAATCACCCACACTTTTTCCTCATCATTAAAAAGTTCATCTCCTAGCTTTTTGACAGCAACTTGTGTTCCACGCCATGAGGCTTTACGGAAGGTTCCCTGACGTGAGTTTCAATATGACGAAATTAGAAGAATAAAAGGCTTTCAAATCGAGATGTACAACCACATTATAACAAGTCAAATCTACAAAAACATACTATAACCTGTGGGATATTGTTAAGGTCAAAAAATCAGACAAATTTTCTGTTCATACTGATGACACTTGGAAATTAAGTCATCTAAATATCTACTAACAGGTCTTTCCGTATTCTATGAAAAGATTATTTTAATGAAGTGCAAGCGGCCATATGTACCAATGAAAGGAAATGAAACAATCCTGAAAAGGAGATTTTACAGTGCCATGAGAACAAATTAAGGGCCGCTTCGACATTGCTAGTGATTTTGCAATGGTGATTCCCAGCAATTGATTCCACAGGAGTGATTCTTTGAAAAGTAGTTTTGCAATTTTAGATATGCTTTGTTACATTAGACTCAAAATTCTGAAAGAGAAATGTCCAACATGCCCTTATCGCCTCAATCTCAAACAGAATAAAATTGCAAGTAAGAACTGTATTGACTTGTACATCCAAAAGTATATTATAATCTTGGAACAACTACCATTTGGGCCACCCAACTTTGACACATAATTTATAAGGGCCACCCAATTTCCAAAATATTCAACCTTGCCACCCCCAACTATGACACACTAGATACATGGCCACCAAAGTCACAAAATAAAATGCAAATTGAACAAAAAATCAAAGAGGAATCAGAATTTGAAATTGCAATTATAATTATAATTTCTCATTTATTCAATTTTCATCGACTTTGTATTGATTTTTCTTTTTCAAGTTTGATGACATGTTTATATTATAAAATTCTCTATTTGTATTTCATAGGTATTTTTAAAAATGTAAAATTGCAAATAACAATTTATAGTTTAAATTTAATATTTATAGTACTTTATTGAAGGGTATAATTGAGATTTTCTTGAAGTGGACCCTAATTCTGGTAAAATATTTCTTTGGCCTGCAGCATTTTTGTAACAATAATTTTGATAGTTTTTGTATCGAATGTCCACTCCGCCAACAACAGCAACATTACCCCAGTGCCGCAAAGGCTCCCACCTACAGTGGGTTAAGGGGGATCGGATATACGCAGTCTTGCCCTAGTATTAAAGCACAAAGATGTTTCCGGATGACCCATGATGAAAATTGCAAGGACTGACCGATGCTTAATAACAAAGAAGCGCAGACAGTTTATTGAGCCATTTTGATTCAGAAATGATGGAAATGAATGTCTACTCCACCAATAAGAAATAATAATAACAAGGGGGTTGTTTCCTGCATCACTAAATCTCCACAAACAAAATAGCGAAACCCTTTAATACAAATTTGAGGAAAGAGAAGAAACAAGCAAACAGAATATAAGGTATTGAAGGTTACTAAAATAAGCAAGTTACCTTAGTTATGTCAACACTGTTTGTGAAATCAAGTTCCTTTGGATCGATTTCGTATTCTGGAACATCACGAGCATTCTTGACGTGCATGGTAGCCATCTAAGTGTTCGCATGATTAGGGGAAAATTAATCAAGACAATATAATCTAATAGCTAGGTCAAGAAGCAAATGAGAATAATGTATCGAATCCAAAACAAACCCAAGACTTACCACAGGTTTGGCACCATGACTCTCCAAAAGTTTGATGACATCATGGTTCTTATAATGTATTGCATCTGCAAGAGGCTGTTAAGCAACATCAAATCCATATGAAAGTCAAATGGCAAAGAAAGAAGATTATTCTTGCAGAAGAAATTAAAGAATTTGCTGACATTGATGCCAAAAATCATACCTGATAAAAAAAAAAAGTTAAAGTTAAATCGTCAAACAACAATTTAGCCACAAGGAGTACTTCTATTGAAAAACAGTGTAATAAAATCAAACATGATCATTGTTGTATCTCTACCTTGAACACTAGATCCATCAAGTAAAATTCCAATTATAATAGTTAGATTTATATCCCACATGGATTACACTGATGGGAAGAGGATGCTTGGATAATAGTGCTGAATGATGTCAATGTCAAACAGTATGAATTGGTGACCTCATCAAAACATATCAAATGAATGGTAGTGCTTTAATTGGGGTAGCAATTTCTTATCCATGAGTTGCCCATTAGTTTTTGTAATGCTTTGGACCATTGTACACTGGACAATTTTGATGCAATGTGCAAAAGTTTAAAGCATTGTAATTTGTAATGGATAACACTCATCATTGTTAAAATATATGGTTGATTAATGTAGATCTATTTATATGCCTTAGTCTCTCTTTCTCTTTTTATTATCAAATCACACATGATACCACTTGAGCTCTCTCCCTAGGAAAGCATACAACTATTGAAGTATGCTTGAGGGATGAAGACTAAGAGTTGATGTGATATACTCCCTCCGTCCCCTTAATAACTTCACTTTTTGCCAAAACGGGTATCCCGTTTAAAGCTTCACCTTTCCTAAAATGGCAAAGAATCTTTACTATTTCACCCACTCATTCTCTCTCCTATTTTACTATTACACTCACAACATTTTTCAAATTTACTATTTCCTCCACTCATTCTCTCTCCTATTTTACTATTACACTCACAACATTTTCTCCAGTCACCAATTTCCTTAATTTGCGTGTCGGGCCAAAATGATGAACTTATTATTGGGACGGAGGGAGTATTCCAAATGTTTAATGTTGATCTTTTGCCTAGTCTTTACTGTTTCTGCTCTAGCAAAGATTTAATTCATTTCTGTAGATACCCAGATCCTGTTTGACTCGTTAAGAAACTGTCAAAAACCCATCTTCTTGAAAAAAGGTCATACGCCCCTTTTGATGTCGTCCAACCTCATTTGCACCTGTGTCAGTTTCTGTAGTTCCTTCATGTTCAGTCCAGTTTTCTAGCCTTTGTTTAAATTCATTAGTATAGATCTCCTGTATTTGCTTGTCAATCTTTCTTCCTTGATTTACAATGATACAAATTTGTTTATCTCCCAAGGAGGGCACATCACTATTGATCAATGTATAACCCCTTTATAAATAAGAAAAAAAAAAAAAAAAAAAAAAAAAAAAACCGTGTATAACCATTGCCGCCCGGCCCCTACCTTTAAAAGTAAGACAGCACTCAAGCAACTAACTCGAATGAGGTGTGCAGATATGCATTTGCACTACGCGCAGTAAGCACATAAAGATAGCAAAGACTAGTCATACTAGAGACAGTTATCAATAGTACTCCCTCCGTCTCTAAATGTTTGTTCCATTTCCCCTTTTTATTTGTCCCAAAAAGTTAGTCCCATTTCCAAAATTAAAGCTTTAAAATCACTAAATTTTCAAAATTTGTAACATTTAGGAACGGAGTATTACATAACGGCGGTGTATATTATCAATAATTTTCAAAACGTTCGTAAAAATAACCAAAATTAAAGCTTCAAAATCAATAAATTAAAATGTTTGAAAAGTCAAATGAAACAAACATTTAGGGACGGAGGGAGTAATTATCTATTTATTTTCTTGAAAATGAAGAAGAACAATTTCCTGGAAGGATTTAAAATCACACTGACCATACTCATGGAATGGCTACCTACAACAACTGGCATCCACACTAATAACTACTCTCTTAGGATAAGCTCGATTTTAGCTTTCACAGGGTTGGCAAGGACAATATCCGACATTTTCAACCAAATGATATATAAAATCTCTGCAATCTCGAATACTTTAATAGCTTAGGAGGAGCCTGTTTCAACTATAATGTTTCAGGATCTTCCTTCCCAAGCAAGGACTAGTCCTCATTTGATGGCCTTCACTCTACAGCCACAACTAATATTTCACTTAAAGCCTTGAACCCTCATTCCATATGCCATCTCTCAGAATGCCATAAATAGTATGTAATTGAGTTCCCTCCTTCTCTAAGGGTTGGCAAATGGGTTCAACTTCAACTCAATGACAGGCATCAATGAAGAGATTTCATATATCCATCATAGAAAAAATTTAAGGTGCCTAGAGTTGAATGGCTGGAACTCCCAAGTGCTTGTTTGGTGCACGAATGGGCATCGAGAAATGGCCTTAGTTATTCTCCATTAATGGTAAGTGAAACCCACCTTTCACAACGGGACTATGAGATTAGTATATCTGAATAATGGGTACTTGATGCCTATAGAAAACAATACCAAAACTCTTATTCCATGTAATGCACATACCAAAGGAAGTCATCTATTACCCGGGAATATCATACCCATTCCCACCCCTCCATTATCATGTACCAAACAAGCCCTATAGGTAATGATTAACAAAGTTGAAGGTTCCCTATACTTCCAAAATGTTGCTAACAATACACGTCATCAATCCTTGGACATTGAGAAAGTATGAAAGTGGAGCTCAAACTCAAGACAACACCAAGCAGGAGAGAGAGAGAGGCAACTAATACGTTACTCGGTTTACAGAATGTGTTTAAGACCCCTAAAAACAAGGGTGGGTCAACATTTTCATTCCAAAGATGGAGGTGCAATGGTACAACTCGCATGAGACTGAAAAAATACTACGGGTTGTCTTTACAAAGTAATGTTGTACCTGCTTTGCCCATGTCTAATGGCCCACGATAGCTCCCCTTTAACCCATCTGCCTACGTTTTAAGAATACTTTTTTATTTTTTATCAAAAAAAACATTTTAAGATTACATGGTTTCGGAAATATATGAAAGCCTAAAGTTGATTGTATCAACATATTTTCATAAATAGATGAGTCCATTATATGAAGTAAAAGCCACCCCAGCGTGAAGCAAATGACATGATCTTTTAACTTGACCAGTAATCATGTCGTTGGTCGTCTATAATATGAGCTCATGCATCATGCCACAAGTTCTTGAGAGGGTCTCTTTTCAGATGTCTTTCCTTATCAGATGAAAGGTATATTCATGTCCTAAGATTCCTAGGTACATCCAAGCTACATAGCTAGTTTAGGCCACCTACCATTACCCCCATGGATCCCCTTTTTGTACAATGACAAGATATTTAAAGCTTTCATGAGCCTATTGGATGACTGCCCAAGGTACAAAATCTAGCCACACTTTGGTTCGAGTGTTACAGCCTACAGGAAATGCATTCCACGGCCCATCGCGGGGTACCACATGAAGGAACTCCGTTGATAATTGTCTTGCTGTAGATGCCGCCTTTATTACTTTGTCTACGACTTCAGGTGACTCTCTCAGGCAATGCTAAGTGTCCCCTAGTGAGGTGGTCTTAGAGGAGTGTATCCAAATCATGGTATGTGGTGGTGAGCACTCCCACTAGTCATTTCGTAAGTGTATCAATCAAACATTTGGTCAACTGATAGATAAAACCAAGTAAATAGATTCTTCCATTGGTTTCCATTCCCCACTTGCAGCAAGAAACCATGAGCAACGGAGGATCATAATGAGAAACAAAACAGACTCATTTATGAGATTGTAAGCCTGACTATAGAGAATCACCCATGTCAAGTTTCATTCAATCTCACCTTATCACACATAAAAACTATAACTTGCTTCTATCTGCATACACATACACCTTTCTCGAAACAAATGACAGGCATTAATCTTTTCAAAATGAATTATTATTTCTTCAATGGATCTCTGATACGGATTTACTTTGGTATTTAAAAACCACGGGATTCATAATGATTCAAGTATTTGTCTACAACAACTTAAAACAATGTAAAAAAAATATCAATCCAAAGATGCTCAAGTTGACTTTGAAGTCAAATTAAAATTCCCTTGAGAGGGGGTAATTGCTAAACTCGGATCATATAGAAACAAGTAAATCATCATAATTGTGAGTTGGATTACCGTGCTACCCCAACGGTCTTTGGGATCAACTTCAGCACCACGTTTAAGCAAGAATTCAGCAACATCACTAAACCCTTGACAAGCAGCAACATGCAAGGCAGTCCGATTATCAATATCCCTAAAATTGACATCAATACGAGAATCCAAAAGCTCATTCAAACCCTCCAAATCACGTTCGTTTGCCAGATACATCAACCTCACCCGTGGATCCATTTCATATTCATCAGCTCCACCACCATCGTCCTTCCTAACGCAATCATCACCATCGTCTATAGTCTCCGGCGCCAGTGATGATTGCCGGCCGAGGGTAAATCTCGCCTGCGCGTTTGACTCCATTGCCGATCAAATTAACAAATTAAATTGCAACAAGAAAGAATTGGGATTGATTGTGAGGGTTTTAGAGAAGTGTGGGATTTGTGGTTGGGATTTTTGGTAAAGACGTTGACAAGTAGGCAACTTGGACAGCTGGGATGGAGCGCGTGAGCTTCAGGAGTAGTCTATGTGTGTGTTTGTGTGTGAAAAAAGTTGCGCGCTTACGCCAGAGTATAATGGCTGGTTGGCTATTGGTGGATGAGAACTAGGAACATGCCTTAGGCTATGTCCAATAAGGTAGTTTAATTGGTAGTTGAGGGTGAGTTGGAGGGTTTAATTGGTACAATAAGGGGGTTGAGTTGGGGGAGTTGAATTGAGGGAGTTGGAAAGCTTCAACCCGGTTGAAGAAATGGAGGAGGGTCCCGCCTTGGACACGTGTCTCAATTCTATTGGGCCGGAGAGGGAGAGTGTAACTCACACACGGAAGAGGCGAGTGAAGCTGAAATGTTTTGCCTTTTTTTTTTCTTTTTTTCCTAAGCCGCCACTTGTCACGCTCTGATTGGTCCGTACTTTATCATTTTTTCACCCAATTATTTAAGCTCAATTATCTCATAATAAATGATTTAAAAAAAAAAAAAAAATCACCAAAATTCATCATTTTTTTTCCCTACAAATTGATATAAGTTTCATTTGATTTGGACACAAAAAAAAAACACTCATTTTTCAATTTGAGTTAAATTATCACCTAGTAAATTAATTTTTTTTAATTTTTTTTCACCAAAATTAACCATTTTTTTTCCCCTACAAATTGATATAAGTTTCATTTGATTTGGACACAAAAGAAAAACACTCAAAATAATGGGATATAGAATGATGAATTGAGAGGAGTTGAATTTTAAACTAAACTAGCTTATTGTGGGGGGTGTAGTTGAGAAAGTAGTTGAATGATTAAGTGGATGGAGAGGGAAGATGAGGTGTCGTGATATGAAGGTAGTTGAATGTTTTTTGGTGGTTGGATTATTGGACATAGCCTTACAAAACGGATTTCCTGCTAATGTACTTGTCACATTGTCAATATTTTTGTTTTAGCATAATACGTAGATTGATGGGACCATAAATTTTTTAAATGATCTCAATCACACAATTATAGAGTTTGATTAAATGTCTGAATCTATAGTATAAATGAGGGATTGTCCATGTGTTACAGTTGTTTGAACAGTAACAAGTGTTGAAATTTTTATTTTGCCCTCATATATTTGTCCTTTTTCCATTTTGTCCTTAAAAAAAAATTTAAATTAAAGAAAAAAAATGTCCTCGAACACAGGCTTAATAAAAAAAAAATAATAATAACGTGCCTCGGACACGGGCTTATTCTAGTATATATATATATATATATATAAAGAGAATAGTGTCTTTTGGTATTTTTTTCCTTTCAAAAATAAAATTTTCTCTTAAAAATAGTGACAATTCTAGAAGATATTGTTAATAGTCTTTTTAATGTTTTCCTAATAAATGTTTTTTAAAAAAAACTAAAATATCTTGCAAAATAATTGGACTTATATTTAATTTAACAAGATCATTGTTATCAATTCTTGATCCTTATCGTCAACTTTTTTTTTTATTTTTAACATCAATGTGATTTTTTCCCAAAAAAAAAAATCAACATGAATACTTTTGGCATTATTTATTTAATTTTAAGAAATATACTATTTCTGTCACACTACAAACTACACACTTTTCTCACAGGGTATCCCACTACAAACTACTCCCTCCATCTCATCCAATTTAGAATTTTCTCATACGACACATAAATTAAGAAATATTAATATAATAAGAAGAGAGAATGAGTGGAGGAGGTATTGTGAGTATAAAAAGTAAAATATGAGATAGAACGAGTGAGGGGCATAGTAAGGAGTAGGGGTGTTCACGGTTCGGATTGGTCCGGATTTTATCAAAATTTCAAAAAAACAGGACCGGACCAATTGTTCGGTTCTGCCTAAATTCAGGACTAGGATCAGACCATTACATTACAGGACCGGTCACATTGGTTCGGTTCCAATGGTTCGATCCATGTCCGGTTCCATCGGTTCCACAAGTTACACTACTATATATTTTTTCTAAAGATAAAACATGCAACAACTATTTTTTTCATGAAACCAAAATATAGGACGATTTACAGGGTTGAGAATTGAGATGAGAGAAAGATGAGAGAGGGGAAAAATGTAGAGAGGGAGAGGGATAGAAAACCAAACGGCGAAAATGAAAGAGATATGATAGGGTTAGGATTTTTATAAACTTGTAATGTCGCTGGATGGATAAGGTCACATCAAAATTATTTATTTTTTTTGGAAATTAGGAATTAGAAATTATGAATAAATAATATATATATGTTATACATAATATATACATAATCGGTCCGGTCCGGGTTCGGTCTAGGACCATATATATTTTTTCAAAAATCAGGACCAACTCAAATAATCGGTTCCATATAAATTTGGGACCAGAACCAAACCAATTCTATTGGATTGGTCCGATTTTCATTGGTCTGATCCGGTTCTATCGGTCCGGTCCGATCCGTCGGTTTTTTTGTTCAGCCCTAGTAAGGAGATTGTTGTTATTAGTATAGCAAGTGATTCTCATTGAATATAAAAATAATATAAACTTGTCATTTTGGGATGTTATAAGTCGATTGAGACACTCAGAATGGAAAATTGTCCTAAGTCGGGTGGGACGGAGGGAGTATATACTTTCTAAAATGAAAATATTTATTATTTATATTAATGGGACTCACATATCATAATTAGAACAACAACTCATTTTCTCTCTCCAACCTCATTTTTCATAGTTATAACACTCAATCCAGTAACATTTTACCTTAATTTTCGAGCAAATAATAAGTGTGTAGTTTATAATAGAATGAAAGGAGTATAATCTAACTGAACTTTTTTGTTGATCACCCAATTTATATAAATGAAATTTTATTATTTCATGTTTATTTTATTTACTATTTTACTGGTTTTATTGATACCCCACATTATATAGATGAAAATATTACTATATAAAAGACTTTGCTAACTTTTCGTCGTCACGTTTCTAAAAAAAAAAAAAAATTCTGGCGTCATGCACATGCACCTTTCGACGAAAGAGCCATTATTTCGTGTTGATTTAAGATTTATTTTTTTTTTTTTGATTTTATTTCATTAAAAAATTGGATAAATGTTACATTAGTTTTAACTGTAGTTGTTAATTTTGATTTTTGTTTATTTAATTATATCAAAATTATACAAAGAGGCTTTGGCCAATAAGTCCCTTAAATAAATCAAAAAGATCAATAAAATCACACATTTTCAAAACATACCAATAAGTCCCTGATATTTTGCTGGACCAAAATACCCCTCAACACATTCACACGTGCCAAAGAATCGCACATCACTCTCTCTCTCTCTTTACGTCGCACAGCACTCTCTCTTTACTTTACGTTTTGCACAACACTTTCTCTCTCTCTCTCTCGCTCTCTCTCTCTCTCTCTCTCTTTATGTTTTTCTTCTTCTACTTTCTTTCTCTCTCCTTTTCTCTCTCTTCCTTTTTTTTTCTCTTAAAGTTTTAAAATGCAATATCTCAAAATTTAAAAGTCGAAAAAATTATCCGAAATCACTGTTTTAATCGCATCGCCAAGACGAATCAAACAAGTTTACTCATCATATATTTCAAATTTTATAAATATAAAATTATTTTTCAACAACTGTGAAATAGACCTCACTGTTGTTTTATAAAAGAATGACACAAAAACAGTGAAATCTATCACACATTTATGCACAATAACTGAGAAAGTGACCTCAACAATCATAACTGAGAAATTGATCTCACATTTGTGCACAAACAATCATAATAACTGAGAAATTGACCTCACAGTTGTGCAAAAACAATCATCAACAACTGATAAATAACGGGTAAACCATTTCACATTCATAAATAACTGTGAAACTGACCTCACAATTCTAGAAGTGTGAAAAACATTTCACAGTTATTCACATCTCAACCAACAACTGTGAAATAGACCTCACTGTTGTGCACAAACAATCATAATAATTGAGAAATTGACCTCACAGTTGTGCACAAACAATCATAATAACTGAGAAATTGACCTCACAGTTGTGCACAAACAATCAACAACTGTGAAACTAACCTCACAGTTTTAGAAGTGTGAAAAACATTTCACACTTATTCACATCACAACCAATAACTGTGAAATAGATCTTGAACATACCAAAAGTGTCGAGTTGGGCCAAACGAGTAAAGCCCAATCACGGACAGCCTGGACTCTCACATTCTCAATAAGGCTGGCCCAATCAAAACAGGGCCCAAAGCCCATCTCAAGGATCAGTCGACTAAGCCCATGGTCCGCTCACTGTGCCCCGACTTAACTTAGTCGACCTCTATCCATATTATAACTCGGGTACGAATCATGCTCTACCCGACAGTCAGGTCGACCATTCCTCGAATGGCGACCTCGACCTAAATTAACAAGTGACGACTTGATACTTGAAGGCGTATTTGGTTGAACAATTCTCATAACCACATCCCTACAAATCAGGGACCGTTATAGACACGTTCCCATTACCAATAACCGCCGCTACAATCACGGAGCACATGTCGCCTCCCCAAAAATACATCACTCTTGTCTATAAATACTTCATCACTACCAAACGGTGAAAGGTAACTGCCATTTTGTTATCTGAATTCCATATTCAATACATTTTGAGCTTTATACAACTGTGATCTTACTCTCACGCCCGAGCGTCTTCGCCGGAGACACATCCGGCTAGTCGTGGGTTCTGATTTCAGGTCAAGGAGCCAGGTGATCAGTCCTGCCACGTGGAGGAAGATTGATAAGCACAATTCCTGCAGCATCAGTTTGGTTCCATTGCCGGGAATCGTGCTTTAAACTTGACCTCGAAAACTCTATCAACCTGCAACAATGGTGACTTCAGAAGGACACGTATCCGAGGCTTCACTTGGGCATGAAGAAGTGAACAACAACAACATGAACGCAAACGCTGAGAACCTTAACTTGCCTCCTCCCCCACCGAATCGTCCCCATGGTAGGGCCACACGCTCTACCAGTGTCGTTGATGGCAGGGGATTGCCTGACACAAGGAGAGGGAAAAGGCATATGGATGGGCAAGGAGTTCCACCTCCTCCAAAACGTCCAGCTGCTCAGGTGAATGTGGGAAACAGGGTAGGCCCCTCCACCAACCCCATGAGCAAGAAGGAGATGATGTTGGAGCGAGCTCAGATTCTGGCCGACTTGATAGCCATGGAGGAGGCAGAACAGGCTGACGTGCGCTCTGAAAGAGTGGCACGTACTCAGGTCTCTAATGGACAACAGACCAGGAGTGCTAGGCCAAATGAAGGTGTGGGACAAAATGGTGAGGACAGGATAGTTCGTCGAGCTCCCACTATTGTTCATGTGCCCAGTAACGATTTAAGGGCTAGCCTCAACAGAAACAGGGAGCAGGAGGCTCAATCGATTGAGGACTCAATTAACGGCCAATAGAAGCATTGTGTTTCACCGGCTAGGACGCAGAGGTCAGGATCTCATAGAGACAGGAATGGGCGCAGGTCGCCTGTAGGAGGGGAAAGGCGCAGGTCGCCACATGGAGATAACAGGCGCAGGTCGCCATCTGGTGCTGAGAGGCCCAGGTCGCCTCAAAGAAGTAACAGGCATAGATCTCCAGTTCGATCAGAGAGGGCTCATTCTCACAGGGACAGAAGGAGTAGGCAGGTGACTCCCCCTAGAAGTGAAGACCAGAGGTCAAATGCTGCGCCCCCTCCAAGAGATGAAAGACCCGACGCTAGGGAATGGTTGTTGATGAAAAAGAAGTTTGAGCAATGGGAAGAGGAGAAGAAAAAGGATGCTGGAAAGGTCGAACGAATTGATTTTGCTCTTCGACCTTTATCCAAAGAAATCAGAGACAGTCGGCCTCCTCCTACTTTCAGGTTGCCACTTCTGGAGAAGTATTCGGGGTCGACCAATGCAAGGAGTCATATAGCACATCTGGAGGCCACCATGTGTTTTGTCGCCAATGAGGACGACAATATGTGCAAAGCCCTCCTAAGCACACTCACTGGGGCAGCCTTAACTTGGTTCAACGGTGCGGCGCGGGTAGCATCAATACTTGGACATGCTTCAGACAAAGTTCTTAGATCGCTTCTCATTGCGGGAGCTCGGAAGATGACTGTCACCGATCTGAATAACTTGGTGCAGGCGAAGAATGAAAGCTCCATGAGCTACTTCACCAAGTTTAAGGAAATGGTTGATAAGATAGAGGAAGACCTCACTGATAGGGAAGTCATTAATTGCTTAGAAACGGTATTTCCTCGGCGGACATGGATTATGAACTCACGGTTCGTACAAGAACAACTCGACAGGAGTTGTTTGAGAAGGTGTATAATGTCGCTTCTTGAGGAAAGGAAAGAGAAGAAGAATGGTAAGAGTCCTAAGGTTGAGGCCTCGATGATAAGAAAGACTCCAACAAGAATGGAGGAAATAATAAAAATGGAAAGAACAGGACTAGGGCAACAGAGAAAGTGCCCGAGGCTTTCACTCCCCTTACGGTGAGTCGAACAGAAATTATGAATGCCGTCGAGCTGGCTCCTCCAGTCCCAATGAATCCAGGCAACAAGTTTAGGAGGGACAACAGCAAGTACTGCGACTACCACAAAGACACTGGTCATCTCACAGAGGATTGCTTGGGATTAAAGCGTATCATCCAGAGAATGGTCGACCAGGGGAGACTCGAAGCTTACGTGAAAAGGCCTCGGGTTGGTGGAGGCGATCGGCCGACGGGTGGACAACGGGGACCTAGGCAACCTAGATTGAACACAGGGGTCATTACTGAGAACAAGCAAGCAACACGGCCATCAAGCACAAAATCTTCCAACTCAATAAGGCTCCACATGTGCCTCAGAAGAGAAGTCGAGAGATGAAGCGATCAGCTTCTACCCCCATGAATTGGCAACTAATATGGCGGCTAGGGAGCAAGTTCTCGTCATCCCAGGTCTCATAGACGGATGTACGACGAGCAGACTCTTAGTCGACACGGGGGCCTGCAAGGATATTTTGTTCTACAAAACTTTTAAAGAAATGGGTCTTAATGATGAGCAGTTGGAGAGATATGATGGTAGGTTGGAGGGCTTCACCAATCATCGAGTTGATGCAAAAGGCAAGATAGAACTCGACGTCGACCTAGGCGACACCCCCTCAGGATCGTATCAAAGGTACAATTTATAGTAATTGATGTAAATAGTAACTATGCCGCTATACTTGGTATCCCAGGTCGAGGTCGCTCTTGGAATGGTGGCATCGATCCCCATCGCCGAGTCAAGTTCCCAACACCCTGGAGTAGGGTGTGTACAAGGCACGGCTCGAGCCTACCTTGATCATGTTCTCGAGAGAAAGAAAGAAAAGGGAGTTGGAAATCGAGACTGCAGACGGTTATTTAAAGTTGTCTCAATCGAGTCACCAAAACTACGGGCTGTCAACAATCACCGACGTGGAAGAGTCGACCTATCGCTCAAATGACGAGGTCATGCTTGAGTCGACACGTCACTCTAACACCACCGAGGTCGGTCGTATGTAGTTATGGTCGACCAAGTCATCATAGGCAACCTATGCCTCCGGCTCGACAATAACTCGGGGGCCACCACCACCACCGGCGAGGTTGCGAGACAAGTTAGATGATATGATAGCGAAGAAGCTCCACACCTGAGGGCCGAGGAGAGACAAAGGGTCAAGGAGATAATCATTGAGACTCTACAATTCAGGGATGGACCAGAGTTAGAAGCTGTGGATGAGCTAGAGTCAGTAATCACCAACCTTTCCTACCCCGACCAAAAAATTCAGATTGGGAAGCAGCTATCAGTTGAAGAGCGAGCAGAAATCATCGAGCTACTCAAAGAAAGTAATGATGTCTTCGCATGGAGGGTAGAAGACATGAGGGGAATCAAGGAAGAGGTCGCTGTTCACAGACTTGAAGTCAACCCGACCATAAAGCCTAGACCCCAAAAGTTGAGAAGTTTTGCTCGTGACAAGGAAGAGGCTATCAAAGCTGAGGTACAAAAACTTTTGAGTGCAGGGATAATCAAAGAGGCCACTCATACAACGTGGTTGGCCAACGTGGTCATGGTGAAGAAATCAAACGGCAAATGGCGGATGTGTGTCGACTTCACCACTCTCAATCTTGCTTGCCCCAAGGACAGCTATCCCCTTCCTAGAATCGACAAGCTAGTCGATTCCATTGCTGGTCACTCAACCCTCAGCTTCCTCGACGCTTACTCAGGTTACCACCAGATTAAGATGCATGAGGATGACATAATCAAGACGGCATTTCAAGCAGCTGGAGGCATCTACTGCTACAACATGATGCCATTCGGATTGAAGAATGCATGGGCAACTTATCAAAGGATGGTGAACAAAGTCTTTGCTTCTCAAATTGGCCGAAACATGGAGGCCTACGTCGATGATATGGTCATCAAAACAAAGACTGGACGTCACGTGGTCGACCTAAGGGAAACGTTTGCCAATTTAAGAGCAAACGACATGAAACTCAACCCCAGCAAGTGTGTATTTGGTGTAGCTGCTGGAAAGTTCCTTGGGTTCATGGTATCTCAACGGGGTATAGAAGCTAATCCAGAAAAAATCAAGGCTTTAGTCGACATGAAGGCTCCCACCAGTGTCAAAGAGATGCAGCGACTTAACGGAAGGGTAGCAGCTCTTGGTCGTTTCATATCAAAGTCAGCAGAGAGGTCTCTCCCCTTCTTCAAAGCATTGAGGGGGACGAAAAGTTTTGAATGGACGACCGAATGTCATTCGTCGTTCCAACAGTGAAGGATTACCTCGCTACTCCACCTCTCCGAGTAGCCCGACCAGGTGAAACTTTGTTTGTGTATTTATCCGGTGGGAGATAAATCGGTGGCGGCGGTTTTGGTTAGAGAAGATGAGGGGTTTCAAAAGCTAGTATACTACATCGGTAAAAGGCCTTATCGGATGTGGAGAGCGAGATACTACAATGCCGAGAAGGTCGCTTTATGCACTAGTCGTGGCTTCAAGGAAGGCTGCGAGCTTATTTTACAGCTCATCCAATTGTGGTTCTTACAAATGCCCCCTAAGAAAAATTCTTCACAAGCCGGAGAGTTCGGTCGACTTCTCAATTGGTCAATTGCCCTTGCGAATTTGACATTGAGTATCGACCTCGAAAGGCGTTGAAGGCTCAAGCTCTAGGCGATTTCTTGGTCGAGCTTACGTTCACCAAGGAAGACGACGAGCGGCGAGCCCCAAAAAGAAAGGCTAAAGGGAAAGAGCCCGAGTCAGCTGTGTCGTTATTAGCCTACCCGACGATTGTTGGAGGGTATATTCGGATGGGTCGCAACCAAAAACGTTAGTGGAGCCGGAATTGTCTTGAGTCGAGCGAGAATGCGGGATCGTGTATGAGGAATCACCGAGATTCAAATTCGATGCTTCCAACAACCGGGCCGAATACGAAGCCTTGATAGCGGCTATAGAGTACGCTAAGTGTTTTGGAGCAACTAAGATTATGGCTTCTTGTGATTCACAATTGATAGTTAACCAGTCCGAGGCGAGTACGAGGTGCTTAGTGCCACGCCGATCAAATACCGTGACACAGTGAAGGAGCCGATAAAAGATTTGGAATTCGGGAGATTCGAGAGGTGGACGAGAAGACAAATGAGCTAGCCCCGACCTCCTCTCGAAACTAGCCACTTCGGATGAACCACATGATGAACCTATCTCCTTCCTCGAAAGTCCGGCCTTATGAAAGAGTAAAAATTCTATGCATAGATGATCCCTCAAGAAATTGGACTCGGGAGAAGTGTTGGATCGAGGAAATGAAGGCATACATAGAAAGTGGAGAGCTGCCGGATGACGAGAAGAAGGCTCGAGCTATCAAAAGAAAGCCCCAAGGTATGTCATTCAAGGAGGCGACTGCTCGTAAGATCTTATACTCGACCATTACTAAAGTGCATCCACCCTCAAGAGGTCGCCCTATTGATACACGAAGTGCATAGTGGAATTTGTGGTGGACACCCGGGGGCCAGGACTCTTGGCGACAAGTTAATCACTTTGGGGTACTGCGGCCACACATGAGAGCCGACACTCACAACTTTGTTCGCAATGTGATCAATGTCAAAGATTTGCCAACTTACCCCATGTGCCTACAACGAAGCGAGACTCACTGTGATCGCGGCTTGGCCATTTGACATGTGGGGCGTCGACACGATTGGACCCTTCCCTCCCGCCCGAGGAAGCTGGCAAGTATGTGATCGTCGCCATAGATTACTTCACTAAATGGGTTGAGGCCAAACCATTAGCTCGCATCACAGAGGAAAATGCTATCAACTTTATTCATGACTTCATTTGGTGTCGGTTTGGTTTTCCTCGAGCTATAGTATCTGACAACGGACTGCAATTCTCCAGAGCCTTCGAAGCAGAGATGAATCGGGTAGGAATCAAGCATTGGCAATCTTCTGTTGCCTATCCTCAAGGAAATGGGCAAGCTGAGGCAGCAAATAAACTTGTTCTATCTTCGCTCAAGACTGGACTCGTAGGTCGACGAAACAATTGGTTGGACGAACTCCCCCTTGCTCTTTGGGCAGTTCGTACAACCACTCGGGGGCCTACGGGGGAAACCCCTTTTGCTCTCACATATGGGTCGAGGCCACGGCACCCGCCGAGCTCAGATTCCCTCTTGCTAGAGTGACCTTCTTTGATCGAAGCGAGAATGATACCAACGGGTTGATCGACTTGGACACGATCGACGAGAAGCGAGAAGCGCTACCTCCGAATGGTCAACTACAAGCGACGAACTAAAAGTTATCACGACAAGAAGGTCAAGGCCGGAGTCGTTCCAAGTTGGAGATTATGTGTTGAGAAAGATTGAGGCAACGGGTAGAAGGACCCGGCGAACAAGCTATCTCCTGGCGGGAAGGTCCCTATGTGGTTACTCGAGTCGTCAAAAGAAGGAACCTACATGATAGCTCATCCCGGAGGTGACGAGTTGAAACATCCTTGGCATGCTACTCACCTCATCAAATACTACTTCTAGCTTTCAGTTTCAAAGTTCAAGCTCATGTTAGTTCTAGTTTCAAGTTGATGTAAACATGTTCCCTACTTCAATAAAAAGTGCAGTTTATTCGATCAAACATAGTGTTACACCAATCCTAGCAAGCTCGATTCTTAATCAGCTTGGTTCATTTAACAAGTCCGACTCTTAGTCGACTTCGTTCCAACAAACTCGACTCTTAGTCAGTTTGTTCTAATTAAGCTCGATTCTTAATCAGCTTTGTCCATTTAACAAGTCCGAGCTCTTAGTCGACTTCGTTCTAACAAACTCGACTCTTAGTCAGTTTGTTCTAATTAGCTCGATTCTTAATCAGCTTTGTCCAGTTAACAGGTCCGACTCTTAGTCGACTTCGTTCTAACAAACCCGACTCTTAGTCAGTTTGTTCTAATTAGCTCGATTCTTAATCAGCTTTGTTCAATTAACAAGTCCGACTCTTAGTCGACTTCGTTCTAACAAACTCGACTCTTAGTCAGTTTGTTCTAATTAGCTAGACCCTAGGTCAGCTTCAATAGTGTGAGCAGGTTCGACTCATAGTCAATCTCATTCACAAAAAAGTTAAGCAAGTCTGAGGTCGACTAAATAAATAAAGATCAAGTCACCTCTAGGCTCGAGTTTACTCATTCATCCTATCTATCTCTAGCTCGATGTTTATTTTAAAAGCATACAACATGCAGTAAATAAGGTCAGCTATGATAGAGATAAGTCTCCCAAAGCGGGCTAAGACTTAGACAAAATAAATTTACAAAAGTATCTTGCCTCCCAAAAAATAGGGCCAAGGCATTCAAATATTCAAGGAATCAAAAGAGCAAAAATGTTAGTTGGGACTTGTTCATTACAATTCAGCTAAGAAATTCAAGAGTTTTGGTTGACGTCAGTGCAGTCGTCGGTAGCGGCTTGTCCCTCCACCTCTCCTTGTTCTTTGGGGACCTATGGGTTTGCAGGCTACGAATAAACACACTCATTATCTTCATCCGTGGTGGCGGCATCCTCAAGTTCTTGTAGAACAACATCAAAATTCTGTCGGCCACAGGGGAGCTTCCCACTTCTCACGGTGGTCCTCTTCATCCTCTTGGGCAATGAAGGCCAAGTCATTTTCAAGATAGGGGACGAGCGAGTGACCCACTGCGAGCTTCCATGTCGAGCCGGGACTCGAGAAAACCAACGAGCTAATTGCTCGATGGTAACCGTAGCCGTGGGATCCACGGTGCTCGACGAGCCATGTGCCTCTTGCCGACCTCAAGAAAATCTTGTGCTTTGGCCACAATGGCATTATAGAACTCGTCTCCCTCCTTGAACTTATCCACAGCATCGGGGCCAGCCTTCTCCAGAGCCTCCTTCCATTTAGCTCGAGCTGAGTTGTGCTCCTCGTTAAGCTCTTTCAAAAAGAATCTTTATCTGCGAGAAGTTTGGAGACGGTGGTAAGCTCGACCTTCGTCTTCTCATGAGCAAGGCGCTCGGCATCCCTTTACGAGGTCACTTCCTTGAAGTTTGGATTACGTAGCTTCAAGGTCGGACAAGGCTTTTGTCTTTACCATCTCATTGGCTTCATACGAATTGTCTAGATCGTTGTACTTCTCCTTCATATCCGCAAGCTCTTTAGCCTTTTTGGAATAATCTTTGAGGGCCTGCCTCTCCCTCTCAATGGAGGCCCTCCAGGAGCTCTTAACACCTTTCGACCATGGTGAGATTCTATATTCCCGAGAAATCAAGGAAGTGTTAGCATGTAATTTCAGTTGATCGAGTAAGAGAATAAGCGACTAGAAAGAAAGAGAAAGTGGGAAGTTACCTCGCAATGAGCCATCCCAGATCGAGCTGAGAATTCTTCAGGCGTTATGCCCTTATCAGCAAAATGAGCCAGCAGACCCACATCCGCGGCTCTTCTCACAATCACACGACCCAAGTTCATATGCAGGTAGCGGCGACTCGAGCAATTAAGTCCTTCGAGAGGAGGGACGTCACTCAACCTCCTCATCATTTCATCCAGGAGACTCTTTACTTGGGGAGAGGAAGTTGGTGGAGGCAATTGGCTCGAGGACACGAGATTTACCCTTCTCGGATCGAGACCTCTTCCGCGAGCTCGAAAGGACGATCATCATCATCTTCTTCCATGGCATCATCATCAATATTGACGATGTTACGAGGACTAATTACACTTACCCCGGCACGAGGTTACGACATTGGCATCGAGATTGGGTCGAGAACTCAGCCGGGTCTAAGCGACTGTTGGACTCATCACCTCCTTCATTAACATTGGCGAGAGGGGTCCCACTCGGCGAGGGATTTTCCAACTCGGTCTCTTCCATGGGGATCATCCGACGGAGTCCTTGGGCGGCAAATTGTTCCTCGCGGCGGCCTCCCTCTCTCTACTCGCTCTAGCTTTGGCTGCCCCATGGGCTTTCTTAGCTTTCTTCTTATTTGACACCCCTACTATTCGAACCATTCTTTGCTTCTTGTTCGGGAGTCAAACCGTATGACATCAAAGTAATCAAGTATTAGCTCGGCAAGTCAAAGCGGTTCTATGTACGAGCTAAGCGTTCTATAACGAAGTAATTGATACGATGCAAAGCAGTTCTATGTACGAATTAACTAATTCTACATACGAGCAGGCAATTTGATAAGTACAGAGTGGCAATTCGAGATAGTTCTATGTACGAGCTAACTAGTTCTACGTACGAGCAGGCGACGGACGAGCTAAGAGTTGTGTATGCAGCTCAAAATATTTCTGTGCGCCTATAAAGAGCTACTTATGCAAGTTAACAGTGGACGAGCTAATGAAGGGAAACGAGTAAACCCTTACCACCAATGTGTTCTCCATTTTCCTTGCAATAATTGTCTGTCTTCTGGCAAAATTGGCAATTCTCCTCAAATCTACCCAAAGAGTGAGTAACCCAATCAGGGTACATCTGGCCTCTCAACACAGGAACAAGGGGCTCCACTACTCCATCTCCAGGCATCATCCCAGCTTGGATATAGTTGTATTTGGTTGTTCCTAAGGATTCCCAGCTGATAGGCCCATCCTTGACCAACGCACACAGCTTTTTGTACAAAGTTTGGTACCAAGGAGGCTCCCAAGAATTGTCCTCACCGATAACATCGATTCATCATTGGGCAAGGAAATTCCCATCCCACCGCTCTCAACCAAAACTACATGCGAGTTCCAGCAATTGTGCTTATTGGGAAGGTTGGCAAACAACTTGGGAGAGTTGGGCTTGGAGGGGGTACTAATTCCCAATCATGCTTATCAAGCTTAGCACCAAAAATTCTTTAAAAACCTTCATACAAGGCTCATGGCCCAAAAACCTACACATCATTGCAAAACATACCAAGATTTCTACAGGTGTTGGCCCCAAGCTGAAGGGGGAGGGCATCCATACACTCGAGGAACTCATTGATAAAGGGATCCAACGGCAACCTCAACCCAGCCTCGAACTGCCCATAAAAAAAAGCGACCTTAGTAGCATCTCTAGTGAAGGTAGCACGGTATTTGGCCATAAATTCTTCTCGACTAAGGATGGTCACCCTAAAGTCCGCCCTATCTACCCCACTTGCGAAGTTGTAGATCACATCATAACGGGATTCCATATTTTTCCTCCCACGGGTAGGTCTTTGGGGCACATAGCCCTCTCGTTCTTGCTCGGCACCACATCGACCCAAATGCATTTACTATCCTGGGGCATGAAGAAGTTGAAGCTGTGGCTCCACCTTGGGTCGTCATATCTGTACAAACAAAAGAGGAAACAGGGGAGTCAGTCCTATGATCATGTTCAGTCGACCTACCTAAGGACGACCTAGACTCCCCTGGAAAGCCTATCCTATTCCTAAGGAAGGAGGTTTTGAGGACATCCCTAACGTAGAACAAAGTAATATGGTCGAGCAGTTCATGGAATAGATGGAAGGTGACGATATTTGAATCATCAACTACCAGGTTTTCAACGTCCCCTACAATGGGCAAACCTATCTCACTAAAATTTAATTCCCACTTGGTTAAAATGGAGGCACATTCATCCAAAGACAGCTTCTCTCACTCACCGTTCATATTCTTGTAAACCCTACGGTTAATAGTGCAAGACCCATACCAAGCTCCCGGCTCGCTACTAAAGGTTCTAGCCATGGCGGAAATCAAAGATAGAACAGAAATTAAAGCCCTAAAGAAAGAAGGGGAAAGAAATACCTCTGCAAAGGTCGGAGTAGGAAGCTGGTACCAAAGACGGAAGCCCAATTTAACTCAAATGCTTCTTCGCTATTTTCACGGAGATTCTCGAGCTTGAAAACGGTAAAAGTTCTAAACAGAGAAGGAATGTGCAATTTATATTTTCCAAGATTGGAAAGGAAAACAGAAAATTTAAAAAATAATTTCCATATTAATGGCGGAAACGGTTTCCGAGAAGGAGTTCCAAGCGTCAGAATTGCAATCATTACTAAAACCGGCGCTCCTTCATCTCCTACCGTTCATCGCCAACGACCGGGATTGTGCCCCGTCATCATTGTCGACCTACTTCAAAAACTTGCAGCGACCCGCGAGTAAAACCATGCTTATCAAACATTTTCTTAACTTCCAAGTCGACGAAGTTAACTCGAAAGTTGGGGGCCACTGAACATACCAAAAGTGTCGAGTTGGGCCAAACGAGTAAAGCCCAATCACGGACACTGGACTCTCACATTCTCAATAAGGCCGGCCCAATCAAAACAGGCCCAAAGCCCATCTCAAGGATCGCCGACTAAGCCCATGGTCCGGCTCACTGTGCCCCGACTTAACTTAGTCCGACCTCGGAATCCATATTATAACTCGGGTACGAACCATTGCTACTGCAGCCAGTCGAATTAAACCATTCCTCGAATGGCGACCTCGACCTAAATTAACAAGTGACGACTTGATACTTGAAGGCGTATTTGGTTGAACAATTCTCATAACCACATCCCTACAAATCAGGGACCGTTATAGACACGTTCCCATTACCAATAACCGCCGCTACAATCACGGAGCACATGTCGCCTCCCCAAAAATACATCACTCTTGTCTATAAATACTTCATCACTACCAAACGGTGAAAGGTAACTGCCATTTTGTTATCTGAATTCCATATTCAATACATTTTGAGCTTTATACAACTGTGATCTTACTCTCACGCCCGAGCGTCTTCGCCGGAGACACATCCGGCTAGTCGTGGGTTCTGATTTCAGGTCAAGGAGCCAGGTGATCAGTCCTGCCACGTGGAGGAAGATTGATAAGCACAATTCCTGCAGCATCAGATCTCACAGTTGTTCTATGAAAGAATGACATAAAAACAATGAAATTGACCTCACAGTTATGCACAATAACTGAGAAAGTGACCTCACAATCATAACTGAGAAATTGACCTCACAGTTGTGTACAAACAATCATAACTGAGAAATTGACCTCACAGTTGTGCACAAACAATCATGAATTACAAATTACAGATAAATAACGGGTAAAACACACCTACTAAGTAGCAAAATAACTGTGAAATTGACCTCACAGTTCTCAGTTTAGAAAGATCAAAAACCAAACAATTTCACATTCATAAATAACTGTAAAACAGAACTCTCAGTTTTAGAAGTGTGAAAAACATTGAACAATTATTCACATCAAAACCAACAAATGTGAAATAAACCTCAGAAAAACAAAAATCTATGATGGCATAAACTTCATTACATAGTTGCAAAATGAGATACAAGATAAATAGGCATAACTTAATCCTTTGAACATCTCTAATAGCACAAGAAAACCCAAAGGTCTTTCTCGATCTCCATATAAATGAAGCAATAAAAGAAATAAATGCTGCCACTTCTTTCCTTCTTTAATCCAATAATAGTCCTATTTGGAACAAAATCAATGTTTCTTCTTTTGTCGTTTCATTTTCTTCTTTGTTGTCCGCTCTTCTGCAGCCTTTAATCTTTCCTCCTTTCTTTTGTTAAATTCTGCCACTTCTTTGGAAGTCTACATCCATTCTTGCAAGCTTGTCCTGTTCTTTTCTTCTTATTTGCCGATACTGTTTCAATAGTATATTTATCAGCCCAATTTTTCAAGAGAAATCAACTAACTCCACCATGTCAACTCTCTTTTGCTATGTCAAATGCATCAGAAGAAGCAGAGGCCAAAAAAAAAAAAAAAGGGAAAACGTTCCCAGCATAGAAAGTAAACACAATCAATTTTAAACTTCATAAGGCCAAAACTCAGGGGTCGAGACTGAAGCTAGAAACTTAGAAGTTGCAGAAGTTAATAGACTAATACCCTACATTCTTTTTTGGCCTCTTTTTTTCGGGCAGGTAGTTATTTTCAGCTTCACGCTATTGTTTCCACTTAATAAGCATTTTATGTAATTAAAAAGCTGCACGCTATTGTTTCCACTTAATAAGCATTTTATGTAATTAAAGCATTTTTAAGATGGCTGATGCTGTTTTACAGTGTATCAATTACGGGTCACTAATCTTCGCTCCCTCTCTCTCCTCTTGTTGTTTTGTCTCTCCCTCTCGGAAGGGTAACGGAGTTTTGTAATGGCCCTACCATCTTTCGTGATACGATGAACCAACCAAGGCCCTTTCACTCCTTTGATGCACCCTTTGAGCACACTTGTTCTCTCCAGCCATGGCTTCCTAATTTTTGGTTACATTGGCTTGATTTTTTTCGTTATTGGCTAGTCTATTTAAGATGCAGAGAAAAGACATAGAAAGACAAAACAGAGTACAGAAAAGGCATATATTCCTTTTGGCTATGGAGATCAACTGGTGAATATTTTTGGATGAACTGGTGAGACTAAGGAAGCAGCCTTTGCTGGGGAAAAGAGTTCATGTCATAGAAAGGGTAATAGCTTTAGCAGAGAAGATATTCCTTTTGGCTATGGAGATCAAGAAAGAGTACACATTCATTTGATTGGGCCACTTGTCATCAATCATAAAACCCTCATATTTTACATTATGACAATACCAGAATAATGTTCAAGGACTGGAGTTCTCAGTTTAGAAATGTCAAAAACCAAACCATTTCACATTCATAAATAACTGTAAAACAGAACTCTCAATTTTAGAAGTGTGAAAAACATTGAACAGTTATTCACATAAAAAACATGTCAATCGACATATCCTCTTGATCAAACCAACAGTAGTAACACTTGGTAATATTTTCATGCTTAAGTGATTTCGCAAGATTAGCTTCTGACAAGACTCGATCTCTTAAAACAACATCGTCGCTAACAGCAATCTTATTCCAAGCAATTTTTATACCATTAATCTCATCAAAACCTTTATACAATACCTTAAAAGAACCGCAACCTAGGGTTTCGTCATACCTGATGTGTCTGCCGTCCGGTGATCGTTCTGCAATTCCCTCTTCCTCGTCAAACACCGATTTTGAATCCATAGCAATAAAATTAAGAGAAATCGAGAAGAAAAAAGGGGTAAGATCTGGTGGAATTGAATTGAATCAAATCAAACAAGGGTTTCAGAGAAGGCTTCGATGGCAACAGAGAAAGAATCAATTGAGGAACGAAGACGTTGATTCGATGGTGTGAGATTCATCGGGAACAAACTGAAATTGGTGAACAACGCAAATTGCGATTAGAGAGAGAAAGGAATTGCGATTAGAGAGAGAGAGAGAGAGAGAGGAGAATGAGGGCAATTTCGCCATTAAATGAATATGAAATATTTTTAAAAGAAGCTAAGGATTTATTGGTAAAAAAGATTTAAACTTATGTACCCTAAGGTAGAATATGAAATGTGGTGTTTTTTTAATAAATTCCACCTTTTATTAGGGACTTATTGGTAAAAATCCCTTATACAAATTATAAATAATACCAAAAGTCGATACAATTGTTGTCATAATAAGGCTACTAAATGCGTTGACTAATTAGATGATTTTGTTTTAATTATTACTACTTTGTCTCTTAATGAACTCCAATGTAAGAAATTTTTGTTTTAAAATTGTTTTTTTTTATAAAAAGTGTTGTTCTGAATGTTTTTTTACTAAATTTCTTTCACTATTTATTTTATTATGGTAAATAAAATATTTAAAAGTGAATAATAAAAATATTTATCTTCTTTTCGAAAGCGAAGACTTCAAATTCAAATGAATTGTTCTTTTAGAATAAAAAAATAAATGAATATCAAACTTTTGATTTAAGGATATTTTAAAAATAATTTTTTGAGCAAATATGCATAAATACACTTGCTATTCCAAATTTTCAATTTTACAATTGTATAACGAATAGTAAAATAACAAAGCAGTAAAATAAATCATTTAAGGAAAAATATTTTAAAATAACAATTCCTATTGGAATAATCACTGAAGTTTCTTACATCACGAAATGTGTGTATACAAAAAGCTTTCAAAATTTATAATATTCATTGTGTTAGTTAAATAATTATAACATATATAATTTCATTAGTTTTAACTTTTTATTATAAATTATTTTAGACTCATAATTAATATATTATAATTATATAACATCGTTTAAACAAAATATATTAATATAACAAAATTTTGCTTATACCATGCAACACACGAAATACTAGTTGAATATCATAAGATAAAAGGTTTAAATCTATTTAACGGTAGAACACACGCTTCCTCTTTTCAAATGTTGGAAAATGGTTGTTAAGCTGACAAATGACATGATGGCTATTTTTTAAATTTCTTATTATATACTCCCTCCGTTTCAGTCCATTTAGGATTTTTTAAAATGGCACGGAAATTAAGGAAAAGGTAAATGTTGT
This sequence comes from Adenophora triphylla var. japonica, assembly GCA_022495995.1. NCBI lineage: Eukaryota > Viridiplantae > Streptophyta > Magnoliopsida > Asterales > Campanulaceae > Adenophora > Adenophora triphylla. Next base: position 194,774 of record JAFEMH010000252.1, on the reverse strand, counting down.
GAGTGTAATTTAAAAATAGGAGAGAGAATGAGTGGAGGGAATAGTAAATTATAATGGTGTTGTGAGTATTAAAATAATGTAGGAGAGAAAATGAGTGAAGAGAATAGTGATTTAAGGTTTCCATTTTGGGCCGTCCTAAGTCGGGTGGGACGCCCAAAATGGCAAAAAGTCCTAAGTCGGTCGGGACGGAGGGAGTATTTTATTTGGTTGTTTATCCTTGTGTAAACTACATTAATACATTTGAAACAATTTGATACCCAGGTTTTAAAGAGAAATGGCCATTTCATTATTTGCTGTGTCATGTTCATGCAAGGAATCTATAATCCCCTAAGGTCCCCGGTTGGTTTAGTTAAAATCTTAAATTCTCGAATTACCCTTCCCCACCAAAACCATAAAACACGCCCAGCCCTGCCATAATCCTCATTTTCATTTTTTTTTTTTTCCTCTCTCTCTCTCTCTAAAACTCTCTTTCCCCTTGTTTACTCCGGCTCCATCGGTCGACTCCACCGGCCACCGCCGCCAGACTTCTCCCTCCTTCTTCCCCCACCACACTCCACTGCGACCACCACTATCCCATCTCCACCTCTCATTCCATGACTAAAAACCCACTCTCCCGATCTGACATCTGTTTTTCGTCCATTACCGGTCATCTACACCACCATACCATTTCGATCGTCTCTCCAACCCCTATCCTTGTCACTAGTTGACGATATTAGCTACAAATAAACACAAAGAATCCCTAACACGAATCCTGAAAACATGAAACGGTAAAGGTTACTTGAACAGTATAAACCGAGATACGAACATGGGTTTGCTCAAGCTGGGCCTAATTGAATTGGGCCATGAATATTATCTAAATAACCAAGTATCAGGGCCGAGTAAGGTCTTCCTTGTATGACGAGGAACGTTTATCTCGGCCTTATGTCAACATGCTTGGGCCGTTATGTCGCAAGTGACGAGGAAAGAAAAGTTATTACCTCGGCATTTTATCACCATGACGAGGAAACAAAATCATTTACCCCGGCACATCTCCGTGTCGGCCAATCTCCAAATGACGAGGAAGCAGAATCATTTACCTCGGTCTATTTGCCAAAGCCGAGGTAGAACATTCATGTTCCTCGGCCGCTCCTGGCCAGCGAGATTATACAAATCCTTATACAACAAGGATTACACATTCATGATTCAATCAGGATTGTATCCAACTACACCACTTCAAGTCAAACAAGGACTCTTTAACAGATATAATTCTCATAGGATTACATCTTACCTCTTGACAAGTTTACTTCAACATGGATTTTATCAATCCATTCCTATAAATACAAGCCCCATGGCTCATTATTTGGTACGTTACTTTTTACATTGGGGAAACTCTGTCAATTTGTTTTCTCACATACAAACCGTGAACTTACTCTCACGCCTAGGAGGGCCTTTTAGCCGGATCCGCCCGGCTTAGTTTACGTCTTTTCTCTTATTTTCGTGCCTTGCAATCACCGGAGCAATCATCGCTTGGATTTGGGCCGATTTGACGATTTTGGCATCATCAATTGGTTCCATTGTCCGGGAAATCGATTCAAACACCCATTGTTTGGCCTGGAAAAGTCGCTAGCCTGTTTTCTGCCGGAAATTTTCTAGTTTGAACGAGAATTTCTTATTCCGTTTGGGCTCTGTTCTTGTTACCGCTTGATTCTCGCAAAATTCGGCCGGAATCCGCCAATTCTCGTCGAAGTGAATTGTTTGGCCTGAATTTTTTGTGTTGGAAGAATCGCTATCGGGTTGTTTGTTTGTGGTCAAAATTTGCCCTAATTTTGGCCAGAAATTTGGATCTGTTGGAAATTGTGATTTTGGAAAATTTGCACTTGGTAATTTGCTGTTGACTTACTATGGACGGACAGTTTACGAGTGTGACAGCTGAGGACCCAACCCAAGTGAATGGGGGGAACACTGGAGCCGAGGAGCTGCCTCCTCCTCCTCCTCTACCTCGAACGAGCATGCCCCTCCTCCTTGCCATGACTCTGCTCCATGGGTCGTGCAAATGCCGAGGGAGAGGGTAATGAACTTCCTCGTCCCACTCGTGCTCGTGGGAAGCAAGCAGGAAGGAAGAAAACAAAGAATGCCGACGTCGGTCAAGCAGGAGGATCTCAGCCTGTTGACCGACGCTCTTTGTTACATAAACAAATGGAGACATTGCAAAGGATGTATGAAACACAAGTTGCTCTTTTGTAATTGGACCCAGATCATTCCATGGCTCCATTCATTATGCCATCTATGGGCAACCCTCTGGTAAAGGAACAAGGTGAGCAACAACCTCCTCCCCTCAAGACCGGGGAACTACCAAGGCAAACCCCCCGGGATTCTCCTCATCCTCGGCACAACAGTAAGCAGAGGGCTCCAGTGGTCGACTTGAGAAGCCATTTAACTCCTAGAGAAGAGGAAGTAAATTCCAGGGACCTAAGAACGAGACTCAGCTTGAACAGACGCCTATCCCCTGCTCGTCTTGTCATGGCACCTAGGCATCCCACGCCACCTCGATCTCGTCGACCAAATTCTCCTCGACCTCGTCGACCGGATTCTCCTCGTCCTCGGCATCGAGAATTTGCAAGGCCAAGGACACCAGAGCCGTACAGGATGATACTTGGTGGTCAAGACCTAGAATTAAGGTGTGACAAAGCTCCTTCCAAACGGGACAGCCACCGACATGACGCGGAGCACAGTAGGGTGAATGATCGCCCCAAGGACAAATCCGTCAGAAGCTCCCAACGAAGCACCCGCTCAAGCAGTGACAAGGGAGTGGAAACCAAGCAATGGGAGCTGTTGAAGCAAAGACTGGATGATATGGAGAGGGGAAAGAAGTTTAATGACGATGATTATGACTGGGCAACACGTCCATTCTCTCTGAGGATAACTGCAGCTCCACCTAATCCCCACCTCAAGCTCCCTAATTTCGAAAAATACAATGGCACTACTGATGCAAAAGACCACGTGCAAAGTTTTGAACAAACTATGAATCTCCTCACCACTGCTGATGACCTGCTCTGTAAAGCTTTCGCGAGCACCTTCTCCGGAATGCCTTTGACTGGTTCCGTGAGCTTAAAAGAGGTAGCATCGATTGTCGGGAGAGGCATGAGGAGAATGTTCTTGGACCACTTTGCTACCGCCGGCAAGAGGAAGATAAGGCCGGCCGACTTGGCCAACATTGAGCAAGGAAAGGGAGAGACCACCTCGCCTATTATAATCGGTTCCGAAAAATGGCGCACTGGAGTTGAAGAGAGCCTCACCGATAGGGAAGTTATTGTCCTGTTTCAACTCGCCTAAAATCTAGTCCCCTCGTCTATGAACTCTCACCAGTGGAACCTCAAACAAAGTCCGAGCTATACAAGGTAGCTTATGCCATTTCCATGGCCGAGGACAAAACAAAGAAAAGGGGAGCCGACAAGACAGTAAACAGAGGCGACAGCACTCGCCGTAATAATAATGGAAACAAAGCAAGGGTTCCAAAGGGAAGAACAAAACAAGGAGAGCACCTGAGAAGCTTGAATTTACTCCTCTTACTAAGCCCATCTCTCGAAATCATGCACTCGGGTCAACCTTCCTCCACCTCAACCAATGACCGACAAGCCAAAATTCCCTCGTAACATGAACAAATACCGTGATTTTCACAAAGACAACGGGCACACCACCGATGGTCATTGGGCCCTCAAGAAAATAATCCGTAAATGGGTCGACGAGGGAAAGTTAGATCGTTATGTCATGAAAAAGATAACAAGCGGAAGCGGAAGGAAGAGGAAAGTGAAGATGACGACAAAAGCGAGGATGAAGACCGCAGCCTCCTAGGGCCAAGTTGCATGTGATACAGGAAGAGGTAACTTCTACCGTAAAACTAAGGGACCAGATCCATGAGCCGAGCAAAGTATATCATGTTCCTCGCTTGGATCCATAAAGCGTAAGAGGTCATTAGTTTCTCTCCTAATGAGTTAGCCGGAAGCCGAGCACTCGTGAACAACCCTTGGTGATAAAGGGCCGAATAGACAATGTTGAATCCGAAAGACTTCTCGTTGACACGGGGGCCTCCCGTGACATCCTATATTATTCAGCCTTCCAACAGATGGGCTTGAAAGACACCATGTTGGAACCTTACCATGGAAGGCTAGAAGGATTCACCAATCACAAGGTGGGAGCCAAGGGAACTGTGGAGCTAGAACTCGAAGTCGGTGATCATCCCTTCCTAGCCAAAGCCACACAATTTTGTAGTCATGGAGTTGACGAGTGATTACCATGCGATCATAGGCATTCCAAGTCAAGCCAGACTTGGGATGGTGGCCTCACTTCCCCTCCAACGAGTTAAATTCCCCACTAGGGCAGGGATTGGATGTGTGAGGTCCACCCCAAAGACTTCTTGGAACATGTCGTGAAGAGCAGAAAGAAATCCAAAAGTGTGGAGATAGATACCCCCAAGGAAAACATAAAGATCTCAAAGTCTCAGAAAACCACCGAAACTAGCTCCAGAATGAGCTATATTCGTGAGGTGTTTACAGAGGAGGACGAACCTATGGTCCAAGAAATTGCAGATGACCAAGGCATAGTCCTACCTGTACCTGTGGAGGATCCTATGGTCCAAGAAATTGCAGATGACCTAGGCATAGTTCAGCCCGTATCAGAAGAAGACCCTGTTCTCTTCAACGGCCAGAACTCAGGGGCCAACCACGACTTAGGGAAGGTCAGTCTCCCAGATGTGGATAAAATTATGGAGGAAGAGGGCCTCAACGTGAATGACAATGAAGGGAGAAGAATTAGAGAGATCATTATCGAGTCTCTAGAATTCCGTGACGGTCTTGAAATGAAGCCTTGCTTGACGAACCGGAAGAGGTAGTCATCAATCCCGACTATCCCGAACAAAAATCAAGCTCGGGGCCAATTATCTCCGTAAGAGAAAGAAAAAATCATCTCCCCTCTTGAAAAGCGCCTCGACGTCTTTGCTTGGAGAGTCGAAGATATGAGGGGGATCAATGAAGAAGTAGCCCTCCACCGCCCGGAAGTTGATCCTTTGGCAAAGACTATCTCCCGTACAAGGAGAAATTTTGCAAGGGACAAGGAGGAAGCTATAAAAGAAGAAGTGCGAAATTACTTAGCGAATAATTCGTGTGAAGTTAAGTACCCCGTTTGGTTGGCCAATGTAGTTATGGTGAAGAAGCAAAATGGGAAATGGCGTATGTGCATAGACTTTACTGATCTAAACAAAGCCTCGCCCCCAAGGACGCCTATCCTCTTCCTAGAATTGACAAGTTGGTTGATTCCATTGCCGGACATCAAACTCTCGGCTTCCTAGATGCCTATTCAGCTATCATCGATAAAAATGGCGGAAGAGGACATTGAGAAGATGGCCTTCCAAACACCTGGGGAAATTATTACATCATGATGCCTTTTGGGCTCAAGAACGCGGGTGCTACATACCAAATGAATGGTGAATCGAGTTTTTGCAAGCCAAATAGGTCGCAACATGGAAGCTTATATTGATGACATGGTCATAAAGACCAAGGAAGGCAGTCACGTTCCCGACCTGGAAGAGACAATTCACAATCTCTGAGCTAATAACATAAAGCTAAACCCAAGCAAGTACGTGTTTGGGGTAACAGCTGGAAAGTTCCTAGGCTTCATGGTATCTCAAAGGGGGATTGAAGCAAACCCCGAAAAAATCAAGGCGCTCATTGACATGAAGGAACCTACCACCATCAAGGAGGTTCAAAGACTTAATGGAAGAATCGCAGCCCTCGGAAGATTCATCGCCAAATCCGCCGAAAAGTCACTGCCTTTCTTCAAGGTATTGAAGGGTACCAAGAGCTTCTCCTGGACTCCTGAGTGCTCCGAAGCATTCCTCCGGTTGAAGGAGTACTTGGGTTCCCCTCCCTTGCTTAGCAGTCCGACTACCGGTGAAATGCTGTACGTCTTCCTAGCTGCCACTGATCATGCTGTCGCAGCTGTCCTAGTTCGAAATGATGAAGGAATTCAAAAGCCTGTCTACTATGTCTCTAAGGCACTGTCCGGCGTAGAAAGCAGATACTTCAATGTAGAAAAGATAGCGTACGCACTAGTCATCGCATCGAGGAAACTACGTGCCTATTTTTCTGCACATCCTATCACCGTATACACAAATGAACCATTGAAGAAGATACTACATAAGTTGGACGGCTCCGGGCGTCTCCTTAATTGGTCCATCGCTCTCACTGAGTTTGATATCACTTACCAACCAAGGAAGACCCTCCTGGCACAGCCCCTGGTTGACTTCATGGTTGAGACTGCCTTTATGGGTGAGCATTTCCCCACCTCTAGGAAGCAAAACGCACCAGAGGATAAAGAATCTCCCATTGAACTCCCATCCAACTGTTGGATCCTGTATACGGACGGATCAGCCACCAAGGAAAGAAGCGGAGCTGGAATCGTACTAGCAAGCCCGGAAGGAGAGTTTACTACTCAAGACGCCATCCGTTTTAAGTTCCCTGCCTCCAATAATCAAGCGGAATATGAAGCTCTAATATTTGGCATTGAATTAGCCTCCTTCTATGGAGCAACTAAGGTGGCAGCCTTCTGCGACTCCCAACTCGTTGTCAAACAAATAAAGGGAGAGTATAATGCCCAAGACCCCACCCTTGCCAAGTATAGAGACCTGGTCCTAGATATGACGAAGAAGATGGAATTTTTCGAGCTCAAACAAATTGGCAGGGAAGATAACCAAGTCGCAGACGTTCTTTCCAAACTGGCAACCATGGATGTGTCTAAGACCAGTCCATATGTAATTTATGCCGAAGAACCTGATAACGAAAGACTACAAGTCATGCTCTTAGATGGAGAGGATAGATGCTGGATCGATGACTACATTGAATTTATTGAGAAGGAGAAATTCCCAGAAGATGAAGCTCAAGCTAAACTCATCAAGAAGAGGTCTCCAAGGTTCGTGGTTATAAGCGGAGTCCTCTACCGAAGATCTTTCACAAAGCCCCTGCTAAGATGTGTCTATCCCAAGGAAATTCAGAACCTCTTGGCAGAAGTACATGAAGGCGTTTGTGGCGGGCACCCGGGGGCCAGAACCTTAGCTGACAAGATCATATCGCTAGGTTACTACTGGCCAAACCTAAGGGAAGACGCACACGCCTATGTTAGAAAATGTGACAAGTGCCAAAGATTTTCCGACATTCCTAGACTACCGGCAGTGGAGCAAACACTTGTAATACCTACGTGGCCATTTGATATGTGGGGGATCGACATCATCGGACCCTTCCCTCCCGCCCGTGGTAATTGCAAGTACGTGATAGTAGCTGTTGATTACTTCTCCAAGTGGATAGAAGCCAAGGCATTAGCCAAGATAACGGAAGAGAACGCGATCAATTTTGTCCATGACAACATCCGGTGCAGATTCGGCCTTCCACATACAATTGTCTCGATCATGGACTGCAATTCTCCACAAAGCATTCACCACGTAATTGGGAAGGGTAAAAGTCCGCCACGCAAAATCTTCGCTAGCGCACCACAAGGCAATGGCCAAGGTAAGCAAAGAAACAACCGGTCCTAACCGCCCTTACAAAGAACCTTGAGGGACGCGAGGGTAGATGGTTGGACGAACTTCCCTAGCCTTATGGGGCATTCGCACAACCACCCTGGGGCCAACCTGGGAAACCCCATTCGCACTAACCTTCGGTTCCGAGGCTATGGCACCAAGAGATGGCCATCCCTACCGTGAGAAATTCCCATTATGATGAGCAAGTCAACAAGGTCAATAGGCTCCTAGACCCGGACACGATAGATGAGAAACGACTAGCCGCACAGATGAGGATGGTGAATTACAAGCAAAGGACTCAAGGCGTATCACGACAAGAGGGTCATCGTAAGAGTATTCCAAGTAGGCGATTGGGTACTTAGAAAAATTGAAGCTACCGGGTCGGAAGGCGTAACGTAACAAGCTCTCCCCAAATTGGGAAGGTCCTTATATCATCACTCAAGTCGTTCGAGAAGGGACCTACAGATTGAAGACCAAGGAGGGGAAGGACCTCAAACATCCCTGGCACTCCGACAACCTTAGAAAATATTATCACTAGTCTAGTTTATTTTACAAGAGATTAGTTTCTTATTTCGTCTTTTAGTTTTTGATTAGTTGATAGGATTGCAGTTCGATGTAATCGCATTTCAGTTTTACAAAGCAGTCTCTTCCAGCATGCAAAGCAACTATCAACTCTTCATACAGACACCAGAAGACGAGGACTTTATCCCAGACTCTTCTAAACACATCCTGTCCAAGGGTCCACCTTGATGCAGATACCAATGTGCCTCAAGACCAAGGGTCTCCTTGGCCCGATGGCTTACAACACATCCCGTCAATGGTCCACCTTGATTCAGATACCAATGCCAAGACCAAGGGTCCTCCTTGGCCCGATGGCTTACAACACATCCCGTCAAGGGTCCACCTTGATGCAGGATACCAATGCCAAGACCAAGGGTCCTCCTCGGCCCGATGGCTTACAACACATCCCCGTCAAGGGTCCACCTTGATTCAGGATACCAATGCCCAAGACCAAGGGTCCTCCGCCTCGATGGCTTACAACACATCCCGTCAAGGGTCCACCTTGATGCAGGATACCAATGTATGCCCAAGACCAAGGGTCCTCCTTGGCCTCGATGGCTTACAACACATCTGTCAAGGGTCCACCTTGATTAAGGATACCAATGCCCAAGACCAAGGGTCCTCCTCGCCTCGATGGCTTACTGAACACATCCCCGTCAAGGGTCCACCTTGATTAAGGATACCAAATGCGGCCAAGACCAACGAGGTCCTCCTTGGCCTCGACGGCTTACAACACATCTGTCAAGGGTCCACCTGACAGATACCAGCCAAATAGACCAAGAGGTCCTTCGGGCCCGAAGGCTTACAACACATCTGTCCAAGGGTCCACCTTGACTCTTGAAGGGTACCAACGGCCAAGACCAAGGGTCCTCCTTGGCTCCGATGGCTTACAACACATCCCCGTCAAGGGTCCACCTTGACTCAAGGATACAAACATAATGACCAAGACCGAGGGTCCTCCTCGCCTTTGATGGCTTACCACACATCCTGTCAAGGGTCAACCTTGATTCAGGAGTACAACACATTTAAAGCCAAGGAAACCTTCCTCGGCCTAAATAACTTAAGGGTATAGTTAAAGCCGAGAGTCCTTCCTCGGCCTAACCACTTGCCCAACAATTTGGGAGCAAGGAACCTTCCTTGGATCCCACCTTCTTAAAATCTAGTGCCTCTGCCTAGCATACAAAAATATAAGCAAGTTACTGAAATAACACGAATCATGACAAAAGGATTTTTCATTGATGTTCAAAAAGAATTACAAGTCCTATCGTCTATTACAGAAAGCAAAGAAAAGAAAACTATCCTAAGATCCGTCGCCCGTCGTCAAAAGGCTTGAGCAGTCTTACGTGATAGTGCCAGGGGAGGAAGGACCGTTTGTTCAAGAAGGGCATTAGTTTCCTCGGCCCTCCTTCCACCTCGGCTTCCATGGCCTCAGTGCTCTTCCGCATCCCGGATCGCCTCCACCAAGTCTTTTATATTGCCGGGACGACAGAGGCCGGCCTCCACACTTCCCTACAAGCTTGAGCATCCTTGGCTGCCATTATCTCCAAGTTGCTTTCAGAAAAAGGGACCAAGTGGTGGAGAGCCCTGACTTCATCGGCATATTGGTCCCGGCAAATCAGCTGGGCAACCTTGTTGATGTCCAGACCGGTGGAAGGGTCAGCCAAGATGCTTCGGGTCAGGTGAAGATAACCATCTTCGAACATAGTGGCCGTCTGCTCGTCCACGGCATCTCTAAAGGCCGAGCTGGCCATCATCAACTCCTTGAAGGCCGAGCTCTCCTTGAACCGAGCAACGGCCTCTTCCTCCCTAGCCGGGAGGGTAGCTTCCAATCCTCAGCACTTGGCCTCAGCTTCATCGGCCTTGGTTTGAAGCTCGGCCTTATTAGCATTTGCCTGAGCAAGCTCCTCTTCTTTAAGCCGGAGATGCTCCTCGACCTTGGCCTTTACTTCCTCGGCTCTCTTCACTTCGGCCTCCACCTTGGCCTTGGCTGCCACGAGCTCAGCATCCTTGGCCTTTAAAAGCTTAGCCAAGGAAGCCTTGTCAGTATCACTCTTCACTTGGGCGGCCTTGGCCTCATTCAGGCGCCTGGATTTTTTCTTGGCCAAAACATTTTCATACGCCGTGACGGAGGCCAACTGAAAGAGAAATCAATATTAGAAATGTAAACAAATCTCAAGATCAATGACCAAGAAAAGGATAACACTTACCTCGGCGATTAAGAGTCCCTTGTGGCAGAGCAAGGTATCTTCGTTGGGAGCCTCTCTAACAAGAGCCTCGTAGGCATCCTCGTCCATAGCTCTCTGAATGGGAGCTCGGCCCAATCTTACTAAGGGTCCCTCCCTAGCTAACAGAGGAAGTCCCTTAAGACGGGGAACGTTGAGGGACATGCCCTTAGCCAGCTCGTCAGCCTCCTCAACGGTCTTGACACTCTGAATGGTTAAGGAAGGAGGAGCCTCAACATTAGGAGCCCCACTAACACTTGCTCGCTTAGCTGCAGGCTCCTCGACACTGACAGCTTGGGCTCTCTTGGAGCCAGATCTTCTTTGGACGAGGTCGGTTTCCTCGGCTCCTACCTCCTCGGCATCAACATGGAGGCTATGCCCCTCTACAGTTGATGGGTTGGTTCGTTCCTCGGATGCCGCTTCCTCGGCATTCACCTCTCCATGTAATTTAAGGGGAAGGGGTTGGTCACCCTGAACATTAAGCACCAGATTACGGGCATTAGCTTCTTCTCTCCTTTCCACCAAAGCAGACTTCTTGCTCTGCTTCCTCTTCCTCTTTACCAGCTCTTGGGGACTTAGTCTCTCCATGGCTATAGCTTCTTCTTCCTCGGCGGTTAAATCTGCAAGGACAAGGAAGAAAGAGTTAAGTACGAGCAGAGGTAACAAGCATGCAAAAATTACGAGTAAAAAAGATAAACGTTTACATCCAACAATGTCGATTGCTTTCAGACACTGGTCCCGGGGACGTTCAGTCTTGCACGTAATGCAATCCTCATGGAACACCAGGTCGGGGTGAATTATCCAGTCATTAAAGCGTCTCCCCCTCTTTACGGCGACAAGGGGAGATACCCCATCCTTCTTCCCCGGCATCAAACCCGCTTGAATATAGTAATGGTCTGAAGATTCAACAACCGACCAATCAAGGACCCCTACCTCGGCAAATTCTTCTAAGCGTTTGATTAAAGCCTGGGTCCATTCATATTGTTGGACGGGAAAGGACGAGGTTGGATCCTTACAAGGAGATTGAAACTCCCATCCTTGGCGGCTCTCAACCCTTATGACATGGTTATCCCAGCCTGCAACTTTGCTAGACATAGGGAGGAGCAACTTCGGTTTTTTGGAGGCACTCCTAATGACGAGGAGCCAACTTTCCTTGACATATTGAACATTGTAGAAATGCCGAAAAGCTCCCATGGTCGGCTCATACCCTAAGATACGGCAGAGGACAATGAAGCTGACGAGAACCCGGGCACCATTAGCTCCTAGCATGGCTGGCACCGCCCTCACATCGTCCAAAAATTCACAGATGAAGGGATCCAAGGGAAGACGAAGTCCCTGTTGAAACTGTTTGAAGTAAAAATGGACAAAGTCTTGGTTATAATAAAAGTTATCCTCCTCCTTCTTCGTCTTAAGCTCCATATTGCCCATATAAGTTAGCCTGTACTCAGCTTTGTTTACCCCGTATTTGGAGTACAGCTTTTCCAACATGGGATCCCCGGCTCTTGGGGTCCTCTCCTGTCTCTTTCCTAATCCTTGGCCTCCTTTTCCTCGGCCTCCTTTTCTTCGGGCCAAGCGGCCATCAGCTTGTGCTTCTTCCATGAAAGCGTCAACTATTTGAGTAGACGAGGAGGGTTCTCCTTCTCTTCCCGTCATATCTGCATAAAGACGAGGAGACAAAGTTAGTAACCTCGTCCATGGCTGATTTAGGACGGGGAAGGGAGATTCCCCTCCTCGTCATTTCATAAGGCCGAGGAGGGAGCCGTACCTCTCAGGCGCTCACGCATTTCGCGATCAGAGGCCGGGTAGAACAGTTCGATGTGCTCCATCATCTCAGCCCTATCCTCAAAAACTATAATGTTGGGTGAACCAGACTCAATCCTATCTATTCTTGTGGAATCAGGGTATTGGAGGAATAGACGAGTTCGACCATAACCTCTCAACTGCTTGCTTACATCATCCAGGGTGAGCATCAACCATGGACCTCTCTCTCTCTACGATAGACCCTCGGGACCGGTATGATATCTATAACGGAATCGGGGGGAATGGTCCCAAGAACGAGCCATTTCTAAGGGGAATCAAAAATGAAAGGGGGAATTCATTCAATATTCAAGAAAGTTCATATAAAATACAAAGAAAACCAAAGATTTGAAGTTTTGAGAATTTATGAAGAAATGCTTCATTCTTTAACAATGGTGGTTCATCTTTTCTTGGCATATTCCAGATTTTTCCCAACAAACCCTAGAAAGCGGGAAATCAGAGTCAAAATGCACAAAAGGAAAGAGATTTCATACCTGAGTTTGGATAAATTGATGAAATCACAACAGGATGCTAGCTCGCCGGAACTGGGTTCGAACAAGATCAAGATCACCGGAATGCTTGTCGCCTGAACCTTGTTACTCACTCTCAAATACTTGGGGTTTGTAAAGAGTGAAATGAGAAGGGTTTAGCTTTTTATAACCCCTTAATCGGGTCAAACCCATGGGTAAAGCTAAAATCCGGGTCTGGCGCCCCAAAAATTAAATGCAAAATGACGGTTTCGAGGCGTGACAAGACTGGGGGGCCCCAGAATGGCAACCGTCAGTTATATGAAGCGACGCTGAGGGCACGTGTCAAACCCATTCGTATTCCATATGCCGAGGACGAGGTGACTTTCTACTCATCCTAATCCGAGCTAGAAAGTCGGGGGCCACAGAACAGTATAAACCGAGATACGAACATGGGTTTGCTCAAGCTGGGCCTAATTGAATTGGGCCATGAATATTATCTAAATAACCAAGTATCAGGGCCGAGTAAGGTCTTCCTTGTATGACGAGGAACGTTTATCTCGGCCTTATGTCAACATTATTGGGCCGTTATGTCGCAAGTGACGAGGAAAGAAAAGTTATTACCTCGGCATTTCATCACCATGACGAGGAAACAAAATCATTTACCCCGGCACATCTCCGTGTCGGCCAATCTCCAAATGACGAGGAAGCAGAATCATTTACCTCGGTCTATTTGCCAAAGCCGAGGTAGAACATTCATGTTCCTCGGCGTTCCGGCTAGCAGATTATACAGTCCTTATACAACAAGGATTACACATTCATGATTCAATCAGGATTGTATCCAACTACACCACTTCAAGTCAAACAAGGACTCTTTAACAGATATAATTCTCATAGGATTACATCTTACCTCTTGACAAGTTTACTTCAACATGGATTTTATCAATCCATCCCTATAAATACAAGCCCCATGGCTCATTATTTGGTACGTTACTTTTTACATTGGGGAAACTCTGTCAATTTGTTTTCTCACATACAAACCGTGAACTTACTCTCACGTCGGAGGGCCTTTAGCCGGATCCGCCCCGGCTTAGTTTACGTGTTTTCTCTTATTTTCAGGCCTTGCAATCACCGGAGCAATCATCGCTTGGATTTGGGGCTGATTTGACGATTTTGGCATCATCATTACTATATGTTGTTATACCTTTTTTACCTGGTCGACGACGATGATGAAGTAGATGAAGGCGAAAACAATGGCACGATATCCTCCTCCAAAATAGTATATGGCCTGGAAAAATCCCCATTCCTACATGATGTTTTACCTTCTTCTCATTTACTATTACATTGATACATGATGTAACAAAGGGTGTTCATGTGTGTTTTGTGAGGGTAAAAACTAACCATGTTAGGAAGGGGTTTGATATTGGGATTTTTTTTTGTAACTTGCTGGATTTTTACTATAGTGTGAGATGCAAACGTCAGTAAAGGAGCAACAAATGAGAAGTGTATATTGTGTTTTTTTTTTTTTTTTGTCTTTGGGTTGAAAATGAGTGCGAGGATTATCTCAAATGTCAAATTTCATTAGAGAGATAACTCTCAAAATGTTTTTGAGATCTTTTTTGCCTTCCGCTTCCATTTTTTTGTGTTTGATACACAAACATGAGAGCTTTTTAGGGTTAGTTTTTGTACATGGTTTGTCTTCTAATAGAATATGTAGTATCAAGTAATGTAATACATAACCTAAGGCCTCCTGGTCTTGTGGTATGCTAACCGGCCTCCCTTTTGGGAGATCATAGGTTTGATTCCCCGTGCAGTTAAGGAAGGTGATGCCACCTGTAAGTACCCCAATCTGGATCGCTCTCCATCCAAGCAAACTTTCGGAGGTCATAACTCCTTCATACGAACTCCGATTGAGACGTGCCATATATGGTTGGAAAGCTCTCGACGAGAACTAGCTGGCCATCACAATTATAAAATGTGGAAAAGCATGGAAGTCCGTACGGACCTCTTTGCATCATAATTGCAAAATCCGCTTAAAGTCCACGAGATTCCCTCAAATCACGGAGAAATGATTACCCTCATGCATGGTTGGTCCGTACGGACCTCTTTGCATGCTGAGGTGGTCCGTACGGACCTCTTTGCATAGGGGACATAATCATCTCAGAAATCCTCATCATTCCCTGAAATCGAGGAAAACCAAAAATCTAGATTACCTAGAAGGTCCGTACGGACCTTCTTGCAGTTTTCTGGCACTATAAATAGAGGGTTCCCCCTCCCTCATTTTCACACATTTTCCTCTTTTCTCCTCTCCCCCCAGCCTTCAGGCTCCCCTCTAAGACCCTTCGGGCAATCCCGCCCCTTTCGGATCCTTCCGAGGCCTTCCGAGCTCCCTTGTGGTGCTCCGAAGCCTCCCCGAGCGCTCCCGCGACGCTCCCGCGCTGCCCCGAGGCACTCTCGAGGTACTCTGAGGCCCCTCGTGGTACTCCGAGGCCTTGTCTGGTCTTTCCCGAGGCGTCCCGGCTCTTTTCGAGTCAAACCGACGATTCCAACGCACGCCGAACCTCTGCCCGAATCCAACCGACAATTCCAACCCACGCCGAAACTCTGCCCGAATCCAACCGACAATTCCAACCCACGCCGAAACTCTCCGCCCGAACGCAGCCTACAATCTCAACTCACGCCGAAACTCGTCCGCGTACAACCGGCCCTCCCGGCAATCCCGGTCCCGTACCGAACACTATTCCATCCTCAAACACTATTCCCGCCGGAAGACAGACACGAACCAACATTGGTAAGGCTTCCTTCCATTACTATTTCAATACATTTCAATACGTAGTGTACAATGTAGACATCCGATATCGCATGCATTTTTAAAAGCACACACACACACACACAAAAGTTAAAGAATATTAGGGGTATCCGAAAGACTCGTTTTTACGAGGTGACTCGGGTGAGCTCTAAGATTCTAATATTCTCTTCCCGAGGAGTCATCTGACCTCCGAACTCAAAATCTCATCACACAAAAACAGTTTATTTCTAAACTGATGCCCTTTTTCAATGTTTTGGGCTTAATAAAAACGGCGTGGCGACTCTACAATTGCGAAAACAACGGCGAGACACCTCCAACTAACGCTAAAACGGAATAAGCCAGATGCCGGGGCACGAACGCGCTACCTCTCGGATCCGGGCGACCTTCCCGAAAAGCGACAAATGCGAGATGCACAGGGCCTCCGCGCGCGAGCCGGATCCCGGGTAATTTCAGTTGGCGACTCTGCTGGGGACATTTTGTTTTAAAAACTTTTAAACAAAATAAAAGATTTTTAAAACAGTGATGAGGGTCAAACTTTCATTTTACCCCTTTCTTTAACTGTTGTGTGTGTGTGCATGTGCTTTACTTTTTTTTTTATTTTACAAAAAAATAAAAATACAAAAAAAAATGCATCAATATACATCTGTGCATATATTTAAAATTCTTCGAAAAATTTTGTTTTACTCGAAAAAATAATTTTAGAGACCGCACACTACGCGCACCGCCGCCTCGGTTACACCGCACACTACTCACACCGTCGCCTCGCTTACACCGCACGCTACGCGCACCGCCGCCTGATACACCGCACACTACAACCCTTAACCCGAGTGGTCTCGCTTGCAGTCCGTTTGGTCTTCCTAGGCCTCTCGGATGCGCACGGGATCATTCCAAACATCCCATCCTAGCCAAGCGTCAACCCTGCACGTTTGAGTCTTGAGTCACACTCGTCCGCACTTGCTGGTTTTTACCCCCATGTCATACAAGCCTCGGATACATATCCCATGCCGGCCATTTTCTCGAGTTGAGGCTCGAACTCAAGATCACTTGCGCAAGCAAAGCGATGAAAGGTCATGCTAAAATCTTGACTCCGATCTTGATTTCCGAAGCTACACCTGCACGATGTTCCGTCCCGATATACATCCATGCTCACATGACACCATGTCATCACGCCTTGATACGTCGCCCATGACAATATGACCCACCTAACGCCTAACGTCACAGATCCCTTGCGCAAGCAAGGTAAAGAGAGGTCATGCCGAACTCTTGACCTGATCTTGACTCAGTGGCCGGCTCGGTTCACTATTCATATGGCTAACGCATCAAAACGAACATGACAGCTCGGTCCTTAGGTTCGATTTTTCTTTAGGCCGGTGGAAACCGCTTGCCCTATAGGACCCTCGCCCGGGCCGTCCACCCCGGGATGTCGAAATACAGTGCAAAACGAGGGGCTTATAGCCGCACGTATGGTCTCCATCGACCCAGGATCTAGCATAGTTGCGAAAAACAAGAGCAATCTTTTCCAACCTACCTAGGATTCTCGAGAAAACACTGTTTTAAGTAAATTAAAACAACAAAAAAATCAAAAAAAAAAAAAAAATAATAATAAAAAGCGGAAACTGCATGTCACATGAGCTTTCCCCCTTTATCCAAAAAAAGGTCTTTCCATGTCTAAACCTTACCCGTCACCCCCTCCAAATAACCGAGAGTGGTTGAGAGTACCCAGGAGCCGCCTTTTCGCTTCGAGGTCACAAGGTCCGACAGCCCTTCCGGCTCAGCGGTCGAACACTCCGCTATTCCCCATGGCGGGATCAACATATAACAAAGTGAGGGAAACGAAACCCCGCCCCGGGAAATTTCCAAACGATGGAAGAAGTTTGGCAAGCTTTCAAGGCTCTCGAAAACGCCAAGAAGAACAAAGAAGCTTGGATTGAATACGCCATGCGCCGTCACGGAGTCGTCCTGTTCCTCAACCCGAGGGAACCTCTGTCCTCATAGAAGACGAAGAAGTGCCTGTTCCCCCGATTTCCCAAAGCAATCGCCAGTGTGTCACTCCTTCACAAAGCTACGGAACTCAGCAATGCAAAGCAACTCCCGCTCAAAGCACCACTCAGCCTCGCCAAGCGGCTCCGACCGTCAACCGCAAAGACAACAAATTTCCCGACCTCGCGCGGCAAGCTCAATATCATCGCGCAGCCACTGACCATCTCAAACAAATCCAAATAACATTCAAAATGTTCCCGTGTTCACTTCCTTCTCTCAATATGCCTGTAATTCACCAGTTTCCCCACATAACTTTTTCCGACCCATATCTTTCTGGACAAATTCTACATTCGCTCGAATCGCTTCATGGCCTCAAATCCCGTCAACCGATCCACCTCCAGAAAAGGAAAGGAAGCCGCCAGAGCACCCACTACATCCGTAATGGAGTCCAAGAAAGCCGCGATCAAGCGCCCCGAGAAATAACAATCCTCCCCGGCCGCATCGTGTTCAACACTTCGACAACTTCGAATGCCTCTAAGCCAAGTGTTCGAGGCGTTGGTAAACTGTAACATGCTCAAGCCCCTTGAGAATTATCAACCGAGGAATCCTAACCCGAACATGGATATGAGCAAGCAAAGGTGCTTTTCACAACTACCGCGGCCACACCACCGACGATTGCGTCATACTAAAATAAGCAGTCCGGGGACTAATTGAAGAAGGAAAGTTGGAGCGCCCCTGCGGCCCCAATACAGACGGAAATCCATTCCCCCTGAACAATGAGGTGAACAAGGGGAACACAGCCCAACGAAGCAACAAACCTCCTCACATACCACGCCCAAAGATTTCGATAACCTCTGGATGCCTCGAGCCAAGTCCTCGAGACACTAATAAAGAGGAACATTCTCAAACCCTCGAGAATTTCCAACCAAAGACTCTCAAGACCAACATGGATATGAGCAAGCACTGCGCCTTCCACAACTACCCCGGGTCACACCACCGACAATTGCTTCGTGCTGAAGCAAGTGGTCCAGAGGCTAATCGAAGAAGGAAAGTTGGAACGCCCCCGCGGTCCTAACACGATTGGAAATCCTTTCCCTAGAAATGAGGAGGTAAGCATGGTGGATAAGTCCTCTGCAAATACCCGTGATGAATGGGGACGTGAAGACGTAACCTGGGGCTTCCGCAATGAAGAATTCGAGAGAAAGAATCCAAGAACGGTTATTCCCCAACAATCCTTTCCGGAATCGTGGCACACCAAGGGATGGATCGAGCCTTCCCTGCAGATAAGGCGCTTCGAGACAAAGCCGAGCAAGTGCCAGCTGTCAAAAACGGCGTGACTTTCACAAACGCGGACCCACAACCAAAGAAGAAAAGATAGGACGAGAAGCTTGACTAACCCCCGTCTCCTAGAGTCTAACTTCGAAAATAAAAGACCCCGAGTCTATCAGATCTAAGTTTGAGTCTCTCGAGTCGCCCGACGGCCTTATGCCTAAAGATTATGTGCTTCCCTATGCTTTGAATAAAAGTTCGACCTTTACGAGTATCCTCATTGCCACTTTAACAAATGATAAATTAACTAACCAAAACAGCTTAATAATGATTCACTTGATAAAGACGCAGACACATTAATGAACAATGCATTAAACAAATCTTTAAGCATGTTGTCAAACGAGAGGAAAATCGGGCCCAAGCTGCCGAGAAGGTTCTAACCAAAATGAATTTGGGAACTGCTGAAGAGCCCAAAGAGACGCAAATCAAAAAAAAAATCATACAGTCAAACCTCGCAGGTTCTAGTACCTTTCTCATTCAATCAAGTCCTCCTCGACATTGTAATTAAGTCTTCAATTTTCCATACATAAGTCTTCTTTCTTTTCTTGCTAGACTTGGGACATTATTTTGCACCCCACATTACATTTAATGAAATGGTTTTGTTCTATGTGATCACTTGCATTGCTCAACAAGTAATTCCACAAATGTTTAATGCTTTGATTAATTGGTGTGAGAAAGTCAATCGATAGCTCCCCATACACCTTACCATACCCCACACAAAGGCCTCCATCAAGCCATACACTTTCCAAAACATGTCCCCACCACCACCTTGACCAAGTCAACGACGGCAGGAACATCAAAGGACAACAAAAGGTCACTCAAAGATCAAAAGATTGACCCCATGTCGACAACAATCTAGGGGCTTGCCTTCGCCCTCGTGCGCATCAAGAAAGTTCAAGCAGGGGCTTGCCTTCGCCTCAAATGCTTCAAAAAAAAAAAAAAAAGAAGCTCAAGCAGAAGCTACAAAAAAAAGCTCAAGCAGAAGCTACAAAAAAAAGGCTCAAGCAGAAGCTACAAAAAAAAAGAGCTCAAGCAGAGGCTACAAAAAAAAAAAAGAGCTCAAGTAGAAGCTTTAAAAAAAAAATGAGGTCAAAGACCCGTGAGCCAACGATCAAGAAGCAAGGGAGTCACCGAAAAGACCGTCAAATACGACTTGTCAAGAAATCACCTCAAGGCCCGTGCCTCATCATTCAGCCTTTCCGATCCTTTTCGCCAAAGGCCGCACAAATATTCATGCCCCGGCCCCAAAGCCAAACACGGTTCGACCCCGAACTACGTCGACTCCGAGCTCCTTTGTCTCAAGGGGAACGTAGGCAACCGTAAATGGTCCTGGTCATAAACACATACAAATCCACAAACCCGGTCCTCATCAATGACCTCTCCTATACACAAACCTTCTTTCACACTGCACCAACTCGATCCTCGATACCGATTGACTTTCTCCTCGTGATTAATCAAAGCATATCAGTTTAATTGTTGAATAACCCGAACATCAACAAAGGGTTTTAAGCAAACAAGTGATCATTGTGAACAAATCAAGTTTTCAAATGTCTCGACAAGTCTTCTTTCTACAAAATAGGAAAATAGAGCTAAACATCGATTTTCTCGTCGCAAGAAGGGCTTCCATACACTTTTACAAGCTTTTCGCACTCATACTCTCTCAAAAGAGTCAAACCCAAAAGCATTTCTTGTGCCTACATCAAATAAGGCATTCACACAAAAGGGGACCCGTTCCCACCTTTTCAAAAATAAATACGCCTTGCAAGTGTACATTACGAGTCATTTCTCCCACAAAAGATGGCCGAACTACGCAGACCTTAGCCTCTCAGTCCGAGGGGAACGTAGGCAGCCTTCATTGGTTCGGCCTAAGGAATACACAAAATTCCAAAAATTGACGCCACCAAGGCTCAGAAAAGAAGCAAGCAAGAGATTTTCAAGGCCTCGACAAAGCTTTAAAAGTAAATCACAAATCATCACGCTTAAAACACTTGATGAGTTCAAGCACGGCCTACTCTCGATTCACAACATGCTAAAAGACAACTTAAAACATTTAACAATCAATGTGTCTCGCAATGACGATGAATGGATACTCGTGTTTCGTAAGGTCATTCCATGCTACTCGCATTTGGCCCTTCATCACTTCTTTCCTTTCTTCCCTCGTCCCCAACGAGTCTTCTTTCATTCCACATGAGCGAAGTTCTGTCTCCTCATTCCGAGATCAGGAGTCCTCCTAGTCGTGTCAAACGAATCCGCCGCTCTCAGCATCGCTCACCCGTGCCTCGGCTCGGATCTCCTCCCTACGAGTCCGCAAAAGGGGACCTCTCCCCGCCGCCTTGTCAACTCGAGTCCCGTAGTCAAATAAAGCTGTCTCCCGTGACACCCCGAGGGTTAACCCAAGCTTCGCACTCCTAAGGTCGCAACCGAAATGGCAATCTTGCCCCGTAACCACTTTGCGCCCGCTCCCCAAAACCAATTGGGTCGGCCCGACATGCCGCTTCATCTATGTATTCGGTGGTCAACACAACACTCTCCCGACGTCGAAGGAGCACCACATGAGGGAAAGCGGAATACTTCCATACCCTCGAAAATACGTAGAAAGGCATATGGATCCGTCATGCGTAAAGAAGCTACCTCCACATCGCAATGTCATCCTGCCCTAGCAAAGGCTCTCGCCTCATCCCGAACCGCCGGAAACAAGCAACGGAACATAGAAAGAGGACCAAGGCAAACACGGAACTCGACAACATAGGAACCTTCCCGAAAGGCCCTCCTAGTCTCGATCCCCCAATGCGGAACCCACCAACGGATTCGATGCGTACTCAAGATATGCCATCCATCTCTCCCAAGCTGTATTGATCCATGTCCAAGACAAGAGGTCGCCAAGCAAACGTCCACGGACTAAGAGACGCCTGAGACTCGTGTATGGCTCAAGCCTCTCTCGCGACCATAATGCAAGCAAAGCAGGGCTTCCCCCGCATGAATCGGTTCTCATCACTGACGATCCACACCGTGGAAGGTTTCCTAACCAAAGGAATGATATCCTCGCCCGCCCGACAATGGCCTCGCCACATCCAACAGAGCACCGTCACATATCCCGAGGTAGCCAACCCCGAAAAGAGTGGCTATCAAGCACAAAGCGAACGCGTCCCAGAGACATCACTCCCGCCACCGCTCATGAAATCACAAAGCCGCTTTCAGCCCCAACCGTCGTAAAACTTGCCAAAGCCGCTCGCCTCTCCACTAACCACAAATGCATTCCCACTTCATGCGACATGCACAAAAATAATAATAAGCTAGCAACAATTCCTAGGTCAATCCCGGAATCACAAATACGTCATTACATCTTAAAATAAAATACTTTGTGCAAATACAAGTGTTTTATTACAGTGTACAAAATGTCCGTGCTGCTCTACAAAAAAAAAAAAAAAAAAAAAAAACAACGGAAAGAGGGAAAGCAAAAGAGCCCTAATCCGACTCATCATCATCCTCCACAAATGAGAAATTCGGCATCTCGGAAAACTCGGCAGCCACATCCTCGTCATCAGATACAGCACTCCTCCTCGCGCGGGTACTCAAAGTACTGCAAGAGTCAAAACCCGGTGAAAGGATCAAAGAAGGGATGCGAGGATGAACCTCACCCCGTGCCTCCGGCGGAGGAAAGAATCGATGAAGGGTCTCGCGGCCTCTCGAGTCCCCGAAGACGCCCCTACATCAAAGCCGTGCCGTTCTCGAACCGGCACCTCCGCCGTGGCTCCCGGCTCACCCTCGAAGAAGGAGTATCCATGACCTCCTCAAAGGCACCGGCTCGAACGCCGCCGCGTGCCGCGAAGACCCGCAAGACGGCTTCCCGCGAACTTCCTTGCAAAAAGGCCGCATCGCTACATAACGGCGGATCAACGTGTCAAAGGATCTCCCCGAGGCCTCGCACAAGCAAACAACCAAAGAAACGCCAAAGAAAATAGATACAAGCCATACCCAACAAAAGAGAAAAATACGTAAAAGATGCCAAGATGGAAAAGAGTAAGCACACTCACGGCGCATCCGGTCAACCCGATAGGCAGCAGTGAGCTCGCTCGTGGACGGTACCGACACCCTC
Source organism: Adenophora triphylla var. japonica (assembly GCA_022495995.1). Lineage (NCBI taxonomy): Eukaryota > Viridiplantae > Streptophyta > Magnoliopsida > Asterales > Campanulaceae > Adenophora > Adenophora triphylla. Next base: position 171,967 of record JAFEMH010000252.1, on the reverse strand, counting down.
CGCCTCGACGAATCCCCGCGAACATACGTGAAGTCCAGCCTAAGGCACCGGAACATCTAGAGGACGTGACGAGCGCCCGTCTTTCCTCACCAACACCCCATGGCGTCCCGCTTGCTCGACCAAGGCCGCATACTCCTCGCCCTCCAGACGAACTCTCGCACTCACGCCGGACCGGTACCTCTCATACTCCAAAGACGTCCATATCAAGAGGGACTCATCATATGGAAGGGCGGATCCTCAAAGCCATAGGAGGCGCACTCCGTGCCATACCGCTGCAATAACCTCTCCCCAAGTACACGGAGTCACGAGTAAGACCCCGCAGGCCTCCGCCGCCGCATCACCTGTGGGCACCCTCCGCTCATCCTCATCATACCGAGTCCAAGTATACAGCAGGAAACCCCTCCAAACTATCCTCTCCCCGTCCTCCTCTTCCTCAAAGGATGAGCTCAAAGACATCATGGCGGGATAACCGAACATGGCCTCATCCTCCTGGGCCCCACTACTGCAACGAAGATCTCTATAGCATCCCGCTCGCAACAAAAAGCGTATAGTGCATGTAATGTAAAAAGGGGGAGTCCTACTCTAAGTCACGCACCACCGCCCGGTAAAGACTCCCGCATCTCGGCGCTCCGCCACCCACCTCATCATCCTCTGAACTCAAAGACCTTCCTCGACCTGGATAGTCCAAGAAGTCCGTAGGAGTAAGAACGAAGAAGGAAAGAGAAGACGAGCCATCCCTCCTCTCCTTGTCCAGCACCTGAGGCGTCCCACGTCCTCAACACCTCAACAACTCGGTCAGAGGCGCCCCACGGCCTCAAACATTTCAACAAGTTCAAACAAAGGCGCTACCTCGCCCTCACCAAGTTCGCATGCAGGCACCACTCGCCCTCACCAAGTTCAACAGAGGCGCTACTCGCTCACCAAGTTCGACAGAGGCACCACCACGTCCTCACAACAAGTTCAGACAGAGGCGCTACCTCGCCCTCACCAAGTTCCGACAGCAGGCGCCACCTCACCTCACCATACGTTCGTACAGCAGGCACCACCACGTCCTCACAACAAGTTCAAACAAAGGCGCTACCTCGCCCTCACCAAGTTCAGACAGGCACCACCTCGCCCTCACCATAAGTTCGCATGCAGGCGCCACCTCACCTCACCGTAAGTTCGCATGCAGGCACCACCACGTCCTCACAACAAGTTCAAACAAAGGCGCTACTCGCCTCACCAAGTTCGTACATGCAGGCACCACCACGTCCTCACAACAAGTTCAAACAAAGGCGCTACCTCGCCCTCACCAAGTTCAGACAGAGGCGCTACCTCGCCCTCACCAAGTTCAGACAGAGGCACCACCACGTCCTCACAACAAGTTCAAACAAAGGCGCTACCTCGCCCTCACCAAGTTCAGACAGAGGCGCCACCTCACCCTCACCGTAAGTTCAGACAGAGGCACCACCACGCCCTCACCGCAAGTTCAGACAAAGGCGCTACTCGCCCTCACCAAGTTCGTACAGAGGCACCACCTCGCCCTCACCGCAAGTTCGACAGAGGCGCCACCTCGCCCTCACCGCAAGTTCGTACATAGGCACCACCTCGCCTCACCGCAAGTTCGGTACAAAGGCGCCATAGCGTCCTCATCATTTCAAAGAACTTCGCTCAAAAAATGCCGGCGCATCCTCGCATTTCGCCGACTTCGGCCACAAGCACCTCCTCCCGCAGTAAACACAAAGAAAGGTATGTCAATAAACTTCAAATGCGAGACATATCTCGTAATAAATGCTACATAAAAGAGGAATCCCAAAGACAAAGATGATGCCTTTCTAAAAATTCCCACAAACAAAAGTTCTTACATGACTCACAAAATGCGCCATCAAACTCAACTTAGGTCCAGACGCCTTAGAATAGTCTCAACCTAGGGTCATACTCCTAAACTAGGTCTCAACACAGGGTAAACACCCCCAAATCAGTCTCACTTAAGGTATAGACACCTTCAAAGAAAATCAACTTATATGCTCCTCGCCTTTTCCGGCCATAAAAGTAAGCCCGAAGTCACCTTCTCAGCAGAAAAAAAGTCCCTACAAGGCCACATATCCCCAGCAGATGAACACCGGCAGTCATCGTAAGTCCAACCTTCTCCCCAGCAGGCAAAGCGCAAGGCATTCACACCTCTCGCAATCAAAGCACAAGGCAGCCATGCCTCCACAACCGCAGCCAGAAGACGATTCAAAGTCCTCATGCATGACAAACCGCAGCCAGAAGACGATTCAAAGTCCTCACGCATGGCAAACCGCATGTAAGACGATTCAAAGTCCTCACGCATGGCAAACCAGCCGTAAGACGATTCAAAGTCCTCACGCATGGCAAACCGCAGCCGTAAGACGATTCAAAGTCCTCACGCATGGCAAACCGCAGCCTGTAAGACGATTCAAAGTCCTCACGCATGGCAAACCGCAGCCTAAGACGATTCAAAGTCCTCACGCATGGCAAACCGCAGCCTTAAGACGATTCAAAGTCCTCACGCATGGCAAACCGCAGCCGTAAGACGATTCAAAGTCCTCACGCATGGCAAACCGCAGCCTGTAAGACGATTCAAAGTCCTCACGCATGGCAAACCGCAGCCCGTAAGACGATTCAAAGTCCTCACGCATGGCAACCGCAACCGTAAGACGACTCAAGTCTTCATACTATCTCCACTCGAAGGCTTTAAACCACTCACCGGAGACTCGTATAAATCAGCCAAACTACTATCTCCACCGAAGGCTTTAAACCACTCGGTCCGAAAGACCGTATAAACCTCCCCATCACTATCTCCACCCTAAGGCTTTAAACCACTCGGTCCCAAGACCGTATAAACCTCCCCCATCACTATCTTCACTAAGGCTTTAAACCACTCGGTCCGAAGACCGTATAAACCTCCCCCATCACTATCTCCACTCTAAGGCTTTAAACCACTCGGTCCGAAGACCGTATAAACCTTCCCCATCACTATCTCCAGCTCGAAGGCTTTAAATCACTCGGTCCGAAGACCGTATAAACCTCCCCATCACTATCTCCACTCAAGACTTTAAACCACTCGGTCCGAAGACCGTATAAACCTCCCAAATCACTATCACTAGTCCTAAGGCTTTAAACCACCCGATTCGAAAATCGTAAAATTTCCATCTCAGACGCCACCACGTCCTCACGCCGGCCTCGCGGTCACACGACACTTCAGTGGCACCATCACGCCCGCATGCACTCACAATTTCACGACCTCTAAACTACGACTGTGCTTGATTCCCGCTAGGGATACGTAGGAATCCCGTCACATGGTCCAAATTATCGACCTATACGGCCACCCAGACGCTCCACGCCCTTACCACCGACCTACGCGGGCTACCTGTGACGTCTCCACGCCCTGGCCACCGACCTATGCGGTCACCCCGATGCCTTCACGTCCACCCTCGGATGCCTCCACGCCCTACCACCAACCTATACGGTCACCAGACGCCTCCACGCTCTACCACCGACCCATGCGTGGCCACCCAGACGTTCCACGTCCTTACCACCGACCCATGCGGTCACCCCCCGACGCTCCACGTCACCCCCGGATGCCTCCACGCCCTTACCACCAACCTATGCGGTCACCCACAGGATACCATCACATCCACACACGTAGTCTCGCGCAAAGGACAGCTCACGCCCTCGTACACAACACTCACCCCACACGCGAACTACGATTGCTTGATTCCCACTGTGGATACGTAGGAATCCTATCAAAGGGTCCAGCCGTTCGACCAACCCGGTCACCTTCTCTCTCAAAGCACGCGATCCGCATCAGGACCCTTATCTTATCGACGACCCCACTTCTTTCATAAGTGACGTCGCCGAGGGGCTTCGTAAGTACCCCAACTGGATCGCTCTCCATCCAAGCAAACTGAGGTCATAACTCCTTCATACGAACTCCGATTGAGACGTGCCATATATGGTTGGAAAGCTCTCGACGAGAACTAGCTGGCCATCACAATTATAAAATGTGGAAAAGCATGGAAGTCCGTACGGACTTCTTTGCATCATAATTGCAAAATCCGCTTAAAGTCCACGAGATTCCTCAAATCCCTGAGAAATGATTACCCTCATGCATGGTTGGTCCGTACGGACCTCTTTCGCATGCCGAGGTGGTCCGTACGGACCTCTTTGCATAGGGGACATAATCATCTCGTAAATCCTCATCATTCCTCGAAATCGAGGAAAACCAAAAATCTAGATTACCTAGAAGGTCCGTACCTGACCTTCTTGCAGTTTTCGCACTATAAATAGAGGGTTCCCCTCCCTCATTTTCACACATTTTCCTCTTCTCTCCTCTCCCCCAACCTTCAGTGCTCCTCTAAGACCTTTCGGGCAATCCCGCCCCTTTCGGATCCTTCCGAGGCCTTCCGAGCTCCTCGTGGTGCTCCGAAGCCTCCCGAGCGCTCCCGCGACGCTCCCGCGCCGCCCCGAGGCACTCTCGAGGTACTCCGAGGCCCCTCGTGGTACTTCCGAGGCCCTCGTGGTACTCCGAGGCCTTGCCTGGTCTTTCCCGAGGCGTCCCGCTTTTTCGAGTCAAACCGACGATTCCAACGCACGCCGAACCTCTCGCCCGAATCCAACCGACAATTCCAACCCACGCCGAAATCCTCGCCCGAACGCAGCCGTACAATCTCAACTCACGCCGAAACTCGTCCGCGTACAACCGCCCCTCCCGGCAATTCCGATCCGTACCGGAACACTATTCCATCTCAAACACTATTCCCAAATAAGACATGACACGAACCAACACTGGTAAGGCTTCCTTCCATTACTATTTCAATACATTTCAATACGTAGTGTACAATGTAGACATCCGATATCGTATGCATTTTTAAAAGCACACACACACAAAAGTTAAAGAATATTAGGGGTATCCGAAAGACTCGTTTTTACGAGGCGACTCGGGTGAGCTCTAAGATTCTAATATTCTCTTCCCGAGGAGTCATCTGACCTCCGAACTCAAAATCTCATCACACAAAAACAGTTTATTTCTAAACTGATGCCCTTTTTCAATGTTTTGGGCTTAATAAAAACGGCGTGGCGACTCTACAATTGCGAAAACAACGGCGAGACACCTCCAACTAACGCTAAAACGGAATAAGCCAGATGCCGGGGCGCGAACGCGCTGCCTCTCGGATCCGGGCGACCTTCCCAAAAAGCGACAAATGCGAGATGCACGGGACCTCCGCGCGCGAGCCGGATCCCGGGTAATTTCACCACCCTGGCTGTCTCGAACATAAAAAAAAAGTAATGTATTACATAGGTCCAAGTTTTGCTTTTTGATCCATTCGTTTCACCAAAAATAGTTTCTGATGGAGTGTTTGGCTTACCATATATCCTGTGTTGTGTTGGTTCCCTCTGTAGTTTTATCGGTACTTGACCTATCTGATCATCTCATTTTTAATAGAGTACAACCGCAACATATAAAAAAATTCGTTCATTGTTTACCAACTCATACCAAAATTTTGATTGTTGTTTATTTTTCACAAACGTAATACTACCAAATCTCAAATAAATCAAAAAGTTGATGGTTGAATCGAGCCATAGCGCGTACTCATAGGATTACAACCCTTCATCGCTATTACGCATTTCATTGAACAATTTTTGTGCATCATCCAAACAACCATACTTTGTACTCCTTCCTTCCCAAAATGTTTGTCCCATATGACTTTTTTGTTGAACTTTGACCACAAATTTATGAGATATTAATCATGTTCATGAAATTCTAAAAGTTGTTGTTGATAATATTATTAATGGTGAATCAATAGGAATTTTTAGAATTTCATGAACATAATTAAATTGTCATATATTTGTGATTAAAGTTCAACAAAAAAATCAAATGGGACAAATATTTTGGAACGGAGGGAGTATAAGTTTTAGGAACAAATTTTCCCAGAAAAAAGACTATTGATAAAGTGAGTAAGTCACAAAGATGAATGAGATGGGATGAGATAAGTGTATTTGGGCTTCAAGAATGGCGCACATTTAGAAGAGCAATTAAACATAGAGAGGGGAAAGTCTAAGGCTATATGAGTCAGTGGCGAAGCCACGTTAACCCCCTTCAATTTTGAAATGCATTAATTTTAGCATTATTAATTTTTTTTTTAAAAAAAATTACTACTAAAAATGATGTTTTTATGCATTTTGATCCCCTTAATTTTTAGAAAAAAATTGCAATAAATAATTATTTTTACCCCCCCCCCCTTTCATCCTAAATTTGTATAGATCAATTATGTTAATTATCTGAATAGCAATCTCGACCCCCTTTACAAAGATTTCTGGCTTCGCCACTGTATATATGACCATACAAAAATCAAAGAAAGAAACAGGAAAACAATGAGATGAAGAGGAAATTAAAGAGAAATCAAAGAGAACGAGAGGAGTTACCTGAATTCTTGCAAGAGACGAGACAATAAACCACAATATGTTAAAAACAAACTGTCAAACAAATTAAACCAAAATATGTTAAAACAATTTGTCAACAAATTAAACATTACATAACTTAAACGGTATTCAAATTTAATACATGACTACGACGCGAAGTCCATTAAGGCCAATAACATCAAACACATAAAAAACTACCATTCCACCGTCAAATAAGTAAAATTACACAAAGCTAATCACTAACAAATTCAATGTCGCCTAGAACCATGTGGATGAGAAGTCGATGGTCCAGTCTGCTGCTCAGATGGAGCTAATAAAGATGTGTACTCCTGAGAAATGATTTACATAGCCTCATCCAATGTAAGCAAGGGATCTCTGGATGACCATCTTTGAATAAGTGGTTCCACGGATCTAACTATTTCCCACGGATCTGGTAAACCAACTTCAGTGGTCCTCCGAACTGCGTGAGACCTTAATTATACGGGGTGCACAATAGGATGTGAATGTTTGGACATACCACTCAAAATAATCGAAGTTGTCTCGTGTGGTATCCGAGCATGTGTGCCAACTTCCTCATCCGTGAGAACATACCTTTGCCGATACGGAAATATTCTGCAAATGTCTCCCACATAGCAGAATTCTTTGAGGTTGTTCTCGAAATAATGGTATGTGAAATAGGAAGTTCCGGAACTCTTTGAATATAACCAAACTGCCTCAGTACCCTATATGGATGATATGGCTCAATGACGGATCCAGTACATATACATCCATGATATAGAGCAACAAATGACCAAGGAAACTTCTCTCTCACATTAGGTGTATACGGAGTCCAAAAAACCTATGAATGTCAAAAAAAAGTTTCAGTAATCTATTGAAACTGTTAAGAACGTAAACAAAAATAAAATACATCATAAAATCCTTACATCTGTTCCCTTTAGTGTTTCAATCTTCTCCCGCTTAGACTTCAAAGAGTCAATCGATCTTCCTTGGCCCTTAGGTGGTGGCCACTTCATTGCAAGTGCCTGGATACCATCGTATTCAACGCTATGATCAGGCCTAAAAGTAGGAAATCTCTCAAATATCCATGCCTGCAAAATCACATACATTGATAATAAATATTACTAAATGTGTATAAACATATATATATATATATATATATACATACATATATATATATACATATTTTATTATTATTGAATAAGAAACATATAGGAGATATAGACATAATATATTCAAGTAATAATTATATAACTCTAATAGCGTAAGATAACCAGCAATCTATCTGCATCCGTGTCTGGATGCTTCGTCCCTAGTTATCTCGTAGAGAAAAGCCAAGGCTCCAGCTCCCCAAGCTTACCTACCAACACCCTGCTCACATCTCTAAAAAACTCTAAATAACTGGGGCTCACACGACTCCCACTTTTATCGGTAAATAATGTGCAACCTAATATGTATAACATGTATCCCTTCGCTGTATATGCACAAGTGGCAGGGTCGTTTGATGTTAAGTCATCGTCAAATTTCTCGCGCAACCACTCAAGTTTAATGGATGCACCCATAGAAATTGCCATTGATTCTAAAGCCTCATCCTTTATCACTCCCAAGTCTTCAAAAATAAGTGACACATGTAACAACTCAAATTTGTTTTCCATTGGAGATCAATGTACGACCCTCACTAGGAAGCCCGATAAGACACATCACATTATCTAATGTGATGGTCATCTACCCAAAAGGCAAATGGAAACTATTGGTTTTCGGATGCCACCGTTCCACAAAGGCACTCATTAATACCTTGTCTACGTCGAGAATATGATAATTTTTTTACTCGGTGAAAATGACACTTATTGATGATACGACGAATCTCGCGAGATGTTTAGGTCCCAAAGTCCATTATTTCATTTTTGTTGTGTGATTGATGCATTTCAATACCCCACGCTCATTACCAATCAATATTCTGGATGCAACATGATTCCCATATGAATGAAACAAAGTATCCACCATTGGACCCCCAGGAAAAGGAAATGTACCAACTACTACTTAGCCTTCTTTTTCTCTTCCCGCTTCCTCAATACCACCCGCTCATTCCTATGACCATCTTACTCTTCATTTTGCCTCGAAAATGTTCAAATGCATTTCCGGATTCCTACCTCCCTAGTTCGTCCCATGTGTGTACTTGGATACGTGATTCATCCATTTCTTTTCTGGCGGACATAGTTGGTCATTTTCCCCTCCTCATGTATGACAAAACTACAAAACCAAATGAGAAAAAACAATAATATTAATAGTGAAAATATTTAGCAAATTTAATCACTAGTGAGTAAATTAAAAAAAAATATTGATAAAACTAAGTTTTGATGCAATTGACTTTGTTCGGCAGACACTGACCGCCAATCAACAATCGGTTCGGCTAATGATGGCCACCAGTTTAACCAAGGTTCGACCAAAGATGACCGCCAGTTTAGCCAAGGTTCGGCTAACGATGGTCGCCAGTTTAACCGATGTTCGGCTAACAATAACCGCCAGTTTAACCAATGTTCGACAATTGATGGCCGCTAGTTTAATAATTGTTCGTCTATTGTGCCGCTATTTTAGGCCCGTTGTTCGGCTATGACTTGTCGCGATGTATACAACAATTCGACCACTATTGGCCGCCAACGGACTATCCGTTCGGCAACATGTGGTAATTTTAACACTATGCACGATAAATCGTGGCCGACGTCGACACAACCGTATGCCAAACCATGATTTTGAACACAAAATCTTCAAAAAATTAATTTTTTCATGCATTCTTGAAACAAGTTAAACAAAATATAGATATAACTTGAATTTTGAATTTTAAATTTTGAAGGAAAAACTTAATGCTTGACATTCACTATAGTTCTTTATTGCTCTAAGATGTTGATCTAACTCATTCCTTGATATGTTTATCAACAATTTAAACATTATATTATACAAATATGACAAGAATTCACTAAAATTGAAGAGAAAAGAGGGCAAATATTACCTAGGGTTCGAGGGCTCACTCTCTCCCAAAGCCGCCTTGTTTGATTATTTTTCCCTTTTTTACCTTTTGTGTGTGTGTTAGTACGTGTGTAAGTGGGTGGGTGGGTATGGGTGCATTTTGATAGTTTAGGAGCGTGCTTATTGAAGGGTTTAAAATGGTAGAATAGTAATAATGGTGGTATTTAGGGATGGCAACGGATCGGGTTCGGATCGGATCAGGCCTGATCCGAACACAATATGCCTCGATCCGAATCCGATCCGAAACTACTTGTACCGAGCCCCGATCCGATCCGAGACATTAAAAAAAAAAAGACAATAAACCAAACTGTAATTACAAAATCAGCAGTTCAGCACCTGTTTTAAAACAAACCATACGACAAATTTCAAAATTAAGAAATGTTTAATACAAACCACGCAACAAATCCCAAAACTAAGAAATATTTCATTTTCCAATTTAATTTGCATTCCAGGAATAGAACAGTAACTTCAAATCAAAGCTCACTACCCAACAACTAAAACAAAGCCAAAAAACGTAAAATCGCAATTACCAGAAAGAGAAAGTTAATGCGACACAAGTAAAACAAGCTTGGACTTCATAAAACTAAGCGGATTAGCACCAGCTCCTCCGATTTGCGGCGACAACCGCGTACTACTCGCCACAACTCCAACATCAATTTCAAAGTGGCGATCACAAGAAGAATCAAAAGTGGCTCGAATGACGAAGGCATGAAATTGAGGATTATAAAACGAAATTAAAAGTTTTAAATGGAAAAAATCAAGAGAAAGTACCTTGAGAGTTCGTCGATCGGAGGAGCTTGAGAGTTCGTCGATCGGAGGAGCGGCGGCGGATAGAGAGAGGTCGGTAGCGTTCAACGGTGGACAGAGAGAGAGAGAGAGAGAGAGAGAGAGAGAGAGAGAGAGAGAGAGAGAGAAACGACTTAATCCGGGAGAGAGAGAGAGAGAAGAGAACACCGCTTGGAAATAAGAAAGAAAACCTAGATTTTTATTTATATACCAAAAAATAAATGTGTATATGTAACAAACATGAGGGGGTATTTTTGAAAATTAAAACCCTAATAAAAAGGGGTCGGATCGGATCGGATCTCGGGGTGAATCAATTTCGGATCGGATCGGATCGGGTTCGGATCGGATCAGACCAAATACCGAACCCGATCCGAAATCCGATCGAATCGGGAAAATTTCTACCAAATCCGATTTTTTCGGATCGAATCACCTTCGAAACAGATCGGGTTCGATTAAATTGCCATTCCTAGCGGTATTGTTTTAATTTTTATAAGTAAACTTAGTTAATGCTTATGCGGGGTGAATAACAATTCTCTTACAAAATTTGAGGGGGTCGGCTGCAAAATTAAAGGGATAGGCGTATTTGTATTTTTCAGAAATGTTAAGGAGAAATGTGAAAAAATCAGGGGTCAAATGACCCATCTGGCCACTATTCTGCTGCCTAGCGATCCTCCGAAATTCATCGTCCTCCTCGAACAATCAGGTCGGTACTGCAATTTTTTATCAGTTGAATGATGCCGGTGTATTGATATGTTTTGATAAATGATGAGAACTTCATATCAGCATTTTCCTGTCCAGTTTCATAGTCGATTATAAACTGTTTGATATATTGCCCCAGTAGCAAATATTCATGTTCTCCTTACCCTTCATTTGATTCTCATCTAAAACTAAATTAATTCAATGTATGGCATATGGGAATGAATTATGAGTAATAAGCTAAAGTGGGTTTGATAGGTTTGTGGTCCGTGGATGTAAAAATCGTGATAAACATACGATTTTTATTCAGGTATTAGTCTTTGAAGGAAATGGAGTTGCATAAATTAAGAGATTATGTCTAGCTTGATGTAAAGATGCGGAAATGAAATTGGTTAGACCCAATGTGAACATGCATTTTGGAGAATTATATTTTCGTGTTGAGTTTAGTTTATGTTATTAAGTATTAAGCATTACAAAAAAAGGTACTCCCTCCGTCCCTGAAAACTTGTCTCACTTTAACTTTTATGGTCAACTCAATCTAACTTTGACTATAATTTTATGAAAATCTACATATCATACCATACAATTCTAAAAAGTGTTATTAATAGTATTCTTAATGGTGAAACAACAACAAATTTTAAAATTACATAGGGATATATACATTATCATAACATTATAGTCAAAGTTCAATTGAGTTGACCATGAATGTTAAAGTGGGACAAACTTTTCGGGCGCAGGGAGTATTAAGCATTCCACACAAAAAGGGTGTTATTGATGCATCGAAATTTTCAGGAGTGATATTTGGGCTACTAAGTTGTGATTAGATCTTATATAGGCCTAAATTGCATAGATTGTTTGGATCCCTAGATTTCCCTCAATGAATTATACTTTACACGTTTGTTTGTTCCTTCTTATTGCTCTAACTTTCAAAGATGGATTCTTTGAGCCGGACAAAAAATAGAATAAGATCAAATTAGAGGATGCCACGATGGCCAAATAGGAACGGTAGATTGGTCAATGAGACTTATTTGTGTTCTAGATTGTGGCCCTGATGATTGGTTCATCGGGACTAATCTATATATCGGTTTAATTTTCATTGAGCTCTTGCTTAAATTGGAAAGGCCAGGTTGAGCTTAGGTAATCAATTCTCTCTCTCTCTCTCTCTCTCTATATATATATATATGTGTGTGTGTGTGTGTGTGTGTTTAGCCTTACAGAGGAGTTAAGAGAATGATTAGTTGAGCTCTCGCTTGAATAAAAAAGGCCAGGTTGAGTTAGGTAATCAAATATCGAATTTAGAAATGTATATCGTAGCATCTACTAATGCCCTTACATCCTCACAGGAAAAATAAAAGATAAATAGATTTTTCCGATTTTTTAATCAACTTTTATATACTGTTTAAGTTATCTGAACATTTTCTTCTATTTTCTTGTAACGTTTAGCTTGATGGATTGTTGTGAATCTTGTGATTGCTTAGATTTATGCTTACATCAGTTTCAAAGCTCTTAGCTTATAGCTTCATCTTTATGTGCCGATTACCCAATTTTGATTTAAGAGTACATTTTAATGGATTTTTCTAGCGATCTATGGTTTTGTTGATAGAATACATCAATTGAGGAGGCAGAATATGGGAACATAGCCGCTCTAATTACTTCAGATAACCTGGGAAAGCTTGATAAATTTGGTGCTATATGCTGTGCATGGTTCGTAGATCGGAAAAGGAAAGGAGTGTAGAAAGGAATCCTTGTTGGGGCTTAGATAATTAAAAGGAACTGTAATCTTCCCATTCCATTTCTTTTCCGTTACTAAATGGTGGATGGAACAAAGTATTAGGTCATTGGTATTCTCTGGATCAGAATATTTGGGCAAGATTTTTAGTTGGGAGCAAGTTTGTGGGTGGGTGGGGTGGGGTGGGGAGTGGTGTAGCCATCTTTTAACTATCTCCGAGACGGTAAACTTATGTTAAGATTACTACCTGTATTCACTTTGAGATTTCTTGTTTTCAGTGTGTAATTTCTTTAGTAATCCTCGGGGAATGTACTAAAAAAGGGCTTGAGGAACGTGCGTTCTGTAGTTCTTTTCACATAAAATCTGGATAATGCTATGAATTTTATATCTGTTTCTACCAGCATTCACTTTGAGCTTTCTCGTTTTCAGTAGCCAAACAACTTAAAAGGGAAATTTCTCATCTCTTAGTCATCTCTTTTGTATTGCTCCCTGTATTGCTCTTAAAAGAGACATTTGTGGTAATTATTATCAAGTGTATCCAGCCTTTTGTATATATAGATCATTGGAGAACTTCAACCTTAATTTTGAAATGTAGACTTTCTTACTGGAACGCCTTAGCATGGAAAGTGGGACTCTGTCACGCTATGCTTGAAGTAAGAAATTGTGAGGAGAAGAAGCAACCTAAGGAAAACTAAACTTAAAAGAAGAGTTACCATACTTAGTAGTAACATTATAATGTATTTATAAAACTATTAATTGTTAGATTATGATAAAGACACATTTGTTTTCTTTAACTTTCGTTTTCCTGAAAGTTAGGTGAGATTGAAACAGAGAATGTTTTAAACGAGTATATTTGTCATTACCTTAATAAAGAATCAGGGCATTTGAAAGGCATTTATATGTTGCTGCTGCCTGTTGGCAATTGAACCATTGTTTCTTATATGGATTATCTGATATTAATATACGGTTGTTGCATCCTCTTATACGTGTTCCCATTTCAGACGGAGTTTCTTGAATGCAATCTTTCTTCTGTCCAAGAGTTCAGGTCACAGCAACATTGATGACAAAGCCCTTAAAGAAATTAGTTTCATCTGTAATCCTGGACTTGGATGGGACACTTCTTAACACAGGTGAGCCTTTACTCTCATCAATAAATAGCTTTAGGGATGAACACTATAATTTGGGCATTCAAATTTAGCATGTAAGGGGGCCTAGTGCAAACATTTCTTAAAATTAAGGGGTCAAAATGTATAAATTCATTATTTTTAATAGAAAAAAATTATTTTCTAAAAACTTGTAGGTGCTAAACTGTACATTCTCTAAAACTGAAGGGGGTTGACCCCCTTGCCACAAGTGTGGTTTCAACCGTGTTGACACTTCTTTTTAACTTTTTTTCTAATGCTAGTGATACTACATTAGCCACCTTAACTTCAACATGCTATATGAATAATCATTCCAAGACAAAATTGTTTGTTCCATCCATGATTGACCATTTAACGATCTTCAAGATTGTTAGATTACTTGCATGAGTACAAATGCCTTTCCCACTCTTGCATTATACTTTCCTATTTTTAGTCATTACAGAAGTTTAAGTTCATGACAGATGGTATTGTGAATGACGTTTTAAGAGTTTACTTGGCTAAGTATGGGAAGCAATTGGATGGAAGAGGAGCCCAGAAAACAGTAGGAAAGACACCTTATGAAGCTGCAACGGCTATTGTGGAAGAATATGGGCTTCCCTTCTCAACAAATGAATTTATGTCAGAAGTTACCCCTATGTTTTCCAAACAGTAACCAACCCAAACCTTTCTATTATTTCCTTGCTCTTTTTCAAGCTTTATCTTTTTTTTTGTAGAAAATACTTCTACAACACAGGCTGATGCAACTTTAATTTCTAAATATAAATCAGCTACACCACGAGAAGCAGGCATAAGTGTCGCTGTGGTAAAGCTCTCCAAACGAATCAATTTTTTTAAGAAAACATTTTTTGTTAATGCCCAGTCTGTTTTCTCATAGCAAATGCAGAATTAATACGTATCCAGCTCGTACAATTTCTTGAGGGATGTCTTTAAGAAGCTTGCTGAACAACTCCTGGGGCATCCTACCTTAGTATCGCTTTTCGGTCTAGAGTCTAAAGCGGAAATTTAACATTGATTTTTAACATGCTTAATCGTAAACTTATAGACAGCGTCACAGCAGACTTCCCTTTGAACCAAAAAGGCTCACAAACTTAAATTTTGTATATTTCATATCTTCATGGTCGATCTGGCTGCTGATGTTTAACTTTGGTGGGCAAGGTCAACATAACTATTCAAATCATCAAGTCACTTCATTCCATTGCCTATAACATATACAAATTCTCTTGTATCAAGAAACTCATTTTATACTCGGACAGAAATCCACTATTGTAGTCCAATTAAATTGGTGTTGGATGTTTGGTTCATGATATTGTTATCTTGAAGGCTTGAAGCTACACCAGAAGTCCGTATTAGCATCTGTGTTTTCAGACGTTGCTATCCTATGTGTATTGGAACTCTTTTTGTTTCTCATTTTCAAAATTTTACATTTAATCCCTTATTAGTTAAATCAACTTCAAACTAACCAATCCGTTTGTCACGTGTCACGTGCACGACACATGACGACTTGACAAGATTTCTATCAAATTTCGTCAAAAAGCCCTAAATGGCAAAAATATTGCACTTCGAGCTCTGTTTTGGCCATTAAAAAAACATGAGGGTCCATTCTAGTAACGTCCTATGTAGTTATGGCCCTATTTTGTCATTTGCCCAAATAAAAATAAAAATAAATAACGTTCCCTTCTGTAGATGCCATTATTCAAGTTTGATTAAGCTTCCAATAAATGCTCTTTAATTTTCTGTATGTGTCCCTGTTGTTAGATGGTGCAATATCAAAGCTCTCCCAGGTGCCAATCGCTTGATTAAACATTTGAAGGGGCATGGTGTACTAATGGCTTTGGCTTCAAACTCTCCAAGGGCTGGGATTGAAACCAAGATCTCTTATCATCCCTGTAAACTTACTTTGGAACCTGTCATTTTGTGCTTCATGAAGCTATGAAAGTGTGATAGGGTGGTTACCATTTTGTTGCTTACTGACTTACGTTTTGCATTTGCAGTTTTGAAAGAATCCTTCTCTGTTATTATTGCTGGAGATGAAGTGAAAGCTGGAAAACCATCTCCTGAAATGTGAGTAAAAAGACATTCTTAATTCATCCGACTAGGGTATCTCTGTTCTTATAACACAGATTACAGTACTTCTAATGTTGTGCATTTTACTGTTATAAGCTTTCTAGAAGCAGCTAAAAGGCTAAACACTGATCCTTCCAGCTGTCTCGTCATTGAAGATTCACTGTAAGTTTTTGGTCCTCATGGAAGCCAACTGTCTTATAACTAATATACATACATATAAATATGTATATGTATATGTATATGCATATCTCTATACTCCCTCCGTCCCATAACAAGCGACGCTGTTACTGTTTCGCACGGGAATTAAGGAAAAAGTGAAAAGGTTGATGTGTTGTGAGTGTAGATAGTTGAGTAGGAGAGAGAATGAGTGGAAAGAATAGTAAATTATAATGGTGTTGTGAGTATTATAATAATGTAGGAGAGAGAATGAGTGGAGAAAATAGTAAAGATTCTTTTCCATTTTAGGAAGTGTGACTTATCAGTGGGACGCCCAAAATGGCAAAGTGTGTCGCTTGTTATGGGACAGAGGGAGTATATGTGAATACATACATACACACACACACACATATATATATGACGCCTCAGCTCTATGCTTTACAACTATGAGCCAGCGTGAAGATGTAAATTCACCTAGATGGACTGATGATCCCTTTGTTTATTGCTAGATTCAAATTCATCTGCAGATATTAGTGGTTGATTAGCACTGAACAATAACCATAAATTTTGTCTATGGCTTATTGACATAGCCAGTACATTGGTGGTATTCAAGTCCGATGTAATTTTCTTCAGTCTCCATCGAAACTCCATCAAGATACCAGAATACATCACGGATGTCCCCATGCCAATATTTATGACTTTTTTGAGGACAACTATAATCCCCTAAATTGTAGCTCCTCCATGTTTCCATCTTGAGACCACTTGATGAATGATTAGCAAAATATCACTTAATATTCATTGTTGAGTTTTCTTTTGTGATTTATGCACTTTGTCAAGTAAAACCCGCTTTTCATTTTCGCAATTTCAAGATTTCTGTAATTCATGGCCCTTAAGCCTGAAGTTGGCATTTTATCATGATTCTTAGTATGAAGCTGCAATAAAGGGAGAAAACCACCATTAGAGTATTATACATTTGAAATGATCTATGGCATGTCAGACCAGGTGTTATGGCTGGTAAATCTGCTGGAATGGAAGTGGTTGCTGTACCATCTCTTCCAAAACAATCCCATATTTACACTTCAGCAAACGAGGTGATCAATTCTCTTCTTGATCTGCAACCTGAAAAATGGGGCCTACCTCCATTTGAAGATTGTAAACACCTACCACTATTTCAAATATTTCCAGTACCCTTTATTGTTGTTCTCATATAAATTATTTTCATCCAATACATTCATTTTAAATTGCAGGGATCAATGGTACTTTACCACTAGAACCTTGGCATATTTGTGGTCCTGTAATTAAAGGATTTGGTCGTGGCTCTAAGGTTCTCGGAATTCCTACAGGTGCCGGCAGTACTCTATCACATTTGTTTGTCTATTATCATTGTAGTTCTTTTTTGTTATTATCTGTGGAATATTGAATATACTCCCGCCGTTCTGGAAAGTTTGTTCCACTTTGACTTTTATGGTCAACTCAATCTAACTTTGATCGTAATTTTATGAAAATTAGATATCCCTATGCAATTCTAAAAGTAGTAATTGTTTCACCATTAAGAATACTATCAAAGTTAGATTAGGGTAACCATAAAAGTGCAAGTGAGACAAACTTTCCAAGACGGAGGGAGCACATAATAATAACCTTTCGAAATTCATCCTTTTGATATTAATAACCAAAAGCATGTGTTTACTTTTGAAAATTAACCAGATTTCCATGAACCCGAATTTCCTGCTTGCACACTGAATAAACTAATTTTGTGTCAATGATCTATTATCCAAAAAGTTGGAGAATTGGATGAAGATGTGACTCATGTGATTAAATAGGTTGGTTGAATTGAAGAGTGCCACAAAGTTTCTATGTGTTGTTGACATGCCCCATAGATTAAAGGAAAAATTCTATCGCACGACAATTAGGCATACACTACTATATAGTACTGAGCGTTGGGTTGTAAAATAGAGTCACGTTCATAAGATGAATGTGGCTGAGATGCGTATGATACGATGGATGTGTGGGCATACAAGGAAGGATAGGTTGAGGAATGAGGTGATCAGAGGAAAAGTAGGAGTTGCACCAGTTGAAGATAAAATGAGGGAGAATCGCCGAAGGTGGTTTGATCATGTGAGACGGAGACCAAGTGATGCACCGGTTAGAATGCCTTACATTTTTATTTATTTATTCCCACCTATTTTTATTTATTTATATTTATTTTGTTTCTTTCTCTCTTTCTCTCCCCCGTTTCTTCCTTACATTTTTTCTTTCACGATGTCATACGAGGATTCATGTTAGCCGACCCCAAATTATTTTGGAACAAAGGCTTTGTTGTTGTGCTGCCAATGTTTCACTTAATTTTCCATGTATCCTAATTTTTGAAGTCTCTTAGTTGGTCCAGCAATCCTTACTTTTCCCTTTGTCTTCCTCCATTTGAAAGGCCAAAGACCTGTCTAAACTGAAGGCTCTTGAACGGTGTCTTGAGCTAATCGGTTATATAAAATAACCTAAGAAAACACATCTCTCATACAGCCTGTCCCTAGACATATTTGTTATGTATCATGTTCATGGAGTATTATTTTTATACCAATCATTCTTTTTCCAAAATGAGTAAATACCCCCGTCCCATAATGATAGTTCCATTTGACTAGTCAAACATTTTAACAACCTATTCTAGTTTCCATCCCTAAACTTGTTACTCTATTACTCCCTCATCCTCTCTCTATGTTCTTCTTTGGTTGGCAATTTGGAAAGTTCAATGATTTTAACCTAACAATTATGGAAATGAGACTATCTTTATATGATACACACAAAAAAAAGGCAAATGGGGACATCATTATGGGACAAAGGGAGTAATTATTTTTGCTATTTGGTTTTATCCATTCTTTTTATTTTAGTTTTGGTGGTTGGTGTGTGTGTGTAGCGAGGAAGCATCGAAGGAGAGAGACTTGGATGAATATAGTTGTTTGATTTAGTTACTGAAACTGGGTCTTTTTATTCTTTCAGCAAATTTATCAACTGAAGGCTATGCGACAGTTCTTTCAGAACATCCATCAGGTGTATATTTTGGTTGGGCAGGATTATCAACACGGGGTGTCTATAAGATGGTTATGAGTATTGGTTGGAATCCATATTTCGACAACACTGAGAAGGCCATAGTGAGTGCACCTTCATTATAACAAAGATTCTAAAATTTCACTTTTACCCATTCTTAAATTCCCCCCTCTTTTGAATTTCAGGAGCCATGGCTGTTCCATGACTTTGGTGAAGATTTTTACGACGAGGAATTACGCCTTGCTATTGTTGGCTATATACGTCCTGAGGTATGAAAACTTACAACACTAGGCTCTTTCGAACTCTCTTTCCCACCCAAGTAATAAAATATACTCCCTCCGTCCCTAAGCGGATGTCCACGTTTCATTTAGGGGATAGTTGAAAATGTTTACTTTTTATACAATTAAATGGTAAAGATGAATGAATATTCTTGTTATCCACTTTCTTGACATTTAGTTTTGCAAAAATAAAATGACCAGTGAAAAAATTTGGTAAAAAAAAAAAAAAGATTTAGAGACTGTTTTATTACAGAAAGGACATTTATTCTGGAACAAAATTTTCTCGAAAATGGACATTTATTTAGGGACGGAGGGAATAAATAGAAACCTATATTCGCACTTGTATACACTTTGCTGAGAGCATGCAACTGATCGTGGCAGGCAAATTTCTCATCCCTTGAAAGCCTTGTAGAGAAGATACACGAGGACAGGAAAATTGCCGAGGCAGCGTTAGACCTCCCTTTATACTCGAAATACAAGGATGACCCGTACCTCAAAAGTTCATTACATTGTGACTCTAGTAATTCTTAACTTTGACGAAGTTGAGCTACGTAACACTTGTATTTACCGTTGTTCATTGCTAACACTTGTATTTACCGTTGTTCATTGCTACGCCGACTGCAAAATGTTTGTACATCAAATCTTTGTTAAAGTAATCCATCTAGAAACA
The DNA here is from genome assembly GCA_022495995.1 of Adenophora triphylla var. japonica. Lineage (NCBI taxonomy): Eukaryota > Viridiplantae > Streptophyta > Magnoliopsida > Asterales > Campanulaceae > Adenophora > Adenophora triphylla. Next base: position 151,957 of record JAFEMH010000252.1, on the reverse strand, counting down.
AGCCATAAGAGTTGTTCTCTATATCTATGTTAATGTGCCTCAAGAAACAGGGATAAGATTTGTTCTCAAATCCAAAAAACATCTATCGGTCTTCTCTCTCTCTCTCTCTCTCTCTCCATTTCAAGCACCAATCTGGTCCCTGAACATATTGCTGGCACTGGATCCTCGATGGTCACTCGAATCCCCACAGGATTTATCACTGACAGCATCTGAAGTACACAAGACCTGCTTAGTTTCCTGGGACTCCTTCCTAAACAGCTCTGAGCTCCAATTTCCTTGTATGGTGCTTTTTTTTTTAAAGGTTCAAAGCTTTTACTCCATAATTTGCTTTCAGTATAGATCTATTTTTTTTCATTTGGCTTGATTTTTGTTTCTCCGTAGAAGTTGGTATGATGTAGCAGCTCTTTAAGGTGATATGATGTTATCACAGTTATCCTGTACCACACGACACGTGTCTCATCCTGATTAGCCCCCATATACTTTAGCCGACTTCTCCACCTTTTTTGGGATTATGGGGGCGCCAACAATAGAAGCTGTCTCTTGTCTCATTTAATGTCAACCTTTATGTGTCTCAGATGGTTAGTCATTTTTCGAGAACCGTTAGGGAAGCTCCAGATACCTCTTAGGAGGGATCACCATCTCGCCTGAATCGTTGATTTCGCCGGATTTTACTTGTGCAAGAATGGAGACTTAAGAGAGTGGGCGAAATCACCATTTCGCCCGAGTCAATGATCTCGCTCCGCCATCCCTTTGTCCTTCTGATCAATTTGAGAGAAGCGATATCACCATTTCACTTATGCCTTTTATCTCGCTAAGATTCCTTTTAGCTTGTCCACATGGTCCACTCAAGTCGCTTGATTCCAACATGGTGGTTTGACTTATTATAGCTGACTTTTCCACGTATGCCACTACTTTATTGATAAGTCACCCATGGTTTTCATATTTTGTTTAACAACTGGATTACATTTTATTTGTGCAAATCATTAGCCCCTCGGTTCATAATCGGGACTATTTATTGTCCTGTTGTGAACTTCATTTCGCTGTTAGATGAAATCGTCTGTCTCAAACTGGAATTGAATTCGCCAATTATGTGATTTAGGCGAGATGGATCTCGCGTCTTCATTCAGGGATGTCGCTCATTTGTTGACACGTGTTGAAATGCTTAGCTGTCATGACCTTTAATGGGCACCCATTTACGTGATAACTGGCCACATTTCTTGAAAACTGCCACAACCACTTTAATTTGAATTTAATGACGGTTTTGGCTCCTAAAACTGTTATGACGGTACAATAGAAATGTGTCTTTTTCACCTTGTGCCTTTTCAACTCCATGGTATAAAAAGAGAGGCCCACCACTTTTCACTTTTCACTTTTCTCGCTTCATCTTCACTTCCCGACGAACGGTTATTCTTTCACAGAGTTTCCTTTAGGACCTACCCAAAGAACAAACTTTTGACAACGGGGCCCAATAAGGTTCACCATCTATATGACAATCCCATAGCTATCACCTCAAGTCGCGGATGGCACCATCCCATTGCTTTGTCTCCTCTCATCACTCAACTATGGGCCATGTCGCCACTAACCCCAGATGAGCAACAAGCTAAGGTTGATTTCGCTAGAACTTTGTCTAGGGCAGGCAATAAAGCCTTGTTCTCTTGGAGATTTATTATGCGAGATGAGGATATTCTGCGGCGAATTGGGATCTCGCCTAGCTTAGTTGGTGGAGTGGTCAGATGATCCCTTTAGTTTATCCCGCTTCCTTTGATGGTTGGGTCATCCATGACAAAGGGGTATTTGCCTCCAATTGTATAACTTGCCAGGGTGATGTGAATGTTTGTGCCTCCATACACATGCTTTCTGGTGAATACTTTATTTCGTATTCCTTACCATTTTCTCATTTTAACTTGATTCATATGAAATACTCCCTCCGTCCCACTTGAATTGAGCCACTTTCCTTTTTGGGACGTTCCACTTTAAATGAGCCAATCCATAAATGGAAAGAAGTAAACAGTGTTTCAGACATTTATACCCTCATAATGTTTATATATTTACAAAAAAACCATTCATTATACCCTTATAATTTTTGCACATTTACAAAAAAATCAATCATTAACTTACTATTCCTCCCACTCATTCTCTCTCCTATTAAATGTTTTTAATTTTTACATTCTCTCTCCTCTAATATTCTACCCACTTTCAATTCTTTACTCATTTTTAAAAAAAAATCTTAAAAAGCGTGCAAAGATGCCATTGAAGTGGGACGGAGGGAGTATCTTTTTATTGAAACAGTTTTCATTTCAATTCGCAGATTTTGACAACATGGATCTCGCTACTCATAAGGCTACACATTTGACTAAGTTGAGAGCTGAGCTAGCTACTGCTAAAGCTCGCCAAGCCACTTTGAGTGGGCTCCCTGAAACCGCCAATGTTCCCCTTCCCATTTCAATGGACGGTCAGGATGCTGAAGCCATTGCCTTGGAGAAAGCGGAATCAGCATCTACTGGGAAACCGCAAAGGAAAGCCAGAACTCAAAAGAAGAACTCAATTTCAGAGTCCACTGAAGCCGTGGGGGAGGAACAAGAAGGTGATAGTGGGGAGAAGGATGAAACAATCGAAGTTGGAGTCAATGAAAACGTTGAAGATGGAGCTGAGGAAGTTGAAACCGCGGAGAAGGAAGCAACTCAAAAATGATCCAACCAATCTCCCTGAATCCTCCTGGCGAAGTGGATATGATGTTTCCATGACTGAGTCCGCGAGTAAGGAGTCCACGCATGAGCAGTCTCACGTAAGTGGCGACTTGCTGTCTAGGGAAACCAAGCGAACTCGCTTTGAAGCTAGTCTTAGCCCAACTCCATCTCGCCATTCGACTGAGCGAAGTCAGGGAAGAGGAAAGGGCAAAGCTGATGAAGTTGAATCCGCCACGGGCGCTGCTAGATGGATGGATCCTGGGTTTGTGTTTCCAAATGATGTGCATGGAATTGAGAAGATAACTGATGAGATATCAGATGTGCCCAAGCTAAAGGGCTTTAACCTGTCAATACATGATCATGTTAAAAGTTTGTTTGGAGCTGGTGCCTTACATAGGATGTGTGACGTGGAGCATGTCGCTTCTTTGGAGAATGAAGATCTTGCATCTTTGAAGGTTATTTGGGCCAGATGGCCATTGAAGTACCTTTTCTCTTTTCCCCATTCATTTCACTTTGATTATTTCTTTACCATTTTCTGCCTTTGGAAACTTTCATCTTCTTATTTCTCAGATGAATGGCACCATTATTAAGGCATTTGAAAAGTTTGATGAGAAGCTGGGGAAAGCTTCTAGTGATAAGGTTGCCTGGGAACGAGCCATTGAAAGAGAGAAGAATGAGAAGAACAAATGCAAACAATATTTGATCTCTGCTGAGGCCGTTAATGCTTACATCTCGAAGAAGCTTTCCAATGCCCAGAAGGTTGCAGCTCTAAAGAAACAATGGGACAAGTTCCTCTTGGACAAGGCTGAGACGGAAAGGAAGAATGCTGAGCTGAAGGGCCAAGTTATTGAATATGAAACCGCGAGGCGAGAAGCCGAAGATGTGAAGTCAGTACTTGAAGCCGCCAAGAAGGAGATTGATCTCGTTAATTCCCAACTTTCATAAGAAAATGCAAGTCTCCAAGCCCGCATCAATGAATTAGAGCGGATTGCTGAAGCCGCAAGGGAAAGCGGATTGCAAGAATATAAGGCCTCTGAGCAGTTCTGCCTTGATGCTGAAGCCAAAACTTTTGATCTTCTCCAGCGGTTCACTTTTGTCAATGCGCGGAATGCTTTAAGAGATGGTGCTCCCAGGGATAAAGTTGTGAAGTGGTTGTCTGAACCTACGTATGGTGAGCTGGCCAAGCTTGGGCATTCGCTGTTGCCTTTGATGAAAGAGAGATGCAGGAGCTGGCTCAGTTTGACCGCAAGATGGGGAACCCCGTTTGGAAGGAGCCACCAGTGGAGATGGATAACGTTTCATTTGAAGTAGAAGAGCAAGTCGCTAATAGGAAGGCTCAAATTGCTAGAGAGAGAGAGAGAGAGAGAGAGAGAGAGAGAGAGAGAGAGAGAGAGAGAGAGAGAGAGAGAGAGAGAGAGAGAGAGAGAGAGCCTATTCTTCATGTTGAACAGTTTTTTTATTTGGGGCCTGCGTGCCGAATTAAAACAGTCTTTTCCTTTTCTTTATTTGGGAATGTCGCGGTTTGCGACTTGCAGCCCGCGTGCTGCTTTCAAACAATTTTTCTTTCTTATTTTTCAGCTTACTTAACTCTATGTCATCGTTTATATTTTATAAAATTTCCCTTTCTGTTTATCTCTTCAGTAAATTTGTTTCAGTTAGTGTTAAAAATATTAGCAAATCTGTTTAAACTTTGTGAGGGTGTATACCCCTTATTCCCACTTTGAAAGAGTAAGGCTTACCTTTAGGCAACCTTGCTAAAAAATGTGTAAGTATAATTAACCATTTTTCGCGAACCCTTTGTCTCAATATGCGAGTTGTTTGAGTGGAATCATGCTTATTTTTTCATAAGAAACACCGGCATCTCGCCTAGTTTTCCCCTTTTAACAATGTGGCATTTCGCCAAATTTTTCATTCAAAACATGGCATTTCGCCAATTTTTCCATTTGAAACATGGTATTTAGCCAAAAAATGAATTCATTTGAAAAATGGAATTTCGCCAAATATTTTCCATTGAAATATGACATTTTGCCAACCCTTTTTCTAGTAATATATGGCATTTTGCCAAATCTTTTCTGTTTTATAATAGGGCATGTTGCCAAACCTTTTTCGTTTTGATTTGCATTTCGCTTCCATTCATCTCGCATAAAGATATTACTTGGCATTTTTCCAAGTATTCCGTTTCCATTTCCGTTTCGCTTCTATTCATATCGCATGGAGATATTACTTGGCATTTTCCAACTATTCCATTTCCATTTCCACATATGGTGTTTCGCCTCAATACCTGATGCATTGAAATCAAGTTTTTAATTTTTTCCTACGAGTTTGCCATTTGAATAGCAACTCACCATGCACTTTGCTCAGGACCTAGCCGAGCTCACCATGTTGCCTTTCCAGGCAAATAGCTCAACATATGAATTCCTATTGAAGTCATTTCATCATGAGCTTGATTACCTGATACCTTGAAATCAGGGTTTTCAATTTTTCCTACGAGTTGCGTTTTGTATTGTATCTCGCCATGAATCTCGCTAAGGCCCTACCAGAGCTCATCATGTTAGCTTGCTCAACTCGCGTTTTGCTAATGAAAGCAGTTCGCGGAGAGCGGGTTCCTGGTATTGACACCAGGTTTCTATTATTTTTCTCGAGTTTCCTTTTGAATAACAACTCGCCATGAACCATATTTCAGCCTTGCCTCGTAGAGGTCATGTGCTTATGCCATTTCGGTAATACGCTAATAATGGCGTTTTACCATTGGCGGGTTACCTGGTAATTTGAAACCAGGGTTTTGTTTTCATTCGAGTTGCTGTTTGAGTAGCAACTCGCCATGAAGTTGACTTAGGACCTACCTAATCTCTCCATGTTTTCTCATTCCGCGTAATCTCACGTGGAGATTCTACTTGAGATTTTATCAAGTTTTTCCAAATTCGTTAATCATGTCTTTTTGACATGTTCGTTTCCTTTCCCTTGTAATCACCTTGGCAAGCCTCTAATGAAGGCGTCTTACTTAAAGTGAGGTACCTGGTATATTTAAGTCAGGGTTTTATTTTCCAACGAGATGCGGTTTGAATGGCAACTCGGCACGAAGAGTCCTTGGAATTTTTCCAAGTCCTTCATGTTCCTTTTCTCATACTTGGTTTTTTCCAGATTCCACTCTCTCTTCCCTCCTTTGGGTGTTTCTCTCCCTTCTGCCCTTACTATTTCAATTCGCTCTTTAGCAGCTTTCCTTGGAGTGGCGGCTTGAGTAACCGCGACTTCCGGCTCACCACCTCCTGTAAATCCACAAACCCGCTCGAACATCTCGCCCAAAGTTTTGGGGGTCCTCATCCCAACTTCTCTCTTGAAATTTCCTGAAGCCAGGCCAGTGGAGAAGAGTATAACTAGTGATTCCTGGCTGGTGTCTTGGATCTGATCTGATAGTGCTATAAACCTGTCCATGTAACCCAACAATGACTCCGCATCCCTCTGCCTAATGTTACACAAGTCTTGCTTCTTGACTGGGCAGGCTCCCGAATGACTAAAGAGAGACAAGAACTTTTATCCGAAGTCGCCGTAGTAATTCATGATGGATCCAATGGATTAAGACAGGAACCACTCCAATGCATGTGAAGTCAAAGTGCTAGCTAAAGCTTTGTACCTAGTTGCATCATCGTTGGTTAGGAGCGACATTGTTAACTCAAAGTTTGTGATGTGGTTCCTTGCTCTGGTGCTTCCCGAATACTCCGGCAGATTCGGCTTCCTGAATGCGGGATCAGGCTCCGATTCTCTTATCCTCTGAGCAAAAGGATATAAGTAAGAATCCTTCCCTTTGGTTGCTTCATCAGTGGTTTTCTTCAAGTCCGCGATTTGTTTTTCTATCTCCGCTTTACAGTCCGTTTCTTCCTTTCGCTCCTCCTTCTTTTAAAACCGCGCTTTACTTGATACTTTTTCTCTCCATGACTTGCCCAGAGTATACATGCTGTCATATTTGGATCCAGAGTCCAACTACGAATCTGAGTACTGATAGTAATAAGAATCTTCTCCCTCTCCTGTTACATAGTGAACTCTCCTTCTTTTTCTTTTCTCTTCTCTCTCCTTGTCATGTTGTGATTTGGATTTCTCCTTGTGCTTGCTTACCTTTTCCTTCATTTTTTCAACTCGCCTTCCTCGGCTCCCTTCCTCTTCACGGTCATTCCTTCTCCTTCTCCTTGATGGATATGGAGCTTTTCGCTCTCTTGACTTTCACTGAGTCACCTCCTCGCTTTGCTCCGTCCTACCACCTCGGCTAGGCTCTGGCACTTTTGATGGCGTCAATAACATGTTGCCTATTATCTCATTGGGGAGCACTAAAGGCATCTCGCCTAACTCTTCCAGCTTTCGATTGTTTTTCAAAACTTGGAGCAGCAACCCATTCTGCTGCTTAATGTATAGCGCCTCTTGAGCCCTAGCAGTCTTTTCTACTGCAATGACGTCCTTCTCCTTCTCTTTCTCCGTCTTTCCCTCACCTCTCCTTGACCCATAAGGAGTTTGATGTCTCCTTCTTAATGTTCCCGTATGGAAGGTATCCCGAGAATTCTGAGGTTGGTCTTCTTGATTCTTGTGGGGAGTGAGAATCTCCACAATCGACTTGAGGGCTCTCACTTTTGAGGTCCTAACTGGCTCCATTAGAACTGTTTGAACACAACAACAAATGCTGATCTCTACAGGACTCTGAATCTGAACCTCTTGAGGATGAAAAAGGCCTTTGGTGAAGATGAACTCGTTCCCGGTAATGAAACCAAACTGATGCTACCAGAAAACGAGCTTTGCTGACTGTACCACATCTTGACTCCACGTAAGGAAATCTGGCACGATCGTCCACCTAGGACCTATAAGGTAAAAGTTGAGGGCTTATCCATCTAAAGACCCTCCGGTATGAGAGTAAGTATATGGTTATGAAGAAAGCTCAAAATTGAAGAAAAGAAAGCTTAAGGGTAGGAAAAATGGCTTACTTGACCTACAAGGTAAAAGTTGTATATATAATCTCATAAATAGGATAAGGTGATATAATGTTATCACAGTTATCCTGGATCACATGACACGTGTGTCCTCCTGATTAGCCCCCACATAATTTAGCTGACTTCTCCACCTTTTCTGGGATTATGGGGGCGCCAATAATAGGAGCTGTCTCTTGTCTCATTTAATGCCAACCATTATGTGTTAGAGATGGTTAGTCCTTTGTCGGAACCGTTAGGGAAGCTCCAGATACTTCTTAGCCGGGATCACCATCTCGCCTGAATCGTTGATTTCGCCGGATTTACTTATGCAAGAATGGATACTTAAGAGAGTGGGCGATATCACAATTTCGCCGAGTCAATGATCTCGATCCGCCGTCCGTTTGTCCTTCTGATCAATTTGAGAGAAGCGATATCACCATTTCGCTTATGCCTTTTATCTCGCTAAGATTCCTTTTAGCTTGTCCAAATGGTCCACTCAAGTCGCTTGATTTCAAAATGGTGGTTTGACTTATTATAGCTGACTTTTTCACGCAAGCCACTACTTTATTGATGAGTCACTCATGGTATTAATAGTTTGTTTGACACTTGGATTAAATTTTATTTGTTCACATATCAAGTAGTAGTAGTTAAGATGGCTATACTCCCTACACCCCATAATAAATGTCTTATCTGACTTGTCAACGTTTTTAATAGATGTGTTTAAATGTTTGTGCATTGCATGTTATATTTGCACTACGATTGATTCCTTATATAGAAATGTAACATTTATTTTGGGATTAAACAAAAAGGAAAGTGCAACTGTAGGAATTCAATTTAGGGCAAAAGTTCTTGTTTATTCTTCTCATCAAAAGAGGATAAATATAGTACAAGAGTTTTAGGAAAAGGGAAATACTTTGGAGAAAAGGAAAAACAATCCTACTAAAAAACAAACTTCTAAACATGCCTAAAACAGACGTGAAGGAAATAGGAAACTAATCTGCAGACACTGGGAGCGGATGCTCCCCCTCCTTGGGAGCCGACGCTCCCCAATTCCAGAAACTTGATACGTAAATTGGCTCCTTGGGAGCGAATGCTCCCAAATGTCAGTAACTGGTCTTCACACCCTCCCTCAAGTTGGAGCGTGAGGGTTAAGGAGCCCCAACTTGCTGAGTTAAAGATCAAACTGTTGCTTCCCGAGAGCTTTAGTAAAGATATCAGCCAACTGTGTCTTGGTTGGAATATAAGAAGGAGAGATAAGACCATCAGAGATGGCGTCACGAACGAAATGGCAATTTACCTCAATGTGCTTCGTCTGCTCATGATAAACAGGGTTCTTGGCAATGTGGAAAGCCGATTGACTGTCGCAGAAGATAGATGATGAACACCCAAGCTCAACAACAAACCCTTTAACCATTTTAATTCACAAGTAAGGGCTGCCATGGCCGGTATTCAGCCTTAGCAGAAGATCGAGACACAGTTGGTTGTTTCTTAGTTTTCCAAGAGATGGGGGACTGTCCGAGAAAGACAAGCCACCCAGTTAAGGAACGACGGGTGATAGGACATGCAGCCCAGTCCGAATCACACCATCCTTGGAGCGTGAGCTCGCTGTCAACGCGAAGAAGAATACCTTGACCGGGAGTGCCTTTGAGATACCGAATAACCCGTAAAGCAGCCTCCCAATGTTCTGAACGAGGTTCTTTCATGAACTGAGACAGAATGTGGACAGAGTAAGCTAGGTCCGGCCGAGTAACAGCCAAGTAGATGAGGTGACCCACGAGGCGTCGATAACGTTCTGGATCATCCAAGAGAGCACCGATAGCTACACCAAGCTTATGATTTGGTCTAATAGGAAAGCCAGAGGGCTTTGCACCTAGCAAGCCTGCCTCAGAGATAATATCCAATGTGTACTTTCATTGGCACAAGAACAACCCAGAAGGATTGCGGGCAACCTCAATGCCAAGAAAGTATTTGAGAGAGCCATGATCTTTCATTTTGAAGCACTCACATAAGTACTGCTTGAAGGTCTGTAACGCAGAGGAATCGTTCCCGATAATAATAAGATCGTCAACATACACAAGCACATTCATCTGAATCGTTCCTTTCGTGAATGTAAAGAGAGATTAGTCGGAGTAATACTGGAGGAAACCATAGGTCTTCAAAGAGGCCAAACCAACATCGAGGGGCCTGCTTTAGACCATAAAGAGACTTATAAAGACGACACACGGTGTTGGGATTCGGTGCTTCAAAGCCCGGAGGGAGTTTCATATAAACTTCTTCCGCAAGGTCACCATGCAGGAAGGCATTGTGAACATCCATCTGATGTAACTCCCAATTCTTGGGAGCAGCAATAGCAAGAAAAGCCCGAACAGTGACCATTTTCGCCACAGGAGCAACAGTTTCTGTATAATCAACACCTTCTTTCTGATGATTGCCACGGACGACTAACCGAGACTTGAGTCGGTCAACAACTCCTTCAGAATTATATTTGATTTTATAAATCCATTGACTACCCAGGTCACGTTTGCCAGGAGGTAAAGAAACCATAGACCATGTGCCATATTATCTTCCAAGGCACGAATTTCCTCTTGCATTGACTGCTTCCAGCCATCTTGAGCAATGGCCTCGCGAAAGGAATTCGGCTCTTTAGCCAAGGTAATGGCTGCAAGAAAGTTGCGGTATTTTGCAGAAAAACGATCACAATTTATATAGTGAGCTATAGGATAAGGGGTACCTGAGGAACCGATTGGAAGAGGAGAGACAGGGGATGGACTCGGAGATGAAATCGGAGATGAAGTAGTGAGAGCAACATAATCACGAAGACGAACAAAGGGAGTTTACTATCTCATACCCCTCCCTAGAGTTCTGGGTCCAGAATCATCAGAAGGTACCGAGGTTGATGCAAAAGGAGCTGTAGTATCGGTCGATGCAGAAGGAACAATAGGGGCAACATCCTCCTGTGTATCGGGTAAAATAACGGGCTCGGCTGCAGTAGATTCAACTGTAGGCAAAACTGAGTCTTCAACAAGAAGATCAATGCTGCCAAACGCAGCTTCCTCAGCAAGAATTTCAACCGAATCCGGGACGTGAGGAACTGTGGTGGAATCACTGTATGGAAACACAGTCTCAAAGAATTTCATATCACGGGAGATGTTAGTCAAATATATGTTTAGATTTAGAATTGCTTAATCCCAATCACAACAAGCATTATTGAGGACCCCTAATTTTAATTAGACCAAATAGAATTTTTCTATGTATGATAGGTTCCCTTAGTGCTAGTGCCCAGTGTTTTTATATGTAATTTTCTCAAGATTTGAAGACTTGAAGACCTGAAGATTTCCCTACCAGTTTATCTGTTTACTTGGTAAAGAAGCTTCCTCAAACCGGTTGACCACTCAACCGGTCAAAGGCGCCTAACCGAGCAAGCCTTACCTTACCGGTGGACTCCCTAACCGGTCATGGCCCTTAGCTTGTTCAACCGGCCAAGCTTATTCAACAAGCTTCCTTCAGCTAGCCGAAGCATTTATTGTTCCCAACTACTCAGCCACCAACTTTAGCTAAAGTTGGTAAAGCAGCATGCTGAAAAGACATTCCTGCTTCTGTCAGAATCTCAAAGTTGAATGTCAAAGTTACTAGTACTCACATCACCTCAACTACTCAATGGAAATCCTCTCTATCAAATCTCAGGCATTAAATGCAAAGATACTCCCATTTAATGCCTGCCAGTCCAAGTCATCATTACAACCTCTTCAAAGACAACGACTCCTTTTTGAAGCACACTATAAATAGCTTCCCCTGAGCATTGAAGATGGTTGGTACATTTAAGATCCTTGAGAGTGAGCTGCCAAGAACTACCAACCTTCAAACACTCAAGTTCAAGGCATTCAATTCAAGTCCCCTCATTCACTAGACATCTCTGTAGGACATACACCGAGCACCTTCAATCAATTTTGTTGTGTTCCTTAACAAGACTACAATTGGAACACATTGATTGAATCACACACACACACCCTAGACAAATCAGCTCAACTTGTGAGCACATCTCTAGAAAACACCTGGTCTTTATTGTAGCACGATCCATTAGTGGTCACTTTACTTTTAGCAGCCTTCAATCATTGGGCTTGCAATTTGTAATAGTTAGGAATCATTAATAGCAGTGCACTTTCACAAATCCAAGTTCTGACCAAACTTGGTAGAGGACGTAGCAGTTATTTACAACTATGAACCTCTTCAAACAATGTGTCATTTCTTTGTGTGTTTGTTTATTTCTTGTGTAGTTGTAACTGGTTGATAATCTCTCAACTAGTCACAACCTATTGACTCTTACTACTGCTTACTTGTTTGTCTTACTGGAATGAGTAGTTACCTTGTTGCATGAAATTTTAACTTACCTTTTGAAACTCTTTACCTTTACCGTTTTAAGCATCTCTCTAACCGACCTTTTCTTTCCGCTGTGCAAACTTTATCTCATCGGTTAGCTAGAGTGTGACTTAACATTTTCAAAGATTTTAAGAGTTTTAGAAAAAGTTTTAAACAGGCTATTCACCCCCCCCTCTAGCCTGATTCCTACCAGTTGGGCCTAACAATTGGTATCAGAGCTTAGCAATTTTTGAAAACTATTTTTCCAAGCTTAACCGCTTGAATTGCCAATTCCAAGATGGCAGGAAAATTCATGCAAACATGGAACATGGCGACTATTCCCATGTTGAATGAAAATGAATTTCCAGTAAGGAAAAACCGAATTATGCGGTATATGGATTCAATAGATGATAGGTTAATGACTGTAGTTAGAGATGGTCCCATGACACCCATCAAAATCAACACGACACCCAGAGCACCTAAAACTCCTCTCATGGATCATGTCGATAGAACTTCCAAACAAGAATTCAAGGTTTATGAAACATATGTTCCAAAACCCCGCAAAGAATGGAGTGAGGAAGACAAGATTTGTGATTCCATGGACAGAAAAGCTATGCACATTCTAACCTTAGGCCTTGACGATCGACTGTACAAACAAGTATAATGCTATGAGACTGCTCAACAAGTGTGGCAAAGTCTGCTCAGATATTTTGAAGGAGATCAAGTGGATAAGGACAATAGACTCTACAAAAGCGTTGCTGAGTTCGAGTCCTTCAAAAAGAACCCAAGTGAAACGTTAAATGAAACGTACGACCGTTTCTGCGAGGTGAGTAATTCTTGTGCTTCCTTTAGGTAGAGTTTACACTATGAAAGACCTAAACATGAGATTCCTCAACTCTCTTGGAGATTTGTGGCATGTCAAGGTCGCTATTTTGAAAGAATGCCGAGATTTGAACACTACTCATATTCATAACATTGTGTCAACTTTGTTTCTATATGAGGAAGAGCTCAACCGGCTGAGTGGAGTTCAAAAACAATTTAAAAATTTATCTCTGCCAGCTCAGACCGAGATCTTCCCTGGTTCTTCTATGCTAAACAACCAATCTACCAATGACTCTCCCTCAACCTCTTAGCCTCAACCAGTTCAAGCCAATACCTCATCTAGTATGCCTTTTGAGGAAGAAGATGAATTTGCTGCCTTTACTAGAAATTATAGAAAGTTTAAGGATTTTAAGAGATCCCAACAATCCCACAGCAAATCCTTCCAACCCAAATCCTCTTCATTCCAAAGATCTGGGAACTTTTAAAGAAAAGGCCAAATCTCAACCTCAACCGACGGTAAAAATGCCCAAGGTGAGCTTGTGTGTTATAACTGTAGAAAATCCGGCCATTTTGCTTCCAAATGCCCTCAACCGAAATATGAATTTCTGAGGAAGAAACCGTTCAAGAAAAACCCTAGATCTAAGAGCTTAGTTGCCGAGGAAGGAACCGAAAAGGCTATGCCAGTCTGGTTTGAGACTGATTCTGAAAATGAGGATGCTGACTCAGATGAAGATGCTGATGTTAGTTTTGTTGCTATTGATGGAACCAATGATGAACCCATCTCCTTGCAGTCACCTATCTTTAGACACCCCAACTCCAATGAACAATCATCTTACAATGACCAAACCCTACCTATGAGATCTCCTTTAACTTATTTTGATGATCCTATTCCTAAGGCAGATAACCCTTATAACTTCAAAATTCGTAACATAGGTGGAGCTCTCTACGGTCGGTGTAAAACCATGCCCACTCGCACCTCCGATGCAATCAATTCAACAGACCTACCAAGCTCAAGCCTTACCGATCTCTTCTCATCAACCGATACTTGAGCCCCGACTGATTCAATTTTTAAAGACCCTAACCGAGCCAAGTCCTCAACCGATATCATCCTTACCCAATTTTGATCCTAACTTTGAACCATCACCCTCAACCTCTCAGCCTACCATTGACCCTATGCCCAATATGTTAAAGTCTGAAATGGAAGAGGTGATGAATGAGCTCTTCACTGATTTTGAAAAATTAAATGATGCTCACAAAGTTATGGCCGTTAATCTTAAAAAGATCACAACTGAGAATGACTCTTTAAAAGCTGAAACAAAAGTTTTGAAAGAAAGTAAGCTAGAGTCTGATAAGTTGAGGAAAGAAAATCAAGGACTCACTGAGAGACTAAATATCTGTGTTAGTCAAATTGCTGATCTTGTGTCAAGAAATAACTCTCTTTCCAAAACCATTGACACCTTTTCAAAACCCCGAGCTGCTGTGGAGACTATCATACAAGACTAGATGTCTCCTAATCGAGATCTACCAGGTATAGGCTTTAGATCCAGCAGCAATGACATCAAAGACAAGCCAGTCATTGAGTCTGTTACTGAGAACTTGATGGACAAATTTGATGATACTCAATCCAACCTGCTTAAGAAAGGTTCACCTAGACCTTTTGGTGCTGTCCCTCACACCAATCCCAAGGGGAAGGAACAAATGAAGGTCACGATTGACAAGAACAGATCCCAATGGACTGAGGTAGCTGATCCTGAGCTAGGACAATATGTCTCGCTTGGTGATGGTGACAGCAAAGTTGGAATTAAACTTGCTGGCCAAGTTGCAGGCCCGAAAAACTTAACAGGTAAAGCAGCCTCAACCGGTAAAGGAGCGACCGGTCAGACAATCGTCACCGGTCACACAGCTCCAACCGGTAAGGGCTTCTCAATCGGTAAGAGAATTTCCAAGCCTATGCAACCGGTCAACAAAGGTAAAGCCAACACCTTTACTCCAATGGTTTTTGTTCCTGTCAAATCATCTGATCCCTCTGAAGCATTGGCCAAATTGAATATCAACTCATCTAAGTCCTCACAGCCACCGTCTAATAAATGTACAAATTGTGGTTTTATCGATCACAAGGCTTATGAATGCCTCTTGAAGCACCTATCTGGACCCACTAAGTCTAAAAGCTCAGGTGGTGGCCAGGTATGGCTGCCAAAGAGGAACTAACTCTTTGGACCCAAAAGAATAAGGGGGACTATAAGCTTATTGTTTCATTTCAGAAATGCTTTATGGCCTCAACCGATGCCGGTAAGGATGTTTGGATTATGGACAGTGGATGCTCTAGGCATATGACTGGCCATGCTGATCTCCTAACCGATCTTGAAGAAGCATCTGGTCCTCCAGTTGTCTTTGGTGACAACGCAAAGGGTAAAATTATTGGTCGTGGATCCATCAAAAGAGGTACAGTTACTGTACAGAAGGTATCTTTGGTGGATGGTCTGAAACACAACCTTCTCTCCATATCACAATTTTGTGATAAAAGTATGCATTGTATTTTCAATTCTTCCAACTGTTATGTGAAAGACATTGCTACAGGAGAAACCCTTCTCGCTGGATATCGAAAAGGTAACGTTTATGCTATAGATTTAAATACTGTTTCGAGTGTTACTAATGTTTGTTTTGTAGCTAAGAACATCAGTGAGAATTCCTGGCTATGACACAAGAGACTCAGTCACTTGAATTTCAAATACCTATCCAAGCTGGCTAATAAAAATCTAGTTGCCGACCTACCTCAAGTGTCTGCTGATCATGGAAGGAAATGCAGAGCCTGTCAGTTAGGAAAGCAACATAAAGAATCATTCCATAGCAAGCCCTGCATATCCACTTCTAAGTGCCTCCAGTTGCTACATATGGATCTGTTTGGCCCCACAACAACTGCCAGTTTAGGGGGTAGCAGATATGCCTTGGTTGTTGTAGACAATTTCTCAAGATATACTTGGGTGGAAACCTTTGCTTCAAAAGATGATACATATGAAGTTGCCACCAAATTATTCCGTCTACTTCAAACCCAAAAAGAGTGTGACATCATCAGTATGAGATCAGACAATGGAATGGAGTTCAAGAATAATGGAATCGCTCAGTACTGTGATGATCACAGAATAGATCATAATTTCTCAGCTGCTGGAACACCGCAACAAAATGGTGTAGTTGAGAAAAAGAACAGAACCTTGATCGAAGCCGAAAAAACAATGATATCCGAAGCTAGGCTACCCAAGTATTTTTGGACTGAAGCTATCCATACAGCATGCTTCACTCAGAATCGATCCTTGGTCAACAAATTTCACAACAAGACCCCTTATGAGCTTTGGCGTGGCAGAATTCCCAACATTGGTTTCTTCAAGATTTTTGGCTGCAAGTTTTATGTTCTTTACAACGGTAAAGAGCGTCGAGGTAAATTTGATGAAAAAGCCGATGAAGGCATCTTTGTTGGTTATGCCAAGCACAACAAGGCATTTAGAGTTTTTAATAAACGTCTGTTGAAAATTGTTGAATCTGTTCATGTTACTTTTGATGAATTTGATTTGCTAGAGTCTGACAAGGCTTCAAATAGTACTGATAATTCTGGTGTTTTTGAGACAGGTGAATCCAGCAATTAGAACTCCAATCAAACCACCAGTATCAATGCAAATCAATCTCCAGCTCAGCCTTCAGTCTCAAGTGGTGTAACCTGTAGAGACCTAGTTGATGACTCCTTCTTTCCTCAATCGGTTAGACAACCTATTGTTCAAACTCCCTTAACCGATCCATTACCAGCTAGCCCCTCTACTACTGTTCCTATTGCACCACCTGAAACTGAACCAATTTCAAACATCAACTTACTATTTCCTTCTCCATTAACCGATCACCATCAATCAGCCTCACCTCTTCCTAACCGATCTCCTCAACCGGTCACACCTCCCTCAATCGATTCTACTCCTCCATTAGAAACCTTAAGACAAGAATCGGTCAGGAAAGACCTTCCTAGGGAAGTGAGAACAGTTAGAGATCATCCATTGGAAAATGTAATTGGTGATGTCTTTGGTCCAAGAATGACTAGAGGCCAGTTAAGAAGCATGGAGGAACAACATGGTCTATTCTCCTTTGCTATGGTCTCAAATATAGAACCAAAGAAGACTGAAGAAGCACTTAATGACCCCAGCTGGGTAGAAGATATGCAATAAGAGCTTAACTAGTTTGATAGATGCAAAGTATGGGAGTTAGTGCCTAGACCTAGTGATCAAACAGTGATTGGAACGAAGTGGGTTTATAGTAATAAATTGGATGAGTCTGGAAAGATTACAAGGAACAAGGCTAGATTAGTGGCAAAAGGGTATAGACAGGAAGAAGGCATAGACTATGATGAGACTTTTTCCCCCGTAGCTAGACTAGAAGCCATTAGGTTATTTCTTGCCTATGCAGCCTACAAAGAATTTAAGTTATACCAAATGGACGTGAAAAGTGCATTTCTTAATGGAGAAATTCAAGAGCTTGTATATGTAGATCAACCTCCAGGATTTGAAGATTCCAAGAAGCCTGATCATGTCTACAAATTGAATAAAGCTTTGTATGGCCTCAAGCAAGCACCCCGAGCATGGTATGAAACTTTCTCCAAATTCCTACTTAGTGAGAAGTTTGAACGAGGTAAAATCGATACCACCTTATTTATTGCAAAGCATAATGGACATTCATTGTTAGTTCAAATATATGTTGATGATATTATTTTTGGATCTACTAACGAAAAATTATGCAAGAGATTTGAGAAACTTATGCAGAGCAAATTTGAGATGAGCATGATGGGTGAGCTGACATTTTTCCTTGGACTTCAAGTCAAGCAAACCCAAGAAGGTATATTCTTCAATCAAGCCAAATACACCAAAGATCTCATCAAGAAATTTGGTCTTGATTCTGCTCATCCTCAAAGCACTTCAATGGCCACCAATGTACACCTTGACAAAGATGAGTCCGATAAGAAAGTAGACATGACACTCTACCGAGGTATGATAGGATCTCTACTTTACTTAACCGCCAGTAGGCCAGATATCATGTTTGCCGTATGTGTATGTGCTAGATTTCAAGCTGACCCTAGATAATCTCATTTACAAGCTGTTAAAAGAATTATTAGATATCTTGTGGGAACTGCTAACTTAGGTTTGTGGTATCCAAAAGATTCATCCTTTACACTGATTGGCTATTCGTATGCCGATTTTGCAGCCTTGTAGGGTCACCAGGAAAAGTACTAGTGGAACTTGTCAATTCCTAGGTAACCGATTGGTTTCCTGGTCGTGCAAGAAGCAAGCTTCAATTTCCACTTCTACAACTGAGGCTGAGTACATAGCTGCTGGGAGTTGCTGTTCTCAAATCCTATGGATGAAGCAACAACTAGTGGACTATGAAATTCCCCATGAAGTATGTCCCATTTACTGTGACAACACCTCAGCCATTTCAGTCTCAAATAATCCTGTGATGCATTCAAAGACTAAGCACATAGAAGTCAAATACCACTTCCTCAAGGATCATGTTGAAAGGGTAATATCGTTCTATTAAAAGTACATACTGATTATCAGTTAGCTGATATTTTGACAAAACCCTTGGATATTAAAAGAGTTGAATTCCTTAGAGGAGAACTAGGCATGATTGATATTAGTTAATTTATTGTGCTAACTTTGCTATCTGTGTAAGCTATCAACTGAGATCAAGGTGGAACCTCATATACCATCGCTAACCGATCCATCTGACAGGTAAGGCAAGAATACCTAATCGACACCTCTAACCGGCGTACATAACATGTATCCCTAACCGGTAAGAGATGTCCCTAACCGATGGCCCCTAACCAGTGCAAAGTTCTCTCTAACCGGTCATTGCACCTGATCGGTTAGCCATCTAACCGTCTAATCGCTTACCGATGAACTGCGGTCGGATCGTAACTTCCAATCCGTTTTAACCGGCTCGTTGTCATCATCCCTTGCTGTCACATCAGGTCTCCTCAGCCATTTCAGACTGACACCCCTTGACCTGTCCCATATATTTCCTTTTCAAGGTAGATCAATTTCAATTTTGATCAAAAAGGTAATCTCTGTATCATTCTTATTTATCGAAAATGTTATCTTTTTGTTCATTATTACATTTTATTATAACTGCTGCACACACGTTCCCTATTTTCATGTCTTACATTTAAAATCGTGAATTAAATTTATTAATTTATGTGCATGCCAGTTAAAAACGTTTGAACTGCCTTTGATTTAACCAACACACCTTTTCATCTTCCCTCTCTTTCTAACCCTATAAAAGGATTTCAAAAGCAACTTTTCAAACTTTCCTAGATTTTCTCTCTCTCTCTCTCTGCAAACAAGAGCAACCGGCAAAGGACTTCTGGTTTTCGTTTTCATCTGTGTTCAAATCAATCTCTCAATTCTCAAGATCTCTGGTAACTCTTCGTAAATTCAAAGTCTTTTCAAAACTTGAAGATGCCCATATATCTCAAACTCTAAGTTATTAACATCACCTATAATGTATAATGTTCAGTTTCTTCAATTCTAACTTAAAATGTTGGTTTGATGTTTATTTGTTTCACATATGGCTCCTAAACCTTCATCTATCAAGAAAGACATTTATGGAGGTTACATTCTTCCCAATTTCTTTGACTCCGAAGAAGGAAAACTTCTTCAAGCTATGTTCGTTGCTGCCGGAGTTATCCCATTCTTGATGCCGAAAGGAAATGAAGACATCTACTACGAGTTGGTCAATGAGCTGTTCGATAATGGAGTTCTGGATGACAATGTGAAAGATGGAGATCTCGATAATATCCTTTCAACAGTTGCCGGAGTCCCTATAACCTTCAGCCCTGCAACTATTGCATCCGCCTTCCCCGACCTTACTTCTACCGGTTCGTCCTCTATTTTGATGAAAGATATGATAATTGCTTGGTCTAGAGTGAGAGGATCTGACCCCTTCATTACCGGTGAGGCGAACAAGAAAGCCGATTTTGATGCCGTTCACTATGCCCTAGCCGAGGTGGTTGACCGGTGCTTCATCCGCCTGGCTCGGCTCCCATCATTGTATCACCATGATACAGTGGGAAGCCATTGCAGCCATTATCCTTCAGAATGACTTCAACTGGTGTACATTTTTATATCGGATTATCTTGATTGCCTTCAAGAAGTATCAAAAGGAGAAGCCCTCTTCCAAGCCGAATAAAGCCAAACCATGTCATTACCTGTTGATCAGCCGTGCTTTGAGAAAGATCCCAGCCGTGCTTGCTGCCTCAGCTAATCAATCCAAATATCCTCAGTCTTTCTGCAAATCTTTTGACAAGTTTGATTTTGCTAGAATCATCAAAGAAGCCAAACCCTCAACCGGTATGCCAACCGGTAAGCCAACCGTCCAACCGAAGAAGAAAGCTAGCCGACCAAAGGTTAGACAAACCGATGCCGTCGCTCCCAAACCGACCTCTACCTTACCGGCCAAGCGAAGCCTAACCGATGAACCCTCGCCCGATCCTCTACCAGTAAGTGCTCCTCAACCTACATCTTCAGATGATCAACCAATTGCAACTGTTCTCTCCCCCTACCCGACAAAAGCAAACAAACCGTAAAATCTGCTCCTCCACATTCCAAAATGTCCAAGCCAACCCCAAAATCTTCCTATCGCTAGCCAGAGAGAATGCTAAGAGAAAAAGGAGAATTGAAACGGACTTGGGCACCTTATTCCTTTCATCCCTAAACGGCTTTTTGATCACAACTTCCTAACCATAATGTTCCCTTTACCGGCCGGGCCGTCTTCCCGACCGGTTAGCCGTTGCCAACCGATCGTAAACCCAACCTTTCACATCTATCACTATAATCCCCGGTCCGCTAACCCTAAATCTGCTCCCTCTCCAAAGTGGTTTTATCCCATTGATCATGTCACGACCCTAAACCTAGGCACATTTTGGTTACACGTGAAGCACGTGGGGGTTGGGGTGCGTTGCATCTCCTCTTATGTATTATGTGATTTACGGAATGACTATTTGTTCATTCTGGTATTTGAATTGAAAATTTGATTTGGCTATATGTTATTTTCAAAGTTGATAACTTATTTGATTTTAGATATCAAAATCTCAATATGGATTATATAATGTCTAAAAGAGATAAAATGGAAATTGTGTAGTATAATGATAATACTTGAAGTTTGACTTGAAAGTATTATGAAAGTTGTCAAGGTGCTTATGTGTAATTATAAGTTCAAGGTGGTTGTTTGTTGAAGTTTCAACTTGGAGGAGCTTGTAAGTAATATTGTGTATATAAATATCTTTTTAAGCTTCTTTATGAAGCTTATCACCTCCACAGTTCTTCTCTCTTTCTCTCCTACCACTACAAGGAAAACCGGATTTAGAGACGGAAAATTAGAGAAGGAAAATTAGAGACGGATGGAGTCTGTAGCTAATTTGGCGACAAATTAGAGACGGAACCAAAAATTAGAGACGGATTCGGATTCCGTCTCTAATTTAGAGACGTAATCCGAATCCGTCTCTAATTTAGAGACGGGTTCGGATTCCGTCTCTAATTTAGAGACGGATTCTGTATCTGTCTCTAAAATAGAGACAGATTCGAATCCGTCTCTAAATTAGAGACAGATTCGTAATCCGTCTCTAAACTTTAGAGACAGATTTTAACCCGTCTTCTAATTTAGAGACAGATTTTTGAATCCGTCTCTAATTTAGTGACAGATTCAACATTCGCCTCTAAAATTTAGAGACGATTTAGTATCCGCCTAAATTTGACTTTTCTTCTATATACTTTCATTTGTTTAGTTTTTTTCTATCTTTTTTATATAAATTTTTCTAAAAAAAACCACTAATTAACAAAGGCTAAAATATTGTTTTCTAGTCAATAATTTTTTTAAAAATAAAAATAAATATAGGGTAGTCCGTCCCTCTTTTGACTTTTCTTCTATATACTTTCATTTGTTTAGTTTTTTTTCTATCTTTTTTTATATAACTTTTTCTAAAAAAAACCACTAATTAACAAAGGCTAAAATATTGTTTTTTAGTAAAATTTTTTTTTTTTAAAAAATAAAAAATAAATATATGGTAGTCCGTCCCTCTTTTGACTTTTCTTCTATATACTTTCATTTGTTTAGTTTTTTTCTATCTTTTTTTTATATAACTTTTTCTAAAAAAAAACCACTAATTAACAAAGGCTAAAATATTATTTTCTTGTCAATAATTTTTTTTATAAAAATAAAAAATAAATATATGGTAGTCCGTCCCTCTTTTGACTTTTCTTCTATATACTTTCATTTGTTTAGTTTTTTTCTATCTTTTTTATATAACTTTTTCTAAAAAAAACCACTAATTAACAAAGGCTAAAATATTGTTTTCTAGTCAATAAAAAATTAAAAAAAAATAAAAAATAAATATAGGGTAGTCCGTCCCTCTTTTGACTTTTCTTCTATATACTTTCATTTGTAACTCAATTTCCATTTGGATTTTAAGGAAAGTCATAGAGATGAAAAACACTTTAAATGTCATTTAGAATGTAGAAAAAAATTAAAAAAAAAATAAACGAGGTAGCCGTATACCATTTTCACAAGATCGGGACACATTCCTTAAAACCCTTAATAATGGCACATATTTGTAACTCAATTTCCATTTGGGTTTTGAGGAAAGTCATAAAGATGAAAAACACTTTAAATGTCATTTAGAATGTAGAAAAAAATTAAAAAAAAAATAAACGAGGTAGCCGTATACCATTTTCACAAGATCGGGACACATAAAACCCTAAAAACCCTAAATAATGGCACATATTTGTAACTCAATTTCCATTTGGATTTTGAGAAAAGCCATAGAGATGAAAAACACTTTAAATGTCATTTAGAATGTAGAAAAAAATTTAAAAAAAAAATAAACGAGGTAGCCGTATACCATTTTCACAAGATCGGGACACATTCCTTAAAACTCTAAATAATGGCACATATTTGTAACTCAATTTCCATTTGAATTTTGAGGAAAGTCATAAAGATGAAAAACACTTTATATGTCATTTAGAATGTAGAAAAAAATTAAAAAAAAAATAAACGAGGTAGCCGTATACCATTTTCACAAGATCGGGACACATAAAATCCTAAAAACCCTAAATAATGGCACATATTTGTAACTCAATTTTCATTTGGATTTTGAGAAAAGTCATAGAGATGAAAAACACTTTAAATGTCATTTAAAATGTAGAAAAAAATTTTAAAAAAATAAACGAGGTAGCCGTATACCATTTTCACAAGATCGGGACACATTCCTTAAAACCCTAAATAATGGCACATATTTGTAACTCAATTTCCATTTGGATTTTGAGGAAAGTCTTAAAGATGAAAAACACTTTAAATGTCATTTATAATGTAGAAAAAAATTAAAAAAAAAAAACGAGGTAGCCGTATACCATTTTCACAAGATCGGGACACATTCCTTAAAACCCTAAATAATGGCACATATTTGTAACTCAATTTCCATTTGGATTTTGAGGAAAGTCATAGAGATGAAAAACAATTTAAATGTCATTTAGAATGTATAAAAAAATTAAAAAAAAATAAACGAGGTAGCCGTATACCATTTTCACAAGATCGGGACACATAAAACCCTAAAAACCCTAAATAATGGCACATATTTGTAACTAAATTTCCATTTGAATTTTAAGAAAAGCCATAGAGATGAAAAACACTTTAAATGTCATTTAGAATGTATATTTTTTTTTTAAAAAATAAACGAGGTAGCCGTATACCATTTTCACAAGATCGGGACACATTCCTTAAAACCCTAAATAATGGCACATATTTGTAACTCAATTTCCATTTGAATTTTGAGGAAAGTCATAAAGATGAAAAACACTTTAAATGTCATTTAGAATGTAGAAAAAAATTAAAAAAAATAAACGAGGTAGCCGTATACCATTTTTACAAGATCGGGACACATTCCTTAAAACCCTAAATAATGACACATATTTGTAACTCAATTTCCATTTGGATTTTGAGGAAAGTCATAAAGATGAAAAACACTTTAAATGTCATTTATAATGTAGAAAAAAATTAAAAAAAAATAAACGAGGTAGCCGTATACCATTTTCACAAGATCGGGACACATAAAACCCTAAAAACCCTAAATAATGGCACATATTTGTAACTCAATTTCCATTTGGATTTTGAGGAAAGCCATAGAGATGAAAAACACTTTAAATGTCATTTAGAATGTAGAAAAAAATTAAAAAAAATAAACGAGGTATCCGTATACCATTTTCACAAGATCGGGACACATTCCTTAAAACCCTAAATAATGGCACATATTTATAACTCAATTTCCATTTGAATTTTGAGGAAAGTCATAAGGATGAAAAACACTTTAAATGTCATTTAGAATGTAGAAAAAAATTAAAAAAAAAAATAAACGAGGTATCCGTATACCATTTTCACAAGATCGGGACACATAAAACCCTAAAAACCCTAAATAATGACACATATTTGTAACTCAATTTCCATTTGGATTTTGAGAAAAGTCATAGAGATGAAAAACACTTTAAATGTCATTTAGAATGTAGAAAAAAATTTAAAAAAAATAAACGAGGTAGCCGTATACCATTTTCACAAGATCGGGACACATTCCTTAAAACCCTAAATAATGGCACATATTTGTAACTCAATTTCCATTTGGATTTTGAGGAAAGTCATAGAGATGAAAAACACTTTAAATGTCATTTATAATGTAGAAAAAAATAAAAAAAATAAACGAGGTAGCCGTATACCATTTTCACAAGATCGAGACACATTCCTTAAAACCCTAAATAATGGCACATATTTGTAACTCAATTTCCATTTGGATTTTGAGGAAAGTCATAGAGATGAAAACACTTTAAATGTCATTTAGAATGTAGAAAAAATTAAAAAAAAAATAAACGAGGTAGCCGTATACCATTTTCACAAGATCGAAATAATGGCACATATTTGTAACTCAATTTCCATTTGGATTTTGAGGAAAGTCGTAGAGATGAAAAACACTTTAAATGTTATATAGAATGTAGAAAAAAATTAAAAATAAATAAATGAGGTAGCCGTATACCATTTTCACAAGATCGGGACAGATAAAACTCTAAAAACCCTAAATAATGGCACATATTTGTAACTCAATTTCCATTTGAATTTTGAGGAAAGTCATAGAGATGAAAAACACTTTAAATGTCATTTAGAATGTAGAAAAAAATAAAAAAAATATAAACGAGGTAGCCGTATACCATTTTGACAATAACATCATTATTAGTCTTATTATTAAGTATTATTACTAATTACTATTTTCTTTAAAGATTAAATTATTGTTATTGTTAATAAGTATTTTTTATAATTTATTAATATCAATTATTAATTAGGTATATTAATATTTCTTAGAAGTTTAAATTATTAAATTATTATTAATAAATTTAAAATAATTAAATTAATGAATATTATTATTAATTAATAACATTATTATTTTTGATGTTATGTATTATTACTAATTATATAATAATAATTATTAATATATTCAATTATATATTTGAATAATTAACAATAATATCATTATTAGTCTTATTATTAAAAATTATTACTAATTATATGATAATGTTATTATTCTTGATATTAGGCATACTACTATAACTAAAATTTTGGGTAAATCAAATAAAAACATGTAAATATTTTAGATAACTTTTTGTAAATTTCAGTAATAAAAAAATCTAAAATATTTTTTCCTATTCAATAAAAAATAATAAAAATTACTAGTTATTATTAATACTATTATTAATATTATTACTGTTTATATACTTAATATTAATATTAATTAATTAATCAATTATATAATTAATAATTAATAATTTATTAATAAATATTATTAATATAAATATTATTATTTTTAATATTAGGCATAAATATTTTAGTTAGTGTATAATATAGTGTGAAATAAATATAAGTATGTGATGTTGGATTATTTGATTGGATTTAAAAATTTCACGGGGATTGAGAGCCAAGCAAGATCTGACCCTTCAATCCATTCAATCCAAAGGCCCAAAATATTTTAAACAAACCCACTTACTCCCTCCCTCCCTCCCTCCCTCCCTCCCTCTCTCTATTTCCCTTTCTCTTTCTCTCTCTCTCTTTCCACATTTTCAATCCAATCCAGATCAACGGTTTCTCTCTCTCTACGCTCCCCCTCCCTCCATCTTCAGCTGCTGAACGCGGCAAGATAACTTCGCCGGCGATTCACTTCTCCGATGGCAGTTTCCACTTCCGCAGCTTGGCATAGTAACGATTTCTCTCTCTCTCATTTCCCTCACCGTCTTCTTCATCCTCCGGCGACACCACGGCCTCAAGTCATCTTCTCCCTCTGTCACTCTCTCTCTTTCTCCTCATTTCTCTTTCTCTCTCTCTCTCTCTCTTCATTTTAAAAAACGCAATGGTGTCGCCGACCGTCACTCACAATCCGAACAGAGAGAGAGAGAAAAGGGTTGCCGGTTTGGGTTTGCTTGAGATTTATAAACCCAGATTTGGGTTTGATTTTGATTTTGCCTTGGAAACTCAGATTTCGGTTTGGTTGGATTTTGATTTTGATTTTTTTGGTGATTTTGTAAAGATTCAAAATTTTGGAAACCTAGTATGGTAATTTTTATTTTTTCAGATTTGGTGGTTGATTGTGGTTGCCGGTGGTTGCTGGTGGTGATGGGTGGTGATTGGTGGTGGAAGTTTGTGAGGACTATTTGAGTATAAAAGAAATTTAGGGGACTGATTTGATAATAATAAAAGTTAAGGGACTGATATGAAAATAATAAAAGTTAAGGGACTGATTTGAAAAAAAAAGCTAAGGGGCTGATTTAATATATATTTAAAAATATATATTTATATATTTTAATATATATATATATATATATATATATATATATATATATATATATATATATATATATATATATATATATATATATATATATATATATATATTTAAAATATATTAATATATATTTTTAAATATATATTTAATTTTTTTTAAAAAAAATATCAATTTAGCGACGGTAATATCCGTCGCTAAAATGGTTCGAAAATAAAACGAGAATTTAAATAGAGACGAAAAATCTGTCGCTAATCTGTAGACGGACATATCTGTAGCTAATTTAGAGACGGACATATCTGTCTCTGATTTAGAGACGGACATATCTGTCTCTAATTTAGAGACGGCCATATCTGTCTCTAAATTAGAGACGGACACATCCGTCTCTAAATTAGCTACGAAACAGCGACACCCAATTTAGCGACGAACCTGCACCCACGGAATAGCTATGGAACAAATCCGTAGCTAAACACGTTTTAGCTACGGAATCTTCATTTTAGCTTCGGAATTTGTCGTAGCTAAATCCGTTTTTCCTTGTAGTGTACGTTCTAGAGAGTCCCAAACCCTAGTTATATTGCAAAAATCCCAGAAATTCAGCCGTGGAGTGGTGGTTGATTCCGTCTTCAAAGTATTGCTACGGGAGGTGTTTAGAGCATAAGAGCCGAGTATATCTTCTTTTTACTTTGGTGAAAATTGGTAAGTTGTTATGGTTCTTTCAAATAATTGTTCATAATATGTATTATGAGGTTGTTATGATGTTCTGAATCTGTTTTGGACAAGTTGGAATCATGTTCTTGGGGTTTAAAATGGAAAGAAAATAAGTTGGTTAAAGACCTATGTCAAAAGGTGGTATAAGGGTTTGATTTGAATTGGGAAATTGTTATGTATGTGTTATGGGGTATAAAGGGAGTATAATAGGGTCTAAAACATGTGTATAGACTGTTCTGGGATGACCTTTTAGTGCTGGATTGAAACTAGAAGTGTTGTTGTTGCTGAAGTTGCAGCATTTCAGAGGCAGTTTCTGGGCTTGGGCACAACTCGTGCCCTGAAGCACGAGTCGTGACCATGAGGCATGGAGTCGTGCGACACTCTAGGCTGGTGGGATCAATCGTGACAATTCCCAGGACGACTGTATCTGGTGGGGGTAATAGGGCACGAGCCGTGCCCTAGGGCACGAGTCGTGCCCTACCCTGCAAACCTTGAACTGATTTTGAAGCATGGAACACCTAGGTTGATGGGTATGAATTAAGTCACTCTTTAACTAGGATTCAAGTACAACTCTAGTACAATAATGTGGAACTTGAATTGGTCCGATTGGATAATGGGAAGGTCTTTAAATATTGACCGAAAATGGTTGAAAGGCGATTATGAAACTTGAACCAAAGGGTATAAAACTTGGTATTTGAACTTGGAACCTTAAGAGAATGTGTTTAATGTCAGATGTTGAATGCGTAGGACTACTTAGATGATATTGTACTCCTACGTGGTGACCTGTATAGGGTTATTTGCTTAAATAGTGCCTAAAATGTAGAGTGCACTGCTTCATTGATTAGGACAGGAAGGGTAATACCCTGTTACGGAATTATACTTGGTGTATTGAATATGTAGGCTTCACATGTGATACATGGTGCCTTACTTGATATGTTTACGTGGTTGTTGGAACAAATCATGTGTAGAAGGTGTGATACCCTAAGTGCTGGGTTGGAACCTTTATAGAAAGTGTCCCACAAGCATGATATGAATGCGTGGTACGACGTATATTATATTGTACCCTACGTGGTTACCTATATGTGGTTATAGGTTTAGAGAGTGCATGAAATATATGTTGCACTGTATATTGGGATTGAGCATGGATATGTAGGACTTATGTGATATGCTATGTGCCATAAGTGTTTACATGTTCATAGTTGATTGTGCACATAGTGTTTAAATACATGTTGCACTGTTTCAATTGTTGTGCATGAGTATTCATACCATGTCATTAGATTGTTGTTATTCAATAGTGTTGAAATATATGTGCACTATTGTGACTGGTTTAACATGATTTGTAGTTCCATGTTATATATATATGTTGATGTCCCCTGGGGTGGACTTAATTTCAAGTATCTGTTATGTGCTTGAAAATAATTGTATCAGCTGAGATTCAGGGGTATAGGGGATACCATCACTTATGAGAAAATATTTCATAAGGTGTTTGGGTTGCCTTATACTTGTTACCCTTCACTCCCTTCTGTGGCCACGGAGAGGGGGTTCAGCTTCTGTGGATATGTGCAGTCATGCCACAAGATAGCGAGGCAGCTTATATGGATCTCTGTACGGGGTCGTATAAGACGTGAATAAGCACTAGCATTTCACGAGAGTGGAGTATCCCTCCCACCGTAGTACTACATATGACCCATATTGGGAAAGGTAAAGAGAAGGTAACGGAATGTGTTTACCGCTTTACCAATGTGATTATGGGCAACCTGTTTGGTGTGGCATGTATATTATTGAGCAACCTATTTGGTGTTGCATGTATATTATTGAGCAACCTGTTTGGTGTTGCATGTATATTATTGAGCAACCTGTGGGTGTTGCATATTATATGAGCAACCTGTGTATCTGTTGCCTATTGCAGGACGTGCTGGTCAGATGGAAAAGGTAGGAAAAGGTAACGTAAAGTGTTTACTATTTTCCCAATGTGATATTATATGAGCAACCTGTGTATGTGTTGCACATGGTATGACATATTGTTGCATACATAATAGCTTGCTGAGATTTTATCTCACCCCTTCTCCCTTTACTGTTTTAGATTCGGCTGAGATAGGTGGACCATACCGGTGAGGCCGGGAAGGAGTTTGGATCGTATTTTGGTTGTCAGGGTATGTAACTATTTGTGTGGGAGTTGGGAGTAGTTGTGGTTATTTTATACTGGGAAACTGTTATAAAACATTTTCAGTATGTAATGTTGTAATTAATCTTGGGATTGGTTTGGTTTAAGGTTGGCTTGTGTAAGCCATTGCAGTTGTAGTATTTGTAAATGATACAGGTTATAACTAGTAGAACCAGGTTTATATTTCACCTCTATGTAGAGAGGTTATTTTGAAATGGTTTTGGAAATGGGTTGTTATACTTTTTCAGTTGATCCAAAAGAAAAGTGTTTTTGAAAAAGGTAGGTTTTGGGACCCTTCCATCCTGGGACACGGGTTTTAGGTTCCGGGAGTTGGGAGGCGCCCACAGTTAGTATCAGAGCTCAGGTTAGAAGTCAAGGGTAGATGTCTAGCCTAAGGGGGAGTGTGTGATATCTGACGCCGAGTGTTTAATGCAGGAAGTTGTTCAATGGCGGGAAATGGTGGTGATCAACAAAGGGATCACGGAAATGTGAATGATATGGGAACAGGAGGAGACCAGAATATAGAAATGATGAAGATGTTCAGGGTCTTTCTACAGAATATGGCAGCTCAGTGGAAAGCTCAACAGCAACCTGAGGTAAGACTAAAGCCTGGAATAGAGGATTTTGTAAGAATGAATCCACCAAGTTTTAACGGAAATCTGAATCCGGGAAAGGCTGAAAATTGGTTAGAAGCAATGAATAAAATATTTGAGGCTATAGGCATTCCTGATGAAGAAAAGGTTAAGTGTGCTATTTTCAAGCTGGAAGGTCCAGCAAATTATTGGTGGCAAGGGTTGCATGAGTATTGGGAGCGGGCTCATACGCCCCAAAATTGGGTTAATTTCACTCGGAATTTCGAGGATTATTTTGTTACCATGGTTACCCGAGATAAGATAGAGGTGGAGTTCTTACGTCTGAAACAGAGAGGCATGACGGTAGCTCAGTATTCGGCAAGGTTCGCGGAATTGGCTCAGCATTGTCCTCACTTGGTAACCCATGAAGGGAGGAGAGTTTATCATTTTATAAAAGGTTTGAGGCACGCGTTGAGGAAACAATTATCGACTTATGCCTTTGCCGATTATCAGACGACCTGGGATAGGGCATTTCAGATTGAGAATGACATTGAGAAGCATCAAGGGGAATTGAAAAGGGATGGAAGCAAGTTAAAGTATCAGGAACAAGGCTCCAGACTGATCAGGGGACAACCCAGTTCTTCATTTTCTGGAAGTGTTCGAGGAGTACAGATTGCAGCTTCTACAATTCAGCCAGTATCTGGACAGCATAGCAGGGTTTGTAAATTTTGTCAGCGGATTGGACATACAGAAGGCACCTGTTGGAGAAAACAAGGAAAGTGTATGAATTGTGGGGAAATGGGGCATTTCAGAAAAGATTGTCCTAAACCTAGATTTCGACAAGAACAGACCTCGTGCAAAGGGCCAAAGAAAGAGGGCAACAAAGTGGTGGTACAAAGAGAGATATGGAAGGGAAAGCAAAAGAGAGAGTCTAAGGCTGAGTCTTGGCTTGGGATTATGGAGAGATAGATTCCTCCGCAGTTATTAAAGGTATATTATCTGTCTCAGGAATTAGGGGTCATATTTTTTATATAGATCCCAGTTTATCCTGTTCTTAGGTGGCATTGCATTTTATTTTGCTTGCATAAATGGCCTAAGAGTTGTCTTATGTGCTAGAGGTTTCAACTCCTATGGGAAAGTACCTCAAATCTTTCTTGATTATCATGGGTGTGACATGATTATATGTTGGCATGGAGTGCCAGTAGAGTTGGTAGAATTACCAATTCGTGATATTGCTGTTATACTTGGCCTGCAGTGGTTAAGTAGTTGTTGTGTTTTGGGTAGACTGTCGCAAGTAGCGAGTCTCCTTTTCTATGTTTGACTTGCCTCTGTTTGTGAGTGAGGCGGATAAGTCATTATTTGATATTGTGACATATATGCAAAAAAGGCCTAAATGTATGGTCTAAAGAATGTGAATGCTATCTGATTTTTTTGTGTTAGACTTGAATAAAAAGTCACCTAAAATATTTTAATTATCAGTGGTAAGTGAATTGGTGAGGTGTGTCCTCAGAGTATTTTATGCTGCTAGTAAGGGTAGTTGAATTTTATATGGATGTAATGTTAGGTTGTTACCCTATCCAAAAGCACCTTATAGAAGGGTACTGGATGTATTTGTAAAAATGATGAGTTGGGTTTTTAAACTTGATAACTTGTGATAATCTTTATAGAGGATATCTTGGGTTATTCGAAGTTATGAAGAGATTATGGGAATTAATTGTAAGTTATGTATCTGTTTTTCGTGAGAATCAATTAGTTGCGGAATTCAGTAAGTGTGATTTGTGACTCAAGGAAATGTTAATGTTGGGCCTTATGGTTCCAAGCTTGGGGCATGGCTATTATTTTCTCGGATATTGAGACCCTGGTCAAATGGAACAACCTTTGCCAATGTTAGAATCCCGTAGTTTTCTGGGTTTGACAGATTATTACCAGATAATAATTGATAGACTTTCGAGGGTGATTTACTCGGAAGAAGATATTATTGATATGGAATGCAAAAGGGTGAAACCAGTCTTACAGAGTTAAAGACTAGATTGACTATAGTTTGATCCTTACCTTATTTGAAGGATGTGGGAACTTTGTGATTCTTTTGTGTTACCTAAGTGGAACATTATTTATAAGAAGTTAAAATTGAGAATTTTATCAACCAGAAGAGTTGCAGTACCTGGTTACTTAAAAGGAATTGAATAACGAGTAGAGAAATGGCTAGAAGTACCAAAAGACTTTGATTGCGGTATTTTATATCATCTGGGAAAGTTAGTGTGGTTCTGGATGCGATTAGCCGAAAGGCTTCATTGTCAACAGTTTGGTTTTGTGAATTGCAAAATAAGACATAAATTGCAAATTTGAATATCCCTACAGTTATGGAAGCTTATGGAGGTTCCCCAAATTGATCCTGAATTGAAGAAGATGGATGCGTTTGAGTATTAGTGGATAGATTGACCAGGTTGGTTCCTTTCTACCCAGACATCAAGGATTGAATGGAAAAGTTAGCCTAATCATAGAGGCGAGAGATTTGATTGATTTCACGGAGTACCAATCCATATTTTGTATCAGATTGGGATTCGAGATTCCTATTGCGATTTGGGAATATTTAGTATGAGGCTTGGGCTCCGAGCTGAGTTTCAGTTCTGCTATTCATTCTCAGGTAGATGGGCAGACAGAGAGAACTATCCAGATTTTGAGGATATGTTGCATGTGTATGTGATGGATTTTCCCTCATTGCGAGAGGTTTATTCAACCTTAATGGAAATTGCGTATTTTATCAGTTATCAGTTCAGTATTGAAGTGGCATGGTATGGAACTTGGTATGGGAGGAAGTATCTTTATGATCCTATCCCGATATTGAATTCTTCAACCGAGGATACAAGTTGAGTTGAATGAGTGGAAGAATCATGTCATTGAGAAAGCCATTTTGGTTTGAGAATTTGAGATGCTCGAGTAGTATGAGTGATTGTTTGATCACTCAGGTAAGTATGTCTAAAATTCGGGACGAATTTTATTTAAGGGGAGTGAGTGTCACGACCCTAAACCTAGGCACATTTTGGTTACACGTGAAGAACGTGGAGGTTGGGTGCGTTGCATCTCCTCTTATGTATTATGTGATTTACGGAATGACTATGTGTTCATTCTGGTATTTGAATTGGAAATTTGATTTGGCTATGTGTAAAGTTGATAACTTATTTGATTTTAGATATTAAAATCTCAATATGGATTATATAATGTCTAAAAGAGAAAAAAGGGAAATTGTGTAGTATAATGATAATACTTGAAGTTTGACTTGAAAGTATTATGAAAGTTGTCAAGGTGCTTATGTGTAATTATAAGTTCAAGGTGGTTGTTTGTTGAAGTTTCAACTTGGAGGAGCTTGTAAGTAATATTGTGTATATAAATATCTTTTTAAGCTTCTTTATGAAGCTTATCACCTCCTCAGTTCTTCTCTCTTTCTCTCCTACATTCTAGAGAGTCCCAAACCCTAGTTAATTATATTGCAAAAATCCCAGAAATTCAGCCGTGGAGTGGTGGTTGATTCCGTCTTCAAAGTATTGCTACGGGAGGTGTTAGAGCAAGAAGAGCCGAGTATATCTTCTTTTCACTTTGGTGAAAATTGGTAAGTTGTTATGGTTCTTTCAAATAATTGTTCATAATATGTATTATGAGGTTGTTATGATGTTCTGAATCTGTTTTGGACAAGTTGGAATCATGTTCTTGGGGTTTAAAATGGAAAGAAAATAAGTTGGTTAAAGACCTATGTCAAAAGGTGGTATAAGGGTTTGATTTGAATTGGGAAATTGTTATGTATGTGTTATGGGGTATAAAGGGAGTATAATAGGGTCTAAAACATGTGTATAGACTGTTCTGGGATGACCTTTTAGTGCTGGATTGAAACTAGAAGTGTTGTTGTTGTTGTTGCTGAAGTTGCAGCATTTCAGAGGCAGTTTCTGGGCTTGGGCACGACTCGTGCCCTGAAGCACGAGTCGTGACCATGAGCCATGGAGTCGTGCGACACTCTAGGCTGGTGGGATCAATCGTGACAATTCCCAGGACGACTGTATCTGGTGGGGGTAATAGGGCACGAGTCGTGCCCTACCCTGCAGACCTTGAACTGATTTTGAAGCATGGAACACCTAGGTTGATGGGTATGAATTAAGTCACTCTTTAACTAGGATTCAAGTACAACTCTAGTACAATAATGTGGAACTTGAATTGGTCCGATTGGATAATGGGAAGGTCTTTAAATATTGACCTGAAAATGGTTGAAAGGCGATTATGAAACTTGAACCAAAGGGTATAAAACTTGGTATTTGAACTTGGAACCTTAAGAGAATGTGTTTAATGTTGTATGTTGAATGCGTAGGACTACTTAGATGATATTGTACTCCTACGTGGTGACCTGTATAGGGTTATTTGCTTAAATAGTGCCTAAAATGTAGAGTGCACTGCTTCATTGATTAGGACAGGAAGGGTAATACCCTGTTACGGAATTATACTTGGTGTATTGAATATGTAGGCTTCACATGTGATACATGGTGCCTTACTTGATATGTTTACGTGGTTGTTGGAACAAATCATGTGTAGAAGGTGTGATACCCTAAGTGCTGGGTTGGAACCTTTATAGAAAGTGTCCCACAGTATGATATGAATGCGTGGTACGACGTATATTATATTGTACCCCTACGTGGTTACCTATATGTGGTTATAGGTTTAGAGAGTGCATGAAATATATGTTGCACTGTATATTGGGATTGAGCATGGATATGTAGGACTTATGTGATATGCTATGTGCCATAAGTGTTTACATGTTCATAGTTGATTGTGCACATAGTGTTTAAATACATGTTGCACTGTTTCAATTGTTGTGCATGAGTATTCATACCATGTCATTAGATTGTTGTTATTCAATAGTGTTGAAATATATGTGCTCTATTGTGACTGGTTTAACATGATTTGTAGTTCCATGTTATATATATATGTTGATGTCCCCTAGGGTAGACTTAATTTCAAGTATCTGTTATGTGCTTGAAAATAGTTGTATCAGCTGAGATTCGGGGGTATAGGGGATACCATCACTTATGAGAAAATATTTCATAAGGTGTTTGGGTTGCCTTATACTTGTTACCCTTCACTCCCTTCTGTGGCCACGGAGAGGGGGTTCAGCTTCTGTGGATATGTGCAGTCATACCACAAGATAGCGAGGCAGCTTATTTGGATCTCTGTACGGGGTCGTATAAGACGTGAATAAGCACTAGCATTTCACGAGAGTAGAGTATCCCTCCCACCGTAGTACTACATATGACCCAGATTGGGAAAGGTAAAGAGAAGGTAACGGAATGTGTTTACCGCTTTACCAATGTGATTATGGGCAACCTGTTTGGTGTGGCATGTATATTATTGAGCAACCTGTTTGGTGTTGCATGCATATTATTGAGCAACCTGTGGGTGTTGCATATTATATGAGCAACCTGTGTATGTGTTGCCTATTGCAGGATGTGCTGGTCAGATGGAAAAGGTAGGGAAAGGTAACGTAAAGTGTTTACTGTTTTCCCAATGTGATAATATATGAGCAACCTGTGTATGTGTTGCACATGGTATGGCATATTGTTGCATACATAATAGCTTGCTGAGATTTTATCTCACCCCTTCTCCCTTTACTGTTTTAGATTCGGCTGAGACAGGTGGACCATACCGGTGAGGCCGGGAAGGAGTTTGGATCGTATTTTGGTTGTCAGGGTATGTAACTATTTGTGTGGGAGTTGGGAGTAGTTGTGGTTATTTTATACTGGGAAACTGATATAAAACATTTTAAGTATGTAATGTTGTAATTAATCTTGGGATTGGTTTGGTTTAAGGTTGGCTTGTGTAAGCCGTTGCAGTTGTAGTATTTGTAAATGATACAGGTTATAACTAGTAGAACCAGGTTTATATTTCACCTCTATGTAGAGAGGTTATTTTGAAATGGTTTTGAAAATGGGTTGTTATACTTTTCCAGTTGATCCAAAAGAAAAGTTTTTTTGAAAAAGGTAGGTTTTGGGACCCTTCCATCCTGGGACACGGGTTTTATGTTACGGGAGTTGGGAGGCGCCCACAGATCACTTACCTCCATTTATCCGGAGACTCTTGCAATTCCACGAAATCAACAAAGACTCAGTCCCCGTCGGTGATATGACAGATTATGTGGATTTTGACAATTTTCACGAAGAAAAGGGGATCTACTACAGCAAGCCTTGTCTGTTGAGTGACTATGACATCTCTTTATCTAGAGATAGTCTCATCAAGCTTTACAATATATACTTTGATCTTTTGCCCCCTATGTGGAATGCTATCTACCTAGCTCAAGACAGGCTACGACAGGACATGATGGTCCATGCTGTTTGGGCTGATTTTGCTCTTCTTTACAATGCCCAAGAAACCCTTCAAGAGTCTGATCCATACTAGCTAGGGAGATATGAGTTACCTGAGGATGATCTTCCCTCCTTTGATCCTGAAGTTGTCAATCTGTGTCCTCGTAGAATGCAGTTTATTAAGAATGTGATGGACCTAGTTCAAAATCTAGTGGACATGAATAGAGATTTTCAAAGCATGGGTGATATTTCTTTATCTGACTTCTTCTCTTCAGTTCAGTCCAACAAGAATAAATGGGATTCTGTAACCGATGAGGAGATTGAAGATATGTTCAAAGATAGTGGCTCAGATGATCATGCTAAAGGTGACAAGGATGATCGGTCAGCCTCTAGCTCCAGTTATTCTAGTGATTCTGGTGATTCAGATGATGATGATAATGACCAATCTGAGGCTGTCATTGACCGATCAGAGGTAGTTAATTTTTCCACTCCCAAAACGATGGATACGATTAGACATGTGGGAGGAGGCTTAACCGATACTTCACCGGTTACAACCTTAGGAGGAGGTGGAAATGTAAGTTTGGATGCTTTACCGGTTAGCCAACCAATGCCTCTTACCGGTGAACCCATTGAACCGGTTAGAGATGAGTTACCGGTGATTGAGCCCCCATCAACCGACAAGCCACTGACCGACGTGTCTACTCTACCGGTTAGCCAGCTTGCTACCGATGTGCCCCTTATCGATGTATCTGCTGAACCGGTTAAGGAAAGCAAAGCTTTTGATACTGATGATCTTGAATTACAGAAAGCCTTGGGTGCCAGCCTATTTGAAGCTGACTTAAACCAACAAAGATTATCAGTTGAAGAGTTGGCCACTCAGCAAGCTATTCAAGCTTCTTTATTATCGGTTAGCCAAGATGCTCCCTCTTCTATTTCCAAAGGCAAGGCACCCGTTCAGGAGGAGATTGAACCAGTTTTTGAAGAAGATTCTACATCAGATTTTCTTGAAGAGGAAGAGGTTTCAGATGATGATTTAGTTGATTATGATCGACTTGATCCTGCTGTTCCTCCAGTTTATCTTGATTGTTGTCTCTATCAGAAGGATTTACTTTCTCCTTTGAATTATTACACCTCAAAGGCTTCTATCCCACGGTCAGATCATGGGATTCCACTTTTTGACGTTCATGAGAAGATTTCTAGCCGAGCAAAAATTGAAGCTATTCCTTTGCCTCCACCTATTGCCGACGAGCTCTAGAAGAAAAGAAGAGAGGACATGATGGAAACTTTTGTTGATGTCGTTGAAGTTGTGGGTCTCGGTTCACCTCCTGTTGATACACCTCCCAACCTCACCAAAACCAATGGCCCTGGCGAAACCAGTTACCGATGCCAGAAAATCAAGGTTCTTAAACTTCGAAAAAGGCCTGCTCCTCCCAAAGGTCACCAGATCAAACCTAGCAAAGCCGACCAAGAACTTGTTACCGAATTCCCTTCCAAACAGAAACCAAAATACCCTTCCTTTCTTTCTCAACGGCTACCCAACATTCGGATCCAAGGAGAGATTGTCCATATAGCCCCCAGACCGGTTGAGAGCACTTTATCAACCGGTAATCTATTTCTCAGATACCTCTCCATCAATAACCGTATGACCCAAGTGTTGGAAATGAGGATTTTTAGGTGGTCTTCTGAAGTCACTCGCTTGGTTGGATTGATGCCTAATGTGCCTAGGCTGTCTATAATGCGAAATGGTCATGCTCAACCTTGGAGCAATATTAGACATGCCTCCTTACTCTTGCTTTCTCTAAGGGTGATCCCTTTAATTCGGTTAAGGCAAGCTGCTTTACCGATGGCTCCAGCTGCTGCTGAACTCTTGGAACTTTCATTTGCTGAGATGATGAGTTTAGAGCCAAATGAATTTCTTGAACCGGTTGATCAATCTGATTCCTCTTCTGAGTCAGTCGATTGATCAATTGATCCTCCTACCGGTTCTCCAGCTGCCTCCCTTATCGGTCGCTCTACCGATGCTCCTACTACTCTTCTTACCGACAAGTCTCCAACCGTTCTCTCCCTGACCGTTCAGCTGTTCACCCCTACTTCTCCCATTCGCCCTCCAACTGATGATGTCTTACCGGCTCCTCAACCGGCTGCTCAACCTGCTCCTCAACCGGCCCCTCCAACCGATGAAGATCTTAATAGGCCTGTTGTTGCCCAAGACCTTGTTGAACTTCATGATGCTATGCTTCAGAGTGTCACTGCTGTCAATGCTGAGTTGGTTGCCTCCGTTGTTAAGTCCAATCAGGAGGAGGAAGAGCAAAGAGAGCAAAGACTTAACCAAATGATTACCCGCATGGAAACTGGCTTTGCAAAGGCTATTTCAAATTTCGTTGGGTTGCTGAACAACAAGGATACTACCATAAACGATCTACTTCAACAACTTGATGCCTCCATCAACACCAATCAGGAGCTTTGCAATGAAGCTATCTCAGGCCAAGCTCTTTTGAAGAAAGCAACCGATGCCCTTAATCAAGCCGAGCAGAGAAATGCAGAATTGCAAACCGAGCTGACCAAAGTTAAAGCCAAAAATGAAGTTCTCTTGAAGATGCATGAAGAGAGGAAGAAGAGAAAAAGAGAAGAAAAGGAGAAGAAGAAAGAAAAGAGGAAAGCAAAAAGATCCAAACCATCAGACCCTGTGACTTCGGCTACTCCTTCAGATGCTGCTACTTCACGGGTCAAGGATTCAGCCAATCCTCCAGTCGATCCTCCAGCCGATCCTCTAGCCGATGCAGCATAGAATGTAACCGATGAAATAACTTGTCTTTCTTGTCACCGGTCTGCCAATTATAATGAGAATCTCTGAACCCTAAACTTGTGGTTTGCTTTCTTGAATTCCTTTTTAATTTTTGAATGACCCAACTGCTACATACCGTTTCATTTTGCAGGTCACCTCATCCAAATGTTCTCTCTATTTTAACTTTGTTTTCTTGAAGCTTTTATTTCTTGTAAGCTTTACTTAGGTTACATCAAGTTGTCACTTAACTTAGGAAATGACAAATTTAATAGATAAATTCTTAGTCATTCTTTTACTAAGTTGAGATAGATGTTAACCTAGGGTGATTGGACTTAAGCAATTAGGAGGAGATTGTTAGTCAAATATATGTTTAGATTTAGAATTGCTTAATCCCAATCACAACAAGCATTATTGAGGACCCCTAATTTTAATTAGACCAAATAGAATTTTTCTATGTATGATAGGTTCCCTTAGTGCTAGTGCCCAGTGTTTTTATATGTAATTTTCTCAAGATTTGAAGACTTGAAGACCTGAAGATTTCCCTACCAGTTTATGTGTTTACTTGGTAAAGAAGCTTCCTCAAACCGGTTTACCACTCAACTGGTCAAAGGCGCCTAACCGAGCAAGTCTTACCTTACCGGTGGACTCCCTAACCGGTCATGGCCCTTAGCTTGTTCAACCGGCCAAGCTTATTCAACAAGCTTCCTTCAGCTAGCCGAAACATTTATTGCTCCCAACTACTCAGCCACCAACTTTAGCTGAAGTTGGTAAAGCAACATGATGAAAAGACATTCATGCTTCTGTCAGAATCTCAAAGTGGAATGTCAAAGTTGCCGGTACTCACATCACCTCAACTACTCAATGGAAATCCTCTCTATCAAATCTCAGGCATTAAATGCAAAGATACTCCCATTTAATGCCTGCCAGTCCAAGTCATCATTACAACCTCTTCAAAGACAACGACTCCTTTTTGAAGCACACTATAAATAGCTTCCCCTGAGCATTGAAGATGGTTGGTGCATTTAAGATCCTTGAGAGTGAGCTGCCAAGAACTACCAACCTTCAAACACTCAAGTTCAAGGCATTCAATTCAAGTCCCCACATTCACTAGACATCTCTGTAGGACATACACTGAGCACCTTCAATCAATTCTGTTGTGTTCCTCAACAAGACTACAATTGGAACACATTGATTGAATCACACACACACCCTAGAGAAATCAGCTCAACTTGTGAGCACATCTCTAGAAAACACCTGATCTTTATTGTAGCACGATCCATTAGTGGTCACTTTACTTTTAGCAGCCTTCAATCATTGGGCTTGCAATTTGTAATAGTTAGAAATCATGATTAATAGCAGTGCACTTTCACAAATCCAAGTTCTGACCAAACTTGGTAGATGACGTAGCAGTTATTTACAACTGTGAACCTCTTCAAACAATGTGTCATTTCTTTGTGTGTTTGTTTATTTCTTGTGTAGTTGTAACTGGTTGATAATCTCAACTAGTCACAACCTATTAACTCTTACTACTGCTTACTTGTTTGTCTTACTGGAATGAGTAGTTACCTTGTTGCATGAAATTTTAACATACCTTTTGAAACTATTTACCTTTACCGTTTTAAGCATCTCTCTAACCGACATTTTCTTTTCGATGTGTAAACTTTATCTCATCGGTTAGCTAGAGTGTGACTTAACATTTTCAAAGATTTTAAGAGTTTTAGAAAAAGTTTTAAACAGGCTATTCACCCCCCTCTAGCCTGATTCCTACCAGTTGGGCCTAACAGGAGACACAGAATTTCTTGGTCTCAAGATCAAACAGTTTCCACCCCTTTTTACTAAGAGGATAACCCACAAAAATGCACTTACGACTTCGACTAGCAAATTTGTCACCCTTGGCTTGCTGCTAACGAGCATAGTATATTGAACCAAAAACCCGAAGCGAATCATAGAAGGGAGCTTTGACAAACAAGATTTCATAAGGAGTTTTATTATCTAACAAGGGGGAAGGAGTCCGATTAACAAAGTGAGCTGCTGTAAGGACAGCTTCGCCCCAAAAATAAATGGGAAGATGAGCTTGAAACTGTAAGGTTCTAGCTACATTCAAAATGTGGCGATGTTTTCTTTCAACATGCCCATTTTGTTGAGGTGTGCCAACACAAGAGGTTTGAAACAGAATACCCGAGGAAAGAAAGTAATCAAGTAAGCAGTTAAACTCAGCTACATTGTCAGACTGAACTATTTTGATAGTTTGAGAAAACTGTCGTTCCACCATTGCAACAAAGGACATAAACATACGAAAAACCTCCATTTTATCAATTAACAAATAAATCCAAACAGCACGCGAGTAATCATCCACCAAAGTTAATAAATAATGATCCCCACAAGAAGAAACATGGGTGTAAGGACCCAACAAGTCACAGTGAACTTTCTCGAAAATTTTAGTGGACTTATACTCACTAATAGGAAAACTATCTCTAGAGTGTTTTGCACGAAAACAAACATCAAAAGGTTGATCAAGACTACCAGATATGTGACAGATCAAGACTACCAGACAGGTGACAGGCCGGAGGAAGAAGTTTCACTACTCTTTCAGATGGATGCCCTAAACGGTTATGCCACAACTCAAGTGAGGAAGATGATGTATTGACTGAGACGTGACACACTGAAGGTGCGCCCCCGAAGTAGTAGAGTCCATCCCGCCTAACACCCGTTCCAATCAGGTTCCTCGACTGGTCCTGTATATCACACAAGAGACGTTAAAATGGACAGTGCATTGAACATCATCAGAAAGTTGTGAAAAGGAAAGAAGACTGCAGTTTAAATTTGGTATATAAGTAACATGATGGAGAACAAGAGTGTCCGTCAAGCGAACAGATCCTTCTGTATGAGCAAAAACAGAAGCGCCATTGGGAAGCCTGACGAGACAGGCTCGTATAGAGTAAATATCTAAGAGACAAGAAGCGTCTCCGGTCACATGATTGGAAGCCACCGTATCTATGATCCATGAAGATGTATCAAACGTACCGTGAAGACGATTATCCGGAATACGAGTATTACTAACAAGCCCGGCTAAAGCGTTCCATTGTTCTGGGTAAATAGAGTAGAAGAGGCGGAGGGGAGTGCACCAGCAGTTGCGGCACCAACTTGGACAGTCGAACTGTTGCGTGTGGGTCCTTTGCCTCGACCTTGCTGAAGACGACTACCACCACGAGAACCCAATTTGTTGTTGTCTCCCCACCATTCTGGAAACCCGACAAGCTCAAAGCATGAAGTAACGTCATGACCCTTTTTCTGACAGTGGGTGCATGAAAGATGGGATTTGTCAGGTTTGTCACGACCACGAGAACTTCCAGTTTTAAGAGAAAAACCAACCACATCCGGAGGATCATCAAGGACAGGTTTAGCAAGACGCACTCGTTTAGCCTGGGCTACCAGCTGATAAGCTCGATCTAGAGTAGGCAAGGGATCCTGAGATAAGAGGTTGGTACGAAGAGAGGCATATTACTCAGAATTTAAACCCATGAGAAATTCATGGAGTTTGCTGGTTGCCCGCCGTGCCGCATGTTGTTGTCCGGCTGTGCAATTGCCGCAGTAAGAACAGTCGATAAGCGGCTCATAATTATGCAGTGCTTCCCATAAACCAATCAACTTACCGAAATATACAGCCACATGCATGGTTTTGGTCTGCTCACATCGTGCGATCGACATCTTCAGTTGTTGAATGCGAGGTCCGTCCACCATCACATATCGAGAATTAAGAGACTCCCACAAACGTCTAGCATCTCTATATTTGGAGAGAGTGCTTTTAACCTCGGGATCAATAGTATTCATAAGCCATGAAACCAATATGGCATGGATGGTATTCCAGTCTGACTCGGTGCAAGGGGGAACGGCACAGGGAATGGAGCCATCCAAGAAACCAAATTTTTGTCGAGCTTCGAGGGCAGTCTGCACATCGCCGGCCCAATCTTCATAGTTATCACCACAGAAGCGAGTAGGGGTTATGAAATCACCAGGTCGATCTTGAGGACCAAGGTAGAAAGGAGAGTTGTATTCAATTTTTAGAGCAGGGGGCGACAGTGCATCACCACCACCGGCCACTCCATTGTCGGCCATGTTCTAGAGCTTGTGTATGGTAGGCTCTGATACCATGTAGGAATTCAATTTAGGGCAAAAGTTCTTGTTTATTCTTCTCATCAAAAGAGGATATATATAGTACAAGAGTTTTAGGAGATGGGAAATACTTTGGAGTAAGGAAAAACAATCCTACTCAAAAACAAACTTTTAAACATGCCTAAAACAGACGTGAAGGAAATAGAATGCTCCCCAATTCTAGAATCTTGATACGTAAATTGGCTCATTGGGAGCAGACTCTCCCCCTCCTTGGGAGCGGACGCTCCCCAATTCCAGAAACTTTATATGCAAATTGGCTCGTTGGGAGCGGACGCTCCCCCTCCTATGTCAGTAACTGGTCTTCACAGCAACATTTATTATAAGATGCCCGCAATGGGTCAAAGCCATTACCTTGTGACAGAACTATAGAAAAATAATTGGAGCAGCATTTGTTTTTCTTTAGTTGAAGTATTTGCTTAGACACTCCATCTTCATCTCCATCTCCATCTCCATCTCCACCCTTCAACCTCACCCTCGGCCAAGAACTCAACGACCC
Source organism: Adenophora triphylla var. japonica (assembly GCA_022495995.1). Lineage (NCBI taxonomy): Eukaryota > Viridiplantae > Streptophyta > Magnoliopsida > Asterales > Campanulaceae > Adenophora > Adenophora triphylla. The sequence continues at coordinate 108,019 of JAFEMH010000252.1, read as the reverse complement.
CTCTCTCAAATCAAGCAACGCCGGAAGAGAGGAAACCCAAATTCGTCGGTATTGTAGCTGCAGATGGAAGATAGGAAACCCAGATTTGATTTGTTTTGGATTTAGAAACACAAATCTGGGTTTGAATTTCATCTTTTTGAAACCCAGATTTGGGTATGAATTCGAATTTGATTTTCGATTTGCTTAGACATGGCTGCTGTACACGTGTGTAATACTTGATTAATCTCACAAGGAGCTGCTAGTTTGGAACCCAACTAGCAAACCCAAACCTGGGTTTGAATTTCATACTTATGAAACCCAGATTTAGTTTTGGGAGTTTTTATCAAAAACTAACTAAAAAAATGCTATTTACAAAGAAAAAACATGTAAGTTGTCGTGATATTACAAAAAAAATATTTTTTTTCTTTTTCCTTTTCAGTTAAAATAACTGATAAATGTATTTATCAATTATATGATAGATAAAAGTAATTTTTTTTAATTTTAAAAAAGTGATTTTTTGTAATATTTAAAGAGATTTTTGTAATATCTAACTTGTGTGATTTTTTTTTTGCAATATCTATATTTCAAAAATAGTTTTTGGTAAATGATCCTTAGACCATTTACAATGGCCTATTGATTTTTTTTCAATAGTTGAAACCATTGCAATGCTATTGAATTTGATTTTCAATAGTTGAATTTTTTTTTGTTGAATAAATTCAATAGGTGTTGAAAAAAGAGGTGGGGCCGATTCCTTGCCACGTGGCACGACGGGAGTGGGCCGTTTTGGTTGATTTTATCCGAATTTTTCAAAGACAATTATCTTATATAAAAAAAAATTTAATTTTTTTTACACCAAAATTCATAATTTTTTCTCTCTATAAATAAAGTCCCCTTTCATTTGATTTGGACACAGAAAAAAACACTATTTTTTCAAATAAAATAATTTTCTGTATTTTTCAATGATGTATTACTTTTAATTAAGTATGAAGTATTTTTTTAATAAAAATTATCGTCATTTTTCGTATTTATTTAATTGCAATAAAAATAATAATTAAGTATGAAGTATTTTTTTAATTATAAATGATAATAATAATAATTATTATTTTATTAATCATAAAAATAAAGAATATAAAATAAAATAAAAGTGGTGGGGTATAGGATGATGAGTTGAAAGGGTGTTGAATTTTATTAAACAAAACCATTGTAGGGTTAAAAATTGAATGATGTGTTGTATTATTAGGCGGAAGAGAAAGAAGCTGATGTGGAGTATTAAAGTGGGTGTTGAATGTTGTTTGGGTATTGAAACAATTGTATGAATTCGATTTTGATTTTTGCTATGACTTTGCAAACCAATTTAAATATTATTTTAGTTTTGATTTTTGATTTGAAAACCTTAGATTTAATTTTTGTCCAAATTTTGATTTTGATTTTGATTTATATTTATATTTTTGATCTTTAATTTTGCTTTACTATATGAAGGATTTTGATTTTGCATGGTGGTTCGGTGGTGGTGATAGACAGTAGTAATGGTGGTGGTAGTCTCAAGAAGGCTTGGGTTAATATAATGTTGAATGACGTTTAAGCACATGTTTTCTTGATTTGAAAGACTAAAATACCCATCCAACAAGACAAGCACATGACCAAATTTGATAGTTTTTTTAACGGTCATTTGATGGAGTATATAAAGAGGGACGATTTTAAAGTTAAGTTATTAAAGATACCAATTTTTCAAACGAGGATTTAAAATTGTATTGTTGATATATTTGAGGGGGTAAATGTATTTTGGATAGAGGTATAAAAAGCTTTATGTTACAAGGAACTAAGGGTTTGTTTGTTTGAGAAAAAATGTTTTTCTTATTTTTTTAATTTTTGATGTTTGGTAACCACTGAAAAATAATTTCATGTCAATGAAAAATAAGCTTGTTATCTAAGGAATATTACTTCCCATTTTCTTTTTCTCAAACCATTTTATAGAAATTGTTTCTTAACACTATCACCCCATCCATCTTTCTCAACCCCCACCTTTACCTCTAAACACCTAATCCCACCCAAACCCAAACCCAAACCCCACACCACCCCTCACCTCTCGTCAAATTGATTTTGCTCATATTAAAATTATTTTTTAACAACTCCCCTCGACAACCCACGCCACCCTAACCCCCTGACTCATACCCTACCCAATTACCCCACCCCATCCTACTCTACCATATACCACCACCACTCACCCACTCCTAACCCTTCTAGGCCACCCTTCACCCTTACCTACCCTCACCCCACCCACCCATTATCCACCATCACTTACCATCCTATTCTACCCACCCTCAACCCACCAACCCCATTTTCATATCTTCACCACTCTATCTTACACTTTCCTAATCATAACCCCTACCTCACTCCAACCCACCCATCCCATTTTCACCACTCTATCTTACTCTTTCCTAATCATAACCCCTAACTCACCCTACTCTTGTCCCCTATTCACCTATCCTACATACTCCGGTTCGTGTTTTATCGAAAAATATTTTATTTTAATTTATTAACTATATGGAAATATTTTCTGAAAGACATTTTTTTTAAATTTATCATACAATCGAATATTATTTTCTGGAAAAGATTTTCCCACAAACAAACGGATAATTGCCTATATATTTTTGTCAAATCAGGAGGATGTAGATTTTTTTTTCCTTTGTGAACACTAGTCAACTTTCTTATCAACTATGGACATTCATATATTTTTTGTTTTTTTTGATATCCAGGTTCCCAGCTTCGCCGGACTAAGTCCTGGACCACCAGTCACAGGCTTCTCAGTGACTGGCGGAGGTAAATCGCGGGATGTGCCCGAATGACACAGGGTTTGAGAACATGTCAACTAATATCAGATACAAGGTCCAACCCCAGAAGAAAGCAAATTGCTTCCACCAAGAATCGAACCTACGCTGCATGCCTTCATAATCTTATGCCCCCCTCCTTTTACCACTCGGCTATGCCCTTGGGGACTATGGACATTCATTTATTATGACGGCAGGAGGAGGTAACATTTCAATGACCAACAATAAAATATGTAACTATTCGTTTGTTTCGACGTAAAACATTTTACGAAAAACATTTACGGAAAATGTTTTCTTGTAAAATGTTTTTCTGTAAAATGTTTTCCTGTAAAATGAAGACGTTTTCCGGAAAATGAAGATGTTTTCCGAAAAATGTTTTACTTAGGAAGGGCGTAAAATATTTTCAGCTGTTTGGTAAGGAAAATGTTTTCCGAAAAATATTTTCATGTGTTTAATGAAAATATTTTTGGATATATATATATATATATATATATATATATATATATATATATATATATATATATATATATATATATTGATCTTTGCAGAATCGTGCCGTTATCAATCTTCGTCCAGCTGCAAGATTGATCATCTAGCTTTTGACTTGAAAACAGAACCCACGACTAGCCGGAATGGTCTTCGGCGAAAACCCTCGGGCTTGAGAGTAAGTATGGTGATATAAGAGCTTATAAGTTAAAGTGAACAATGTATTCAGAATAAAAAATAGCAATTACCTCTAAACAGTTGAAGATGCGAAGTATTTATAGGCCTTGATAAGAGGTATAATTGTAGTAGGATTGTATGAAATCCGTAGAATCACGGATCAGATTTGTATAAGAGATCGTGTCCATAAATAACTCTTGCTTTGTAGGACTCCTGTTATGGAAAGAGTTGTGTATGCGTCATGACTTTGTAGGTCGACGTACGCTTTGTAGGTCGAGGTCGCCTGCATGGGTCTAGGTCGACCTGACTGAATAAAATAACTGGATAATACCCGTTTAAGATATGGATCGTAAGTCGGACAAAGCTAGGTCGGGACCATGGAGGTCGGACAATGAGCTAGGTCGACTGATCTCTACTGCTGGGCCTCGGGCCATATAATAGTTGGGCCGACCCACTAAGGAAGTGGTGGCAATTATACTTGGATAACTAGGCTTTGATCGTTGGGCCTAGCCCGTCACTTTTATTCCGTTCAGTGGCCCCCAACTTTCTGAGTTGACTTTGTCGACCAGAAAGTTATAAGAATTTTTTATGAAGCTTTTAGTAGGTCGCAGATAGATGCTTGAACTTTGACAGATGGTCGACCATAATGACGTGGCTCAATCTCGTTCGTTGACTGTGGACGACTAGATCGGTAGGAGCGCCGTATTTCCGTAATCATTGCTTTATGGGACGATTGGACAACTGCCTTGGAAACCGTTCGTCGCATTAATTGGGACGGAACCGTTGAAACCCCCACTTCTCCAATTCAATTTAGGAAATATATAAAAGGCAAAACCTTTTCCTTTTCTAATTTTACAAACCCCCACTTTTGAGATAAACCCCAGCAAGAACTGTGCAAGGCAATTCCTGACTCATGGTGCTCTTCGTCCTCCGCTTTCTTCGTTATATCTTCCATCGTCAATTAAATCAAGGTAGCCCTCAATTTCTTTGATTTTAGATTTACTTTTTCGTTTCTCTTTGATTTCTACCATGGCTAGGACTTTTAGCTGCGAACCTGGGATTTGGTATGGGTACTGCACCATTAATCATAGAATATACAAACACATAGGAGGGGTATGGAACGAGATGACAATGAATGAGTGTGCGTCCATCTTGACCAGGTGGGGCTTGACCTTTAACGAACTAGGTTTGCCTGTAGGAGAGAGCTTGGGAGATTTAGAAGTAGACGACCCAACAGTTGTGTCTTTTCACCTTTTTCACGAATTGCTCGACCATCTAGCTCTGTTCTATGTTAAGGATCCCAATAAGCCTTCCTTTCTTTGAAATATAAAGGGATTTCCAGGGGAATCTAGGTCGCCCCTAGGTAGGTCTCTTGAGTCTGTAAGTAGGACTGATTCCCCTATTTCTTCTTCTGTAGATATGGCTGATCAAAGGCGAGCTACTGCTTCTACTTCTTCCAGCCCGAGGATTGTGGATGCGTTTGACTCCTCCGTTGCTCGAGGGAGGAATGAGAGAGGTTATGTACCTCCCAAAACAATTCCTGGAAAGAAGGGTGTTGAGTCTCGCTTAAACATGCTGTATGGCTTCTGTGAGGTAAGTAAGGATGAATTCCGACCGACCTACTATTCCAAAAATAAGTTCCTTTCCAAATTTGGGTCGACCTATGCCTCTGATCCCACTAGGTATCCTTCTTTTATGGGCGATTCGAAGCTGGACTTAGACTGCCCTTGGACCCTTTTGTTAACAAATTTTTAGAGTGTATGAATGCCCTTCCTCTTCAATTGGGAGCTAATACTTGCAGAATTTTAGTATGCTTTGCCATGGTCTGTAGGTTTCTAGGTTTTGAGCCCTGCTTGCAAATTTTTAGGATGTTTTTCAAGATCACCCTAGATAAGGTAAACTTGGGGATTAGCACTCCATCTAGACCTCATGCCCCAAAACTTTTCATCAACCTCCCTAGCAAAGTTAGTGGCTGGAATACTCATGTTATAGTGGTTGAGAGTAGGAGAGGTTGGGAATTCCCCTTGCCAAATGATGAATCTGATGTGATAAAGGAGGAGGACTACTAGGTGCCGGACTGGAGCAATGATCTATACAAGAAGTTGGTTGAAGTAGCTGATAGGGGCCCCATTAGCTGGGAGATTTTGGGGACCACCAAATACAATTTCATTCAAGCTGAAATGATGCTGGGCAGTGGAGAGGTAGCTCCCTTGGTCCCAATAGTTAGGAGCTGGAGGTACCCTGATTGGGTTACTCACGAGGGAGATAGGTTTAGGTTAAAAAATCAGTGCCATGAATGTAAGAGGACCCCAGATTACTGCAGATTAAATGTGGATCACTTTGGGGTAAGTGCTAACTTGCTCTTTTACTTAGCTCGTCAATTCTTTACTCGCGTGCTTCTTACTTAGCTCATGGATATCTTACTCGTCAGTTGTTGTCTCAACCAAATCGAGCTAACACTTGTTTTTTATCCATACAGTCCTTACCCCGGAACAAGAAGCTAACATGGGACGAGTTGTTAATGTGAATAAAAGCAAGAGAAGCTGTGGGGCTGCTAATGCATGAGCTAACCGTCAAAAAGAGGTTGAGGATCGGCACAAGCTGCTGCAGGTGGTGGTTGAAGATACTGAGAAGGTGCTCCCTATGGTGGAAGATGCCGATCAAGCGGAGGTGGAAAAAACTGAGGGTGACGCCCAGGAGGTCAATACTGCCGGAGCTGAGGAGGCCGAGCGAACACTTGAGCCAATGCAAGAGGCTCCCCAATCTAAGGCCAACACACCTGTCGTCGATCTGGAAGATGACGAAGAAGATGAGGATGACCTTCACCTCAACAACAAGAGGAAGCGAACAAAGCTTGACCCCAGTTCCAAGAAAGATGATCTCCTTCGAGCCTCAGGCTCTGCTGCTAAAAGCCCTCTACCCCCTACCATCCAAGTTTCATATGCCGAGCTCGTCCAGGCTCGCGTTGATAAATTAAGTGACGTCGCCCCGCTCACTGGGATTGATTGCTCCAGCAGGGAATATCCAGAGCTGGAGTACGGGCAAGTGGTAGTGAGGCGCTCTGCCAATAAGGACCTGGTATCCCACTATGCTAAGAAAGGCCTGAGTGCTGAGGAGTTCAGTGCTAGGTCGGGCATGGTTCACTCCGAGGTAACCCTTTATCTTTTTGCATATACCTTTCCCGATTGTTCGGTCTAACCCTCTGCTTTTTATTATTTTGCTGTAGGCTCTTGCTATGGTCGAACTGGCCAAAAGTAGCTGGAGGGCAGCCGAGGAGAAAGAAAAGCTTGCAATGACAATGTATGATCGAAGGTTTGCAGAACTAGGGACGCTGGAGAAAAAACAAACCGAGCCGGAGGAAAAGTATGCTGATCTGGATTCAGCTTATGAGACTCTTAAGCTAGTCAAAGATGATGCTTTGAAGGCCAAGGACTAAGCCTGGGGCAAGCTGGGGGAGACCAAGAAGGAGCTAGCAGCGGCCCAGCTAGATAAGGAGAAGGTTGGGCAGGAGCTGGAGGTGGCGACCAAGATGTTAGAAGAAAGCACTGCCATGCTGGTTCAACAAACGAACGATCATAAGGCAGCTCGCCTACAGTGGGAAGAAGAGACCAAGACTAAGCTGGAGGCAGCAGTCAAGGCTGCAATAGAGGCCTACAAAGATGGTGATGAGTGCCACAATTTCATTACTGAGCAGGCTAAGTCTTTCTTCGACGTAGGACGACGCCATATGGCTCGCCGCATGACCCCTCTGTCAATCTGCCAATTGAACAGCTGGCTAAGTGGGCCTCAGAGGACCAGTACGATATGTCAGCTCGTCAAGGTCACCCTCTTGTCCCTTATAACGATAATGATCTGGCAGCCCTTGTTGAAGAAGATGCCGAGATGGAAACTGAGCCTTGGGTCGCACCTCCCATTGAGAAAGTAAACTTTAATACAATACTTCAAGAACTCGAGGATGCTGATGAGATGGCATTGGATGTTGACACCCCAAATTATGCTTATTCTGAATCTGGAAAGCTCAACCATCTACAACAGCAAGAAAAAGAGTCTCAGCAGTCAGCCGGTGATCAAGCTAAAATCGACGACCAAACTGAGGACGATCCAGCAGTTTGAATTTTCATTTTCCTGATTTGGCGATGTAATGATACATGTTTCAAAACAATCTTTACTTTTGCTTTAAGTAGTCTATTCCTTGGCCCAGCTTTTGGGAGGCAGTTTAACTCGTAATACTTTTTGTTTGCTCAAGTTCTGGCCCGCTTTTGGGGGACTTTTATTTATTTGATCGCAGTTGACCATACTTGAATCGCCTTGTTTAGATCCTTGTTTGTATGTATGTCGAACTAGATTGAATAAAGAATGAATTTGACCCAAGCATTAGATCAGACTAGTTTATGAACAAAGTCGACTTACTACTTGTTTGTTTTTGAAGATGAGATTGACCAAGGGTTTAATCTGTTAAAGGAACGAGGCTGACTAAGAGTCGAGCCTGTTAGAACGAGGTTGACTTAGGAGTCAGACCTGTTAAAGGAACGAGACTGACTAAGAATCGAGTCTGTTAGAATGAGGTCGACTTAGGAGTCAGACCTATTAAAGGAACGAGACTGACTAAGAGTCAAGACTGTTAGAATGAGATCGACTTAGGAGTCGGACCTGTTAAAAGAACGAGACTGACTAAGAGTCGAGTCTGTTAGAACGAGGTTGACTTAGGAGTCGAACTTGTTAAAGGAACGAGACTGACTAAGAGTCGAGTCTGTTAGAATGAGGTCTACTTAGGAGTCAGACCTGTTAAAGGAATGAGATTGACTAAGAGTCAAGTCTGTTAGAACGAGGTCGACTTAGGTGTCGGACCTGTTAAAGAAACGAGACTGACTAAGAGTCGAGTCTGCTAGAACGAGGTCGACTTTGGTGTCAGACCTGTTAAAGGAACGAGACTGACTAAGAGTCGAGTCTGTGAGAACGAGGTCGACTTAGGTGTCAGACCTGTTAGTAGCATAGAAATAACACAGCTTTGTTGAATGGAACGACAACTTTTATTGAAGTAGTAGAACGATTACACAAAAACAGAAAGCTAGAACTGGAATTAAAACTTGAACTGAAACTGATACTAAAGCTAAAACTGAAACTTAAAAGTAGTATTTGATAAGGTGGCTAGCATGCCACAGATGCTTCAATTCTTCACCATCTGGATGACCGATCATATTGGTGCCCTCTTTGACAACTCGAGTAACGACGTAGGGACCTTCCCAGTTGGGAGATAACTTGTTCTGCTGAGCTTTCCTTTCAGTCACCTCGATCATTCGTAGCACGTAATCCTCCACTTGGAATGATCTTCTCTTTACCTTCTTGTCGGGGTAACTCTTAGGTTTTTGCTTATAATTGACCATCCGTAGTTGAGTTGTAGCCCGCTGCTCATCGTGTAAGTCCAAGTCGATCAATCTGTTGGCGTCGTTCTGCTCTTGATCAAAGAAAACTACCCTGGCTGTGGGAACTTGCAGCTTGGCCGGTGCCATGGCCTTCGATCCGTACGCAAGAGCGAATGGGGTTTCACCCGTGGACCCCCGAGTGGTTGTGCGGACTGCCTAGAGAGCAATGGGAAATTCTTCCAACCAGTTGCTTCGTCGACCAACCAAACATGTCTTAAGTGCTGATAGGACAAGTTTGTTCGCTGCTTTAGCCTGCCCATTGCGTTGAGGATAGGCGACTGATGATTTCCAATGTTTGACGCCCACTCTGTTCATTTCTTCTTCAAAAGATGTGGAGAACTGTATCCCGTTGTTCGACACTATAGCTCGCGGAATCCCAAAACGGCGCCAAATAAAATCATGAATAAAATTGATGGCATTTTCTCTGTAATCCTGGCTAACGGCTTGGCCTCGACCCACTTGGTAAAGTAATCAATGGCAATGATCACATACTTATAATTTCTACGGGCGGGCGGGAAGGGACCAATCAAATCGACACCCCACATATCGAAAGGCAAAGTTGCGACCACTGGAGTTTGCTCAGTTGTAGGCAGTCTAGGTAGGTCGGCAAATCTTTGGCACTGGTCACACTGCTGAATAAAGTCGTGAGAGTCCACTCTCATGTGAGGCCAATAATAACCCAAAGGATTAACTTTTCGGCCAAAGTTCTGGCCCCCGGGTGTCTACCACAAACTCCAAAATGTACCTCGTGCATCAGTTGAGTAACCTCTTGAGGATGAACGCATCTTAGCAGTGGTTTAGTGAACGACCTTCTGAATAACGCGTTCCCATGAATGACATATCCCGGGGCCTTCTTCTTGATAGCTCGAGCCGCTTTCTCGTCATCAGGTAGCTCGCCGGTTTCTATGTAAGCTCGTAATTCTTCGATCCAGCACTTCGTGTAAACCCAATTTCTTGTGGTGTCCTCCAGGAATTGAATCTGAACCCTCTCATAGGCTGGATGCTCAAGGTAAGAGATAGGCTCCCCATGCTGCTCGTATGATGTGGCCAATTTTGAGAGTAGGTCGGCCAGCTCGTTATCATCTCGGCCTACTCGTTGTATTTCCCAGAACTCCAGGTCTTTGACCAACTCCTTTACTAGGTCGCAGTATTTGATCAGGGTAGGGTTCAACACTTCATACTCCCCTTTGACTTGATTTACAATCAACTGCGAGTCACAGTAGGCCACGATCTAAGTTGCCCCAAAACACTTGGCTACTCAATTGCTGCGACCAAGGCTTCATACTTGGCCTGGTTGTTAGAAGCTTCAAACTTGAACCTCAAGGATTCTTCATAGACTATTCCTGATTCTGGCTCGACCAAAGCAATTCCAGCCCCGCTAACATTCTTTGTTGCCGACCCATCAGAATAGACCTTCCAGCAATCGTCGGGCAAACTTGTGGCGAGCTGAGTTGCAGGCTCCTTTCCCTTTGCATTTTCCTTCTGGGCTATTACCTCGCCATCCTCCTTGGTAAATGTAAGCTCGACCAAGAAGTCTGCCAACGGTTGAGCCTTCAACGCCTTTCGAGGCCTATACTCAATGTCGAACTCCGTTAGTTCTATTGACCAATTGAGTAGTCGGCCTGAACTTTCTAGCTTGTGTAGGATTTTCCTCAAGAGGGCATTAGTCAGAACAACAATAGGATGAGCCAAGAAATAAGCTCGCAGCTTCCTGGATGCGACGACCAAGGCATAGGCCACCTTTTATGCATTATAATACCTGCCCTCCACATCGGACAGGGCCTTGCTCACATAGTAGACATGCTTCTGAAGCCACCTTTCTTCTCGAACCAGCACAGCTGCCACATCTTGGTCGCCAACTGACAGATACACGAACAAAATTTCCCCCATGACCGGACTGCTCAATAATGGCGAAGAGGCGAGATACTCCTTAAGCTGCTGGAACGACGAAGAACATTCGGCCGTCCATTCAAAATTTTTCGTCCCCCTCAAAGATTTGAAGAAGGGGAGAGACCTTTTCGCCGATTTAGCAATAAAGCGACCTAGGGCTGCCACCCTACCATTGAGTCATTGCATCTCCTTAATACACGTAGGCTCCTTCATGTCGACCAGAGCCTTGATCTTTTTAGGATTGGCTTCAATGCTCCGTTGAGAGACCATAAAACCAAGAAATTTTCCAGCTGCTACTCCAAACACACACTTGCTCGGGTTAAGCTTTGATAGGGCGGATTTATACTATCTATTTCCTATGTTTTCCTTTCTTATTATTCTTTATTTCCATGTATTTAGTATAGGTTTGATGTATTTTGAGTGAATTATGTATTGTGAGGATTATGAGAGAAACAATGTAATTCGAGAGAAATTTAGAGAGTTTATTGTGTAATCGGTTTTGATTCTCAAAGAAGCTCAAGATCACCATTTCTACATCAATGGAAGTCAATAAAGTCAAGACAATTCAATCAAAGAAGACCCGAAGCGAGTCAAAAGTCAAGATTACGAAGCTGATGATTGTTTTGCAAATCTGGAAAGTTCGGGGACCAGACTGAAAATCTGTGAAGTTCCAGGAATCAAACTGCAGATAGAGAAAGTTCAGTGACCAGAATGGAATTCTGGAAAGTTGGATGACCAAAGTGAAAAAGGGAGATTAGGAAACTTACTCATGCGCACGTGAACGTCAAGTCCAAGGTGTGTTGACCGAGGCGTGTTGACCGCTGGAAAAGCTTTTAATTCTTTTTCCTTTTTCGTTTTCCTTTTTAATTTAGGATTATGGAATGGAGGAGTATATATACTTCTTTTGACAATTTTGTTGGGGTTCGAACTTTATTTTTCCTGGAGAGCTTTATTGATTTTCATGGAGAACTAATTCATACTGCTTTGGATTTAATTATTGGAACCGTTCTGGATTTCAATTGAGGTTAATTTCTTTTCATATCTTTTGTCCTATTTATATTTTCTTCTGTGTTGATTGATTGAATTGATTTCTAGGATTTTACAATTAGGCCAATTGTTGAATCTTGGGTATTGATTTATTGCTAGAATCCCCTAAGATTGTGTCAATTTAGGGTTTCATAAGTAGCAACTTTATAGTCTATGCATGTGTCATGGTGGTTTGTGAAGTAGGATAAAATAAACATGTATCTAATTGAAATAACATTAGAACGTGTTCTCGATCTTAATCTCTTAAATCGATAATCAATTGGTATTGTAAATCTAGACTGTGTCAGTTAGGTTTAAATATTGATTAGGGTTATTAGTGAGTGTGTCACTGCTATTAACTAATATCAAATGAAGAGATAGAGATTGAAATATATCTCGTGATCGAGTGAATAGGATAAAATTGAAAAGAGTTGACCGATGATATTTGAATGATAGACGGGGATAATAATTGATCCAAAGTGCGTTTCTTTAATTCTTTACAACCTAGTTTTTATTTCCGCCTTGGGAATTAATAAAAATCAAGCGTAGACCCCCAATCTTGTCAAGTGACAATTGTACAAACTGATAACTGTTCCTCGAGTTCGATCCTGGACTTGCTCTAGCTACATTATTGTGGCCAAGTCTTTGGTTTATTTGTAGACGTGCGACTTTAGCCTATCAAATTTTGGCGCCGTTGCCGGGGAACGGTGTTTATTTGTTTGCACTCTTATTCTGTTTCTTAATCTATTTCTTTTTCTAGTTTCATTTTTTTTGTTAAGCCTTATTTTTTGTCATATTGTGGGTTGAACCATTCATGGTCTATACCCATTCTGCTAATAACCTTGTTTGACTAAGGAGGGTGATGAACAACGAATGGAGTTTAATGTTTTTGATGACATGAAATCTGTGTTGGAGAATGCTTTGAGATGTGCAGAGTTAGAATTTGATCTTTCCGATGAAATGAAGGAGGCGATAATGAGTCTTTCTGAGGTGCTTGATGTTGGTAAGACCAAGGCATCGAATGAGTTTGTGGGAGAGGTCCCCAAGGAAAAGAAAAAGAAGATAAGGGCCAAGAAAAAGGCCACAAAAATTTCTTGGGAGGTCCCCAAGAAAAAAAAAAGAAGATAAAGGCCAAGAAAAAGGCCACAATTTTTTTTGGGATCCACCTGATTTAATCAAGAAAGGTACATATGTGTGGAAAATTGTGGGTATTTGTAATCGTGAATGTGCGAGGTGGGCCAAGGGAAGAAAAGTTAAGACAAAAAACAAGATGGCCACCTCTAAGCCCCATTGAAGTGGGAATCCGATCGGGCTAACGACCTTAACCAAATGCGCTTATTGGGAGGCAACCCAAGAAGGTATGTTTTAGTTGTTTTATTTATTAGTTTAGTTTGTATTTAAAAATTTTTGTTTTATATATTTTATTTTACGGCTCGAATCGATTTAAGCTTCATGTCGTTTGCCCGCAAATTGGCGAACATTTCCCTTAGGTCGACCACGTGACGTCCGGCCTTTGTTTTGATGACCATATCGTCGACGTAGGCCTCCATGTTTTGGCCAATTTGAGAGGCAAAGACTTTGTTGACCATCCTCTGGTAGGTCGATCTGAATTCTTCAGGCCAAATGGCATCATATTGTAGCAGTAGATACCTCCAGCAGCTTGAAAGGCTGTCTTAACCATATCATCCTTATGCATCTTGATCTGGTGGTATCCTGAATAGGCGTCGAGGAAGCTTAAAGTAGTATGCCCAACTATAGAATCTATGAGCTTGTCGATCTGTGGCAGTGGGTACCTATCCTTTGGGCAGGCCAGATTGAGGTTGGTGAAGTCGAAACACATACGCTATTTGACATTTTCTTTCTTCACCATCACTAAGTTTGCTAGCTAAGTGGTATGGGAGGCCTCCTTGATGATACCTGCACTCAAGAGTTTATTTACCTCCAGCTTTATTGCTTCCTCTTTGTCACGAGCAAAACTTCTCAGCTTCTGCTCCTTATATTTGATAGTCGGATTAACTTCCAACCTGTGCACAACGACCTCCTCCTTGATTCCTTTCATGTATTCAACTCACCAAGCAAAGACGTCAGTGCTTTCCTTTAGTAGCTTGACAATTTCTGCTCTTTCCTCGGCTGACAACTGTCTTCCAATCTGAATTTTTTGATTGGGATAGGAGGGATTAGTCACCACTTCTTCTAGCTCGTCCACAGGTTCTAGCTCCGGCCCATCTCTGAACTGTAGGGTCTCAATGATGATCTCACAAACCCTTTGTCTTTCCTCGGCCCCCAAGTGTGGAGCCTCTTCAACTATCATATCATCCAGTTCAGCTGCAATCTCCCCAATGGTGGCCCCCGAGTTTTGGTCGATCTGAAGACATAGCTCGCCTATGATGACCTGGTCGACCATAACTGCATCTGTTTCGACCATGGTATTTTGGGAGGGACGTGTTGGCTCAGTCATGACATGGTCATGTGAGTGATAGGTCGCCTCTTCTACACAGGTGATTGTAGATAGTCGTGAAGTTGTGGTGACAGACTTTGAAAGCATCCAATTTCCCTTAGGAGTTTCAATTTCTAGCTCCCTCTTCTTCCTTGTTCGGAGCACGTGATCAAGATATGCTCGGGATGTACTCTGAACGCAGCCTACTCCAGCTAACGTAGGGAACTTAACTCGCTGATGGGGGATAGAGGCCACCATTCCAAGTGCGACCTGGCCATGGATACCCAAAATAGCAGCATAATCACTAATCACATCAATTACTATAAAAGTTACCTTAGCCATAACCCTAAAAGGGTGTTGTCCAAGGTCGATGTCCAGCTCGATCTGCCCCTTGGCGTCCACCCTATGATTGGTGAAGCCTTCTAGTCAACCATCATAGGGTGACAACTGCTCCTTTGTCAGTCCCATTTCCTTGAAAGTTCTGTAGAAGAGGATGTCCTTGCAGGCCCCCGTGTCTACCAGTATCCTGCTCGTCATACACCTATCTATCAACCCTGGGATCATAAGAACTTGCTCCCTAGAAGCCAAGTTGGTAGCTAGCTCGTCAGGGTAAAAACTGATCACTTCATCTTTGAGGTAGTGCCTAGGTGGCACATGTGGAGCTTTGGTGAGCTGAAAAATCTTGTGCTTCAAAGCGGTGTTGCTCGCTTGCTCAGTGATTACCCCCAAATTTAATCTAGGTTGTCTTGGTTCAGGCATACCACCAGCAGCTCGCTCACCTTCGGCAGGTCGAGCTCCCTTTACATATTTGTCCAGCCTTCCACTATCGACCCACTTCTGAATGATACGTTTCAGACTCATGCACTCTTCTGTAGTGTGACCCGTATTCTTGTGATAATCACAATACTTGCTGTTGTCCCTTCTGAACTTATTTCCTGGGTTCATTGGGGCAGGTGGGCCTAGCTCGACTGTATTCATGATTTCAGTGCAACTTACTGTCAGCGGGGTGAAATTCTCGGGCACTCTTTCAGTCGCCCTTGTTCAATTTTCCCGTTCTTGTTGTTAATAAAATTCTTTGATTGGTCTCCCTTATTAGACTCTCCAGCCTCAGACTTGGAACCCTTTTCTGTCTTCTTTTCTTTCCTCTCCTCAGCTATGGCCACATCGTAGGCCCTTTCAAATAGCTCCTGCCTGGTATTTACTCTCCTTACCTGCAGCTCATAGTCTAGATTAAGAGAGGATACCCCATTCCTGAAGCAGTTGATTACCTCCCTGTCTGTTAGGTCCTCCTCAATTTGGTCGACCATCTCCTTGAACTTGGTGAAGTAGCTCATGGAGCTCTCAGTCTTGCCTTGCTTCAGGTTGTTCAAGTCGGTGACCGTCATTTTTCTGGCCCCAGCTGTCGAGAAGCGATCTAGAAATTTATTCCTCATGTACTCCCACGAGGTAATACAGTACGGCGTCAATCCACGAAACCAAGTAAGTGCTGCACCTGTGAAGGTGCTGGTTAGTGCCTTGCACAGTACATCATCCTCGGAAGAAACCAAACACATGGTGGCCTCAAAGTGCTGCATATGGTTCAGGGCGTTGGTCGCACCTGAATATTTATCGAGCGATGGTAGCTTGAAACCCACTGGAAGTCGTAGCTCGAGCAACTCTTTGGATAAGGGTGGTCGAAGAGTATTGTAATTTCGTATGCCCTTTCCATTGTCCTCCATTCTGTCAGCCTCCATCTTTTCTAACCTCCTTTTTAAATTTAACAGTTCCCTAGCATCTGGGTTATCGTCCCTTTGAAGGGAGACATTATTAGATCTCTGCCTCTCCTCCTGGTGAGGTTCCCTTATTGAGTAGGCTCTATGCCTTTCACTTCTAGGGGGAGTCACCTCTCTACCCCGTCTGTCCCTGTGGGAGTGTGCCCTGACTGATCTCACGGGCGACCTCACCGGCTACCTTTGCCCATTTCTCTCTCGATGGGATTGCGACCTCTCCGCTCTGACAGGCGACCTGCGCCCATTTCTCTCTCGATGGGAATGAGATCTCTCCGTTCTGGCAGGAGACCTACGCATGTTCCTTTCGGCTTCCCTCTGTCGCCTTAATTCTGACTCTGCCTCCTGCTCCCTATTTTGGTTGAGCTGATTCCTTAGATCGTCATTGGGAACATGTATGTGTGTACAGATGGATCATTCAACCATCTGTCGCTCGCCGTTCTGCCTAGCACTCCCATTCGGTCTACCATTCTCACTAGGCTGCCTGTGAGAGACTTGGGAGGGAACAACTCTATGTGATCTCCTATCATTCGGATCTGGAGAGTCTGGCATCTCCAACAATTCTTGTAAAATTCTAGCTCGTTTCAGTAGCATCTCCCTTCTGTTATCTGGCAAGCCTCTGCCATTAGCCACACTTTTGGAACGAGTAGCCCTCCTAGGATGATTGCCCTAAGGAGGAGGAGGAAGGTCAGTAGCTCTGTTTCTAGTCCCAGCCTCAATGTTTCTTACCGTCCTACAGAGCGTTGGATCACTGGAAGATGATGCGGTCTATCCGTCTTGAGCCATATTACTCTTCTGATTAAAATTCGAGGTCAAAAAGCTTACGATTCTTGGCAATGGAACCAAACTAATGCTGCAGGAATCGTGCCGTTATCAATCTCCGTCCAGCTGCAAGATTGATCACCTAGCTTTTGACCTGAAAACAGAACCCACGACTAGCCGGAATGGTCTCCGGCGAAGACCCTCGGGCGTGAGAGTAAGTATGGTGATATAAGAGCTTATAAGTTATAGAGAACAATGTATTCAGAATAACAAATAGCAATTACCTCTAAACTGTTGAAGATGCGAAGTATTTATAGGCCTTGATAAGAGGTATAATTGTAGTAGGATTGTATGAAATCCCTAGAATCACGAATCAGATTTGTATAAGAGATCGTGTCCATAAATAACTCCTGCTTTGTAGGACTCCTGTTATGGAAAGAGTTGTGTATGCATCATGACTTTGTAGGTCGACGTACGCTTTGTAGGTCGAGGTCGCCTGCATGGGTCTAGGTCGACCTGACTGAATAAGATAGCCAGATAATACCCGTTTAAGATATGGATCATAAGTCGGACAAAGCTAGGTCGGGACCATGGAGGTCGGACAATGAGCTAGGTCGACTGATCTCTGCTGCTGGGCCTCGGGCCTTATAATAGTTGGGCCCGACCCACTAAGGAAGTGGTGGCAATAATACTTGGATAACTGGGCTTTGATCGTTGGGCCTAGCCCGTTACTTTTATTCCGTTCATATATATATATATATATATATATATATATATATATATATATATATATATATATATATATACTCCATCCTTCCCACGATAATCTGCAAAAAAAATACCTTTTGGGCGTCCCACAATAATCTGCACTTTCCCAAAATGGAAATGAGACCCACTTATCTCTACTCACAACCATTACCCACTTACTCCACTTTCTCTCTCCTACCCAACCATTTACACTTATAACACATCACCTTTTTCATCTTTTATCTTAATTCTCGTGCCAAGCAAAAAATTGCCTATTTCTATGGGACGGAGGGAGTATATATATATATATATATATATATATATATATATATATATATATATATATATATATATATATATATATATATATTATTATTATTATTATTATTATTATTATTATTATTATTATTATTATTATTATTATTATTATGATTATGATTATGATTGTTATTATTATTATTATGATTATTATGATTATTATTATTATTATTATTATTATTATTATTATTATTATTATTATTATTATTATTATTATTATTATTATTATTATTATTATTATTATTATTATTATTATTATTATTATTATTATTATTATTATTTTTATTTTTATTATTATTATTATTATTATTATTATTATTATTATTATTATTATTATTATTATTATTATTATTATTATTATTATTATTATTATTATTATTATTATTATTATTATTATTATTATTATTATGATTATTATTATTATGATTATTATTATTATGATTATTATTATTATGATTATTATTATTATGATGATGATGATGATTATTATTATTATTATTATTATTATTATTATTATTATTATTATTATTATTATTATTATTATTAGAATGAGGAAGTAGAATGTTGTACCTTGTGAAATATGAGTTGTATATGAAGGGCACCATTTTTCGGAAAATGTTTTACTTAGGACAAGGTCAGTAAGTCGTTTTACTTAGGAAGGGCGTAAAATGTTTTCCGAAAAACGTTTTCTTCATCTTTAGAAAAACAATCAAACACCGAAAAACGAGTTATTTTACGGAAAACATTTTTCGGAAAACAACCAAACAACGGAAAATAGGGAAAACGTTTTCCGGAAAACAACCAAACAACGAAAAACGAGTTATTTTACGAAAAACATTTTTCGGAAAACATTTTTCGTAAAACGTTTTCCACATTTTTCGATGTTTGGTAAGTACAGGAAAATGAGAAAATATTTTTCGAAAAATATTTTCCCCACTTTTCTAATTAAAATAACTTACGAATTTTTTATAAGTAAAACATTTTTCGAAAAATGATAACACCCTAACACACACATACATCTAACTTTTCATACACCCCCACGTTACCCATCCCACATCAACCACCCCTACCCCATCCCCTCATAAAATAATTATTTTTATTAAAATTTGTTTTTACAATTCTCCCCCTTCCACTCCCACCACCACCACCATCATCAAGGTAAAAAAAAAAAAATACTCCCTCCATCCCAGACCAAGGGTATATGGGGGGGATTTCACACTTCTTAAGAATTTTTTTTAAAAATGAATAAAAGTTAAATGTGAGATAGGGAATAGTAATTAAATGTGTGGTAGAAAATATGAGAGATAATGTAAAAGTTAAATGTGTGGTAGAGAATAGGAGAGAGAATGTAAAAGTTAAAAATATTTAATAGGAGAGAGAATGAGTGGGAGGAATAGTAGTTAAATGTGTGGTAGGAAATAGGAGAGAGAATGTATAAGGATATAATGAATGGTTTTTTTGTAAATATATGAAGATGATAAGGGTATTAATATATTCAAAAACTTGCCTTTTTGAAAATGAACTCTTGGTGCAGGACGTCCCCAAAAGGGAAAGATGAACCCTTGGTGCGGACGGAGGGAGTATGTTTTTCATTCATTTTAAAATGATATTTTAACTACTCCCCCAGTCCCAAACAATTTTTTTGATTCATATGAAAATTATTTTTTAACAACCCTCACCCACCCCCAAACCCCCCTCTCACGGTCAAACTTATTTTACTCATAATTAAATTAATTTATTTTTTAACAACTCCTTCACCCAACCCCACTCCCATACTCTCGGCTACCCACCCTACCTTATCACCACCCTATCCTACAATCATATTACCTTTTATATTTCCCCCACCACTACCATACCCTACCATACCCTACACTCACCCCTACTAATCCCTACCTCCTACACTACCACCCCACCTCCATCACCCTACCCCACTCTATCTATTTCAACTTATCTTAAATTATGTCTTTATCGAAAAATATTTCCATTAAACACATGAAAATATTTTTTGGAACACATTTTCCTTAGCAAATAGCCGAAAACATGTTTGTCATTTTCCGAAAAACATTTTCATTTACGGAAAACATTTTACGGAAAATCATTTTTCGGATGTTGTTTTACGCAAAATAAATGGAGCCTAAGGAACAATCCTTTTGCTCCCTTCGTTGATTTTTATTCTTTTCAAATGTACTCTTTCACGGTAAAAACACACATGATCCAATTTTACCAATATATCCTTGTATGGAAATTAATGCTTAAAAAATTCTTGACTAATTTTAAGTGACTACAATACTCCACCCGAAACAAAACCCTTCCCTCCTCTCCTTCGACCACCAACCACCATCCCAACTCAGACGATCCACCCTGGCGAATATCCCTCCGAAAATCACCACCACCTTCAGATGTCATTCATATGGCTGTTGTAATCAAATGCGGAACTGATCTTTGCGACCCACACACCCACAAAAAAAGTAACAAATGAGGCACACTATTTACGTGGTTCAGAGAATTCCTCATATGTCCACGGGTGGCAACCAAACAAAATCACTATCATCAAGGTGACTACAAAGTGTTTACAAAGTGTATCACTCACACTCGTCTCACACTACACATGTGTGTCTCTCTCAAAGTGTTTCTCACACAATTGCAATTTGCCACTCTGCTAGAATGAGTCATAGCCAAGCCTATATATAGGCACAAATCATCCATGATAAGGATGTATCCAAGAGAAGAGAGAACACCAAGAGTTTCATTGGAACCTCAAACAACATCCATACATGTACCACATAGATAATGATCACATGTGATAATGTACTTGGACCAAATGTATATGAACTTGAGCCAAATCCACGAACAGTTAAGGCATCTGAATCGGAATCTCGATATGTTCCCTTGTCCTTTTTCCGTACCTCATTGTTCATCAAGGCATTAGAGACATCATCAAATTTAATTTCAGTTTTTCCATGCAATAAGGTAGTAGTCAAATGTTCATAGGACTCAGGCAGGGAATTTAACAACAACAATGCTTTATCATCATCATCAATTTCAACATCGAGATTTTGCAAATTAGTAATGATTTTATTAAAATCATTCAAATGTTCGGTCATCGAAGTACCTTTCTTGTAATCAAATCGAAAAAGTTTTTTCTTCAAGTAGAGTTTATTCTCTACATTTTTCTGCATGTACTTGGCCTCAAGTTTGTCCCATAACTCTTTGGCCGATGCCACTTTCATGAACATGTACTTTTGGTCCGTTCCAAGGCAAGAACAAATCGTCCCACAAGCTTGGCGATTAAGTTTAGCCCATTCCAAATATGGCATATCTTTGGGCTTTTCCTCGAGTGTAAATTTGAGGTCTTGCATAGCAAGCAAGTCCAAAACTTCGCCTTGCCAAACGCTAAAATTATTTGTGCCAATAAATTTTTCAACTTCAAAATTAGTGTCAGACACTTTTGGTCCACGTTTTGATTTTGAACTAGTTTCAGCCATTTCAAATTTTCTCCACCAAAACAATTATCCAAATAAATGGAGAAAGAAATACAATTCTTGAAAAATAATTTTTCAAGAAGAATACTATTATATCAAACACCTACTGCCTCCGCCTTTTAAAAAAACAACAACAACCAAATAAGCCTTTTTTAATTAAGACTTTGAAAATGCTCCAAAAGTATTTACTATAGTACCAACTTTATCAATCTGGGAGGAATTTTAATAGGGTACTAGTTGAATTAGATGACTAAAGTCACTCACTGTAACTTAATTTCAATTCAATCCAAGCTACTTGGACTAATAGTGGACGGATGAAATAAAACAAACCGCACACACAAAAAAACTGAACCTTTTAAAAAAACTTATCTCATGAGGTGGAATGTGTAGGAATGCCAAGTAGTCGTTGGGGTCGATTCCAATGTCGTATTGGATGTACACGACTTCAATCTCAAACGCCAATGTTGAGCAAATCTCCAATACTCCAACTTCTACGACCAATGCTCTGATACCAATTGTTGTAACCAAATGCGGAACGGATCTTTGCAACCCACACACCCACAAACAAAGTAATAAATTAGGCACAATATTTATGTGGTTCGGAGAAGTCCTCCTACGTCCACGGGTGGCAACCAAACAAAATCACTATTATCAAGGTGATTACAAAGTGTTTACAAAGTGTATCACTCACACTCGTCTCACACTACAAATGTGTCTCTCTCTCAAAGTGTTTCTCACACAATTGCAATTTGCCACTCTGCTAGAATGATTTCCAGCCAAGCCTATATATTGGCACAAATCATCCATGATAAGGATGTATCCAAGAGAAGAGAGAACACCAAGAGTTTCATTGGAAACTCAAACAACATCCATACATGTACCACATAGATAATGATCACATGTGATAATGTACTTGGACCAAATGTATATGAACTTGAGCCAAATCCAACAATGGCGACCACCACAACCTTCAGCAACACACCCCGACCACCACCCCTCCCTAACCCACCTCTAAAAACCCACCATTCCTCCATCAACCACCACCACCTACGACCGCCATCCGTCGGCCACCATACCTCTCATTCTCTACTTACGGCTGCCACCACCACTCCCCACCCTCACTTTCGGCAATCCACAAATATTATGAATTTCAAAATTAATGTCTTTAATAGTGTTATAACAGATCTATATAGAAGACAAAAAATAAATCAATCACACAAAACAACGATATATGTGGTTCACGAACTTGGCTTCGTACACGGGCAGAGGGCAAAAATATTATTATCAACCGGCAATCACCAAATACAATCTCTAATCTAATACACGAATTCTTGATCACAAGAATTCACAACTGTGCAAACCATACATCTAGAAAAACAAAGAGACAAAACCCTTGAAACACCTAGAATTATTGATGTAAACGGGTTGCAGCGGAATAATAAAACGGATAGGCAAATAATTGATTGAACAACTATTTGACCTAATTCAAATCAATGAACTAGGGTTTGAACAAGAGAATCACCAAGATGATGATAATCTTCTGCAGATCAATTAAGACCTATTAAGTCAATTAAGACTCAGTCAAGAATCTCCTAAGAAATTCAAGGAACAAGCTAAAAAGCTTCAAGGTAAAAACCTTCAATTGCAAAGCAATTCAATTTAATTCAATAATTCAAAAGTCTCCTAAAACAAACAATGAAAGAGAGTATTTATACTCTAAACAAAACCCTAAACTACTTGGAAAAGGAAAAGCAAAACAATCCTACTTGGAAAAGGAAAAGCAAAACAATCCTAATTAAAACACTTCAAAATAGGAAACAAAATCAAATAAAAATCCTAAAATACTAATTAAAATACAAAATAATTAATATATTTGACTTTGTCAAATATTTCTTGGACCGGATTACATCATTCACCCCCACTTGAAAAAGGATTCGCCCGAATCCTCGTTCGATCTTTGGAAAGTGCCGTCCCACTTAAAAATATATTTCGAATAAATCTTCTTTTTAAGCACACATTGACGTAAGATGATCTCTTCCCGATATAAAATTATTCCATCCTCCTGTGTTGATCTTCCACCCCTTCCTCCTCTTGATCAACAAAGATCAATAAATTTTCAAAATTAACTTCTTCCTTGTTGTGAACAACACCCAAATTTTCATCAAAAATTGGAGGTTTTGAACAATCAATACCAACCTCTTCTTTCTCCTTGAATTCAACTAGGACATTATCGGGTACTATAATATTTGAAGTAATAAAATCACCACAAACACGAACAATGCTCGAATCTTCTTTGACTTCACAAATAACCTCTTCTTCAACAGGATCTTCTTGTTGGACGGAATTTCTTCAACGACAATGCGATTTTCTTCCTCCGGGCGCTTTAATTCGGTAGATATTTTCGTTGTCAATCTTTGGATATCTGCGGTAAAGAAATCGACTTTGCGGGAATAATATTTGGAATCCTCTCTATGTCGTTGACACCTCCTTCGTTACGCATACGCTTGAATATGATTTCCAAATTACGAAAACTCCGAAAAACTTTGCTCATATATATCTGCTTTAAATCGTTCCATGTTCATCAAATCTAGATAATAAAGTTTACATTTGTTGAGCAAACGTCGAAAACTATTGAGTATACCCATATATGGGGTTTGACTTTGACCTCCATTGTTGTTCGCCATCTTCTTCGGATCTTCCTTGGATCGTCCTTCGCTACGATACCAACCGATGTAAACGGGTTGCAGCGGAATAATAAAACGGATAGGCAAATAATTGATTGAACAACTATTTGACCTAATTCAAATCAATGAACTAGGGTTTGAACAAGAGAATCACCAAGATGATGATAATCTTACGCGAGATCAATTAAGACCTATTAAGTCAATTAAGACTCAGTCAAGAATCTCCTAAGAAATTCAAGGAACAAGCTAAAAAGCTTCAAGGTAAAAACCTTCAATTGCAAAGCAATTCAATTTAATTCAATAATTCAAAAGTCTCCTAAAACAAACAATGAAAGAGAGTATTTATACTCTAAACAAAACCCTAAACTACTTGGAAAAGGAAAAGCAAAACAATCCTACTTGGAAAAGGAAAAGCAAAACAATCCTAATTAAAACACTTCAAAATAGGAAACAAAATCAAATAAAAATCCTAAAATACTAATTAAAATACAAAATAATTAATATATTTGACTTTGTCAAATATTTCTTGGACCGGATTACATCATTCACCCCCACTTGAAAAAGGATTCGCCCCGAATCCTCGTTCGATCTTTGGAAAGTGCCGTCCCACTTAAAAATATATTTCGAATAAATCTTCTTTTTAAGCACACATTGACGTAAGATGATCTCTTCCTGATAATAAATTATTCCATCCTCCCTGTGTTGATCTTCCACCCCTTCCTCCTCTTGATCAACAAAGATCAATAAATTTTCAAAATTAACTTCTTCCTTGTTGTGAACAACACCCAAATTTTCATCAAAAATTGGAGGTTTTGAACAATCAATACCAACCTCTTCTTTCTCCTTGAATTCAACTAGGACATTATCAGGTACTATAATATTTGAAGTAATAAAATCACCACAAACCTGAACAATGCTCGAATCTTCTTTGACTTCACAAATAACCTCTTCTTCAACAGGATCTTCTTGTTGGACAGGAATTTCTTCAACGACAATGCGATTTTCTTCCTCCAGGCGCTTTAATTCAGCCGATATTTTCGTTGTCAATCTTTGGATATCTCATAAAGAAATCGACTTTGCGGGAATAATATTTGGAATCCTCTCTATGTCGTTGACACCTCCTTCGTTACGCATACGCTTGAATATGATTTCCAAATTACGAAAACTCCGAAAAACTTTGCTCATATATATCTCGCTTTAAATCGTTCCATGTTCATCAAATCTAGATAATAAAGTTTACATTGTTGAGCAAACGTCGAGAAAACTATTGAGTATACCCATATATGGGGTTTGACTTTGACCTCCATTGTTGTTCGCCATCTTCTTCGGATCTTCCTTGGATCGTCCTTCGCTACGATACCAGCCGATGTAAACGGGTTGCAGCGGAATAATAAAACGGATAGGCAAATAATTGATTGAACAACTATTTGACCTAATTCAAATCAATGAACTAGGGTTTGAACAAGAGAATCACCAAGATGATGATAATCTTCTGCAGATCAATTAAGACCTATTAAGTCAATTAAGACTCAGTCAAGAATCTCCTAACAAATTCAAGGAACAAGCTAAAAAGCTTCAAGGTAAAAACCTTCAATTGCAAAGCAATTCAATTTAATTCAATAATTCAAAAGTCTCCTAAAACAAACAATGAAAGAGAGTATTTATACTCTAAACAAAACCCTAAACTACTTGGAAAAGGAAAAGCAAAACAATCCTACTTGGAAAAGGAAAAGCAAAACAATCCTAATTAAAACACTTCAAAATAGGAAACAAAATCAAATAAAAATCCTAAAATACTAATTAAAATACAAAATAATTAATATATTTGACTTTGTCAAATATTTCTTGGACCGGATTACATCATTCACCCCCACTTGAAAAAGGATTCGCCCGAATCCTCGTTCGATCTTTGGAAAGTGCCGTCCCACTTAAAAATATATTTCGAATAAATCTTCTTTTTAAGCACACATTGACGTAAGATGATCTCTTCCCGATATAAAATTATTCCATCCTCCTGTGTTGATCTTCCACCCCTTCCTCCTCTTGATCAACAAAGATCAATAAATTTTCAAAATTAACTTCTTCCTTGTTGTGAACAACACCCAAATTTTCATCAAAAATTGGAGGTTTTGAACAATCAATACCAACCTCTTCTTTCTCCTTGAATTCAACTAGGACATTATCGGGTACCATAATATTTGAAGTAATAAAATCACCACAAACACGAACAATGCTCGAATCTTCTTTGACTTCACAAATAACCTCTTCTTCAACAGGATCTTCTTGTTGGACAGGAATTTCTTCAACGACAATGCGATTTTCTTCCTCCGGGCGCTTTAATTCAGTAGATATTTTCGTTGTCAATCTTTGGATATCTGCGGTAAAGAAATCGACTTTGCGGGAATAATATTTGGAATCCTCTCTATGTCGTTGACACCTCCTTCGTTACGCATACGCTTGAATATAATTTCCAAATTACGAAAACTCCGAAAAACTTTGCTCATATATATCTGCTTTAAATCGTTCCATGTTCATCAAATCTAGATAATAAAGTTTTACATTTGTTGAGCAAACGTCGAAAACTATTGAGTATACCCATATATGGGGTTTGACTTTGACCTCCATTGTTGTTTGCCATCTTCTTCGGATCTTCCTTGGATCGTCCTTCGCTCTGATACCAACTGATGTAAACGGGTTGCAGCGGAATAATAAAACGGATAGGCAAATAATTGATTGAACAACTATTTGACCTAATTCAAATCAATGAACTAGGGTTTGAACAAGAGAATCACCAAGATGATGATAATCTTCTGCAGATCAATTAAGACCTATTAAGTCAATTAAGACTCAGTCAAGAATCTCCTAAGAAATTCAAGGAACAAGCTAAAAAGCTTCAAGGTAAAAACCTTCAATTGCAAAGCAATTCAATTTAATTCAATAATTCAAAAGTCTCCTAAAACAAACAATGAAAGAGAGTATTTATACTCTAAACAAAACCCTAAACTACTTGGAAAAGGAAAAGCAAAACAATCCTACTTGGAAAAGGAAAAGCAAAACAATCCTAATTAAAACACTTCAGATTGAGCCATGACAACAGAACTTCAGAATGATCATATCAATTATTTTGAAGCAAACTTGTTTTTGCTTCTAACTACTTAACGTTTTTATTATCAGCGTTTTATTAATGCAGGTCCTGGTTGTTCTTCAATGTCTTCTGCATTCTTAGCAAACGGACCGTTTAAGGTCAACTCTGATGGTATAACTCTGTCAGAAAACAAATACGCATGGACCAAGGGTAAAGCTTAAACTTGAATTCTAAAGTATTTACAACACATATATAAGAAGAAGACGACCCTTAGAACTATTGATATTCTTTATTTTTTTATTTTTTATTTTTTTGTTAATGATATGCTATGGAAAATGTTCTTTTCTTAGAATCTCCAGCGGGTGCAGGATTTTCTTACTCAAATACATAGTCAGATTACATAACCAGAGTCACAAAAACTGCAGAAGATTCTTATACCTTTCTCGTGAATTGGTTGGATAGGTTTCCTGAATACAAAACCCGAGATTTCTTCATTGCTGGTGTGAGCTATGCAGGTCACTATGTGCCTTAGCTTGCTCATTTGATTCTACACAATTACAAAATCATTTACCAAACTTTCATTAACCTTCAAGGAATCGCGGTATGTACCCTTTCAAATGAGCTGAATATTCGCTATTAACTCTATAAAACTACACTTGCAGGAGGAGCCATTTTGCCAAGTTTTATTAATTTTTTTTTTCAGATAGGAAATGCTATGTATACTACGAGACAAGAGAAATTGGAACATACGACTTTTTATGGACTCGTGGGCTCATTTCTGATGAAATTCACGGTAAGATTACTTTAAACTGTAACTTCTCTTCACATGAAACCGTGTCGGAAAAATGTGAGTCCTACCGAGACCAAGCAGAGGAAATGGCAGGAAGCGTTTTTGTTTACGACATATATTCCCCCTCTTGTTCTTCATCTTCTAATAGTTCTTATCAGGTTACACTACAAGAAAAATGGCTTTTTCCGGCACTTTTAATCCGGCACTTAATTTTGTGCCACCAATTTTCGGCACTTTTTTAATAAGTGCCACAAATTTTCGGCACTTTTCAGAAACTGCCTTAAATATCTGGCACTTTTTTAGAAGTGCCGCTAATTTCCGACACTTTTACAAAAGTGCCGCTAATTTTCCGGCACTTCTTTAAAACTGCCGCTAATTTTCCGGCACTTTCTTAAAAGTGCCGCTAAATTTCCGGCATTTTTGAAAAAGTGCCGCAAATTTTCCGGCACTTTTGAAAAAGTGCCGCAAGTTTTCCGACACTTTATTAAAAGTGCCGCTAATTTTTCGGCACTTTATTAAAAGTGCCACGAAGTTTCGAAATTTTGTCGAAAGTGACGCTAGTTTCTTACACTTTTAGTAATTTACAGTTATTTTCCGACCGACTTATGTAAATGTCACTTGATTTGGCGTTTTGACACATTGCAAATTAATGTGATTGAACAATATTAAACAAAACACTCTCAACCCGTAAGAGCTAATTTGCCCATATAAATAAAAATGCAATTTTAGAAAAATCTTACATAAAAGCTTAATAATAGAATAGAATAGAGAGTTGGTCTGGTGAAAAACGCGTTTCTCCATCTTTGTATGGAGAAACGGGTTTTTTAATATATTCAAAAACCGGGAACCGTTTGAATTAAACCGGTTCTATTGTCCAAAAACCTACACACACAGACACACTACAACGAAAAACGCGTTTCTCCATCTCTCGCTTACGGACAGTTCAATGAAATTGAATATCAAGAAACAATACAGAAATCGATATTGATTAAATCAGGTAATATGAACCAAATCAACAACTACTGTTTTTAATTTTAATCAACGTTTATTTTACTAAGGTCGATTGTTATTGTACATTTCCAGAGATTGTTCTACGAAATTTTGGGGATCTATCCATCAATAGCATAAATGGAAGCTCAATTACATGACAGATATTCAGAAATATCACAAATCGATATTCTCCAGGCTACACAAATCGATATTCTACAAAGGCTACGAGGTTTGATCTCAATATAACTTATTTTTTAATTTTAAATTGACAATGTACTAGGCAATCGGATATGGCCATGTGATATCCAAGTACCTAAAATGTATATCCGTAAATGTGTTATGTACATATCGAGAAATTTATATAAATGATATCCAGATTACCAAAAATGTATATCCGTAAATGTGTTAGGTACATATCCAGAAACCTTCAAAATGAATATCCAGAAACATTCATTATATAGGTTGAGTACTTGAATCCAGTCAAAAAAGTTGCTCAATGAATTCAATGCACTTACATTTATTACTCTTTGAATTCAATGAATTCAATGCACTTACCAACTGAACACATTTATTACTCTTTGAATTGTTTCCAAGGTATATGCACTATAAATAGGAAGGGGCTAGACACTTGCACTATACAACACATGAACTGGAAATTTCAAAATTACATCTCTTCTTTCATTAAAATCAGTTCAGTTCTCTAATAATTTCAAGCAATATGTCCTCAAATGATGAGTATGACTCTGATGAGAAAGAGTTTAGGAGTGCCTTTCGTGAAATGACAAAGAAACTCCACTTTGGTCATCTTCGTATCCTCGGATCGACCGGACATCTCCGGTTAAGTTGTATGTATGCCCTCTACGACCTTGTGCAGGGCGTATGATACGTGAAAGGAACCAAACTGCAATGCTTCAGCATGCCTTTGATTCTTGTGCACCCACTTCCTCTTTCTCCAATGTTGCCAAAGCTGAGCACAAGGCTTTGGCAAAATACCTTAAGGAGTATTTGGAGTTGTTTGGACCTGTGGAAATTCCTTCTTGCAAGAAGGACAAGGTCAAGAAGAAGCCCTTTGATAAAGGTGATGGAGGATGTGATGGAGTTTCGGTGTCAAGCCTTATGGGGGTTATGGGAAGGGAAAAAATGTAATTTAAATTTTTTCAATTTAGTAAATTATTTATATAAATGATATCCGAAGTATACGAATTTATATCTGAAATGTGTTAGATACATATCCAGAAATTGCTTATGGCTTTGGTCAATTCTATGTCGAAACATACAAAATGATATCGAAGCGTTCAAAATGAATATCGAAATTACCAAATTGAATATCGAGAACTTCCAAATTGAATATCCAAAAACACACTATTGACCATGTCCGAAACAATAAAATGTATATCCAGAATGTACCTAATTCAATATCCGAAACTTTAAATTGACAATGTACTAGGCAAAGGGATATGGCCATGTCTTTGGCCAAGGCCAATGCTATATCGAGAAACATTCAAAATGAGTATCCGAAACTTTCAAATTGAATATCCAGAACTATCACATTGGATATCCGAAACACACAATTGACCATATCCGAAACAATAAAATTTATATCGAGAAAGTACCAAGTTGAATATCCGAAACTTTAAGCGGCAATGTACTAGGCCAAGGAATATCCGAAACCTTCAAAATGAATATCCGAAACTAACTAACTATCGCCTTTTCTTGAGAATCATATTCTCCAATTGATTTAGAATCTCAAATTCAACAACCTACGAGATCCCGAACTTTGGGCTACAAATAGGTTTTCTCTCTTAACTTTATTGACATATTGATTTAGAATTACCGATTTCATATGACATTATTCTTTTTAATATATTTTGTGTGTGCGATAAGCGTCAATCGAGGACCCTAATATTGATATAAGCAAAAATTTGCTTTGGGAACAAAAGCAAAGACATGGGAGGAATTGTACAAACTGTATAAACTTCATGCAAATGCACTAGGATTTAGTATTAAGTTGTCAACAAATCATGTTTCAAAAAAGACTTCAAGGATATTAGACAAGCTATTCCGTTGCTCGTGTGAAGGAGTTACGAGATCAACCCAAGAGGTTAACATCGGTGTTCCATCACCGGTTGATGTTAATGAAGTTCAAATTCCTTCACCGGTTGAACAACTCGATGTTACCAAAAACAACAAAAGAGAAGGAGAAATTACATAAAGAGGACTCAATGTAAGGCTCTTTTGAGGGCGAAATTGATAAAAGAGGAAGATATGTATATTGTTGACCGCCATGTTACGAGCACAATCATCCAATGACAAGGACGGATTGGAACCATTTGAAGCGTAGTGAAAGGTGTATCTCGAGAAGATCGGGGTGATATAATTGAAATAATGGAAGAAGGCTGGTATAAGACCAGCTGATGGATATAGTCTTTTGGTAAAAGCAAAGGTGGAGAGGAACATGTTGGTCACACAAAGAAAGATCATGTCAATTTTGTTCGAAACTTAGAATGGAAAAAATTGAAAATGGTGATGCTCGGAATGTTGTTGATAGGCTTTTTGAAATTTCACTTTTTGGAAGATCGAGGGTTCTATTTTAAAATCAAATTTGATGATGAAGGAAGACTTGGGGCTATATTTTGGAGAGATAGCATGATGAAGGAAGATTACAAGCTCTATGGAGATCTGGTTATATTTGACACAACTTATACTACAAATAGATACAATCTTATTTGTGCCCCAATAGGTGGCATTAATAATCATTGGAACACTTGTCATGTTTGGTTGTGCTTTCA
Organism: Adenophora triphylla var. japonica; assembly: GCA_022495995.1. Lineage (NCBI taxonomy): Eukaryota > Viridiplantae > Streptophyta > Magnoliopsida > Asterales > Campanulaceae > Adenophora > Adenophora triphylla. The sequence continues at coordinate 76,360 of JAFEMH010000252.1, read as the reverse complement.
TAGCAAATGAAAAAAGAAACATTTGTATGGTTGCTTAAGCAGTTTAGAAAATCAATGGGAGGCAAAGAACCAAAAACAATATTTACAGACCAAGACCAAGCAATGTCAAATGCAATTGAAGAGGTATGATTATAAAATTCCATAACCAGTTCTTTTATAATATTTCTTATCTAGTATTTTATTTGTGCTATATAGTTCTTCGGTTATTGAATTTGTAGTTTCGGATATTCTTTGATAGTTTACGGATATTCAATTGTTAGTTTCGTACATGACAAAAAATTGGTCAATGAAAATTTATTGTATGTTAATATCCGAGAAGCATATAATGTTAATATCCAGAAACTTTATTATAATACAGGTATTTGAAGGGCGGACGAGGCATAGGCTATGTTTATGGCACATCCAACAAAATGCTGTATCCCACTTTGGACAATTGAAGACAAATGAAGATTTTAAAAAAGAATTTGATCATTGTTTAATGGGATGTACCAGTGAGGATGAATTTGAAAGATGTTGGGAGTCAATGCTCGTGAAATACAATCTCGTTGAAAATTCCTGGTTCAAGCGTCTATATGGACTACGGGAGAAATGGTGCACGGCTTTGAGCACAAATTTCTTCTACCGAATATTGTCATCCCAAAGAAGCGAGAGCACAAATCATGCCCTTTGTTTCAAAGCAAACGAAACACATCCCTCACTCGGTTCTTTGACATATTCAATGAGCAGGTTAAACGTTGGAGGAATACTGAACGAGGAGAAGGAATTTCAAGCATCAATCTCGGTCCCTCAACCGGACATGTATGGTGGTATCATAAAACAAGCGGCTCAGGTATACACACCACGAGATATTCAAGTTCTTTGAGATTGAGGTAAAACGAGCTTTTCCTGTCCGTATATAAATTTGGAGATGAAAGTGATGAAGACCGGCAGATTCATACATGTTGCTCATGAGAAGTACCCGAGATAAATATGAGAGTGTACTCTTTGTTAGGAGTGATGAAAGTGTAACGGTTGTATGCATTCTGCAATCGGTTTACTACTGATCGGTTGGTTGTGCTTTCATTGCATAAAGGCGCCGAATTTGTCAAATGTCACAAGGATACCGAGATATCTACATTGAAAAAAGGTGGACAAAGATGGCAAAAAAAGATGTATGGGACAAAGTCTATCAAGGAAAAGATAATACATCAACGAGAGAAAAGTGAATTCATTCCTGGAAACAAAAGATGGCAATGAAATACCACAATCGATGATGGCTTGTCAAGAAAACAGAGCCGCAAAAAGATCTTGGAAGATGGGTTCAATAGAGACTCACTTCTTATACAACAATTGTTGTCGGAAAATCAACGAGGAATGTAGATCTACGACAAGTGTTAATGATAGCATTGGTTCGGAAAGTATAACAAGTGCTCCAAATTTGTGATGGATCCAATTCGTGCAAATACAAAGGGCGAGAAAACGAAAACTAAAGACAAAGTTTGATAGAAGAAAGCCAATCAACCGATGAGTTTGGTTCAAAAACACCAAATGAACATTTGATTTAATAGTTTTATAGAATTGATAGTTTTACGGTTATAGAGTTGATAGTTTACGGTTATACTCATTGATAGTTTTACGGATATACTTATTGATATTTTTACGGATATATAATTTATAATTTACGGTTATACATTTTGATAGTTTCGGATATAGAATTGATAGTTTACGGATATACTTTAATGGTCAAAAAAGCATTCAAAATTACTATTGAATTCAAAGAGTAATAAATGTGTCCGGTTGGTAAGTGCATTGATATCCAGAAGTCCAAGGCCAAGGCCATGGTCAAGGCCAAGGCCATGGTCAAGGCCAAGGCCATGGTCGGCCAAAGGCTAAGTTCAAGGCCAATTAAAGATTACGGTTATTCATATTGAAGTTTACGGTTATATATTTTTATAGTTTACGGATATTCAAATTAATAGTTTACGGTTATACATTTTGTCATTGGCCTTGGCCATGGCCAAGTCGAAGGCCATTGCCAATTATATATCCAGAAGTATGTGAATATATATCCAGAAATGTGGTAGGTGCATATCCAGAAATTTTGTCATTGGCCTTGGCCATGGCCAAGCCTTGGACTTGGCCTTGGCCTTAGCCTAGGCCTTGGCCTTGGCCTTGGCCAAGCCTTGAACTTGGCCTTGGCCTTGGCCAAGCCTTGAACTTGGCCTTGGCCTTAGCCTAGGCCAAGTCCTTGAACTTGTCATGGCATAGGCCTTGGCCTTGGCCTAGGCCTTGGTCATGGATATATCAAGAAATACCATAAAGTGTATCCGTAAATATCATTTATTATATCGAAATTACTATGGCCAGGGCATACCATAAATACCATTTATTATATCCAGAAATTACCTAGGCCTTGGTCATGGATATAACCAGAAATAACATAAAGTATATCCGAAATACCATAAAGTATATCCGAAATATATCCATGGCGGTTAATTGATGATAGTTTACGGATATACTTTTTGATAGTTTACGGATATAGAATTGATAGTTTACGGATATAGAATTGATAGTTTACGGATATGGAATTGATAGTTTACGGATATACTTTAATGATCAAAAAGCATTCAAACTTACTATTAAATTCAAAGGGTAATAAATGTGTACGGTTGGCAAGTGCATTGAATTCATTGACCAACTTTTTTGGTGGTTTCAAGTACTCGGCCTATATAAATCGTCCAAAGGCAAGCATATACATCAAGTTCAAGAAAAATTCTACCTTTAATAATTTTTCTAGTGATGAACAAAGGCAAGGGAAATTAAGGGGAGCCAACTTTGGGTGATTCAAATGATGACAAAAGTTGGAAAATATACATGGTTTGCTACCAAAAATTCCTCAATGGTCATCTTGTTGTTTTGCGGCCTTCTTCCAAATGGAACTCCCTCATTTCGTTGTCCATTGCAGCCATGTAATGGACACAATTGTAGGGATAAGGATTATGTGGGGATAGTCAAACATGCTCATGAGTTTGGCAACGCTCACAACATTGATGAAGGCTGCTAGGATTCACCACAAGGCTTTGGAAATGTATTTGGAATATATTTTGAATGAATATGATCCAAAAAACAAATTGAATGACAATGTAGATGATGATGGAGCGGTGGTAGTGGTAGTGTTTAATGGTTACTAAATTCTGTTTTTAATATTTTTGTGTTTGATGTATTTTTGTTTAATGGTTACTAAATTGTTTAATGAATATGTTTTTGTTTGAAATTTGGCACTATTGAATCCATGACTTTGTTTTTGTTTGATATGTAGTTAACTTTGAAAAGACATGACTTACTATTGAATTCAAAGAGTAATAAATGATATCCACGAAAATATCCACAAATGAATAACTAGAAACAATTGAATATCGAGAAACAAACAATTGAATATCCAAAAACTTTCAAAATGATATCTGAAAATATCCACAAATAATTAAAAAGGTTCTTCTATTATTTAAGAAAAAGTAATGAGTAAAACATAAATATCCAGAACCCTTTTGAAAGGATATCCGAAGCTTTTGAAAGGATATCCAGAACCTTTTGAAATGTTATCGAGAACCTTTTGAAAATATATAGCCAAAACCCTTTGAAAGGATATCGAGAACCTTTTGAATTCATATCCGAAGCTTTTTAATTTATAACGAGAACCTTTTGAAATGTACTAAAACACATTTTTAATTGATATCAAGAAACTTTAAATGGCCTTTGTCATGGATATATCCACAAATACCATAAAGCATATCAAAAATGTATATCCGAAACTATCTATATGCATATCCGAAACTTTCAATATGAATATCCGAAACTATAAATTCACTAACTTGGAACAAAATGACTTGTTTTTGTTTGAAATATAGTTAACTATTGAATCTGTATTTGTTTTTGTTTGAAATTTGGCACTATTGCTTATGGACAAAATGAAATTTGTACTAGTTGGGATAACTATTGAATCCGTGATTGTTTTTGTTTTTTTATTACTCGGCTTGGAACACCTAACTTGGAACACTTGTCCAAAATCAAGTTCAAGGCCAATTTAAGTTTCGGGTATTCAATATAGTAGTTTACGGATATTAAAATTAATAGTTTACGGATATAAAATTGATAGTTTACGGATATTCAAATTAGAGTTTACGGATATAAAATTGATAGTTTACGGATATACATTTGATTGTTTTTACGGTTATTCATTTGTATATCCAGAAACCATTAAAGTTTGCAAAGGACATTTTGTTTTGAAATGTGGTTAACTATTGAATCCGTATCGGATAAGTTTCCTTGTCTTTAATGGTCAAAAGCATTCAAACTTATTATTGAATTCATTGAATTCAAAGAGTAATAAATGTGTTCGGTTGGTAAGTGCATTGAATTCATTGAATTCAAAAGAGTAATGAATGTAAGTGCATTAAATTCATTGAGAAACTTTTTGACTCGGATTCAAGTACTCGGCCTATATAAATACAATACAACACCACTCCTACCATCACAACAAAAAAAAAAATCAAATTTATCAAAATGAATAACAACAACAACAACCAAGCTCAGCAGGCGAAAGTTCTCGATTCTCATGTAGGGTTTCGGCTGAGGAGGTTGAATATGAGGATGTTCCGCCTAGTGTTCCTCCTAGGGTTACAAGAGAATGGACCTGGAGCAAAAAATTGCAAGACACAAGCGATCAATCCAAAATGGGCGTTTTCCCCTCTATAATGGGGAAAATAAAATTGCAATGCCCATTACCGCCACCCTACTCGATAATTCTAACAAAAACCTTGACTTGGGACCTACTCTTTGCGCATGCTATTCATTATGGATCTATTTCTTCGTATGGAGAAATTTCCATGGAAACGACACATCGCACTAGAACAACATATGACGAAGTCAATGATGGGAATTAGGGGATGTTGATGTTTGTTCTTGTTCTTTGTTGTTGTTCTTGCTTCTCCCCTTGTTGCGGTTGTTCTTTTTTTTTTTTTTTTTTTGTAATTATATTTAAAATAATTTACTTAGTTTGTTTTCTTTATACATTACGATACTTCTATCAATTCTATAACCGAAACTCTCAATTCTATAACCGAAACTAATAATAAGTATATCCGAAACTATCAAAAATGTATATCCAGAACTACCAAATTGAATATCCGAAACTATCAATTCAATAACCGTAAACTCTTAAATTGAATAACCGTAAAACAATCAATTCTATATCCGTAAAACAACCATATTGAATACCCGTAAACTTTACAATGTACATTAATTACATCACTAAACCGCATTCCTAATTACATAATTACATTCATCTATGAATCTTGTTCATTACTTTGTTCTTCTGTTCTTTTTCTTTTTCTCTTTTTCAAAATTGTTTGCTTCAATCATTAACCTATGCTTATCTTTGTTCAATTGACTAAGCAAAAGTGTTGAAAGAATTTCAGCTCGTAGACGGATCCTTTGTTTATCCTACAAATTAAAAAAAAAAAAAAATTGTTAAAACATATATATACAAACTCATATAATATAAATATGAATAAAAAAAACTTTAATAGTACCGACATAACTCGGGCATGAGTACATTGATCCTGAAAATCATTCATCTCGAAATCACATAAACTCCACAATCATGGTTAGCTTTATTTTCTTCAAGAACCCAATCACATTTCATGTATTCAAATTTATATGTTTTGCCTTCAAAATCTTTAAAACATCGATGACCAATCTTTTGCAAAAAGCTTTCATAGGCACATACCGAAAAAAAATTAAATATAAAATATTAGATAACCAATAAAAACAAAAATGAAAAATATAAAAAACCGCTTTCGTGAGTTTCAAAACATATACCAATGCTTTCGTAAGTTTCACAACTTCACTTCTTTTGCATCATTCATTGCAAGGTTGTCAAAATATTGAATCTTTTTGAAGCCATGTTATACACATATAGTGTAAAGTGCCCACCTTTACCGCTTCCCTTAAAGTATGGGATAAAACCGCAAAAATATATTAGGTGACTATCCGTAAATAAAATAAAGTATATCCGAAATACCATAAAGTATATCCGTAAATACCATTTATTATATCCGGAAATTACTATGGCTACGGCATAGGCCTCGCCTTGGCCTAGGCCTTGGTAAATGGATATAACCGAAATAACATAAAGTATATCCAGATATACCATAAAGTATATCCGTAAATTACTTTGGCCATGGCATAGGCCTTGGCCTTGGCCTATGTCTTGGACATGGATATATCCGTAAATACCATAAAGTGTATCCGAAATACAATTTATTATATCCGTAAATTACTATGGCCATGGCATAGGCCTCGGCCTTGGCCTGAAGCCTTTGTGTTAAATGGATATAACCGTAAATAACATAAAGTATATCCGTAAATAACATAAAGTATATCGAAATACCATAAAGTTTATCCGTAAATTACTTTGGCAATGGCATAGGCCTCTGCCTCAGCCTAGGCCTCAAGGTTATGGATATATCCAAATACAATAAAGTATATCCGTAAATACCATAAAGTATATCCGTAGAATTACTTTAGCCACGGCATAGGCATAGGCATTGTCTTCGCCTAGGCCTCGCCTTGGCCTAGGCCTCGGTCATGGATATATCCGAAATACCATAAAAGTATATCCAAATTTTCAATATGATATCCAGTAAATGTTTTGACAAATGAAAATACATACGGATCTACTTCATTCGGTTCCATTAGATTCCCATCGACATTAACATCATTTTTCCAATACCAAAGAGCTTGAGCCATTTCTCTAAAATTATTACGAGCATTTTGAGAACGTTATATCCCAAGTAGCCCGTTAATATAAATGATAACAATATCTTAAAGAAAATTCATGGATATATACCCCGCAATCAATATCAAATATATACTTATAAGTTGTTGAAAAAGTAAACTTACGTAATGGTCAACACCAAACATAAATCTCTTCATTACACCCTTTTTATGCTCCAACTTGTTCAAAAACAATGCCCAAGCATTCACAATAACACCCGTGATATCTCGTGTTTTCTCTCATACTGTAATATCATCTCGCTCTACCCAAGGGCATCATTAAACCGAAAATAAACACTTTGAAAAAAAATAATATTAGAATTTGAATACCATAATAAATTTCAACTGTAATAAAAATGGGATATTACTTTTTGACTGAAGAATCAATTTTGAGAAGCAATAATCAACCACTTCCATCTTCACTTTGGCATACCAATCATTACGTCCTTATTCTTCACCATAAATTCAGTATGAAAGAATAATCTCACCATTCACAGGTTCCAAATGCACATCATCTAACATCTTGTCAAACTTCTCACCATTAACACCATGTTGAATAATTTTATCAACCAAACCATCAATATCACCCAAAATTTGTGTAGAATATTCTTCTTCCACCTCGAAACTTCCTTGATAAATGACATAGGCTCAATGGTCGGTTGTTTAAACGAGATGGGAATCCGTAACTTGATCCTCTCGTATTAAGCCTAGCAAATTGATCGCCCGGAGGTGGAATCAAGAACTTGATGCTCGCAAATTGATCTTCGCCGTTGATCAACATTAACTTGATCCTCTGTAATATCTTGATCCTCATAATGCTCATGCACATATCTATCATCAAAACTACGAAATTTTTCAACATTTTCATCGGAGCCTTTGTATGCTCGGATTCTTGACTCTGTGAAAGAATCCTAAATGTTGCAAAGGTCCAACCTTCCCTTTCTCCTTCAAATCATCTTTTGATGTTTTCAACTTATCAATAATATCATCAATGTAATCAAAACCCGACTTCCCCAAGGTTCACTATCACCAACCAAATCCTCCTCTTCACAGATCCTTTCTCAACATCATCTTTATTAACTTTTTCTTTCCCCTTCTCAATATTAGAAACCCTTGCAATGTGAGAATTGATAGCAACTTTAATATCATTTTGAAATATTTCCAGTGACTCTTTAACAAAATCCGAAACTTCTGGAACATTTTCACTTGCAGGTATTTTTGTACGATGACTTACATCCTCAACAAAAGGAGCAGCTTCAATCAGCAATCCAATTTGTCCTTCATCTAAATCATCCTCATATCTCGAAATCGGATAAACATTATCCAAATAAAGAACTGTACCCCAACCAATCTTAGCTTCATTCCCAGCCCTGACAGAAATTTTCTCTTGAGTCCAATGTTGAATCAAAGGACGTGCGGTTGGTTCATGTTTACTCAAATATGGAAATCTATGAAAGTAAGCTACTAAAAGAATTGCCACACAACCACCGCAACACCCGACTTTACCGCGTAAGAAGCCTTAAACTTCCTAACACCATCGATAACTTATTCAATACAACCGGCACCAATCAAACTTTTGATTTGAGTAACATCCTCAACCAATGCCAACAAAGAACAAATAATAGCCTTTGTTACTACCGGTGCAAGAAAGAAACCCACAAAGAAACAAGACATAGAGGCGTTTAAACTCATCACCTCCATCGGGGTAGTTGTTTGATGCGTTCACCAAGCAGACGGGCTGGAATACCATCTTTAACTTTCCCAAAAGTATTTTTGTATCGTGCGCTCAATGTTTTGTCAATCCCTATTGAACTATTTATCTTCTCTTTTTTTAAGTTCCTAGGAAGACCAAGAATATCAAAAACATCATTTGTATTTATGTAATACTTGTTATTTTTGGATTCTCCGAATAAAACTTCCCGAATCAAATCTTTCCACGAGATATTCCACAATTCCCCCTGTTGGCAATCTATTCATCTTAAGTTCTAATAGTCCACCAAAACCTATAGATTTAACATCTTCTTTCTGAGAATCGGTTAAGTTAAGATCAATAAGCCTTTCTGCGGGACACAACAATGTTCAAATGCCCGTTTCTTACCACTTTCAACCACATCCCCGTTGATTTCTTATTTGAGTTCTTCTTTTGTTTCTTAATACCTTCACCTTTATTTAAATCTGCCTACAAAACATAAAAAAAAAAAAAAAATAAATAAAAAAAAAAAAAAATCAAGAGGATATCCAGAAATAAATGAAATGAATATCCGTAATAATAAAGAAAGGATATCCGAGAAACAAACAATTGAATATACGTAAACAAACAATTGCATATCCAAACAAACAATTGCATATCCGTAAACAAGTAAATGAATATCCGTAAAATATCCACAAATTGATATCTAGAAACAATTGAATATCCAGAAACAAACAATTGAATATCCAAAACTTTCAAAAGGATATTCAAAAATATCTACAAATAATTAAAAAGCTTCGGATATTCTTTCAAAAGGTTATGGATATCAATTAAAAAGCTTCGGATATCAATTAATTTTGAAAGGATATCCTATCAAAAGCTTCGGATATCCTTTCAAAAGCTTCGGATATCCTTTCAAAAGGTTTCGGATATCAATTAAAAAGCTTCCGGATATCAATTAATTTTGAAAGGATATCCGTAACCTTTTGAAAGGATATCCAAGCTATTTAATTGATATCCGTAACCTTTTTAATTATGAATTAAAAGCCAATAGAAAGAAACAAACAATTGCATATCCGTAAACAAACAATTGCATATCCAAACAAGTAAATGAATATCCGTAAAATATCCACAAATTGATATCTAGAAACAATTGAATATCCGAAACAAACAATTGAATATCCAAAACTTTCAAAAGGATATTCAAAAATATCTACAAATAATTAAAAAGCTTCGGATATTCTTTCAAAAGGTTACGGATATCAATTAAAAAGCTTCGGATATCAATTAATTTTGAAAGGATATCCTATCAAAAGCTTCGGATATCCTTTCAAAAGCTTCGGATATCCTTTCAAAAGGTTCGGATATCAATTAAAAAGCTTTGGATATCAATTAATTTTGAAAGGATATCCGTAACCTTTTGAAAGCGATATCCGAGAAGCTATTTAATTGATATCCGTAACCTTTTTAATTATGAATTAAAAGCCAATAGACAATACTAAAACACATTGTTAAACATGACGAAAATTATGAATTAAAAGCCAAGAAACGACAATACTAAGTAGAATAGTAAATCGTTAAACATAAAACACAAAATCGATACACAAATTGAAAATTTCAAACTAAAACACATTGTTAAATTCATATACAGATGAGTATGCTTAATATATCCAGAAATTTATGAAAATGCGAACCAAAACAATAATAACATGTGAACTCACAATCGGATTTTCGCTTGGACCTGATTTCTTCAGCTGGTCGATTGCTCATGATTTCATCAACTCGGATTTCCCATAATACCTTCGATTGCTACCGATTTCGCTTGCTACCGATTTACGAATATAGTTTCGGATATTCAACTGGGGTTCCCTTGCTACTGATATCGTATTGGTATTAAACTTAGGGCAAACATGTTTTAATTAAACCGGTTAAGAAACCGGTTCGTTTAACGTTCAATTAAAACAGTTAATAAACCGGTTAAGAAACACGTTTCTCCTTAGCGCTAAGGAGAAACGCGTTTCTCCTTAGATTTTACGTAGAATAGAAGCGCTACTGTAAGTAAACACCTCATAAGCTTTATTTAGGTTGGTTTCGTCTTCCGGTTAAAACAAATAAAAGAAAAGAAAAAGAAAAGCGTAGAGAGAGAGAAAAAACAAAGAGAGAAGCGAAAAAGAAAACCGAGTAGAGAGAGAAAGAAAAGAACGGAGAAACCAGCAATCGCCATTCCCAATCGACCGCCACCGGTCATCGCCACCACACACCACACACCACCGAAGGCAGATTCTAGAACATTAAACCGACGACCACCCATAGCGCCAACGCCCCCAACGTTGCCTTCACTTTTAGTAGGTCCGTCTCTCTCTCTTTCTCTCTCTTTGTGTTCGTGTTCTTGACCGTGTGGGTGTGTTCGTGTGTGGAGAGAAGAGAAGAAAAGCACCGTTCATCAACTCTCGGTGACCTCTGCGGATTCGAATCCACCTCCACCTCCGGCGTTCAATCACTCCAGCTGCTGCTTCAGGTAAGTTTGAATCTTTTGGATTTCAATTTAGGGTTTTATTGTTGATTAATTTGGGGTTTTTGATTTAGTGTTCAAATGAGATTTCAATTTCTGATTTAGGGTTTATAATATCGATTAATTTGGGGTTTCAGATTTAGGGTTTTTAAATGAAATATCAATTTTTTGATTTAGGGATTATATTATTTATTAATTTGCGTGAACACTACCTAATTGCATTTCACACGTTATCTTTATTGTTGTAATCCATCTGACTCATTCACTAGCTTTCTAATTGTCTACTATTCAGGCTACGCAGTTCACTCAATCTATTGATTTTAACCAGCTGCATTCTGAGAGAACCAAGCTTCACTCCTATGTACTACCAAGAGGGCTTCTTTGGCAGGTCAATCCATTTTTTTTTTATTTGTCATGTATTATTTATATGAAGTCAAGCAAGATGAACAATTCAGGGCAAGATAAAGAATCAGCTGCATTACCCAACTATTAGTTTGACTAGGTGGATCTATTGTGATATGTTAATGAAATCTACTCCAGTTTTTAGTAAGAAACAATGAAGACCTAATTAGGTCTTCATTGTTTCTTATCAATCATTTTCCATGACATTTACTGTACATAAACTGTTTTTTATTATATATATAATTTCTACATTTCTATTTGGCTATGCAGATTTCAGAGTATGACCCTTGTGCACAAAATTATGTCTACTCATACTTGAATATTCCAGAAGTGCAAATATCACTGCATGCAAATGTGACAAGTCTTCCTGTTTTAACTTGTAGGTACATGTTGATCAGCTGTCTTAGCAACAAAATTATAACATCCAACATGGTGGAGGCTATTTTTTTTTTTTGCATCATTTAATGGGTTGTAGTTAAGCTATAGTTGTTATGATAGAAGATTATGATCTTTTGGACACAAACTGTTCATGTGTCTTTTGTAATGTGTCGTTAGGGCACGAAACTTATGTTACTTATTATGCGTCTTTTGGGAATGAATCTTGTCAATGCATGTTACCTTTTATGTTAATTGAAACCCTTTTTTTATTGTCAATATTATGATTTCATTATCTATTGATTTATTTAACAGTATAATAATAATAATAATAATAATAATAATAATAATAATAATAATAATAATAATAATAATAATTATTATTATTATTATTATTATTATTATTATTATATTATTATTATTATTATTATTATTATTATTATTATATTATTATTATTATTATTATTATTATTATTATTATTATTAATAATAATAATAATAATAATAATAATAATAATAATAATATTATTAAAATTATGTAGTTGTTGCATCAGATGCTTATCAATTTTTTTTTATAAGTGTTGCATTAGAAAAGTATTGTTGCTTTATTTCACCTAACAAGTCGTTGCATTAGAAAAGAACCGTTGCTTTATTTCACCAAACGAGCCGTTGCATTATACTACCTCCGTCCCAATCTAAATGTCCAAGTCAACAAAAAAAAAAAGTTTGACTTAGACATAAATGCAAATCTAATCATCCTATTGAAATTTTAAAAATTGTTATTGATAAATAAATTAATTATTTATCAATAACAATTTTTAAAATTTCAATAGGATGATTAGATTTGCATTTATGTCTAAGTCAAACTTTTTTTTTTTGTCAATTTGGACATTTAGATTGGGACGGAGGGAGTATATCATTATCATTGCATTAGAGAATTACCGTTGCATTATTTCACCAAATGGCCCGTTGCATTAGATGTCACTCTAATGCAACACAAAGAAAATGTCGTTGCATTAGATTAGTTCTTCGCTGCATTAGACCTGATGCCACGGGACAGAATGCGAGGGTCCTCTAACGTTGCATTAGAGCTAATGCAACAAGGATCGGCCTCTATGGCAACAAATTTAGGTGTTGCATTAGACTTTAAATGTAGTAGTGGCCATTGGCGATACTTAGGGCAGTCGGGCTTCATGTGAGTAGGGTCCTTGCAAAAGAAGCACTTTTTCACCTTTTGATCATTTGGTGATCTCTTAGGCTTCTTTGATGCAACCGCAATCTCCTTACCTTTTCTCTTAATCCCACGAGAAGAGGTAGATGCATAATGTGCACTTTCGGGTTTGGTGTGTTTCAACCTATCTTCTTCCTCCGTGACATGTGAAATTAATTCATTAATATTCCACTTGTCCTTTTGACAATTATAGGTCGTTTCAAAATGACCAAATTGTGAAGGAAGAGAAATTAAAGCTAAATGCACAAGCAAGTCTTCCGATAAGTCCAACTTGAGTGCTTTTAATTTCGTTGATAGATGAAACATCTCCATTATGTATTCCCTTAGGTTTCCGGTGCCCTTATACCTCATGGAAACAAGCTTCCTCAAGGTAGCACTTGTTTCCGATTTATCACTTTTGGCAAAGCGTTGTTCTAGGGCATCTAGGAAACCTTTTGCACCATCATCCTCGGAGACACCGTTCGTAAATGTCTCAGGATCCGCATTCTTAATTATGCTTAGCCGACGTGATTAGAACGCTTCCACCTCTACGAACTTAAGCGGTCTTCCGCAAAGTGCTTTTATCAGCTTAGAGGGGCAGGAGCTTGTTCTCTTAATGCGAGGTCAAGGTCCAAACAAACCTAAGACCATAATAATCTTGTTTTTCCAAGTTTTAAAGTTTGTCCCAGTTAGCAAAGGAATTGAGTTTAAGGCAGTAGTAACAGATGAAGCACTGATCAAATCTGAATGAAGAGAACAAAAGAATGAAACAAAACATATATAAGAAACTACACAATGATTAATTATATCAAAATGAAATCCATCAAAAAGATAATCAATATGACATCAAGACTAATCTTTGGATTGCGAATTGACTCACAATTTGATTTATCTTAGGGTAAACATATAGCTCAAACAACACACTTTAAATACTTGCCTTCCTTTGGGCCGGATCAAGTACAAAAAATGTCCTAAAGTTTAAGGTACTTGTTTCCCGGTAATAAAGAATATAAACAATTCATTTTAAACACCCGCCTTCCTTTGAGATGGTTCACAGCATTTAAAATGACCAAAAGTTTAGTTCAATTATTACCCCATGAATGTAAATACTTAGTCAATAACAAGGTCTCCTTTGAAAAACAAGCATGTTATCACATATCAATAAGAATATTCATCACTTTAACAAATTTGTATTTAAATAACGTAAATTACTTTGGTAACAATATTATTTAAACAATGAATAAACTTGTTTAAGCATATAATTAATCATACTTTAGGGATGGAAAATATATGTGATCATAATTAAAGCATAGGTCCGGTCGGACCGAAACTAATACCCGGCCGAACCAAATTGATTTACCAAACAACACTTTCTTGAAAAAAGGCACCCTTATAATCACATGCTTAAGAACCAAAAAAACATATTACTACGAACCATTGCCTATCCAAAAGGCACTTTAATGAATGCTGTTTTAATAGGCATAAATTATTATTATTATTATTATTTTTATTTTTTTTTAAAGAGGACCAAGAAAAAAAAAAAAAAACAAGTTTGAATAATGGTCCGGTCGAACCACAGCCACAACCCGGTCGGACCTCAATGATTTCCTTAATATCCAATTTGTTGAACTGTAACCAAAAGGGATGGCAGTGACCAAAAAGGCATGATTGTTCATGAAATGGTGCCTCTTCATGAATGATAGTAATTTCACAAGACCATATGCAATGATATACGGTATATATAAATCCATATCATTCGATAATTATGAGATGTCAAACTTTTTTTTTTTTAGAAAATAAATTTTAACACAAACAAGTATTAATATGGTTAAGCAAGTAGATCCAGATTTGCACACTCCGTGCATCATACAATATCGGCTATGCAAATGGGATAATCTCATACTTAAATTAACATGGTTTAAACAAGTAGACCTAGATTTACACACTTCAAACATCACACGATGTTGGCTATATAAATGGGGTAATCTTGTATGAACCATTGTGCCTCTTGATTTTACCATTATTTTCAAAAATTGAATGAAGTTCTTAATTTAATGGTGACTCAATTTTCGACCAAAGTAAGTAAATTCGCATACTCACAACACATTTAAAAAATGCGTGGCTATGCATATGAACAAACTCACAACGCATCCAAGGATGGTGGCTATGTTCAAAAATGGGATAATCTTACATTAAGGGTTGAAAGCCTTTTGAGTAAAACCAAAAAATCAGAAATAGAATGAAGTTATGAATATGATACTCTTAGACAAGATGAGTATCATGAACAAGAACAAAACCAAATGAAATCATACAAGAATTAAAGCATAAGGCTTTATAAGAATTTCAAACTCAATCTAGTATATGAGCATGCTCTGATACCAGTTGTTGGAACAATTACGATCCATTAAACATGAACCGACTCATTACTAGATTAAGAAGAGAAGAAGAAGAAGAAGACGGAAGCGTGTAATTACCTTGTGATTCCATGTTTGTTCTTAGTCTTGATCTTGTTCTTGAGTAAAGAGGATGAAGTAAGAAGATAGATTTCAAATTAGGGAGGAGTAGATCTTCTAAATGATGAGTGTCCTTAATCTCTTTAATCTTCAATTACTTAGGAAGAGTTTTGACTGAATGAGAATAATATAACTAGTGGATTCGTAGGCTTGATGGATAGGCCTTTATATATATAGGAATCCAAGGGGCACTTCATTTAGGGACTACACCTATTGATATATAAAACATTACCATTATGTCCATCATTTAATGGTATACTTATATTATGGAATTCTACATATTATGTTGAGTTCTATACTTTATACCATATATTATAATATTGATCATTATATTATTAAGTATTTATATGTTATATTAATCCATGTTCTTACACCACCTCCTTGACAAATCCTACTAATATTAAAAATTTATAACACAGCACTTAGAAGATCACAGATTCATACCACTGAAAACACAAAGCCTTGTCAACAAATTACATGCTCCACTAGCTACCATAAGGGTCCTCGTTTTTCAATAAAGCTTCCCAATATTCCTTATCAATTTCAGACAGATACATAACTGTCTCTCCTTCCCCATCATCTTCAGACATCAAAACATCCTCCATATGCTTAAATCTTTCAGAACCCGAATCTGGAAATTGTCTTCCCATTATTGCATTATCATTCCCTTCTTCAGCATTTGCTTCTTCGTCCTGCTGAACTTTGTCCCCCCCCCCCCCAATCACACTTTCACTATTAGTTTGTACTGTACAAGTGATCTCCGTTGTTTCCTCAGTATTGCTTTGTGGTTCATTAAGATCGATTTTCCTTCTCTTCAAACTTTCGCCCTCACTTTCTGCTTCTCTCGTTTCTTTCAGCTTTTGCAGGAGCTGTTGACTAGAGGTTGCGAGAAAGGAGTTGACCATGAATATCATTATCCTTTGATACGTGGATGTTATTTTCTCTGCATTCTCTAGTTTCTCCTCTAGCTTTGCAAGTTCAACTTTCAGCTTATTATACCCTTTTATTTCAGCCTTGAAACAGAGTTTATCTGAATCAATGCAAGTCATTTTTGCAGTCTGTTTCTCTTTGACTTGGGCCTTTTCTTTTCTTCTTTTGATGTTCTTTTGCAAATGCTTTTTCCCTGCTTGGAACCACTCGTTTCAATATTCCCAGTTCTCTGATATTTTCCGGAAACCCTTTGATTTACATTTCATAGAAAATAACCCCACGTTAGCAGTTTCCGGTCAACATTTCATAATCAGAAACTGAAACTATTGAGTAATCATTTCATCATAGCTAAGACAAATTTCATAAGGAAAAATCTATTTATACAAGGTTCATAAAAAAATAGTTTTACCCCATCCGTCCTATAATAAATGTAGCATTTGACTCGTCAACGTTTTTAAGTTTTTAAGGAATGTGCTTTATTGATTTAGAAATGGCATTTATTTGAGACTAGTAATAAAGAAAGTGCGCCATTTTTTATTGGACAGAGAGAGGAGAAAATTTTCTTGTCATATTTCCTCATCCTTTGATAGTTTCAGTTTAAGGGGTCAAAATCTTAAAAGATTTCTGGTCTTTGCATTTGATTGACAGATAGTCCCTTAAATGGTGCTTTAGAAAGACTACAATTCCCTAGCCTATAGTTAAGGAAACACAGATATTAAGTACAACAAAGTCAACTCTTGCTCATACCACCTCCGTCCTATTCGAAGTGTCCCATTTGATCAATTCAAGTTAAGTTTGACTCAAACATTAATGCAAATCTAATTATCCTATTGAAATTTTAAAATTTGTTACTGATAAATTATTTAATTATTTATCAATAAAAATTTTTAAAATCTCATTAGGATAATTAGATTTTTATTAATGTTTGAGTCAAACATAGCTTAAATTGACCAAATGGGACACTTCGGGTGGGAGAGGCAGTACTCCCTCCGTCCCTAAAAGTTTGTCCCATTTGACTTTTTTGTTGAAATTTGACCACAAATTTATGAGAGATTAATCATGTTCATGAAATTCTAAAAGTTGTTGTTGATAACATTATTAATGGTGAATCAATAGAAATTTTTAGAATTTCATGAACATAATTAAATTGTCATATATTTGTGGTCAAAGTTCAAGTAGAAAGTCAAATAGGACAAACTTTTAGGGACGGAGGGAGTATATAGAATTAGGGATTCAGGTTGGCTAGCTGAAGGAGGACTAAAAGCTTCCAAGCATACATAATGCATTGTTTTGATGTAATGCAGATTGTATTATTAAGCTAAACATATGAATAAAGATTCTAGACAAGATTAAAAGTCAAATATGTTCATACAGTACAAGTCAATAACTAATAAAAAACGAGCAATAATGTTCCATTTAAGCGACTAATATTATGCGATTGTTCTATTCGGGGTAGTAACATTCACTGTAAGAGTTAAACAAACTATATAAAGAAATAAAAGTTGATATTACTACTCACATAGTTGTTGAGTTGATAAATGAATCTTGAGAAGTTGCTGTGCCTGAAATATTTTGGTAAAATTTCAATAGCAAATCTGTGATGGTCCAAAATGATGAAACTGGTGCCACAGGGACTCCAACAAACGACGTAATCTGTTTCTTTGTCTTCCACAATTTTATAGATCTTTGTTAAGAAGGGAGGCGGATTAGACTTGAGTACCCCTTTCATTTCTTCCGGTAATGATGAAGAAAACCGCTTGTGACCAGCACCACCAACGTCAGAGTCACCACCTTCTATCGCCTATTGTCTTTCAGCTTGCACGAAATGCTCTGCGCGTGAAAATAAATAGGAGGGAGTAGCCTATAGTTACCAAGAATAATATGTACACGTGTCGGTTTTAAATGAAATATTTTGATATAGAATTTGATCACAACTCATGCTCCTAAGCCGTTAACCTGCAATTTCAACTTTGACATGCAGATTAATTTGGTACTACCTCTGTCCTCTGTCCCCTGTCCCAAAATTAATTTCAAAATAAAATTCAAATTTGCTCTCAATTAATTAAAAAATTCAAATATTTTTGGATATTCATTTAGGGAGAAGTTTATTAGTAAGAAAACCTGTCCAAGCTGCATGGGAATAATACATGATATCAGTAAACAACTAAACATGGTACCAAATAAAGCACAGTGAGCTTTACCGTTAAAGTGGAAAAGACATCAGACACAGTCCATCTGGCAAACATATACACCCTCTTTCCCTTTTTATTCGTTTCAAAATAAAAGTCACTTTTCTAAATAAATAAGGAAACAATCTTAATTCAATTTTATTATGGTACAAGCAATATATAAATTAGTACATTAAACCCATTGACACGTCAAAATGCAACATTTATCTTGAAACGGAGGGAGTATTCTGTAACTCTCACTGTAACTGCAGAATTATAAACCAAAACTGAAACCAACTCCTGTTCGGCAATGAACGTTTTATACTAGTACTCCTCAAAACACTTAAAGTTTCGAAATAACCATCGATCAAATATACGTGTAACAAAGTACCTCAAGTGGCACTAATTACAAAACTGGGATCAACCACATCCTTAGATGCTGAACCTTATACATGTTGCAGTGTCTTAATATGTACTCCCTCCGTCCCAGCGAGCTTGAGAAAAAGTAAAATGGCACGGGAATTAAGGAATATTATTATAGTATTAGGAGAGAGAATGAGTGGAAGAAGTGTTGTGAGTGTGAAAAATTAAATAGGAGAGAGAATGAGTGGGATGAATAGTTAGGAGAGAGAATGTTGTGAGTGTAAAAGTAAAGTAGGAGAGAGAATGAGTGGGGTAGAAAGAGTATAAAAATAATAAAAACTTTCTATTTTGGGATTTCTTAAGATTAGCGGGACGCCCAAAATAGAAACTTTTCTTAAGATCGGTGGGACGGAGGGAGTATGTATTGAATCAAAAGCAAATGTAACAAAATTTGGCATAATTGTCAGTGCCGTATTTCACATAGAAGCACGTGTTTATATATGCTTATTCAAAAATTTGAAACCTCAAGCGTCAACTGTCTCAGATTTGGCTCGAGTCCCTCCCAAAGATGAAACGCCTCATCCAGTCTGATATCACCAAGGACCTGGTGCGCCAACTGACTAGCTTGCTGCATGTCACGAAAAAATAAAAGAATTAAATGCTTTGCATTAATCCAATTCTGATATAGAAAGGTTGTCAGAAATTGTTGTGACAAGATGAACAATCGTCAATCAATACAGAAAATGAAAACAGAAGAGACTACCTTGCATACACAGAATACCAAAGCCACTGGGAGCTGTGTCCAATGGAAACCCAATCTCCTGGAAGTTGT
Source organism: Adenophora triphylla var. japonica (assembly GCA_022495995.1). Classification (NCBI taxonomy): domain Eukaryota; kingdom Viridiplantae; phylum Streptophyta; class Magnoliopsida; order Asterales; family Campanulaceae; genus Adenophora; species Adenophora triphylla. The sequence goes on along the minus strand of JAFEMH010000252.1, from coordinate 56,552 downwards.
GCTGCTGTTTGCTCTCCCCCCAACGGAGCAAATTGTCCAAAATGCTTGTACCTTCACAAAGGACTATATCTTTAGAGAATACTCCGTCAGTCCCAAAATGATTTTCCTACTTTTTTGGTTGTTAATATGAAGGTGTTTTGAGCAATAGCAAGTTTTAATTATCTTAATTTAATTATCTTAATGAACATCTAAAAATTGTTATTCAGAGTATTTATAATGTTGTATCAATAGCAAGTTTTAATTTTCACTAGGATAATGAAATTAATCTATATTTATTGCTCAAAGTACCTTCATTGTGACAACCAAAAAAGTGGGAAGATCATTTCGGGGCGGAGGGAGTAAGCAACAATATGAACCATATACTTACAAACACATTGACCTTCAAGTCAATTGTATACATCACCACAACACATGACAAACAACTACATGTCCTTTGATAAATATTTATAGGCTGATTGAAGTTGCCCACTGGCCTTCTACTAAAAAGGGTGAATAAATAAAATCTACATTCATTTTGATAAATATTTATAGAATTAAAGTTGCCCAGTGGCATTCTAATATACATAATACACCCCCTCCCCCTTCTGCCCATCACCTCCTTTCTCACAAACCCTGCCGCGAGTAGCCCAAGGAAAGTCTTATGCTCACAAGGGGGAAGTTACAATCAAACGTCATCAATTGTAGCCCAACCATACTGCGCCATAGCAAGGTGTAGGTAATAGCAAAATATTACTAGAGCCTAAAGTCAAACCAGACGAGAAATCAAAATCTTGTACTCCCTCCTTTCGAAAATAACTGTTGTGTTTTACGGGACACACAGATAGAGGAATGTGCTTGGCTATGTGAGGGTGAACCTATTAGTTAAGGAGCAAGCAATCAAGGGTAAAATGGTAAAATAGACAATCCAAAAAAGGATAGTTTACCAAGCGGACACTTATTTCCGAACAGCTAAAAAAATCATTGGACACTTATTTTGAGACTCCTGGAGTACTGTTTTCAACTCTAAAAGGACCACAACCACACCTCAAGCACAAACACGTAGACATACATATTATATATGACACTTCAATTTGGGGGTGGGTGTGAACTGAAGCTTGAAGTGTACCTGAAGGGACGGAAGCGATGGCGCCCAGATCCTCTGAATCGGAGGGGGCCTTCTGGGTTTGTCTCGCACTGTTCCATACGGTTAAAGCAATCCGCAAGGTAGGAACCTTGCTGAGCTGCAACCTGCATAGACAGTAAAACCTATAAGGATACATGTCCGAAATTTGAGCATGACTACTTGGGCAGCTAGTCAGTATTAAACCTGTGCAGTTGCCGGAAGATTCTTCATCTGAGAATCCACTTGGGACAGAGCTGACTTGAATTCTTCGATATCAATTTCAGTCGATTCTTTAGCAACATTCCCTTTAGAATCCTTCAGTAGATCAACAAGACCACCTATATTTTTATTCTTCAAGTATAGCTCGAGTTGGGGATATCTTTCACAGATATCGTTAAGCGCTTCTTGAAACTCTTTAACTGTGAGTGTTCCAGAGTTGTCTTTGTCTGCTTTCTGAAATATGGCAGAAACATCTTCCTGGAGACAATTCGCAATCAAGAGGAGAAGTTATATACCAGTAGTTCATATCCTAATAAATTTATTCAAAGAAGAAAAAAGGAATAACAGAAAGAACACCAAGTACAGAATACAGATTTAATTCCTTTTATGGAATTTTTACAAATTAAATTGTTGAAGGAACTACAGTCAGATCGCCTTCCTCCAAGCCCAATGCTTGCAAAGATCCTGAGGTCAAAGACCGAGGTTGAAAACCAAGCTCCCTTACTAGACAGCGATCAGACCGGCTTTCTCAGATGTATTCAATGGCTACGGCAGTAGAGGGGGAGGCCCATTTCCTAGTCTAGTTTTAAGTTTCTTTATTTTCTTACTTGGTATGTTCTAGTTAATCTAATTAGTGCCTTCATTGCTGCCCCTCCAGTAGATATTGACGGTATTTGGGAACCTGCTGTTTCTGGATCTCTACTTTATGGAAACAATATTATTTCAGGTGCCATTATTCCTACTTCTGCAGCGATAGGTTTGCACTTTTACCCAATATGGGAAGCGCGGTTCAGTACGAAAATAAGTCAACCAGAAAGAGGTTGAAGGAGGTCGGTTTCCATTTCGGTTGTAGGTGTAACCAACACTGGGACTGAGACACGGCCCAGACTCTTACGGGGGGCAGCAGTGAGGAATTCTCCGCAATGGGCGAAACCCTGACTGGGCAATGCCGCGTGGAGGCAGAAGGCCCATGGTCGTAAACTTCTTTTCCCGGAGAAGAAGTAATGACGGTTCGTATCTCTTTCTCCAATTTCGGTCTCGATTAGTTCACAAGATTGAAGCGCGGTGAAGCCTGTCATGGTGGGTGGACAAAAGTTGCGGGTGGAAAAGGCAGCTGATGCCTTCGTTGAGTTAGCCAATGCTTCAGGATATGCCTTTGCAGTGATGCCTTCAGCCTAGTTTGGCGTGCATAGCAGCCATCACAGAAGAAAGAGGTTTAATGCCCAAAGCACCTTCCCGGAACTACAGTCAGATCAATTTATGTTCCAATTCCATGATTTATTTTGTTAACTTCAATTGCACTCAACCTGGCAATATAGGTCTTAGCAAAAAGGATCAGCACGTGTTGAACAGCATCTTCATAAGATAGGAGAAAGACAAAACATTGAAGCTATCTCGACATATACCTGTATGTGTGTGTGTATAGAGACAGACAATACACACAACATTGAGTAGCATGACCATGCATGTTGTAAACATCGTATAGGAAACATAATTGGTATAAATCCATACCTGGGTATATTATCAAAACTTGCAAGAAAAAATTGTTTCATACATTTAATTTTAACAAAACTGGATATATTAGACCTTGGGATCTCAAGTCAATGTTATAATAGAATACTACATAAACGGCACTTCTATGCATAAGTGAGATCAGAAAAGCCACTATGCTAAATAACAACAAAAAAACTACAAAAATAAAGCGTGAGAAACATGCTAACAAATAACTACACTCTCAAAGTTACGTTGAGGGAAACATATTTATTGAGCACTCTCAAAGCTAACTTCCTTTGTTTTAATTTGAACAAGGTTTTAAGACATTTTAGAAACTCAACTTCACTTAAATATGCCTTGATACCGAAATGCAGTTCCCAAGGCATACATTTTGATCAGTAGTCACATATAAGTAAATGATGTTTTTGTTGGTGTAATGCCCTAGGAGTTTAGTTATGTTTGACTTATAACTTAATACCGTTATGTAATCGTCTTTACCGTTTATTATAGAGAATGTTTATTTGGTTTATTATATGTTTTTGCATGTTTATTATAATAACCTACGTCCCTAGTTATTGTGAATAACTAGTATAAGTTGGTAATGGATAATCATAGAGATGATTATATGCATGGGATGCACATTACACTTATGGGTACTTGTTAGAGAACAAGGTACTAGACGGACCCATCTATGAGATTTATGACATGGTCTATGGTCATATATGTCATGATTAAATCTCATGATAGTCGTGTCATTAGAATCCTTAGTACCTGAGATTATCATTGTCTTCCACATAATGTTTAGTTATGTAATCGTCTTTACCGTTTATTATAGAGAATGTTTATTTGGTTTATTATATGTTTTTGCATGTTTATTATAATAACCTACGTCCCTAGTTATTGTGAATAACTAGTATAAGTTGGTAATGAATAATCATAGAGATGATTATATGCATGGGATGCACATTACACTTATGGGTACTTGTTAGAGAACAAGGTACTGGACTGACCCATCTATGAGATTTATGACATGGTCTATGGTCATATATGTCATGATTAAATCTCATGATAGTCGTGTCATTAGAATCCTTAGTACCTGAGATTATCATCGTCTTCCACATGATGAACGTTGGATTTGTCCCTCGTGATGAGAGATGTTTGCTTGGGCCCCTCGAGGAATAGTGTTGATGAAATGTAGGGTCATACTCAAAAGATTTGATAGAGATCAAATACACTTGGATTATCAACATATTCGAAATCGAGAAAGCATTGAACAATATAAGTTGATGTGGACCATGACTTATGTTCAATATGACATCGTGTGACAAAGATCTATCAAGGAATCAAGCTTTGATGTTATATTAATTGGGTGGACATAATGGCTTGCTAGAAACCACTTATCTTGTGAGGATTGATGTTTCAACTCACTACCAACATAAATAAAATTCCTAAAGGGTCACACACACAAAGAATGAATTGTAAAATTGCTGGAAAATGGAATTTTGGGCGAGGCGGGCGCCTCGAAGGCAGAAACTTTGGGATGTTGGGGACAAGGATTGTATCGCGCGAGACACGCCATGTCCCGCGCGGGACAAAGTCCGCCAGACTCCACTTTTGGCTAGGAAAGGGGCTCTTATCCCTAAGGGTTAGGGATATTTATAATGTATAAATAGAACCCTTTTGCCTCGGCCATAGACAAAGTTTTAGGGTTTTGGAAACACTAAAACATTGATTTTGATTGAGAATCAAAGATCAAAAACACCCCAAACCAATTCCATAAACAGCCATTGATTGTTGAATAACGATTCAACAATCGAGATCATCAAGCAATTCTACAAAATACAAGATCATGGTTCGTTCGCGTGTGAATTACCGATAAAGGGTGATTCCGTTATCACCTAAAGCTTGAAGATCAATTCATCGCAAGGAAGAACAAGGAAGAAATCAAAAGTTCGTCAACGATTCAAAGTTTGAATCTAAGATTCGTTTTTTGAACAATAAAATCGTTTTTAAGGTATGTAAATCTATTTCATAGTTTTAATTCATTCATGGCTAGGGTTTCGTGTATATGTTAAATATTCCGCTGCGTATGTAACCCCAAAACCCAACAGTTTTGAAAGGATCAAGGTTTCTCTGGCTGACTATTAAATGTTTATTCAAACACTAGATGTGAATGAGAACATATCGTTCTTCCATATGCTAACATACTAAGCCAATTTTCTTCTTTTCATTTTAAAATCATATAGGTATATCTTCTACTAAACCTAACTTTCATTTTAAGTACAAAGTACCCACCTAATTCCTCCTTCTATTCCACCTGGAACTCTATTTTGAGTGCAAGTTTGAGGAGGGGTTAAGTTCATGGCGGACCTACATAGGGGCAAGGAGGGGCAAGTTGCCCCTCCTTGACTTTTTTTTTTAACAACCGTGTTTCATGAATGTTCATACTCCCTCTATTCCATCTATAATTACATTACACTTTAGTTTTGGTCTCGAGGATTAAGTGTATGAATTTTATTGAATAAAGAAGTATTAAAACAATTCAATTTAGAAAGTGTAATTTTCATTTTAAAAAGTGTAATTTTTAACGAGACATCAATGAGATAAAGAGTGTAACTATTAGTGAGACGGAGTAATATATGTGGAAGTAAAATGTTTTATATTTATGATTTTCTTTTAGTAGGTAAGAGTTGTTGATGTTGAACCTTTCGCATGCTTGTCTTTGAATCGTATGAGAGACCAATTAATTTATTATTGTCGCCATTAAAATAGGTACTTAACTATGTCTAAAGTTGTATTGTATAGGAGAAAAATAGCCAAAAAAAAATTCATGCTTCAAAATTTTTTGCCCCCCCCCCCCTTCCTCAAATTTCTGGCTCTGCCACTGGTTAAGTTCCCTTTGAAATCGTACATCAACAAATTCACAAGAGGACCATCTTAAGTTATGAGAGATAAATTGGAACATCACAGAGCTTGTAAGTCGTATTACAGAAATAGGACTCACATAAGGATAATGCAAGGGAATGAGTAATAACCCTATTAGAGGCTACGTCGTATGGTCTCTATTTGATCCCTAGTTACTCTATTTTAGTATTTGTCCTTCAGAATACATAACTAATAGATGCATTATGAGCACAGAGAGAAGGATGCAAGAGGCGAATTTTGAGAACAGTAATACTCCCTTGTCAATCTCTTGTTACCATTCCCTGAAGTAGCTCTCAGGGAAATCAAAGAAGATATATGGGAGACCTTAGACGTGGAGAAATCAAATTTACAGTTAAAAGTATGGTGATAAATTTGTTCATGCATACCATCACTTTACGCTGGTTTATTGTGGCGCAATCTCCAAGTGCATATATGCTGCTGGTCCCTTCAACTCGTAGCCATTCATCAGTAGCTAATACACGTCTATTTGTCTGCATACACGGAGAAGATCCCTTGTCATAGGAGGTAAAATAGCAATCTTGAAAAAGAAAAAGCAAAAGGTAATTACTCAATACAAATGGACAACGTAACACAGATGGAGAGTGGAAGGCAAATATTCACATCATCAAGGCCACTTGGGAAAGGAAAGTACCTGACCAATTTGTTTCATAAAATCCATTATGACAGGACGAGTTCCGATGCCAGTTGACCAGACCACCATTCCATATGGTATAGAAGATATTTGCCCAGTTTTAATTTCTTTTGTAGAAATATCTTTATCTGAGACTTTCACAACCATTGCACCGGTTTTCAAGTCAATGCCATCTCTGTGGAATTTCTCCTCTGCGAATGTTGTAATTCTTTTGTCAAACCTGCAAACAGAATGGCCTTAACAGCATCAGGATACAAGATGGAAAAGACGAAACTCAGTCCTGCCTACAGATTCCATATTCTAAGGTCGAGGTCCATTGAACTTAAACATCAATGGCGGATACCGCAAATAGAATGTTGTAGGCTACATAAATTTGGAGAGCTAAGATGCTAGGCGACTATACTAAAGCCCCCCTAAATAACTACAAGAGAAAATGATGAATGTTGCATGAATTTTGAGAAACCATCATCTTAATGGCTCCCAGCTTCCAACACAGAAAGGCATCCCAAAGAGAGTATACTTGACCCTTTTTTTCAACCGAGAGCTACTCAGGAGTATAAGTCATGTCTGGGTTTTATAGCAACAACAGACATGGATATTCCACAAACATGAACTTCTTAGTCAAGTTACTCAAGGTGCAAACCAAATAAATGTCATATAAATGGTTACTTAAATAACCCAAACAAGTCAACCCAACACACGGTTAGGATTTTATGCAGTTGTCAGACTTCTTTAGTTTGTAATTTTAATGACTGCGATCTGTTTGATTAGTGTCAGCTTAAACTATGTATCTATAGGCTGGACATTTCGTTGAAGGTAAGAAAAAGTTCCTACCCTGGCATACTACAAGACTAGGAATGAATTCAAACGTGGGATATGCTGAAAGACCAGTAAAAAGCAGCGTTTATGAAAGCATCATCGATACGCTAAAGGAGAGAGAGAGAGAGAGAGAGAGAGAGAGAGAGAGAGAGAGAGAGAGAGAGAGAGACAGGGGGTCAATAAACCTAAACAACACTTACATGTTCAAAATGTGATCTCCTGCTTCCAGAAGAGTAATTTTAACCAAATCTTTGACAGTTGGGTACAGCTTTACTAGATCCTCAGACACAAAATCATGAAGCTCAGCAGCAAACTCAACACCAGTGGGACCACCACCAACAACAACAAACTGAAGAACTCGATTTCTCTCATCATCACTAAGGTTAGGCAGACTGGCCCTTTCAAAGCAATCAATTACTGTCCTTCGGATTTTCTGAGCATCTTCTACTTCCTGCATGTCAGGTATTTTTAACAAATACAGTATAAGATAAGATAAAACTAATATAATTGACATTTCAATTCCCAGCAAGATTTTTTTTTCCTTGAAATCAGTTTCACGAAGGAAATATGTATTCACAGTGAAAGTACAATGAGAAAGAAGCCGCATTCACAACTACTCCCTTCGTCCCGGTCTAAGGTTCTTAGTTTGACTTGGCATGGGGATTAAGAAAAAGTAAATGTTGTGAGTATGAAAAGTAAAGTAGGAGAGAGAAAGTGGGTAGAGAGTTTTGTTGTGAGAATGGCAAGTGGGTCTCATTGTCCATTTTAGGTAATAAAGCAACTAAGAACCTTAAACTGGGACAGACCAAAAAGGAAAGTAAACCGGGACGGAGGGAGTATGTTTTTTAGCTTTCACTGCATATGAAGCTTCCACAGAGTCCAAAGGTCCTTGGTTGGTGCAGTATGTGTCCTTGGGCGTTTTATGGAACATTTGACATCATGTATTCAGTATGTGGGTTATTCATGCGCAAAAAATAAAGGGTATGAAAATGCATTTTTGTTTCAAAGAAACTTCAGTTATATCTTCAACAATCAAAACAACTCTATCTGATAAGAAATCTGTAAACTCTACATATTCAAACATCACTATCAATGCTATAAGAAACATTAGATCGCAGTGTGCCGTATTGTGTTGTACTTAATGAGAAATTCCGTTTAGTCATGTCACCGTTGTGTCAGATTGTGATAAGACGTTGGCACCAGTGCTTCTTACTTCCCAATCAATGAAATATAGAGAGACCCTCTGCTTTCTATGTTCCAAAAATTTAAAGCAAGGAATGATTTACACTCAAATGCTAAAAAGGCAACAGATGGCAAGATTCCTGAGTACTGACCTTCAAGAAGTGGCAGTTCTCCTCCACACCCGGGGTGTTAAATGTATTAGAGCGGGCTCCCATGGCAACTACAAGATAATCATAGTCTACAGTGAACTCTTCTTTTCCACTCAAATTGTTGTCTGGACTTGATCGACAATAAACTTTTTTATTTGCTGCATCAATCTTGAAACATTCAGCTTCCCAATAGTGAATACCGAAGTTCTTCTGCAAGAAACAAAAAACACAGTGTGTCAGCAGAACATTCAACAGCAAAGCTGCCATAAGAAAAAGAATGTTCCAGCACCAGGACACTTAATGAAATAATCAATCAGACATTGGTTTTTAAGGCGTCAGGATCAATTGAAACTGCATTCAGTGCCAAAACACCAGATTGAATTTCGGCTAGTTAATCGACAGAGTGTCCCATGACAACAGAAGATGCTGAAAAGCACCTACACTTGAACTAGTATGATTCCAAAACCAACATAGGCGCGTCTAACACGTGATGTATTATTTTACTTGTCAGTAAGCATTTTGCCAACTCGGCCACTTCATACCTTGAACCTTGGTCCTTAAGGAATGGATTAGTGGTAGATCTCGGGTTTTACTAAGTGAGATTCAGATTTGACTCCCATGCCTCCCCCCTCAGGACAACCAAAAAAGATAAGGCAAAGGATGTACCTTTTTGACAATGTTGCGAATTGGCTCCACAATGCTGCGAGCTTCCACTGTACCGACTGTTACACTTGGTAGCAAAGGAGTAAACGCAAAGTAGTTACGAGGTGATATAACCTGAACATCGTATGAGGAATTCTTCAGATTTTTCAAGAAACTTGTTCCAGCCCAACCAGTTCCAATAACCACCACCTTCTTTCTCTGGTTACCGGTCACAGGTGAATCAACAAACTTCGCACCATTGTCGGCAATTGCCTCAGAATAAGCCACAAGACCGCCACCACTGCAAAGTTAGAGACAGATGTGGGTAAAGATCATATTCTAGTATCTTTGTCAGTACCAGAAACACAAATCTCTAGCATAAAGGCTAGTGTAAATATTACATTTATTTACCGTAAAACAGATCTAATTGAAGTATAAACTCTTTGCAAATCAAGTATGCTTTAAGCTACTTCATGGCGTTATTGCACGACATAATAAGTTGCAAGAATCCCACAAATGGAAAGTCAGAGAGAGATGGAAGTAAATGTTAATGGATGTTCAGCAGATAATATTTTAATTATTTTATATACAGCAAGCGCCAATACCTAGCACAAATAGCTGGAGGAAAATGGTGTAAATGAACTTTTGCTTACGAGAAGACAAACTCTTTGCTTATCAAGCATTATCTAAGTTACTTCATAATAGTAAAGCAACAAAGGAGCCGTTACAAAGCAAAAAGAGGTGCTTTTGCTCATGCTTCTGGACTTCTCTTCTTTTGATAGATTTACTTTCAAAACATAATTTGGATGCTCTAAAATAGTTCAGCTTAACTTTTAAGATTTATCAGTTTTCCTCGCATCTTGGATTCATAGAGCATCAGGGTGAGAAAACCATTAGCATGTCAATTTAGCTGTAAAGCGTACACGCAAGAAAAATGAGTAACCAAAAGTTCTCAGACCATATCTAAGCAAAAGCAAGGATATTCCTAAAATCTAGGAAGGAAATATTTATAAAAAAATCATATATCCACCTTCCTTTCCTGTCTCTTCGAGTCTTTTAGAGGTTGCATGTTTCCAGAGGCGGATCTACATAGGGCTTAGGGGGTTCAACTGACCCCCCTGACTTTTATAGAGTTGCCACTTTGACCCTTGAAGTATTTTAGATTTACTATATTCACCCTGAAAAAATTACAGCTGACCCCTGAAAAGGAAAAAAAAATCATCTCCTTCTCATATTTGTTCCTCCTGCTAAGGTCATAGTTTATGGTATAACTGTATAATGAAGGTCATTATAATAAGGAACTCAGAGGTTTCTCAAGTCTTTCAGTTAGTTAAAACAATCCAGATATATTGTTGCTGACATTAGTAACCTTACACTAATGTGAAGGTGCAGACTTCCACCAGGTTACAACCTAGATCCCTAACCTCTGGATGTTCCGTGTACTTGGTGATTTTCATGGCTTTGATTGCACCAAGTTACTTAATGAGGCTATCTCAGGATTAAAATGTGTCATACCGGTGGCATATCGAGCAAAAACATATTTTGATCATTGGATCACCTCATTAAATGACAAGATGCAATCAAGGCCATGAAAGTCATTTAATGTCCCTATCAACATAGTCGCAATTCAGAGGTTCCGGATCCTTGCATCTTATATCATTTCACCAAATTCACATTTGATTTATACATGTACCCTGAGCTACCAGCTGTGTTCATGGATTCATCCTTTTCCAGGGCAACTCCCATAAATATTAGATAAACTATAATGACATTATGCTGAGCAGAGGATTGCTATTGCCCATCCACCACAGACCACTCCAATAAGAAATTCAAGAGTAAACTGATTTAGTGCAAGAAGGCGCCTCATGTTTGCTCAAACCACAAATTTATTATATTTGACATGATCTCTGAGATTTCCAATAATCATTGTGAAGCAATCCCTAAATGAATCAGTTGACAACATATTCAGAAGCATGCTCCAATGATCACTATCATTGCTAATCTCAGGAAACTAATCTAAAATTCTAAATCAGAATAGTTACATTGATCGTAAAATCACACAAACAATCAAGTAAACACCTCAAGTAAAGCGTATCCTGATAACAGAAGCTTTTATCCACTCTAAGAAGTTCTAAATCAAAATTACCGAAAATTAAGTAAGTTTACTGAAATTATCAATATTACTGCAAAACTCCATAAAATAAAGTGATCCAATATCATAACCTTTTCATTAACTATCAAATCATAAACATTATCTAATATCTATTACTCATAATCTGACAATTACCTTATATCATAACTTCATAAACAAGCACATGAGAATTGATAACAACAAAAACATTCAATAATACACATTTCAAAACTACTCCTACAGCTCTACCGGTATCAAATCAACGATTCGGAATGGTACAAGCTATCAACACCTCAGCTGTAATTTAATCTCTAAATGTACAAACAACAAAAATTCAGCAATCAAAATCAGAAAACAACACAACAGAGTTTAAAACAGAACAAAGGAAGAATACCTGACGGTGCAGACGATGAGCAGCCTAGAGAGAGAAGGATTATCACGGAAAGTTCTGGAAAACCTCTCGTACACATTCAAAATTCTCATATTCGCTTCAAAAATTTCTACCAACAGAAACAGATCTGATCTGATCACAGTTAGCCTACAATACAAGATGCAACGACTAATTAGCACACAAATCACGTGATTAAATGAAGAAAGATAGAGAGAGAAACTTTTCTCACTGTGTGTGTGTGTGAGAGAGAGAGGGAAATGGAAATGATGATTCCGCCAAAGTGGGAGGGAGCCTTGTTGCCTTTTGCTTCTGTTTTATCTTGGAGCTCAAGATACAGACACGTGCACATAAGGGGGAGAAGGAGGAAAAATTGGAGGTGTCTTTGGTTAGGTTGGTAATGGCGCACAATTCCTGCGTGTTTGTGTGGGTACCCACTGCTGGATCTTATAATTTTGACTTCGCTTTTAAGGCCGCTAACATTTCCGGTTTGTGTGGGAAGAAATTTGGGATGAAATGAAAGAAAATGAAATCTTATAAAAAAATTATTTTTGATATATCTGTTTTATCTCTCATTTTTTTTATTTTATTAAGGGTACAAATATAATGTTAGATTTTTTTTTCTTTTCTTTCCTTCCTTCCTAATCAAGAGCACCTTGGGGGAAATTAAATTCCTTCTCTTCCCTTTCCTTCCCCTCCCTTTATTTCTTAAAATGCATAAATAACACTAAAAAAAAATCAAAAATAGTATTTCTTTTACCTTTAAAACTACTCCCTCCTCCCTAAATGTTTGTCTCATTTCCCCTTTTTCTTTGTCCTAAAAAGTTAATCTCATTTTCAAAATTAAAGCTTCAAAATCACTAAATTTTCAAAATTGTAACATTTAGGGACGGAGTATTACATAACGGCGGTGTATATTATCAATAATTTTCAAAGCGTTCGTAAAAATAATCAAAATTAAAGCTTTAAAATCACTAAATTAAAATGTTTGAAAAGTCAAATGGGATAAACATTTAGGGACGGAGGGTGTACTACTTTGCCCCTTTTTTTTTTTGTACTTCAAAAAAATAATAGGAGTACTATATAAAAAAATTCCCATCTTTAATTAATTTTAATTATTAAATTAATATATTTTATATTTAAAATAAACTTGGTATTTTTTATCACGCCATGAACAGAGATAATGTAATATACACCCACTTTCTTCATTCCATAACATTTTGCACTATTTTGTGAATGAAAAGGTTAAAAATGTAATGTGTGGGATAAAATGAATCTTTTCTCAAACAATTCATTTAAAATGACCATTTTTTTTTAAAACTCGCAAATAGATGTAGCGAATTTATATTTTTCTCGCTCAAACTCGCTACTCCAAATAGCGAATTGAAATTTCCTCCATTTTATTATTAATGTTTATGAAATTTTTCAAATAAAAAAAGTTGCGATTTCAACAAAGATAGAATTTACAAAAATATTAATTCTCCGTACCAACTCAAATTGCAAATCAATCGTTTTGATACGAAAATTATGTTTTGATAAAGGAAATTAAGAAAAAATATTACCGTCTCAAAATGAATATTTTGAAAAAAAATCTACTTATTTAAAAAATTATTTCCTTCATTTAAAAAATGACTATTATTTTCGTCCCAAAATGAATAACTAAAAAAATAATAATATTCTTTTTGTCAAAAAAATGAATATTATTTCCTATGTCCCAATGAATATTTTAGAAAAGAAGACTAGTTCATTCGTCTCAAAAATTAATGTAAACGCCTTCGTCCCAAACCTAGGTTACTGATTTGCAAAATTAAACTTTCAGGTTGGGGATTGTAAACTTGAAACATATTCAGGTTATCACTATGCAATTTACCCCTTTTAAAAAAATCATAAATATCATAATAAAATTAAAGAAATGAAATTGCTAATTGGAGTAGCGAGTTTGAGCTAGAAAAATATAAACTCGTTATATTTAATAGCGAGTTTTGAAAAAATAATCATTTTGGCAAATAGTTTGAAAAAGTTGTAATTTTGAGAAATATATTTCTAAAAATGAATTATTTGAGAAAAAAATGGGGATAAAATTTACAAGTAAAAAGGCAAATGGAGTATTTAAGCTAGAAGTACAATTTTGATTGATTTTTATTTTTTTTTTGGTGAATTTTTAGCGTGTACTCCCTCCGATCCGTCCGAAAAGGCACAAATTTTCTTTTTGGGTGTCCCATTTAAAAAGACACTTTTCCAAAAAGGAAAATTTTTATTATTATTTCACCCACTCATTCTCTCTACTACTTTACTTTTACACTCACAACATTCTCTCTCCTAACTATTTCTCCCACTCATTCTCTCTCCTATTTAATTTTTCATACTCACAACATTTAAACTTTTTCTCTTTCCTACATCATTTTCCTTAATTTGCGTGCGAGGTTGGTTTTGTGCCTCTTCGGACGGGACGGAGGGAGTATTTGATGGAGAGAAAAAAAAATCTTGATGAAATCAGAACCGCAAGACACATTGCCACTAGCATCTATTTCAAATTAAGAACCCGCGTGGCATGAGAAGTTTGTTTAATTAAATTAACGCCTTACATTATTAAGCCTAATAATAATTCAATAATTCATCATAAACGTGAAGTTGTACGACACTAGCAACAAGGAACAGGTCATAGTTTGATACCTCCACCGTCGCCTCGAAGGTCACCGACTACATTTTGGACTTTTCGTGGATTGTATCTCTGCTTCTCTAGTTTATGCTGTACCAAAATGGCATTTCTTTTCAATTTTCAATTTTTTTTTTTATGTTTTTAATGATTCCAGTCACAAATTTTGGATATTTAGAAATGGTATATACTTGTTTTTAAAAAATGGCACTTCTCAGTTACAAAATAAATATCGTATTTGACTTATCAATATTTTTTAAAAAGATTATAAAATTGAATTAAATTTCTTTTTTTAAATAAAAAGATGATATTTATTTTGAAACGAAACAAAATTAAAAATATTACATTTAAGAATTTATTATAGAAATGGAGTATATAAGTACTAGCCATGAGCCTAGCTCTTAGACACTTGGTTTTTCTTTGAGGTCAAGAGTTTCATTCCCGTGTTGTATTTGAAATAGTATTATGTTGAAAAATAAATTGTTAGGATTTGATTTCTTTTTGAGTCATAGAAGAAGATTAATTGATCGATAAAAAGTGCAAGATATGAATCGAAAGCTGATTTGAAGTCCGAAAAGGAAAAGAAGAAGATTTAAAGCTAATCTGTGTCAAGTTATGGACAGAGCCAGTCTTGTAAAATTTGAGGCCCTAAACTAATTTTTTAGGCGGGGCCTCCTATTTGAAGTATGTAATTTTTAACCAAACAAATAAAGATATGATCATTATCAATCTAGTAAGTAACAATATTTCATAATAAATAAAAATATGATATATCATAATATCCTTATACTCCATCCGTCCCTAAATGTTTGTCCCATTTGACTTTTTTGTTGAACTTTGACCACAAATTTATGAGAGATTAATCATGTTCATGAAATTCTAAAAGTTGTTGTTGCTAATATTATTAATGGTGAATCAATAGGAATTTTTAGAATTTCATGAACATAATTAAATTGTCATATATTTGTGATCCAAGTTCAACTAAAAAGTCAAATGGGACAAACATTTAGGGACGGAGGAAGTATGATACTATATAAACACATTTATCTTAGCATAATTATAATTAGAAGCAAAATCATGAATCAAAGTTGAATAATCAACTTTATCAACTAGATTTTTCTCAATCGATATCAAAGCTAGCCCATTTAGACTTTACTAATACATCGTACTTCGAATATAATTTTTTATCAACTTTAACTTCAAAAAACTTTTTTCACCAGATGCATCTGTAACCGGTGTAGTCAACAAATCTGATAAGCAATCTTCATGTTGGATCACATTTGTACAGTTGTATTAATAATAACATTATTTCTTTTATACACCAAATTTTGTGCAATAAGCCCTTGGTATTTTTGGCCATCGTTTGTGAACTTGAAATTTATCTGTCTGAATTAATTTGTTTGGCAGTTATTTATCAAAGGCATTCCATTAGCAGATGGGGATTGGGGCTTTTCAATTAGGACTTCTAAAAAAAGCACAAATCAATCTCAAATCACATTATTCAATTAGGCATTTTCAATTAGAGTTTTTCGAAATCCATCAAGGGATGGAAATTGGAGAATGAGAACGAATTACCTGATTATTTGATGGTGGTGTGATGCAAACTGCAGGCGTCTGGATGCTCTGCGGCAGCGACAGCGGTGGGCGTTGGACTTAACGTAGGTAGCGTAACTAGCCAATAGCGACGTTCTTTTTTCTCCCCTTGAATCTTTATTTTCGTTTTTTTTAAGTAATGCCCAGTCAAAAGAATTTAGGGGAAAAATAAATTTTGGCTTTTTTTTTAATGTGGAATGTTGTTGAATTTGTGTGGGCCAAATATTGACTTATGTTAAGTTTTGGGGTTAAAATTGGATTTACCTAATACATATACACAAAAAATTTTGAGGCCCCTAAATTAGCCCATTTTTTGTGGCCCTAGACCATGGCCTCACTTGTCTTGAGCCATGGTCGGGACTCGGCCCTAGTTATGGAGTCTAAATCTGTTGGAATATTGGGAAAATATTAGGGTGTGAATTGAAAAGTCAAAGGTCTAAAATTGAAAAGACAAGACTGTTCAAATTCTTTGAACTGCTCGGCCGAGCAAGGCATAAGCCTCTACGAGCATGACTAATTCGTAAAACTATCATCCTCTGTTGGCCTCTGCTCGGGCGAGTCACCAAAGTGCTCGGCCGAGCAACTTGCCTGTGCTCGGGCGAGGCACCAATGGTGCTCGGCCGAGCAGATGCTGTCCGTTCAGATTAAAGTCTGAATAGGTGCCAGGTTGAAAGGGTGTGACTTTTGTGGAAAAATCACAACTGTTCTGGCTTGATTTTACCCTATATATAGAGACCCCTATTCCTTCATTCAGTCATCAAGTAATCCAACCAAGCTATTATCAAATCTTTGTTCAAGAATCCAAGTCTCTCTCTCTCTCCCTCATTCAAAGTGTTCTTGAAGTTCAAAGTATTCGTTCATCATTCCTTCTTTAAAGTTTGAAGACTAAGAGCAAGTCTTATTTTGGTTCGCCCGTCAAGGTTAGTTAAAGTGCACACTAACTCTTGGTAAAAAGCGTTGTATCTTGGGAGACATTCGCCATCAATCCGTTTGCACAATTACGGAGGCGAAATATTGTCTTAAGGAGATTTGCTTCGGCATACCTCGCTTTAATCTCCTTCATTTGATTTTCGTATTGAAGATATCTAAACATATACAAACAACAATCTTAAGAAAATATTTCTCAGGTATTTGTTTTGATTTTATCTTCTCTACTTCATCTTTTTCTTATTGAATTTTCTGTTTTTCGTAACAGAAAATGGCTAATCGAAATGACTCATTTAGTAGTGAGACTATTGCAACGAATACTAATGCAATAGGGAGTACTTCAAGTGCTAATCAACTCATGATGCCACCGGCCTCGCAGTACGAGAAACCGGAGAAGTTCAATGGGGCTGATTTCAAACGTTGGCAACAGAAAATGTTGTTTTATCTCACAACGCTTGGACTAGTAAAGTTCTTATGGGAAGAATGTCCCGTAGCGGCTGAAGGTGTAGTAGATAAGGCTACACAAATGGCTATTGATGCATGGAAACATGCAGATTATCTATGCCGGAACTACATCTTGAATGGACTAGACAACACATTGTATAATGTGTACTACTCCATTCAAACTGCAAAAGGACTTTGGGATTCTCTCGACAAGAAATACAAAACCGAAGATGCTGGAACAAAGAAGTTCTTTGTTGCAAAATTTTTGGATTTTAAAATGAATGATTCTAAAACTGTAATGAATCAGGTCGAATAGATGCAAGTCCTATTGCATAACCTTGAAGCCGAAGGGATGCAATTGAGTGAGTCCTTCCAAATTGCATGTATGATTGAGAAGTTGCCTCCTTCATGGAGAGACTTCAAAAACTATCTCAAGCACAAGCGCAAAGAGATGTCAATGGAAGACTTGCTAGTTCGTCTTCGCATTGAAGAAGACAATCGAAGTGCAGAAAAGAGAGCCACTGCACGGAACATGGAAGCAAAGGCTAACATGGTGGAAGATTCCGAAAGGGATATTTGCTAGATGGCATATTTAAGGCAAATGCTGTTGTAGTGGACAAGAAGTCCACATATTTGTACCCTCAAGTGTTAAATAAAATTGACAATTCTATTTACTTGTGCGAGTCTTCTAATTTATGTCATGATCGTTTAGGACATATGAATCGTGCTTCTTTGAGAAAGCTTGTTGGTTTAGGACTTATTCCAAAACTTGATTCAATGAAAGGTCACAAATGCGAAGTTTGTGTTGAAGCAAAGTTTTCAAAGAAACCTTTTAAACCAGTTGAAAGGACTAGCCAACTGTTGGGATTAATCCATAGTGATCTATGTGATTTAAAGTTTGTCCCAACTCGAGGCGGTAAGAAATACTTTATTACTTTTATTGACGATCGAAGTAGATATTGTTATGTCTATTTGCTAAGTAGTAAAGATGAAGCAATGGATGCTTTCACTACTTACAAAACTGAAGTTGAAAATCAACTTGAAAAGTCAATTAAAATATTAAGGTTCGATAGGGGTGGTGAATATGAATCAACGGAATCTAGTAACCTATGTTCCAAATTCGGTATCATTCATCAAACAACTGCACCCTATACTCCGCAGCAAAATGGTGTTGCTGAGAGGAAAAATAGAACTATCAAGGATATGGTTAACTGTATGCTTGGAAGTTCGGGTTTACCGCAGAACTTGTGGGGGGAAGCGGTGTTGTCCGCTAACTTTATGTTGAATAGGATTCCACACAAGAAAACTGGTTCTATACTATATGAATTGTGGAAAGGAAGAAAGCCTTCCTATAAATTCCTCAAAGTGTGGGGGTGTCTCGCAAAGGTTGCCGTTCCACCTCCTAAATGGTCAAAGTTAGGACCTAAGATCGTTGACTGTGTATTTATTGGATATGCAATGAATAGCAGTGCGTACAGATTCTTAGTACAAAAATCTGAAGTAAATGACATTCATGTCAATACAATAATTGAATCTCGTGACGCTGAATTCTTCGAGGACGTGTTCCCTATAAAAAAGGATATTTGTGAAAACACTCCTAAGAGACCACGTGAAAACACTTCTGAAAACAATGAAGATGTTGAACCAAGAAGAAGCAAGAGAGCTAAAATTGCTAAAACTTTTGGTCCAGATTTTATCTCTAACTTTATGATTGAAGATGAGCCTCAATCATTTAAGGAAGCCATGAACAGCTCTGAATCCATATTCTGGAAAGAAGCTGTAAATAGTGAGATTGAATCCATTTTAAGTAACAACACTTGGCAAGTGGTTGATCTTCCAAAAGGTTCTAAACCAATAGGATGCAAATGGATTTTCAAAAAGAAACTAAGACCGGATGGTTCCGTGGACAAATACAAGGCTCGTCTTGTTGCAAAAGGATATCGTCAAATGGAAGGATTTGACTTCTTTGACACATACTCTCCTATTACAAGAATTACTTCAATTCGAATCTTAATAGCCATTGCAGCTTTGTATAATTTGCATATACATCAAATGGATGTAAAGACTGCATTTTTGAATGGTGATTTGAATGAAGAAATTTACATGGAGCAGCCCGAAGGCTTCAAAGTAAAAGGACAAGAGCACAAGGTATGCAAACTTGTTAAGTCCTTGTATGGATTGAAGCAAGCTCCTAAACAATGGCATGAGAAATTTGACAATGTCATGATTAGGAATGGTTTTATCACAAATGAATGTGATAAATGTGTATACTCAAAGAAATTTGATAACACATACTCCCTCCGTCCCACCCGAATTTGGACAAATTTCCTTTTTGGGCGTCCCATCCGAATTTGGACGGCCCAAAATGGAAACCTTAAATCACTATTCTCTCCACTCATTCTCTCTCCTACATTATTTTAATACTCACAACACCATTATAATTTACTATTCCCTCCACTCATTCTCTCTCCTATTTTTAAATTATACTCACAACATTTACCTTTTCCTTAATCTCCGTGTAAAGTAACTTTGTCCAAATTCGGGTGGGACGGAGGGAGTATGTATTTATTTGTTTATATGTAGATGACATGCTCATATTTGGCCATGACATTGATGTTATAAATAAAACAAAGAAAATGTTTATCAATAACTTTGATATGAAAGATATGGGTGAAGCAGATGTAATCTTGGGAATGAAAGTCTCAAGAACCTCCAATGGAATTAGTTTGTCTCAAACACATTATGTTGATAAAATGATTGAGAGATTTAATTCTCATGGAATTAAAGAAACTAATAATCCATTTCTGCCCCATATAGTTCTTCATAAGAACACTGGGAATGCGAAGCAACAGTTAGAGTATTCTCAGATCATTGGAAGCCTAATGTACTTAATGCAATAAAGACAAGGCCGGATATAGCTTATGCTGTAAGTAAGCTGAGTCGTTTTACTAGTAATCCTAATAATGAGCATTGGAATGCATTATTAAGAGTTTTAGGATACATAAAACGAACTAGAGATTATTCATTGCACTATAGCAATTATCCTCCTGTAGTTGAAGGATATAGTGATGCAAATTGGATATCTGATATAGATGAATCCAAGTCTGCTAGTGGCTATGTATTTACTCTTGGCGGAGGTGCCATATCATGGAAATCTTCTAAGCAAACATGTATAGCTCGATCAACGATGGAATCTGAGTTTATTGCTTTAGATAAAGCTGGTGAAGAAGCTGAATGGCTTAGACACTTTTTAGAAGATATTCCCCTTTGGCCAAAACCCGTGCCTGCTATATGTATACACTGTGATAATCAAGCAGCTATAGCAAGGGCAGAGAATTTTATATACAACGGCAAATCTCGACACATACGTCGTAGACATAACACCGTTAGACAGTTACTCTCCAATGGAACGATTTTGATTGATTTCGTGCGATCAAAGGATAACCTAGCGGATCCATTTACTAAAGGTTTATCTAAGGAGAGAATAAACTGTGCATCGGAAGAAATGGGGCTAAAGCCTAAACAAATATAAATCAACTTGATGGAAACCTAACCTGGCGACTGGAGATCCCACGGACTAGGTTCAATAGGAAAAAACAAGTCATGATTGATTTGAGGGAAGCACTTGGAAGTTTATCTTCATCCCATTTCTATATATGATGCAAAAGTGGGGTAATGTAGGATACTCTTTATAGCACATCACCTATGTTAGTGTGAACATGGCCGGTTCGTTGAGAATTTTACTTAGGCAAATTCTCTAAAGCACTCGCAGAACCAAGAAAGTTCAGGGCCGAAATAATGAACACAATAGAGAACCAAAATCTGATATGAGATTTAAATGTGTTTGGTCTATTATTTAAGCTTACAATAACGTCTGACAGTTCAATACGTTACGTACACTGATCAGCCAAGTAAGCTCGATAGATTCTTACTAAAGAAGGTTCAAAGCGAAAGCCACCTATCTTGATGCATTTACTTCTCAGCTATGCTCTTCTTCTTCTTTCTTTTTCGTGTCGACTTCTTCCATTCATGTGGGGGATTGTTGGAATATTGGGAAAATATTAGGGTGTGAATTAAAAATTCAAAGGTCTAAAATTGAAAAGACACGACTGTTCAAATTCTTTGAACTGCTCGGCCGAGCAAGGCATAAGCCTCGACCGAGCATGACAGACCAGAAACTATCATCCTCTGTTGGCCTCTGCTCGGGCGAGTCACCAAAGTGCTCGGCCGAGCAACTTGCCTGTGCTCGGACGAGGCATCAATGGTGCTCGGCCGAGCAGATGCTGTCCGTTCAGATTAAAGTCTGAATAGGTGCCAGCTTGAAAGGGTGTGACTTTTGTGGAAAAATCACAACTGTTCTGACTTGATTTTACCATATATATAGAGACCCCTATTCCTTCATTCAGTCATCAAGTAATCCAACCAAGCTATTATCAAATCTTTGTTCAAGAATTCAAGTCTCTCTCTCTCTCCCTCTCCCTCATTCAAAGTGTTCTTGAAGTTCAAAGTATTCGTTCATCATTCCTTCTTTAAAGTTTGAAGACTAAGAGCAAGTCTTATTTTGGTTCGCCCGTCAAGGTTAGTTAAAGTGCACACTAACTCTTGGTAAAAAGCGTTGTATCTTGGGAGACATTCGCCATCAATCCGTTTGCACAATTACGGAGGCGAAATATTTTGTCTTAAGGAGATTTGCTTCGGCATACCTCGCTTTAATCTCCTTCATCTGATTTTCGTATTGAAGATATCTAAACATATACAAACAACAAAAACTTGGAGAAGTTTGAGTAGAGGTCTAAGTACTCGGGGAGGAGAAAAGGGGGAAGGAGGGGACCAAAATTGCAAAGGAAGTTCGGCAGAGCTATGAGACCAAGGAGCTAGGCTGAATAGATCAGGTCTGAAATTTGGGTTGATTATGTTTCCTTTTTTCAGCAGGATTTCTATTTAAAATAAGTGTAGGGTTTTCTCTTGTACAGCTATATAAACCAAGTGATGATCATAAACATGGGTATTCTAATGTGGTATGCAATCAATAATTATATCATTCGAACTGGTTATTTCTTTAGTTTTCATTGATTTTCTAGTTCGTTGGTACAGTTCAATTTGTTCTCATTTATTTCTTTAGCTTAATGTTTCAAAGTTGTGAATTCTTGTGATTAAATAATTCGTACACATAATTAGAGAGTTTGTAATCTGTGATTTTCCTTATTAATAATAGATGTTCTCTATCTGTTTTTTAACTTATTCAAGTTGGTGAATCATATAAATACAAGTGTTCGTGTATATTATATACTACTCCCTCTGCACCTAAAACATTTAAAATGAATATTTGAAATATTTTTATTTTCCCCTAATATTAACATGAACATTCCCCTAGCTAGTTTAGAAAAAAAAGAAAAGCATGGAATGAAGTTAGAGCATTGAAAATTGATGTAGATTCCAAGATAGGTTTTGTCTCTTGAACTTCTTCGCTTCTTTTGGGTCTGAAATTTCAAGTCCATCCCTCAACCTCGTGCTTCTAGATTGATAGTTTGTAGACGGGCAATCGACCAACATATGCATCGTACTTTACCCATTTACATCAAATAATGCAACGTACTCCTTAGTGTCTAAAAAATGCAACGTACATTTTAAGTGGTTATCAAATAATGCAATCAAATTCTTTTTTAACTAACGAACATTAATAACTTAACCGAAAGTTAGAATGAAATTTTCAAATTTAACCTTTGTGTTTAAAGAATGTTAAATCAACCTCCATACTTATAATCGTTGAATGAGAATGATAGAATACAAACACCAAAACATCATCTCTCACCCTCGTCTCCTAACCTTACCGCCCCACAGCCAATGAACCTCCATAGCCAACCATTCACCTCCACAACCACCATAATGCAGTTCACAATCACCATAGTTCAAATAAGAAGATTTATTACCTTTTTATTTTTAAATCTCATCCCAACTATAACCTGCCCCTAAATAATAAAGAGCTAAAGATTTAATTTACAAATTCATATTTAAAATCAAAACTGGAAGTTGCTAGTGAAATAAAATATGGAGTTAAGTTGTAAGAGTACCGGAGAAGAAGAAGGTGAACGGTGGCGGAGGGGAAGAGTTAAGTTGTAAGAGTTAAGTTGCTTATCTTCCAAAATGTGCATTTTCCTCAAATTAACCACTGCTGGAATGAGTCGTTTAATTGATAGGATGATACTGTTTGCTTAATTTCATTTTTTGATATACTGGATAATTAGATTCAAAGGCATATAGGGTAGAAGGGTGTTTTGAAATCCGGTGGGTATACTGCTGCTACAAGCGGTGTGACTAGAGAGAAGGAGTTGGGGGTGGAGTTGTTGGCCCATGAAGGATGAGGAGTGACAAATGTGGCTTTGTTGGTGTAGGTTTTGGTGGAAGAAGTTAAAGTTCAGATCGAACGGGAGTTGGTCTCAATAGTTGTTTATGCTTCCATTCTTAGCTGTTTAATTTATGTACCCCCAATATTTATATGGTTGAATTCAGATCCAATGCCGATTTGCTTTTGAGATCTGCTATATAACCATCCTGAAAAGTGTGAATGGGGTGGGGGCTGCTGCATGTGGTAACAGTAATCGGAGTACAGTTGTAAGAGTACCGGAGAAGAAGAAGGTGAACGGTGACGAAGGGGAAGAGAGAAGATGGAGAGGCAAATGGGAAGTGGAAAGATGGTTGCTGGGTTTGAGGGTTGGATTGGGGAGATACGGGTTAACTATGGTGGGGGAATATTTGAAGAAGTTGTTTCCTTGATATGTTTAAATGTTTTTTTAATGCCTTTTAATTTAGGTAGTAAATTCTTTAAAATAAAAGTATCATTCAATTTTAAAAATTATATTGGAATTAATATTATATTATATTATATTAATTAATAATATATATATATAATCAAATATTTAAATATTAAATTTTAATATGTTAATTTATGCATGAAAAAAACATTAATCTTAA
The DNA here is from genome assembly GCA_022495995.1 of Adenophora triphylla var. japonica. Classification (NCBI taxonomy): domain Eukaryota; kingdom Viridiplantae; phylum Streptophyta; class Magnoliopsida; order Asterales; family Campanulaceae; genus Adenophora; species Adenophora triphylla. The sequence continues at coordinate 32,257 of JAFEMH010000252.1, read as the reverse complement.
AAAAAAATACTAATTATGAAGATTATTTGCACAAGCATACCAATTATAATGATATAAATTATTATTTCAAAAATATAAATAAAGATATAAATTATGATTTCAATCTCTCCAAGAAAAAAAAAAAAGGGCATTAATACTCGTTAAATATTTAGTTCGTGTTAATTTCGTCACAAGGTGTTAACTATATTTAACGTCATCCATTTTTTAACTTGAAAATTGCATTATATGAAAAAAGTTATAAAAGTACGATGTATTTTTTAGACACTAAAAACTACGTTGCATTATTTGATGCAAAGGAGTAAAGTACATTACCTATAAAAGTATTTTCTCGTTTGGGGACCTAAAAGGTTGAAGTCAATTTCCCAGCTTCCTGGTAAAATGAAAAGAAAAGAAAAGTACTTACTTAGCCATAAAAGGAGTGTATAATTTTAATTTATTAAGAAATTAAAAAAATGTGAGTTTTTTTTTTTTTTTTTTTTGTAGGAATACACATATACTCCCTCCGTCCCAATAAAAAAAGCTTCACCAATTTTCTAAAAGGGCGTCCCGTTAGAAGCTTCACATTTCCTAAAATGATAAAGAATCTTTACTATTCAACCCACTCATTATCTCTCATATTTCACTTTTATACTCACAACACTTTTCAAATTTACTATTTTCTCCAATCATTCTCTCTCCTATTTTACTATTACACTCACAACATTTTCTCCACCCTTAATTTGTGTGCCGAACCAAAATGGTGAAGCTATTATCGGGACGGAGAGAGTATTATCTTGAGTGTATAATTATAATATTATACTCCCTCCGTCCCAGACCAAGGGTCCTCGGGGGAGATTTCACGCTTCTTAAGAATTTTTTTTAAAGTGGGTAGAAAATTTTAGGAGAGAGAATGTAAAAGTTAAATGTGTGGTAGGAAATATGAGAGAGAATGTAAAAGTTAAATGTGTGGTAGGGAATAGGAGAGAGAATGTAAAAGTTAAGAATATTTAATAGGAGAGAGAATGAGTGGGAGGAATAGTAATGGTTTTTTTGTAAATATATGGAGATGATAAGGGTATAAATATATGAAAAACTTTCCATTTAAGGAAAGGGACTCTTGGTCTGGGACAGACCGAAAGGAAAAGTAAGACTCTTGGTCTGGGACTGAGGGAGTAATAGTATTACAAGTGTACATTGAAATTAAAAGAAAACAATAACAAACAAGAAAGCCACGTTGGACGCAAATATGACTTCTAAGGCTATGTCCAATAATCCAACCACCAAAAAACATTCAACTACCTTCATATCACGACACCTCATCTTCTCTCTCCATCCACTTAATCATTCAACTACTTTCTCAACTACACCCCCCACAATAAGCTAGTTTAGTTTAAAATTCAACTCCTCTCAATTCATCATTCTATATCCCATTATTTTGAGTGTTTTTTTTTTGTGTCCAAATCAAATGAAACTTATATCAATTTGTAGGGGAAAAAAAATGGTTAATTTTGGTGAAAAAAAATTAAAAAAAAATTAATTTACTAGGTGATAATTTAACTCAAATTGAAAAAATGAGTGTTTTTTTTTTGTGTCCAAATCAAATGAAACTTATATCAATTTGTAGGGAAAAAAAAATGATGAATTTTGGTGATTTTTTTTTTTTTTTTTAAAATCATTTATTATGAGATAATTGAGCTTAAATAATTGGGTGAAAAAATGATAAAGTACGGACCAATCAGAGCGTGACAAGTGGCGGCTTAGGAAAAAAAGAAAAAAAAAAAGACAAAACATTTCAGCTTCACTCGCCTCTTCCGTGTGTGAGTTACACTCTCCCTCTCCGGCCCAATAGAATTGAGACACGTGTCCAAGGCGGGACCCACCCCCATTTCTCCAACCCGGTTGAACAAATCCAACTCCCTCAACTCAACTCCCCCAATTCAACCACCTTATTGGACCAACTAAACCCTCCACCTCACCCTCAACCCCCAATTCAACCACCTTATTGGAAATAGCCTAACTCTAGGAGTCTTTTGAGTCCTTTTGCCAAGGGTTGTGAAAATAATAAAATATGCATGCTTCCTCCATCTTTTTTTTTTTTTTTTTTTTTGCCACATTTTAGTTTTAATGATCAATTTATATGAATTTTGAGTAAATATTAATGTCGATTTAATCATTATAATAAAATCTTTAAAAAATTGTTATCTATAGATCACTAATTGATTTATTAATAATAATTTTTAGAATTTTATTAGGCTGATTATATTCACATTAATTTTTTTGTCATATTTCATTAGTTTTGACCACTAAAAGTAGCAAAACAAACTAAGATTGAGGGAGTTTTGTTTTTTTTTTTTTTTTTTTTATCAATGACTAATTAAGTTGACCAATTGTGGTTTAGTAACCCAGTTTAACTTATTCTAATCACCAAGGTGGCCCAAGATTTATAAAACTAAAATCTATATACTCCCTCCGTCCCGCCGATCTTAAGAAAGCTTTCCATTTTAGCCGTCCCGACAATTTTAAAAATTCCAAAAATGAAAAAGAATCTTTACTATTTCCTCCACTCATTATCTCTCCTACATTATTTTAATACTCACAACACCATTATAATTTATTATTTTCTCCACTCATTCTCTCTCCTATTTTACTATTACACTCACAACATTTACTATTTTCTTAATCTCCGTGCCATTTGAAACTTTCTTAAGATCGGCGGGACGGAGGGAGTATATATCTATAAATCTATAAATATATTAAAGCAAAGTTGTTCCTAAATTTGACAAGTTGGAGCCCAAAAATATCACTATCAAGGGGCTAAAAATGGAAATTGATTCAAGACATGATTTTAGCAAATGATTTTGGAAAATGGGTGAAGAGAAAGTGGAAAAATGTCTATACTACTCACACTCTTTGAATTTTTTTTGGAAATGTGCAATTTTTTTTCTTTTTCATTAATTAATCAACACTAGATGTCTAGACTATGTTAATTATTTCTTTAAAAAATTATTGTTTAATGAGCTTTAAAATTTATTATTTTTAAGAAAAAAATACTTCATTTTTAGTCTAATAAATTCATTAAACAGTTATAATCTAAATATATATTCTTAAATTTTAGACTAAATTTATTGTTTTTTATCTATAAATATATTAAAGCAAAGTCGTTCCTAAATACTCCCTCTGTCCCGCTACAAATCGCACACTTTCTATTTTGGGCGTCCCATTACAAACCGCACACTTCCTAAAATGGCAAAAAATCTTTACTATTCCCTCCACTCATTCTCTCTCTTACATTATTTTAATACTCACAACACCATTATAATTTACTATTCCCTCCACTCATTCTCTCTCCTATTTTACTTTTACACTCAAAACATTTATATCATTATTTTTTTCCTTAATTCCCGCGCAAACAGTAACAGTGCAGTTACTAGCGGGACGGAGGGAGTATAGATATACTCCCTTCGTCCCATTATTTGGTTCACCATTTTGGCTTCGGCATGCAAATTAAGGGTGTAGAAAATGTTGTGAGTGTAATAGTAAAATAAGAGAGATAATGAGTGGAGGGAATAGTAAATTATAATGGTGTTGTGAGTATTAAAATAATGTAGGAGAGAGAATGAGTGAAGGAAATAGTAAATATTTTTTGCCAAAAAAGAAAAGGTAAAGCTTTCAATGGGATATCCAAAATGGCAAAAGGTGAAGTTATTAATGAAGCGGAGGGAGTAGTAAGTTAGAAGCGAAGAAATGTCACTTTCAAATCGGTTGTTTTGGAAAATTATGTAAGGGTATTTTCGTCATTTGACATGTGTTAGTCTTGAAAAAGTAGTAGTGGCTATCAGTATTTGATTGGCTCAAAACTGTGAAAATCTTGTACGGCATAGGCCTGTCAAAATAACATTAGTGTCTTATCAAATGTTCCATTTTTTAGCCTGTTCCAACAAATTCATTGATGTATCCAACATGTATAAAAAAAAATTCAGTTTTTTTTTTTCTTTTTCTTTTTCGATTCTATCCATCCAAATGTGATGAGAAGTACTCATAAAACTACTCTTTCCCTCCATTTTAAAATAAATATTATATTAAAAAAAAATTATGCCTTTTATGTTTTAAAATGATAGTATCATTTTTTCTCTTTGTTTGTTTGTTTCAAAAAATTAATCTCACAAAATTAAAGTTTCAAAGTCACTGAATTTCAAAACTTATAATGTAATTTAAAATGTTTGAAAAGTCAAATGACGAGACTATCATTTTGTTAATTTTGTTACAAAAAAGTTTAACATTTTTAAGATAATTACTTTGGGATGAGAGTAGTACCAAATTTTAAAAAGGCGATGAAAAATCAAAACAAAAGTATTTACCCTATACAAATGTGATAAAAAAAATCATATTTTTTTAACCCTAATATCCACATTCATTTTTGAATTTTATAAATATTACTCATTCCGTTCCTAAAAGATTGTTCTATTGTACATTTTACAATTATTAAGGAAGAGTTTCACCTTCTTGTACCTTAGTAGATTTACACTAACATTCATGCCTAAGTTTAGAAATGGGACATACTTTTTGAAACAAGTTAAAATAACAACTAGGACAATCTCTCAGGGACGGAAGGAGTATGAAAAGATATTACTTACTATTTTTTTGAATTTACAAATATGATCAAGAGGTAGAGGTGTAAGAAAATAACGTAAATTTTTAAATTATCTCTTTCCATCTAACTAATTGATGAAAAATTAATATGTCAATTATACCATGCAATAACATAATTATCTTGATTTGATTCATACTCCCTTGATTCCATAGTATTTTGAAAAAAATAGCTTTTATTCATTTCGAAAGTGATAAGTAAAGTCCCAAAATGAAAATGGGACCTATTCGTCATATTCACAATAATTATCATTTATTTCGTTCTCTTACTCGACTATTTTCACTCACAATATATAATCTTTTTCATATTTTTTCTTAATTTTTGTGTTAAATAATTTATTTGTGCATATTACTAAAGAACAAAGGGAGTAGTTATTTTCCGGAAGAGGAGATACCTGAGTAGGGTCAAGAAGAGCAGTCCATATTTATTTTTATTTGTTTGGAGTGGTTAGAAAGAAAGAAACAACTTTTATTTTATCACTTTGTTGAGAGAAAAAAGGATTTGACTTTTATTTTTAAGCGAAATGACATACTATCATTTCAATTGACATTTGAATTCACAATCACATAAATATGTCAAAATCTTACAAAAAAATGCATTTTTCTTAAGCTTAAGAAAACGAAGTTTTGTTTCTCCGCCGGTGCAAGCAGTGTCTGCATGTATAACAAAGTGTCAGTGTTATTGTAAAAGAGTGCATGTGTAACAAAGTGCCAGTGAAACGCTCTAGGGCGCGATCGCCCCTTCCTACCTAGGGCGCGATCGCCCCATTTCCACCGAACGGCACCGGGCGATCTCCCCAAAGATGGGCGCGATCGCTCCCTTTGTCCAGAAACTCAGTGCCAGTGCATGTATAACAAAGTGCCAGTGCATGTACCAAAGTGCCAAATATAGTTAGTGTAAAAGAGTGCCAAAGGCCAAGATTGCCAAATGCATCCAAGGACGGGCGCGATCACTCCCTTTGTCCCGTAAAACTCGCCAGTGCATGTGTAACAAAGTGCCAGTGCATGTGTACCAAAATGCCAGTATTATTGTAAAAGAGTGCCAGTGTGAAGAAATGTCAGCATGTATATTAAGTGTCAGTATAAAAGTTGCGGTGCATGTGTAACAAAGTGGCAATGTTAGTATAAAAAAGTGTCAGTGTGAAAAATGTTGTGAAAATCACGCCCACGCAGCGAAAAACGGACCTAGCTAGGAAGAAATAAATAAGAGCAACACACACGAAAAGTAAATCACACACAAAGGAACACACAAGAATTGTTAACCCGGTTCGTTGCAACAACAACTACGTCCGGGGGCGCTACTAAGCCAAAATATTCTCTCTAATATTTTCAGATGTTACAATTTGTTTCTAGGCTATCACATGTATTTATAGGGAACAAGAAATCAAAGACCTAGTAATAAAAGGATTCCTACTCAAGAAAGTAATCTTCTTTCTTCACAAGTCCTTCCAAATATTACTACCAAAAGGAATCACCAATGTAGGAGGAGATCTTGTCGAAATAGGAAACCAAATTGCTGCAGAATCGTGACCAGCACGGTCGCCCTTACTAGGAGCGCGTCCGCGCTAATGTCCAGAAAATCCAACGCCCTTGTTTGACATTCCAGCGCGGCCACTCTGGCCCCTAGCGCAGCCGCCCTCTTGGCCAGAAACTGCTCCGACGAATTTGAACTCCTCCTTGAACTCACCAACTCCTCCGACCGCGGTTCAATTCCTTTATCCATGGTTTTGACTCCACATCCCAACAATCTCCCACTCCGGAGACAAACCATCTATGATACCTCTTCTTGAAACAAATTTCAAGGGCCGCCTATTGCGTTGGTAGCGCCCGGCCTCTTGTCTAGTTATCCAAGTGAGTCAAGCCGAGCCTATGCTTTCAACATAACGTTTGCCTCTACCATGCTCCGAGTCTTCATTCCGAATGATCCTCCCCGCACATCCCCGCTCACTTGCTTGCTAACTATCGATCCCGAACAGCCGCGAATCCACGTGCCCCACACAATCACAAGCTTGGAACCTTTGTGTGTTCTTTGCAACCCATCGCATCACCGTTCTAGATCCCGCTCCCACGCTTGACCAAATTGGCTCCACGTCGGCCGACTTCATTACCCAATTTTCTATCAACATACCGTTTAGTGAAATTTCTCCCACCATGGCGATCTCGGCCACCACCATTCATCATTGGGATGCGCCTTCGTTTCCCCCAACGACTCATGTTGCATGTGGTATACAACATATTTTCCACGCCGCCACGAGCCACCAAGCTAGCTCCGCGGTTTACCTTCCATGTCCCACAACCGAAGGTCACCACACAACCCTCCTTATCAAGTTGCCTTATGGAAATCAAGTTCCTCTCCAAATCCGGAATATGTCGCACATCACGTAGCCGTAAAACAGTCTCATCCGTTGCTTTGACCCGAACAACCCCCTTTCCAATGATCTTGACAGGATAATCGTTTCCCAAATGAACAACCCCAAAATCACCCTAACGTATCGCTCCATTCTTTCGCACCGGTGCATGAATGAAACGTCGAGCCCGAATCCAAAACCCACGAATCCGTTGAATCGCTCCCACCCAAGATTAATACGTCCGCCATCTCTTCAAGAACATTCAATTCCTTCGCCCGCTCGACCGCTTCGACAACTTCTCCTAAAGTGCCCCTTCTCCCCACAAGTGTAGCAAGTAATCACCTTCTTGCCACCCTTACTCTTTTCACCGACATTTAGTGCTAGCCCCGATGTCCCACCCTTGCTCTTCCTACGAATTTCTTCGCCAAGAATCACATCAACGACATCCGAAAACTTCAGCTTCACTTTTCCTGTTGAAACGTTAACTGCTATCGCAGTCGTATCCCAACTTTCCGGCAAAGAAGAAAGTAAAATCAATGCTAGTACCTCATCATCAAGAGTAACAGCCACCAAGACATTGGGTCGCAGTAGATTTGAATTCACTTATATGCTTTGTTGCCGACATGCCCTCCACCATCCTTACGTTCAACAACTTCCTCATTAGATGAGCTTTATTCGCCGCCGATGGTGCCTCGTACATGCTCGCCAACATCTGTAACATCTCCATGGTAGTCTTCGCCTCCAAAACATTCTTCGCCACATCCTTGGTCAACGTTTGCCTAACAAGCCCTAACGCTTTCCGATCCAAGATTTCGAATTTTGCTTCCTCTATGTCATCCGGCTTTTCTTTTAATGGTAGATACAAATCCTTGTTCCACAGAACATCCTCGATTTGTGTCTTCCAAAAATTGAAATCCGTCCCATCAAACTTTTCGATCAACACCTTATTACCATCCTCCAAAGCTCCCAAGAAATCCATAGCAAAAAGACCAGCCAACCAATGATTCGACAAAACCAAAGGCTCTGATACCAGTTGTTGTGAAAATCACGCCCACGCAGCGGAAAACGGACCAAGCTAGGAAGAAATAAATAAGAGCAACACACATGAAAAGTATATCACACACAAAGGAACACACAAGAATTGTTAACCCGGTTCGTTGCAACAACAACTACGTCCGGGGGCGCTACCAAGCCAAAATATTCTCTCTAATATTTTCAGATGTTACAATTTGTTTCTAGGCTATCACATGTATTTATAGGGAACAAGAAATCAAAGACCTAGTAATAAAAGGATTCCTACTCAAGAAAGTAATCTTCTTTCTTCACAAGTCCTTCCAAATATTACTACCAAAAGGAATCACCAATGTAGGAGGAGATCTTGTCGAAATAGGAAACCAAATTGCCGCAGTAATCGTGACCGCCGCGGCCGCTCTACTAGGAGCGCGTCCGCGCTAATGTCCGGTAAAATCCAACGCCCTTGTTTGACACTCCAGCCGCGGCCGCTCCGGCTCCCTAGCAGCCCCGCCCTCGGCCGTAAACCTGCCTCCGACGACTCAACTCCTCCGAACTCACCAACTCCTCCGACCGCGGTTCAAATCCTTTAACCATGGTTTTGACTCCACATCCCAACAAAAAAGTGTCAGTACATGTATTATTAAGTGTCAGTGTAAAAAAGTGTCAGTGTCTTTATACACACTGTTATAGTGAAAAGAGCTAAGGACCCAAAGACCCAACTTACAAACCAATAACCCATTTAAATCCATTTGAGATGAAAATCCCAAATAAACCCACCGTTAAAGAGAGGTAGACGGACGTTAGTTCCTAAAATCTCTCCCTAATATCACGTAATCAAATCTTAATCAAAATTTCAAATCGAAAACGAAAATCAATATGCCGATCTTCATCCGGCAGAAACGAATTGAACTCAAAATTAATTAACAATATGAAAGAGAATGAGAATTGAAAGTCTTGTCGGCGGCCATGGCGGTGGTTAGCGGAGGAGGGACGAAGAAACGAGTAGGAGATTAGGACAAGAAGAAGTGGGTATGATGTGCGTTTAAAACGAATGAAAGAGAATGAGAATTGAAAGTCTCATTGGCTGGCGCCATCCTGTTGTGGTGTTTAAAACGAGTAGGTGATTAAATGTGTGTATGTAAGTCTAGAGAGAGAAAGTGGATGAGAGAGAGGGAGAGACTGAAGAACTCCGTGAATGAATCTGGGAGATCGATTTAAACGGGTAATGGATTTAATTTGTTGAGAAATAACGTGGGTTCATGGCGGATTTGGGACAAGAAGAAAGTGGAGCCGCGAGATGATGATCTCGTTTGGGAGTCGAAGACATATAAGCCCTTTAATTGTTCCTATAGCAACCGGTATAGGACTCCGGCAACTGGTATAGGACCATTCAAAACTCAATTTTCAATGGTCCTATAGCAACTGATATAGGACCTGGCAACATCATATACAAAGCTATAATCCCTTTAATTTGTCCTATAGCAATTGTTATATGATCTGTCAATATCATATACAAAGCTATAACCCCTTGAATTGGTCCTCTAAAGCAATTGTTATAGGATCCGTCAATATCATATACAAAGCTATAAGCCCTTTCATTGGTCCTATCACACAATTGGTATAGACTCGTCAATATCGTATACAAAGCTATAAGCTCCTTTAATCGTCCTATAAAGAACTCGGTATAAGCACCCGGCAACATCATATACAAAGAAATAAGACCTTTGAATGGTCCTATATCAATTGTTATAGGACCTGTCAATATCATATACAAAGCTATAAGTCCTTTAATTGGTCCTATAGCAACTGGTATAGGACCAACAATAAAATGTTAAACCACTAATAAGAGGTCTTATAGTAACAGGTATAAGACCTATTATTAGTAATACACAAATTGTAAAAATAATAACACTTGGTCTTATACCATAAAAAACAACATAAACAATTTCAATCCAAGAAATATATCTCTTCATACATACTAAAACACTCGCGCATAGTTCAGGATCAGAATTTCTATACATAGCAACAATGTCGTACCACGCCCTAACAATTTGGGGAACACACTGCTACCTCATTGCATCCTTGACTTGTGCTGCAATTGCCACCTCTTGTTGAGTCTGTGGATAATCCTGACTAATCAACTCATCATCAAGAGAGTTCAAAACTCGGCAAAAAAAAAGTACTTTTAGCAATACAACATTCATTTAGCAATATTATCAAACAGATTAAGAGCAAGCATTTGAGGTTTTAATATTAAAAATGTTACAACACTAATAAGAGGTCTTATAGTAACAGGTATAAGACCTATTATTAGTCATATACAAATTGTAAGAATAATAACACTTGATCTTATACCATCAAAAACAATATAAACAACACTAATAAGAGATCTTATAGCAAAGGTATAAGACCTGCTATAAGTCATCTACAACATCATAAACAACAACATATCTCATTATCAAAAAAATCAAAACCATAAAAAAACCCTATCATTATCTCTATAACCGGTGCGAATCACTCACCCAACCAAAATCAAACCCTAAATAACAAGAGCAGCTCCAAGAATCCTAGCAATAATTACGAGCTTTGATCAAATGAGGAGCCATCAAGTTCACAAACTACTGTCATCAGAAGCAAAATTAAAGCAAAGAAAATAACTAAATAAAATAATAGTAGCAGCACCCAGCAGGCATAGGAATATACAAGAAGCCTGTTTGGCCGCAAGGCTCAAAGAGCTCTCTCATCCAACTCTGATGCCTTCCAACCAACCAATTACGACATGACATTGACACCCACCCATACGAATACGCGGTCTGTGCTCTACGCTTACGGACAAAAACACCAAATTCTAATTAGTCCGAGCACTTTCGAATCGGGGATTGGATGTCGGATGTTGATAAAGGGAGAGTGGTTCAGGTGGTGGATAAGAGTTTTGTAGGTGAGAATTGATCGGATTCGGGTGCGCCGACGAAGACCGGGGCTTGGACTCACGGTGGTGGAATAGGGAGTCGAGTTGACTCGTGGTCGTCGATCGCCATTGTCGGGGACCTCGGGTCGGTGAGGATGAAGAGGAAATGTGGAATTGACGGAAGTTAACGGCGATTTTGAATCGCCGTTCCATGTATGATGGGGTTTAAAGGGATTTTAATTTGGAATAACAAAGGAGTCAGTCTTTTTTTATTTGGATTGGATTTTGATGGAATATAATCTGGACTTTGTGGTTAAAAAGGAATTTTTCCTAGTGAAAAAGCAAAATATGTAGTGGCAATAGCCCCTCCCTTGAATTTATTTACATTATCATATGAAATAGATGGAAAGTTAATTCTTACTCCCTCCGTCTCAAAATATTTGTCTCATTTGATTTTTTTGTTGAACTTTGACCACAAATTTATGAGAGATTAATCATGTTCATGAAATTCTAAAAGTTGTTGTTGATAATATTATTAATGGTGAATCAATAGGAATTTTTAGAATTTCATGAACATAATTAATTTGTCATATATTTGTGGTCAAAGTTCAACAAAAAAATCAAATGAGACAAACATTTTGGGACGGAGGGAGTATAAATTATTAAAATCTCAAATGCAATATTTGTAAATGTAATTTTTGAAAATTAAGTAATATATACTCCCTCCGTCCCAGCGAAAGAGCCATCAAATTAGCCGGGCACGCAAAATAAGAAATGTGAAGTAGGAAAGAGAAAAAGTTTAAATGTTGTGAGTATGAAAAATTAAATAGGAGAGAGAATGAGTGGGAGGTGATGTAAGAAAGAGAATGTCATGAGAAAAGAAAGTAGAGAGAGAATGAGAGAGAATAATGATGGCTTCTTTTAAAGTGACTTTTTAAATGGGACGCCCAAAAAGGAAATAAATGGCTCTTTCGCTGGGACGGAGGGAGTATATGGATAATAAATTTATACAAATTATAGAATAAAACATTTGGAAAGTTAAGTTTGAAAATCATTAAATGCAATATATGAAAAAATAATTTGTAAGTATTAGTAAAAATAATACATGGAAAGTTAATCTTTAGAAATTTTAAAAACATTGGTTTCAATTTTTTTAAATACATTAAATTAAAAGTTGATTTGAAATCAGTGAATACAACATATGGATACTTGAGTTGTCTTCATTCATACGGAAATGCCATTTATTCAAAGGAATATACTACAGATATATTCAAGGTATTTTTGTCAATTTATGAAAATTTGTCTCCCTCACCTATGTACATGTCCACAATCCAAAATAAAATTTTGCTACGTATTCCACCTTTCCCCCTTATTATATGCTTTTTTAATTTATTTTATATATTTTTAATATTAATTATTAAATACAGTAGAGAGAAATACGAAAATTTTAAAATTAATCACAAGTTCAAACATGATTTTAGAGTTATACCCAGAGCTTGCTTGGTAACCAATTAATTAATCTCTTAATTTGGAACACTTTAAAAAATTAAAAAATTAAATTTGTTTGGTAAGTTAAATTCAAATCACTTAACTAATTAAGATTATCTTTAAAAATGCTATTAATTTTAAGATGAAAAAGGATGTCTTAATAAAGTAAGAGGAGAAGGGAAGAGAAAGAAAGAAAATGAGTTCAAATCCACCTATCAACATGTTTTATTTATTTATTTATTTATTGCTACTTTCTTCTGTTGAAATATTTTTTTTGTCATTCAAATTTTATTTGACCAAAGAAATATTAAAATGTACTTACTTTCATATTAAAAATATTGATTAATAATATTTTTAAATGAGTAATATAATTAAGTTTTCTTAAAAAAAATCAAAGTTCAGTTACATTAGTCAAATTATAAAGTCACTAAAACTATTCAAATAATTTTTTGAGTGTTGTATTGAAATTTTGATTAAAATCAGATATTTGTGTTTTTCATTACCAAATAAACTCAAGTCTTAAAGAAATCAACAACTTAATGTTTTCAACTCTGTTTTTTCAGCTCTTAATTTTCAGTTTTACCGAATAGGGCCTTAGCATTGGTAAATTGAATAATATAAATGAAATTTTTGTAGCATTTTCAATTATTTTATGATTATTTAAGACAAATTTGGAAGTATACATGCTCACTACGATTTTAAATTATACAATGTAATTCTAATGATTAGTTAAGTGTTTGTTTCAAAGGAAATTAGAAAAAAAAAAAAAAGTGTTAAATGTTGCGCTCTTTCTTTCCGGTTATTATAGTCTCACTTATTAAACGATTTATATGATTGAATTTGGCAAAAAAATAGAAAAAAAAAATTAATTTTCTAATACATTTTAGAAATTGTTAATTGTAGTAGTTTTAATTGTTTGTTTATCAATTATAAATCTTAGAATTTTGTTGATATACTAAGTATGACTAAATATAATCGCCGTGCATCGCACGGGTTTGCTGCTAGTATATACTCCCCACAAAATCTAGGGAGAAACGTGTTTCTCCATCATTTATGGAGAAACGGGTTTTTCTCACGCACAAAAACACAGACACGGCCCAGACTTCCTCACCAATACCTCTCCAATCAAAAACACCGTCTCCTTCACCCCCAAATCAACGGCAACTCAATCGCCGTCCACCGTTCACCACTATCACCCTTCAACACCGAACCCCTCTCCGTACCCAAATCAGCGTTCACCAGTGGCCTCCTTCGTCGTTCTCTCCCTCTACTCCGGTTAAACGGAAATCTAATCCAATCCCCTTTCCATTGCTACCCTGTTCCAAAGCCTAAGCCGTTCACCGCCACTGCTCCCCAACAACGTTCAATCACCCATTACCGTCTTCCTCATTCTCCCCAAGTCGTCGTTTTTCCGTTCAAGACCCAGAACCGCCGCTAATTTGCTCAACCGCTGCCAATTTCAGTCAACCGATTGGAAGCTCCTTATACCCAAATTTTTTTCTGGGCAATTTAGAATATCAACATTAATTCCTCACGGTTGATTGGGCTCTTGTTTCCATTAATTCTAAATTTCTGGTTATGTTGGGTGAATATCTCCGTTTTTGTTGTCTCTGGATATCATCTTTTGTGTTTCTGGATATCATCTTTTGTGTTTCTGGATATGAATTATAAAGTTTCTGGATATCAATTAATAAGGTTTTGGGTTCTGGATATTAATTATAAAGCTTCCGATATCAATTATAAAGCTTCGGATATCCGTAACTCTTTGAAATGATATCCGTAACCTTATGTAAGTGATATCCAGAAATTTAGAATTGGCTTCTGGATATAAGTTTTAAGGCTTCTGGATATCCATATTCAATGTTCTGGATATCCAGAACCTTGTGAAAGTGATATCCAGATCAGAAATTTGGTCTTGGCCTTGAATTTGGTCTCAAATCTTTTTTCTGGATATCCGTCCCAAAGCTTCTGGATATCAATCCCAAAGCTTCTGGATATCCAGAAACCCGTTTCTCCATAACTTATGGAGAAACGCGTTTCTCCCTAGACCTACTCTATACTCCCTCCGTCCCACTCCAGTGTGGACTTATTTTCTTTTTGGGACGTCCCACTCCTGTGTGAACTGTCTAAAATGGCAAAGAATCTTTACTATTACACCTACTCATTCTCTCTCCTACTTTACTTTTACACTCACAACATTCTCTCTCCTAACTATTCCTCTCACCCATTCTCTCTCCTATTTAATTTTTCATACTCACAAACACCTCCACCACCTATTTCTCTCTCCTACTTTTCCTTAATTTTTGTGCCCAAAAAGTAGGTCAACAGTAGAGTGGGATGGAGGGAGTATATATATAGGGAATTTCTATTTCCACTACCCTTTTTTTCTTTACACACTAACACACTAACCTAAGCATACTAACCCCAATAAATGTCAGTAGTTTTTTGACTTTCTTTCTCGTTTTCTGTGTCTAGACATAGAAAATGGTATGTATAATAAATGGAGTTAGGCATACTTTTCGGTTTTAATGAAATCATATAAATTTAAAAGCAAAACTATATCAAAGGCTGAAAAAATATGCCAAAATGACAGGCTGTCAACAACGGCCCAGATTCGTCGAATGTGAAATAATTTTGCAATAATTAATGGATTACAATAATTATAATCAGTGTTATTTTTATACATATATGGTAATCAAATGTTATAATATATGTAGTTTAGGAGGAAATATATATTGCCATATATACCTGCCATAAATCGTGTAATAACCAAGTATAGAAATTATTCTTGCAATCCTCAATCAAATATTTAATTTTCGAAAATATATAATGCCATATATACCTGTCATAAATCGTGTAATAACCAAGTATAGAAATTATTATTGCCATATATAACGTATTTGCTAAAATATTCTTGCAATCCTCATATAAGATGCACTTTTTTATACACATACTTTCGTAGAGCATTCTCAAGTAATTTTATACCCAAAATTTATTTCTTAAATATAAACTAAGTAGAAGTTCTCAGTGAATTGCATATCTTTCAAATTGTGAATGGACCATTTGATATAATCAATCTTTATTTAACAGGACCCAGATGGCAACCAAGAGCAATCTCATCAATATCAAGTGCATCACAAAGACATCAAAATTCAAAGCAATTGAGGCTCGAGTTTTAAGGATGTGGAACAAGAAGGACTTCGGCAAGTCATATATCGAGATGATACTCATTGACATGGAGGTAAGTTAATAATTTCCTGAATTTCATTTAATTTAGTATTATGAATACCATATACTGAATAAATATATTCGATTAAATAAGAAACTTACTTCATGAATTTAACGTATTGGCCAATTTCATGTAGCTTTGACCCATCAATATCTGGCGTCCTTAAATCATTTTCCCTGCAAATAAGTTTATTAACATTGTATGAGTCTCCAAATTGTAATTGTTCGGGTTAGAAAATTATAAATGAATTGTTTATTATAAAAAATTCATGTTGTATTTTTTATACTCCTTCTATCCCATAATGTGTTTCGATCTATAAGTTAGATTAGTTTTAATACTCCCTCTGTTCCATAATGTTTTTGCTTATGATTATATTTCATCTTTGGAGATAGTTACAAGCGTGGATCTCCAATCCATCTGAGCAAGATAGCGAGTGGAATATATCTGGATATAAAAATTTCATACTCCCTCTATCCCAAAATGATAGTCCAATTTCCCCTTTTGATTGTCTCAAAAGGTTAAATCCCATTTCCAATATTATGGCTTCAAAATCACTGAATTTCTAGAACTTATAATGTAACCTTAAAATGTTTGAAAAGTCAAACGGGACTATCATTTTGGGACGGGGGGAGTAATTGCACTTCAAACTTGCTTTACACTTTTTACTTTTCAATGCCGGACTATCTGGCTAACAGAATACACTAACCCTTGAAGATGGTAAGAACAGTAAAATGAAGATTTATACATGGGATCAGGCTAAATGCAGATCAAGACAAAAGACCATATTCACTGAACAAAATGAAAAACATAAGAAACAAATGTGGTCTTTTGCCAAGTTCTTTTCTTCTTTTATCCTCTTTCTTTTATACTTTTGAAACACTCACAATTCACCAACCTTGGACACCAGCCCATGCTCTGTGCACCCCTGCTCTGTGCACTATGATGTATAGTTAGCTAGAGAAGATGCAAGAGTTCTCATTATGCAGTGGCCTTCAAATGTTTACTTATGATTGAGTAGTATACTTCTATCTTTTTTCTCGCAATTGCTCTTTCATTTTATGATTTTAGAACTTCAATAAGCCGCCATTTGAAGTTGATCGATTGATATCAAAGTATCTCATGTGTATCTTCATGCTGGCTTAAAAGGATATTTAGTTTCTTGGGATTTTTGGTTGTTACTCTGATACATAGCTTTTGATTTATCAATTATTTACTTTTTCAAATAAGTATATTAACATTGTATGAGTCTCCGAATTGTAATTGTTTGTGTTAGTTTATGAAAACTATGACCCTGATATAATATTTTTGTATACAGGGTGGTAAAATACAAGCAACCATTCCAACTACATGCATGCCCAATTTCAAAAGTGTTTTTATCGAGGGTGAAAATTTTCGCATATCAAACTTTGCGTTGACCGGTAATGACCCTCATAATCAAAAGGCACGTGTCGAACATATTGTTGTCGTCACAGATAGGGAGTTGGCTTTGATGAAAGCATGCAACAATGTGTTTTTAGAAGCTAAAGGATTACTTTGTAGATGGCACATCTACAGAAGTATTTTGAAGAAGTGCAGACCATCATTAAAATCAAAGGAATCTTGGAATTCGTTCTATAAAGCATGGAATATGTTGGTTGAATCTGAAACTGAGAAAGCATACTTGTTCAACTTGGGACAACTTGAAGCAACTTTGCTAAACTTTTCAGGTATTCTTATATTATATATTCATATTTTGTTTATATTTATAAATAATATTCATAAAATTGAAATAAATTTGTTTGAAATTTCAGGTGTCCTTAGTTATCTAAATGCAAATTGGCTGACACCTTATAAGGAAATGTTTGTAGCTGCTTGGACCGACAAATTTCTTAATTTTGGAAATCACACAACTAACAGAGTGGAGAGTCAGCATGCCAAGTTAAAAAAATACTTGGAGTCCTCGCGATCGGATTTGAAAACATCATTGTCGTATATCCATCAGGTCGTCCAATCACAAGTCATATCGATCAAAGCAAGTCTTGAACAGAGCAAAATTGTCATTCGACATCGATTCAACACACCGTTGTTCCAAGAATTGCATGGTTTCATTTCAACTTATGCACTTGACATACTATTCAAGGAATTTGAGCGGTCCAAAGTTATTGGATTTTTTCCTAAGAATTGTGGATGTCAATTACGCACAAGTCATAGGTTGCCGTGTGCCCATGAAAAAGTAATATACTTCAAAGAAGGTCATCCTATCTCACTTGACTCAATAGGTAAGTTTTGGAGGAAGCTTGATTTAACACCGTGCACATCCTTAGAAGAAGATGATGATTTTGATTGCGAACTAGAGTTAAAAATGTTTAAGGCACAATTCAAGGAAAAGCCGAAATCTGGTAAGTTCAGCTTTTTGAGAAAGTTAAGGGAGATAATTGCGCCATCAACAACTTTGGTTTGTGAACCAGCTTTTCACACGACTCGTGGTCGTCCCTCCTTCAAGGATAAAATATTCGGAAAAAGTCATGTTAATCCGCCTGTGCCAGCTCAAAAAGACAATAGACACAATTGTTCTTCAACAAGATTTGTTGATGTTGATCCGCCTGTGCCAACTAAGAAACCCAGTAGACGTAGTTGTTCTTCAGCGAGATTTGTTGAGCTAAAAAGTTCTCAGTTTTTGGAACCAACAAGACACAGTTACTCTTTGGACCAACAATACTCGCATCCATATATTCATCAATTTCCGGTTATATTTCATCCTTACATCACGCAAGTACACGATGTAAGAGCTGATGGGAATTGTGGATTTCGAGCAATAGCTGTTTGTCGTGGTCTTCATGAAGATGCATGGCCCACTATTCGGTATGAGTTGATAGAAGAGTTAGACACATACAAACTAGAATATGTCGAGATGTTTGGCATTCAAGGATGGGTTAATGTTTACAACTCCTTGAATTTTTTGAGTCAAATAGATGTGCACCTCCTGAGCATTGGATGAGCATGCCAAATATGGGTGTCCTGATTGCTTCGAAGTACAATGTGATATTTCATGTTCTAAGCATATCAGGTAGCATAACACACTTACCGCTCCGATCTTCTCCGCCACCGGGGTATCAGCATGTTGTTATTGCAATCGGTCATATTAATAATAATCATTACGTCAAAGTAACATTGACAGGAGGATACCCGATGCCGACTCTCATGCCACAGTGGATTCATTTCAGATATAATTGTGCAGCTGAATGGGTTACACCATACTTGGATCGAATTAACAGTTATAATCAATATTTGCGTATGCGCTCTAATTGTACTAGTGAATTTGTTGTATTGGATTGACTGAAGTTATGAAATGATTTTTTGTATTGTTATTTTTAATGTTAGTTCTTGTTAAATCTCTTTATTTCTTTAAAAAAAATGAGATTGAATAAAAAGTTAGTTCTTGTTAAATCTCTTTTATTTAGATATTTATTTATAAAATAAATTCATAGTAATATATTAAATTAACTATAAATAAAATTATAAATCAAAAAATAATTGAAATAAAAAATACAATAACTAAATGAATCTCCTTTATTTTAATAATACTAGTAAAGAAACATATTTATTACTTTTCTTGAAAAAAAAAGGTCAAAGATGTTTTTTATTTTAAAAAACTGTAAGCTAGTTAGTAAATGCCTAGATTTGGGAGACTACTTTTAGCATTTATTAATCATATAAATTTAAAAGCAAAACTATATCAAAGGCTGAAAAAATATGCCAAAATGACAGGCTGTCAACAACGGCCCAGATTCGTCGAATGTGAAATAATTTTGCAATAATTAATGGATTACAATAATTATAATCAGTGTTATTTTTATACATATATGGTAATCAAATGTTATAATATATGTAGTTTAGGAGGAAATATATATTGCCATATATACCTGTCATAAATCGTGTAATAACCAAGTATAGAAATTATTCTTGCAATCCTCAATCAAATATTTAATTTTCGAAAATATATAATGCCATATATACCTGTCATAAATCGTGTAATAACCAAGTATAGAAATTATTATTGCCATATATAACGTATTTGCTAAATTATTCTTGCAATCCTCATATAAGATGCACTTTTTTATACACATACTTTAGCAGGCTAACAACACCAAACTAAGTCATTCTTTCGTAGAGCATTCTCAAGTAATTTTATACCCAAAATTTATTTCTTAAATATAAACTAAGTAGAAGTTCTCAGTGAATTGCATATCTTTCAAATTGTGAATGGACCATTTGATATAATCAATCTTTATTTAACAGGTACCCAGATGGCAACCAAGAGCAATCTCATCAATATCAAGTGCATCACAAAGACATCAAAATTCAAAGCAATTGAGGCTCGAGTTTTAAGGATGTGGAACAAGAAGGACTTCGGCAAGTCATATATCGAGATGATACTCATTGACATGGAGGTAAGTTAATAATTTCCTGAATTTCATTTAATTTAGTATTATGAATACCATATACTGAATAAATATATTCGATTAAATAAGAAACTTACTTCATGAATTTAACGTATTGGCCAATTTCATGTAGCTTTGACCCATCAATATTTGGCGTCCTTAAATCATTTTCACTGCAAATAAGTTTATTAACATTGTATGAGTCTCCAAATTGTAATTGTTCGGGTTAGAAAATTATAAATGAATTGTTTATTATAAAAAATTCATGTTGTATTTTTTATACTCCTTCTATCCCATAATGTGTTTTGATCTATAAGTTAGATTAGTTTTAATACTCCCTCTGTTCCATAATGTTTTTGCTTATGATTATATTTCATCTTTGGAGATAGTTACAAGCGTGGATCTCCAATCCATCTGAGCAAGATAGCGAGTGGAATATATCTGGATATAAAAATTTCATACTCCCTCTATCCCAAAATGATAGTCCAATTTCCCCTTTTGATTGTCTCAAAAGGTTAAATCCCATTTCCAATATTATGGCTTCAAAATCACTGAATTTCTAGAACTTATAATGTAACCTTAAAATGTTTGAAAAGTCAAACGGGACTATCATTTTGGGACGGGGGGAGTAATTGCACTTCAAACTTGCTTTACACTTTTTACTTTTCAATGCCGGACTATCTGGCTAACAGAATACACTAACCCTTGAAGATGGTAAGAACAGTAAAATGAAGATTTATACATGGGATCAGGCTAAATGCAGATCAAGACAAAAGACCATATTCACTGAACAAAATGAAAAACATAAGAAACAAATGTGGTCATTTGCCAAGTTCTTTTCTTCTTTTATCCTCTTTCTTTTATACTTTTGAAACACTCACAATTCACCAACCTTGGACACCAGCCCATGCTCTGTGCACCCCTGCTCTGTGCACTATGATGTATAGTTAGCTAGAGAAGATGCAAGAGTTCTCATTATGCAGGTGGCCTTCAGTGTTTACTTATGATTGAGTAGTATACTTCTATCTTTTTTCTGCAATTGCTCTTTCATTTTATGATTTTAGAACTTCAATAAGCTGCCATTTGAGTTGATCAGATTGATATCAAAGTATCTCATGTGTATCTTCATGCTGGCTTAAAAGGATATTTAGTTTCTTGGGATTTTTGGTTGTTACTCTGATACATAGCTTTTGATTTATCAATTATTTACTTTTTCAAATAAGTATATTAACATTGTATGAGTCTCCGAATTGTAATTGTTTGTGTTAGTTTATGAAAACTATGACCCTGATATAATATTTTTGTAAACAGGGTGGTAAAATACAAGCAACCATTCCAACTACATGCATGCCCAATTTCAAAAGTGTTTTTATCGAGGGTGAAAATTTTCGCATATCAAACTTTGCGTTGACCGGTAATGACCCTCATAATCAAAAGGCACGTGTCGAACATATATGCACGTGTTGTCGTCATAGATAGGGAGTTGGCTTTGATGAAAGCATGCAACAATGTGTTTTCGGAAGCTAAAGGATTACTTTGTAGATGGCACATCTACAGAAGTATTTTGAAGAAGTGCAGACCATCATTAAAATCAAAGGAATCTTGGAATTCGTTCTATAAAGCATGGAATATGTTGGTTGAATCTGAAACTGAGAAAGCATACTTGTTCAACTTGGGACAACTTGAAGCAACTTTGCTAAACTTTTCAGGTATTCTTATATTATATATTCATATTTTGTTTATATTTATAAATAATATTCATAAAATTGAAATAAATTTGTTTGAAATTTCAGGTGTCCTTAGTTATCTAAATGCAAATTGGCTGACACCTTATAAGGAAATGTTTGTAGCTGCTTGGACCGACAAATTTCTTAATTTTGGAAATCACACAACTAACAGAGTGGAGAGTCAGCATGCCAAGTTAAAAAAATACTTGGAGTCCTCGCGATCGGATTTGAAAACATCATTGTCGTATATCCATCAGGTCGTCCAATCACAAGTCATATCGATCAAAGCAAGTCTTGAACAGAGCAAAATTGTCATTCGACATCGATTCAACACACCGTTGTTCCAAGAATTGCATGGTTTCATTTCAACTTATGCACTTGACATACTATTCAAGGAATTTGAGCGGTCCAAAGTTATTGAATTTTTCCCTAAGAATTGTGGATGTCAATTACGCACAAGTCATGGGTTACCGTGTGCCCATGAACAAGTAATATACTTCAATGAAGGTCATCCTATCTCACTTAACTCAATAGATAAGTTTTGGAGGAAGCTTGATTTCTTAGAAGAAGATGATGATTTTGATTGCGAACTAGAGTTAAAAATGTTTAAGGCACAATTCAAGGAAAAGCCGAAATCTGGTAAGTTCAGCTTTTTGAGAAAGTTAAGGGAGATAATTGCGCCATCAACAACTTTGGTTTGTGAACCAGCTTTTCACACGACTCGTGGTCGTCCCTCCTTCAAGGATAAAATATTCGGAAAAAGTCATGTTAATCCGCCTGTGCCAGCTCAAAAAGACAATAGACACAATTGTTCTTCAACAAGATTTGTTGATGTTGATCCGCCTGTGCCAACTAAGAAACCCAGTAGACGTAGTTGTTCTTCAGCGAGATTTGTTGAGCTAAAAAGTTCTCAGTTTTTGGAACCAACAAGACACAGTTACTCTTTGGACCAACAATACTCGCATCCATATATTCATCAATTTCCGGTTATATTTCATCCTTACAACACGCAAGTACACGATGTAAGAGCTGATGGGAATTGTGGATTTCGAGCAATAGCTGTTTGTCGTGGTCTTCATGAAGATGCATGGCCCACTATTCGGTATGAGTTGATAGAAGAGTTAGACACATACAAACTAGAATATGTCGAGATGTTTGGCATTCAAGGATGGGTTAATGTTTACAACTCCTTGAATTTTTTGAGTCAAATAGATGTGCACCTCCTGAGCATTGGATGAGCATGCCAAATATGGGTGTCCTGATTGCTTCGAAGTACAATGTGATATTTCATGTTCTAAGCATATCAGGTAGCATAACACACTTACCGCTCCGATCTTCTCCGCCACCGGGGTATCAGCATGTTGTTATTGCAATCGGTCATATTAATAATAATCATTACGTCAAAATAACATTGACAGGAGGATACCCGATGCCGACTCTCATGCCATAGTGGATTCATTTCAGATATAATTGTGCAGCTGAATGGGTTACACCATACTTGGATCGAATTAACAGTTATAATCAATATTTGCGTATGCGCTCTAATTGTACTAGTGAATTTGTTGTATTGGATTGACTGAAGTTATGAAATGATTTTTTGTATTGTTATTTTTAATGTTAGTTCTTGTTAAATCTCTTTATTTCTTTAAAAAAAATGAGATTGAATAAAAAGTTAGTTCTTGTTAAATTTCTTTTATTTAGATATTTATTTATAAAATAAATTCATAGTAATATATTAAATTAACAATAAATAAAATTATAAATCAAAAAATAATTGAAATAAAAAATACAATAACTAAATGAATCTCCTTTATTTTAATAATACTAGTAAAGAAACATATTTATTACTTTTCTTGAAAAAAAAAGGTCAAAGATGTTTTTTATTTTAAAAAACTGTAAGCTAGTTAGTAAATGCCTAGATTTGGGAGACTACTTTTAGCATTTATTAAGTACATATTTATTCTTTTGAGGTATTTTACACTATCAAGTAGTGTGAATAGTAGCACCCTATATATTAAAGTCGGTTAGAATGGCTATAAATTTTCCATGTGAACATGCATTAATAGAAGCTTGATTATGAAAAATTCAACGCATTACTATCCCAAAATCTATATGACTTTTGGTATTATCTTTATTAGCTAATACTATTAGTTAATAATAATAGTTATTATATAGGTTAACTATTACTATTAATAGTATTAGTTAACTATAATAATTAGTTACTATATATGTTAACTATTACTATTAATAGTATTAATTAATCATAATAGTTAATATATGTTAACAATTACTATTAATATTATTAGTTAATTATAATAGTTACTACTCCCTCTGTCCCATAAAACATTACCCCTTTTACTATTTTAGGCGTCCCACTTTAAAGTCCCATTTTCCTAAAAAGGAAAAAAATTACTATTCTCTCCACTCATTCTCTCTCCTTCCACTCACAACACTTTTTAAATTTACTATTCTCTCCACTCATTCTCTCTCCTCCCACTCACAACACATACTTTAATAACATTATTTCTTATTTTCCGTTCTCAATAGTAAAGGGGTAAAGTTCTCCGGGACGGAGGGAGTATATAGATTAACATTAATATTAATATTATTAGTTAATCATAATAGTTACTAAATAGGTTAACATTACTATTAATAATATTATTTAATCATAATAATTACTATATAGATAGGTTAACTATCACTATTACTATTATTAGTTAATTATAATAATTACTATATATACTCCCTCCGTCCAAGTACATACTTCACGATTACTGTTCACGCGTGAATTAAGGAAAAAATAATGATATAATGTTGTGAGTGTAAAAGTAAAATAGGAGAGAGAATGAGTGGAGGGAATAGTAAATTATAATGGTGTTGTGAGTATTAAAATAATGTAGGAGACAAAGTGTAAAGTATGTAATTGAACGCCCAAAATAGAAAGTGTGAAGTATGTAACTGGACGGAGGGAGTATTAACTATTACTATTACTATTATTAGTTATTTATAATAGTGAATATATATGATAACTATTATTATTAATGGTATTAGTTAATCTTAATAGTAATTATATAGGGTAACTATTATCATTTAGTTTAATATAATAAGCTAATATTATTAGTTAAATATAACAATTACTATAACTGTCAATGTGAACTTAACAAATATGTCAAATAATTTTATCAAATAATAATTGATGAAAACTAAATACAAATTTAGTGATAAATTGAGATAATCAAAGGTTGATATTAGTAAAAGAGATACAAAAAATTAAATAAAGATGATTGATGAGAAATATAAAAAATCACCAATTAATTATTGATGAAAACTAAATTTATACTATACTATTTAACAGTAGATTAAATCTGGTGATGACACATAATACCCGAATGAATTTATCTAATTTCTCAAGATTTCATGTCATTTGCATTTTCATTCGTATGCAACTTTTCACATTATTCCAATTAACTAATAAATTTAGTAGATAAATATAGATATGCAAAGAGATACTATAAGTTATAATTAACACATACTCCCTCCGTCCCACTCCAGTGTGGACTTATTTCCTTTTTGGGATGTCCCACATTAGTGTGAACGGTCCAAAATGGCAAAGAATCTTTACTATTCCACCCACTCATTCTCTCTCATACTTTACTTTTACACTCACAACATTCTCTCTCCTAACTATTCCTCCCACTCATTCTCTCTCATATTTAATTTTTCATACTCACAAACACCACCTCCACCTATTTCTCTCTCCTACTTTTTCTTAATTCCCGTGCCCAAAAAAATGGTTCACAGTGGAGTGGAACGAAGGAAGTATTGAGATATAATTTAAATAGTTATTAACTAAATAAAATTAACCTAAATATTTACATATTTAAAACGTTATTCATAATAAATTCTACTAATGATAGTCTATAACTATATATAAAGGCTGAATTGCAAAACACTTATCACACTCACTACTTTCCCTCCAAAACAAGCAATTGGACTTAATAAAGACTAAATTCATTTTTCCTTGTCAGTTACTGAATACACCCCTCTTTTAGATACTTATAAATTCAAAAAATACCCCCAAATAGCTTACAAAATAAGCTGAGTACTTTAGTATTCCATCTTCTTGATCTCTCTATACTCACTCTTCAGGCGTCACTCCCTCTTCCCCCAAAACATCTCGCCCTCTGCTACAAACAACGTCAGTATCACCTCCCCGTCTCTCTTTTGCCATGATTGTTGTCACCCTCTCTCTTCTTCTATGATCACCACCATTTTCTCTCTCTTCTCTCTTCTGCACTTTGAAGAACCATGGCTCAGACATCCTCCGGTGCAACTCATCTCGAACAGTAGCCGACACTATGCCCATCAAAAAAAGGTAAATAAATAAAACCCTTTCGAGATAACAGACTTGATTTTTATCTAGGGTTTAATTTACAAAATCATGATAGGGATAAGTATACGCTCTCTTCCTCTCGATCTCTCCAACAAAATTTATTTTTATAGTTCAATTTTATCACTTTTCACTAATTTGATTTGATATGAATTCAAGAACAACATCCCATGTAGAGCTGTCAATCTCTCTCTCTCTTCTTCAGACATCTTCAAATAGAGGTACTAAATTTTCGATCTTTTTAGTATTTGGTGTTTGATTTTTGTGAGTTTATGACAAATCTTTGAAACCTATCTTTGTTTTAAGCTTTACTACTATATGTTTCATGTTTAATTGATTGGTTATTTTTTATCGCTTCTAAAACTCTTAATTACTGTTGCTAAAAAAATCTTTCACTGTTCTATCTTTGGTACGTGATGTGATTTTATTTTCCTTGCAACTCACATGAATTATGTAATATACAGTTTGTAATTTCAACTGTTTAATGTCTTGAAGTTAAATTTCTTAATTGTTTGGATTTATGATGTGCATTGGTTATACGACTGACAAGACATTGAAATCTGTTGTCCAAGGTTTGTTATTAAGTTTGGATTTGTTGCCTTTCAGTTTGAATATAGAACGGAAAGTGATTGGGAAGAACTTAAAAAAGATCAGAATGGATGAATTTATGTTGAGTTAGGAATGCTACGGTGGCATATTTGATGAATCTGAAAATTTTTATAATTACGAAGCATTCGAGTGCTTTGAAATTGCATGTTTTGGGAAATGCCAAAGCAGCAGCAGCGGTGTCGGTACTGATATTTAGAAATCCAATGCATATGATGGGAATGGTGGGATTTGGTGTTACAATTATGGGGGTTGTGCTTTACAGTGAAGCAAATAAGCATTCCAAAGTTGCAGCTCATTGACAGATGAATTTCTATTAGAGAAGGGAAGCCATGGAACTGTTTATCAATACACTGTGCAAATCTTTTACTTTGGCCATACGTTTTAGTTTCATTGCATTGAGAAATAATGGAGGGAGAGATAATTGGAATAAAAAACAAAAGCAAATAAAATAAAATCAAAGCATATTATATGATTTGGATGCACCATAAATAAGTTTACATAGGTAAGAAAGGGCCATTCAATTGTCAAAGTGCTTGGGAAGAATTGGATTTGTTTCCTTAATTATAATCAAGTGATTGATTTTTTACCCTATCTTTTATTTATACTATTGTTTTACTCTTGATTAGGGGTGGTTAAAGATAATAAATAATTTCTCTTTTACTTTCTCCTCTTTGTAACTCAAAAGTCAGAATCCTAAAGAAAAAAAAGTTGAGTAGCTTGAATTGATGATACTGGTAGATTGTTTCTGTTTTGACTTCACTAGATTCTCTTACCAATATACCCCATAGGAGTTCTGAAGGGAACATTTGACAATTGAATACCCCTTTCATACCTATGTAAACTTATTTATGGTGCATCCAAACTAATTCTTTATGCTCACTTGATTATAATCAAGGAAACAAATCGACAATTCTTTTTAATTTTCTCCTTTTGTGTTCATATGTTCTCACTTCATAATGGAAGATGGTAGATCAATTTGATGTTTTGTATGTGAAAGCTTGATGTACCCTCCATAGAGCAGTATACATTTCGCTTTAGTTTGTCCCATACAATATGCATAGTTTGGTTGGTGGAAACAATTAATTTAATATCTTTATATATTTTCATATTTAAATCAGTCCATAGGAATAGTGATATGTTTCTTATATAATTGTAAGAATCAATGAAATTTGATGAAGTTTTCACGCATGAAAGTATGAAACAAAGATGCATGTTCTTAGAGTAGTGGTTATAGAACCTGGTGATATAACTTCCTTGCTTCTTCATCTCTGAATGGTTTTTTTTTATGGCAGCTTATTCACGTTCACCATCTCCAGCAAGAGATATCTCTAGGTATGGTTATGTATCATTTTTGTTTTGGGATCTTTAGTATCAATTTATAACCAATAATTTTGCTACTTCCAATTAGTCTTTATGTTACTTGCTTTGGTCCTGAAAATTTAGGTTGTATTTGCACGTAGCAGCATAGTTAGGACTTATTTGACATTGATCCGTTAACGTGGCTGGCTTCTTTACAGGTGTTGTTCCTTTAAAATTCAAAGCAAGTGAAAGTTATTGTATTATGTATGTCTTAGCAAAATTTTAAGCACCTTACACATGTAGGTTGAGGAGCTCAAACTAAGAAAACCCATCTTAAATTTTTAAAACTTTTATTTCACTTTAAAAGAAAATCACTTCTCAAACTTCCAAAATAAAATCAACTGATAATATCTCCACTCGGAGGGATTTAAACAAATATTCCAATAAACTATAACTTGATCAATTACATTGAAAACCCAAATTAACATTATTTAACAAAAGAGTTTTCCATACAACTTACAAAAGAGTAATACTTAAATAGGACTCCCAACAAGCTACTCATATACCTATCCTGACAAGTCCCAAAAGCAAGAGTCCACACTCTTATCCAGGCCTTCTTGGATCGGGCCATCCGTCTCCCGGACAATCTAAAACAGTAAAAGGGAAGGGGTGAGAATAAATCTCAATAAGCTATTATGAATGCAGCAAGATGCCAAACAAGATGCAATACATAGCATGGTTACACATAGCACATTAATAAAGCGGTAAACACCTTACGTTACCTCATTTTACCTTTCCCGTCTGAACAATAAGTCGTACAACGTGGGAGTAAAACTCCTCTCTTTGGTAAACTGCCTCCATGCACATTCACCGCTTATAGGACTCATACTCCAGAGATCCATATAAGAAAATCAGATACTTATATGACCCTTATTCAGAGTACCATATAATATTGCCGCTACCTGTAAAGCTTTTGGCTTAATACAGAAGCATTCCACCTAGTCACCAAAATCGCAGCGGACTGTAAGGCTTTTGGATCAATACAGCTGCTAGCACACCCACTCTGTGGCCACAGAGGGGCCGATCACAGGTATGATGAACCTTCAATCACTTATAGAACAAATCAATAATTGATTGAATTCCATTATACCCCCGAATCACATATAACACGTTCAAGCACATAATAGATACTTGAAATAAATCCACAAAAGGGATAAGAATATAACAACATGGTAATGTATACTCATGCTAAATCAATACCATAGTGCAACATTCATTTAATATACTATGCATAATATTATCAATGAATATGAATTCAAGTGAGGTAACAATATAACCAAATAATCCACACTTGGAATAACAATGCAACCATTTGCCAAATAATCCACAATTGGGATACATTACAACCATTTTCCAAATAATCCACACTTGGGATACATTACAACCATACCAAATAATCCCCACTTGGGATACAATATAGCAATATCAAATAATCCCCACTTGGGATAAAAATGTCACAATGTGATAAACACACATTTCCAACTAGGGCAATGGTGTAACCTATAGCTTCTACATTATTCACTAACCACCAAGGATATGGAGCAAGTAAGGTCACCATGTACCATAAAACATCCCTACAAAGTCCTTATACAACCTTGAATAATCTTAAATAAAGTTCAAGATCTAATTTCCAAGTTTGAACCACTTTGGTGAAGTTACTAACCATGCTTATCAACCATTTTCCGGATAATATTTAAACTACTTCCCCAAATCCATTTCGACCCAATAAGACATCATGGTGTAGCCAAAGTATTCTACTTTAATCTAGGTTAAAGAGGATTCATTTTGGTTCTAGTTTGATTAGGTTTAAACAATTCACAAATTGGATCATAGTCACCAGGCCAGGGCACGACTCGTGCCCCAGGGCACGACTCGTGCCCCTTTGGCCTTTCTCAGATTCATGCGTCCCCTAAAGCATGACTCGTTACTTCCAGATGGCACGACTCGTGCCTTAGGGCACGACTCGTGCCAAATCACCCTTAAGTTGATCAGAACGACTTAACCTCAAATCCACGAGTCGTCATCACGAGTTGGCCATGGGCACGACTCGTGCCAAGGGGCACGACTCGTGCCACGGCCAGAAACCAACACCAGCAGCAGGTTTTCATACATAACCCAAAGAGAACCAAAATCCAAACTAAGCTTCATCTAATTTGTAAACATCAAAAGGTTTACTAACTTCACTAATGTCATTATAAATCATTTAAACCTAAGGTAGTATAACCTAGACTAATTACACTTTTATTTCCTACTCATTTCACCACCATATTTTAAGATTATATTCTTAATCTAACTCAACCCATTTCTTATACTCTTTATCACTTCCATGAACAACAACTTTATCCTAGGTCATTACTCCATTTCTCAACCCAAGAGAGTGTCCTAACATTTCAAACCACAATTATAACCACAATATCAATATCAAATCATTCATGATCATTTAATAGGAGGAAGGTCATAATAATTCACTTCCTAACTCTAGTAACTTGGTCAAACCCACAATCAATACTTACACTTAAACCATTAATATCCCCAATTACTCTATACTATTCTTCTTTCAACTTAGATCACCAATTTACAACTTAAGATCAATTCCAACTCTAATAACATTATTCAAAATACCAAAAATTATTTTCTTTCAACAAGAGATTAATTAACACATAAAGTGAGCAATTATTAGAAGGAAGTCATAATAACTTACCTAGCAAATATGGGATGGAATGAAGATTTTCTTAGCTTGATGAGCTCCCCTAGTTCCCCTGAATACAAAAGTACACCCGGATTGCCAAATGGAGAAGAATTGAACTTGCTAATAATTTTGGAAGGAAAGAGTTTAAGCAAGAGCTTCCATGGAGAAAAAGTTGAGGAAGAAGAAGGAGGATGATGGAGAAGTATGGGGTTAATTGAATAATTGAAGGAGGTGATGGGGAAAAAGGGAGGGATATGGCCCCCATCCCCTCATTAAATTAAAACTTTCAAAGATGAGCAACCAAGCCCTCCAAGGATTAGGAAAAATGCAACTACACTCAACCCCAATTATTTACATTACCCACTTCCACTATTTATAACAATTTATTTATTTTATTGCTCTTCAATTATTATACTTCCCCCAAGATACTTTATCTTATTTCCATTTTATTTCTAAGGCTTTAAGATTATCTCATAACCATTTTAAATTATCATAATAAATCAAAGACATAAATTAAGCACATAAAGTCAACAAATAATATAAAAGGCATATAATATGATACTAAAATAGTGCCTAGGTTTAGGGTCGTTACACTCACTCCCCCTTAAAGAAAATTCGTCCCGAATTTTAAAAAGACTTACCTAAAGGATCAAATAGCAAAGGTACCTTTCACGTATTTCAAATTACAACTTTCAAATAGTTTCCTCAATGGCATGATTCTTCTATACATCTCACAACCCGAATACTCTAGAAGTTTAATTCCGGACTTGCAATGCTAATAACTCCCAATGGTTCTCCCACATAAGTCAAATCCGTTTAATCATCATTAGTTGAAGGACTCCATACAAACGAGGGATCATGCAAATGATTTTTCCCTACTGAGCTTCATACAGTACCAATTCAATGCTAACTAAAACTACTATTATACGCAAACCCGCTAAGGTTAATTAACCTCTCAAGTTGAAAGGAAGTTCATCACACAACACACAACCTATTCTTCAAGAATCTAGATAGTCTTCTAATCTCTTTCTTTCAAGTAACTAAATCCTCCAACTCTTAGGATCGGTAACAAATCTCAAATAGAGCTTCAAAAAGATAAGGTTCCCACTTAAATAACGCAACACAATTGCAGCCACTCTCGAGAAGAGGACAAGAAAATTCCGCTTTATCTCAGTTAACCTCCTAGAAACATACACTATTACTTTACCATTTTGCATAATATCACAACCTAATCTTCCCTTAATACACACTTAAAATTCACAAAGTCCTCACATCCACTCGGTAAGGTAAGAATTAGATCTATAGTCAATCTATTCTCCATCTCTTATCCATATGTTTTACCCTTATTACATTCTACACCATTGATATATCCTTCCGAGTTAACTAAATCTACGATTTTCAATTTTCAAGAACTCCTTAGACATTCCTTCGGTAGCACTTGCCAACCCA